>CM041218.1:2008452-2676177 GCA_023065735.1 Coffea humblotiana | reverse complement strand
TATGATTATCTATTAGTTTTCTTGGTTTTTATGGGTTTTTTTTTTATATGTTAGCTTTATATGTGATCAAGGGATGTGTTTGCTTTTAAAAGAAGTGGCATGTTCAAAGATGTCTATATTGTTTGGATGGGTGTTTATAAATTATTGAATATTTCAGTTTAGGTAGATCTATGATTTGTTCTAGGAAGGAATTTCTGTGGTATAAGGAGCTGAAGCCGTTATGACGGGTTCATTCCAAAATAACTTTTCTAGGTTTTGAAAAATAAATTTCTTTGACTATGGATTTTGCTTCGCATTTATGGAAATTTGTATCCCTTGTTCGAGTGGCATTATTCATGTCAGTTGTTTGTAGTGGTTGATTACTGCTTATTGGAATTGTATTGCACAATATATAAGGTCTGAACAAAGGAACCAAATAAATGAAGAGACTATTTGGCTGACGTTTTCAATTTCCTCTGGAAGTTTTGGGGAAAAAAGGGGCTTGACATGGTGGCATGCAGTTGCACTGCTCAGCTGCCAAGTTTTTTTTGGTATTTGACTTGTAATAGGCAGCAATGAGTGGATTGTTGTGGGTTAATTTGGATTTGACATCACCAGCAAGCAACTTAGAGAAATGTAGGTGAAGAAGAATTATTGGATCCACAACTTGAAAATTTGATGACTTATGAAGAAGGTGAAGTTGCTGTGTTAGTAAATGGATTTGCGCTTTGACAAGTTTGATCTGAGCTGCTATTTGATTTGGAGAGTTTGTTAGAAGAGTTGCTGGGAATGTCATTAGTCACTGTAATCTACTGGACTTTTACTTGCTTTACCTGATAGAAGCATGATTGAGCTTTAGTGTCATAAAGCAAAGGCTTGCTTTGAGTTCGATGCATATGAGATTTGTTCACAGGCAGTCTATTTGCTGACTAACTGCAATTACATGTTGAGGCATTGTTGATTAGATTGTTAAACTTTTCTATTCATGTTGCCAATGCTTCTCATATTTGTAATTCCTTGGAAGTTGGCTATGTTGGCTATTGTGGGATGATTTGCATATGTAAAGAACCTTAAGCTTCATGCTGTTCTGTTTGTTGGCTATTCATTTATTATATGTTATTGCTGTAAACTATTTGCATATTATTTCCAATTCCATCTGCTAACCAGTCTAATTTCAGCAGTGAATGGCAATCAGTGGTGTTCCTTTTCCTCTTTGTTTAGTAGTAATCAGTCTTTGGGAGTATTTGTAAAGTGGAAGGATTGTTAGTTTGAAGAAAATGGATACTTAATTACCATAGGTGAATTCAAGATTTATTATGGTGCTTAAATGAATTCTGCAGATTTTGGGAATATGGATTACCAGTTGTACGTAATGCTCAGAAGTATTTGTTAGCATTTAAACATCCTGATAGTTCTGCAATTTAATGTTGATTTTCTTCAAACATTGAAAAGATGGGGAAACTGCTTAGTGTTATTAGATTATTGCCAAATAGATGGAAGAAACATGAAAGATAATTTATCTCTGGTTTTGAGGTGTCGCGCTCCTGTCATGATGGGAACTTTTCTGGCTGCTACTAGTCATTACTTCTATTTTGCCTTTATAATTTTGAGCCTTCTAAACAGATGGTTAATTGGTCTTATCTGCTTCTTGTCATTGAATACCTTCTATTTTTAGTTCGTATCTGCATTAGTAGAGATGATATTCATGTTTTCCTGTATAATATATCTCTTTCCATCTTAGAAATTATATGGCTTGATAACCATGCTCTAGACATGTTTTCCACCATTGATGCCTTTCTAATTGGATGAGTATCTTTTATGAGCTTGAAGTTGGTGCTTATAGAGCTTGTTCCTTGACATTCAATATTTCCTTGATATCAAACTTCAATATCCTGTTGATGACAATTCCATTTAATGCAGACCGTGGGTACTACTCAGTGGAGACTGTCACACTCTTAGTTGCTCTGAAAGTTCGTTATAGAGATAGAATCACAATTCTTAGAGGAAATCATGAAAGTCGGCAAATTACTCAAGTGTAAGGCTTTTGTACACTCGGATGAGCACATTGTTGCTAAGAGTACAAATTCTGTGGTTAAATATGTGGATTCTTGTTGTTTCATGGGAAATACATGATTTGGGATTTCTGTATCATAAAGGTTGTATAATAAAGTTTAATTTAAAAGACTTGGACAATTTAGTATGGGAGTCGCCACATACTCTAGTGGATATGTCTTTAGTTCTCACCTGGACATGGCTCTGCACTTTTCTCCATTCTTCTGTGCTTCACAACAGAAGAAGCATTCTGGTATTTATTTCCATCATCTGTAAGTCTATATTATTTGTCTTTCGGCTTGGCAGCAGTAGGTGCATATTCCAGCTCGCATACTTGAATACATACTTATGTGGTTAACTGGTGAATGAAACAGGCATAAGGTGGTATGAAAGAAGGGTTAGGGAAGGAATAAAGCTAGAAAGGATGGAACCAACAAGGTTTCTGTTTGTTGCATTTTGTCAAATTAACTTCTGTAATGTTGTGGTTCTTTTTGCAATGCCAACTGATCTTCTAAGGCATAAGTTTTTAGTTCTTTTTGGGATTATGCTGTTGAGAGTTGGTTATAGGTGAAAAGTATCATTGATGGTCAACCTTGGGGGACGTGTGATATGTTTTCCCTGAATTTCATTTCCTTTCAAAAGATTTTTTTTATCCTCCCTTCAATTTGTCCGAAAGTTTTTTCTACACGCATGTTGAAGTTTGTGTTTTTGTTGAACTACCGTAGGTTTTCAATACCATAATCATTGTAGTGCAAAAAGTTAGAATCATTCCTACAAATAATTTAAACTCATGTAAGGGTGGGGTTTGTGCGAGAGAATGTAAATGGAAGATGAATCATAAAGTTTAAGTCCCATATATCAGGATGTTTATCCCGGTGTCTTGCTTTAGCCTGGTTAAGTTATTTCTAGCCTATGCATCTTGCCTGGTCTTTTCTTCAGCAAGTTTCATATAGAGCCAGCAATTTTTATTTTCCCTAAGTAGTGATGATCTCTGAAATTCCATCTATTCGATTGTCATATTGTTCAGTCAAGCTTTGTGAGCCTCCTCTTATGACCTTTTTATTGTTGTGGATGCGACAAATGAACCTTTCTTTTGCTTAATTAGAAGCAAGGGACCATACTGATTCATTTCAGGCCTGCTTCAGTATTAACAAATTGTTTGTTCCTAATGTCAGGTATGGTTTTTATGATGAATGCTTGAGGAAGTATGGAAATGCCAATGTCTGGAAGTATTTTACTGATCTTTTTGATTACCTCCCCCTGACAGCACTTATTGAGAGTCAGGTTTGAGCAGTAGTATGTGAATATGTGTGCTTAATTAATCTCATTACCACTTCCAATAGCAATATTACTCTATTGTAGATCTTCTGTTTGCATGGAGGGCTTTCACCATCACTTGATACGCTAGATAATATTCGAGCCTTGGACCGCATACAGGAGGTACATTACTCTTATAGCTTCAATTTCACGTACTTTAGCTGATGACCTTTTCTCTATGTATATGACAAGTGGTTCCTTTGGCTTTATGTAAGGGTTTTCAATCCCCTTCTGTTTTTGAATGTTCCCAAATCTACCTTTGGTTTCTCTCTCTTTCTTTGAGACGAACTCTCTTCTTTTACTTGTTTCGAATTTTGCTCAAAATTTTCTACCACTCCTAATGAGAATTTGGCTGGCAAATATGTTTGTGGTTGTATAGGTCCCACATGAAGGACCAATGTGCGACCTGTTATGGTCTGATCCTGATGATCGGTGTGGATGGGGCATATCACCTCGTGGGGCTGGCTACACTTTTGGACAAGATATTGCAGCTCAGTTCAACCACACCAATGGGCTTAGTCTGATTTCAAGAGCCCATCAGCTTGTCATGGAGGGCTATAACTGGTGTCAGGTTCGTTGACTGGGAAATGACTTCATTGCATTGTGCGTTACATAGTTTCTAATTATTCAATCTTTTTATTTTGTAGGAGAAGAATGTGGTGACTGTATTTAGTGCTCCAAACTATTGTTATCGGTGCGGAAATATGGCTGCAATCCTCGAAATTGGGGAGAACATGGAGCAAAATTTCCTTCAATTTGATCCAGCACCTCGTCAGATTGAACCTGACACCACAAGGAAAACCCCAGATTATTTTTTGTGAGCTTATTTTCCTGCCAGGTCTTTGTAGTCCTCGCTTGCTATTCTCTCTGTAGATGTGTCTAAAAAGAGGAGTTTTTGCTGTTTGAGGATTATTACTACCATCATTCTTTTTTTTGTGGCGTTGCTCTGCTGCTGACTTTGATTATGTGCTCGGGATTCTTGCCCAAGAATTGATGGGAAGGCACCAAGTCTTTTGTCTTGTATATTTTTTTCCGGAATAGAAGGAAGCAGCAATAACATGACATGGTATATTGTGTTATGTAATGTCAGAAGTTTTATTTTAGGACACAGGTCTCGGCACCATTCTGAGTCAGCGTTGCGTGTTTTGATGACTAATTATTTCAACTAAATTTCCGTGACGGATTAGAAACTTCCGTTTTTGTTTTTTTTTTTTTTCACCCTAGTAGTTCTGCCGAGAACCAGGCATTTAAATCCTAAAAGCATTCGGTGAATCATGGTGTAGCACGACGGTGTGTGCGTTGCCATGCGCCATCTGTTTCTCAGCAGTGTAGCGGAGCATTTTACTGCTGAGTTGATATGATACTACAAAGCTCCTATCTTGGGTGGATGTAGCTTTCACCTTGCAGGTAATAAATGAACGTCGCTCTTTATGTGCACAAGGGATTTCTACATTGTACTTGGGTAAACGTGGCTTTCATCATACTGGTTATAAATGAGTGTCTTGCATATCTGCGCACCGATTGAAGTTTAAGATGTAGTCTCGGTTCAGAGAAAATATTACAGCAACGCCAACACTGGATCGGGAAAATCATTCTTTAAAAGGCATCTCGGATGGGAACCCTTCCAAAACCAAGCGTTCTACACCTAAACTTTGAACACAGTTAATATTAAATTACTACGGCAACATTTTTTGCTAGCATAACTCGGAAGCAGCCACCATGAAATGGCAATCAGATTACAGGTAAAGCAGGTAATTGGAGCGCAAATTACATGCAAAAAGGATTTGAAGAACCGAGAATAAAAGTGCTACAGGAAAGGAGGGAAGCAGGTTTTCGGGAAAATTCCTCAACTAATTCCTCCTCTGAATAATAGTGAGGGCCACGGAGCACTAATTTAAAACCTAGAATTATTAGGTACTCTGGCTTGTCCCCCCGGCACAGCGTTAGCTCTCTTCCTTCTGAAGTATATGGCTGAACCACTTATAAGCAGCAAACCGACCATAATCCCCTACATAGAGCAGATTTGACTACAAACATGAATAAGGGTGACCAATGCACTAAAAGCTTGTTTATTCTGTTCTGTTGTTCATCTAAGGAAAAAGCTGCATATAATCACACGAAGTATTGGCATACAGAAGATCCGCATCTTTTTCATAAACCACAAAGATACTAGTCTTCACACACAAGCCCATGTCCCCAAACTTTACTCCTAGTCAGTACTGTCTACCCAACTAGCATCAAAAAGTTGACTAACTAAAGTTTATTTTCTCTCTGTTCAATACAATTTTTCTTACTTTTTTTTTTTGTTCAAATACAATTTTTAATTATAGACAGAAGCACAATAATTCCAGGACTACACTCACTATGGACCCAGTCCCCTGAATGACAACCATGGTCCGTGCTCCGCCACTGAGCACAAGTGCACCTGTTTATGCATGATGATGAATGTCTTACCTATACATCCAACCCACACCACCCAGCAAGCAAAATGAAAAGAAAAGGAGAGAATTTTGCATTAACATATTCATCAAATGAGGTTGGATGATTATTCTATGAATATATTAGAAACCATTCATTTGTGAGTCACAATCTGCATCATGATGGTAGCAGCTTCGGTTACAATTAAAAGTTTATTCCTAAGCACCCTATTTTCTGTCAGGTATAACTCATTCCACACCCTTCCAGTCTGCAGTTTATTTATTTTTACCAATAAAACTAGCAGGGTACCATCCCAAATACAGGATGGTACAAAGAGAATCGTTTTTAACGTATAGGGGACTTAATCAATCAAAAGTTCAATAGTTAGAAGACATTGTGGAGTCAAAGAATCCGTGAGTTGAGATTTAACTTACCTCAAAACCCAGCACAGACAACTTTTCTTCATTTGCAGCAGGTATGCAACTTTTGTAAGTAATATAAGCTTGTCTGCCATCATCTGACGTGGTCGACTCATCAAGTAAATGTCTCTGTGATGCCATTACAGTAAGCTCGTCTGCACAATTCATATTGACAGGCTGCATAACCTTCATGCTTTCAAGAGCAGATCGACCTTTCTGCAATTTCTTGCTATTTGCCTCCTTTGAATCAGACCCAGTATCCACACATTTCAAAGGGATACGATATCCAGTTTCACTGCAGCGATACTTTTCATCATTCTACAGCAAACATGCCATTTCAAAACTAAGTCCAACTAACAGATTGTGGAAGAGGCAAAAAAAAAAAGAAACTGACAGAAAACAACGTTTTCCATTTTTCATTTCATCTTTGAATTTCTTATTGCATTCGATGATTAGAACTTACTGCAACTCAAGGTTAATACTATCAAATGAACATATGTTCAGCTAAGAACGACTTAGTACTTAATGTCTAGGGATCAATACGGATAGCAGCAAACATCTAAGCAAATTTTGAAGCTTTTTGGATTTCATCAAGATCGACAATCGTTTATCTGTTTCAAATTTCTGTAGCAAGCCTCATAGTTATACAGTAGAGTTCCACAAAATATTATTCATTCTTGTGCACATCAGAAAAATTCATAGCAATATATGAGATAGAAAGCTTTAGAATAGATTATTTGGTCTTAAAGACTACATATGACATATTGCGATAATCAGACGAATGAAAGTTTACATCCTTTACTTCGCTTTCCATATATGGAAATTTAAGCAAACCAGCTGTTACATCAAAACGGTCTAGCTTGTGAATGCATCCGAGGTTAAGTTTAGCATGCATGCTTTTCGTGCTTAAAAAGTGCAAATGCATACTCTAATTTGTCTTTAACTCAGCCTGCCACATAGAATAATGGTGCAGCAGACGCACCAAACAAGCTCTCATTGTAAGATGCTTACAAAACACAAATCAGCATTTAAAAGTTCACAGGTGCTTGCTCAGCAGGTCCTAAATTAACTTCCCGGGAAAGAATACAATCAACTACCTCTCACTTAACTAGTCCTAAAGCTTGCACATTCCCGTCAATCAGCTCAGGAACTTGAAGTAATTCCATCAGTTCAATATTGTCATAGAATTTTCGGCTATACACTTATTCCAATAGCAAATTCTAAACACTCGAACAAATGGCCATGAATATCTGATCAAAATTACATTAAAAGGGGCAAGAGAGTGTGAGTGTACCTTTTCAGAGTAGGCACAGGGGACACAAGGACCTGAAGGTGAGCATTCATAGGTAATATTTCCACCATTAGGAGTCTCCTTAAAACCCATCAAAGCTCTTCTTCCAATGTTTAGATATCCTGAACCCACTTCTCCACTTTCTCCTGCTCTGTTCATACACCCCAAAAAACAAAAAACCAATACAGCAAGAATTTCACTAAAAGGAATCCAGACCCGACTTTCCCTTTTATTCTTTTTCCTCAAGTTCTACCTCAATAGTTCTCAAGAAAATAGCTTAACCAATTAAGCCAGAACCCAGAAAACATCCCCAACCCACTTCCTTCTTGGTCTTCCACTATTTTCAAATCAACAAATTAACCAAAAAACGTAAAGATACTAACTTTATCCCATAAAGCAAGAATCTTTAATCAGAGGAAGAAGTTTGCTCTTACCTTTGGACCTCAGCAGAGAGATCGGAGATTAAAGAGCAGAAGAAGAGGACGGCGGCAAACGGCCAATTCGCGGGAGCCAAACGGGATTTCATCTTGTTTAAACTCAAGAAAAAGTGGATCAAATTGAGATGGATCTCTAATCTATGTCTCTGCCCTGTGGAATGAATGTATCGATGATTATTTGTGTGAATATCATGCGACTGTTGAATTTCACCGACCTATGCATAGCAAAAACCTCTCAATCAATGTTCTAGTTTACGCAATGAGTCGTGACATTGAAGAGCACGCTTTTTCTGGGTGGGGTACATTGCTTCAAACAAGCGATTACTTAAAAGCGTTACAGTTATGCAACTGACCTGCCGCGCCTTTCTCTCTCAAGGCGTGGATTTTTACAAGGCCGCTGAGCTGCACCTCTCACTTTTTCCTTTTCTTTTTTTTTCCGAAGGTAAGTAAAAGGTTTTGACCAGAAATCTTTCACTTATACTCTTTTTGATATTATTCAACCCAATCCACCCCTACGCCTCTTTTTTGAGAAATTGTTTTTCAGAATTCAACGACTAATAATATACTTCTTTAGAACCCTATGATGTACTTGATTATCAAAGATCATTTGTTGGATTTCGGCACATTTTTGTGGTATTTGCAATTCTTAACATTTGTGAGTTAGTAGTTTGTTGATTGTATTATTCTCACTATTGTATATTCCTTATAATCTTCTCCCAAAAAAAAAAAAAGAGTGGAGCACGATTATGTCTATCAATGTATAATAAACAATTACATTAATTTAGATTTCCCAACTAGCAAGTCGACTACATTGATGTTTGTCAAATACTAAATTCCCCTACTTAACTTTTAATAGGATTTAGATTCCGTTTGATAAAACTGAATATGAATTCTGAAGTTTGAATTCTGAATTCTAACATCTGAATACTAAAACAATTAATTTACTGAATTTTAAGCACTGAAAAGATATATATATATATGAATGTCTGAATTTTTATACTAAACTTATTTATACTGTTTGATAAATAGTTATAACTGAATGTTTAATAAGTTTAAGTTGATAATTTTGCCCTTATATTTTTTCATTCAAAAAAGAAATAGAACCTATGATTTAATTAGCTTAAAATTGTTAAGTATGAAAATGAAAATATTTATTTTTAAATCAAATTAATATAAAAAGATGAAATATATTTTATGAGGAGTATGGAGAAGAAGTGAAAGTCATTAAAAAGGGAGAAAAGATAAACCGAAAACCGTTAGATAGAAAATATCATATTGTTTAATTAGATAAAAATTTTGAATATAATTAACAAACAAGGGTAGATTTGGTAGATAAGATAAGATAGTTGAAGTAATTTTATTGATTCTTATCAGAATTAAGCATTCAGTTAGGATTTTTGTGCTGAAAAAAATACACGCAAGTTCAGCACTGCTTAACAAGTTCAGCAGATGGATTTTCATTTATCAAACACTCAAAACATCTGAATGTCTGAAAAAAGTTCAGATTCAGCACTTTTTTATGTTATCAAACATACCCTTAAACAGTTTTACTTAGATGAATTTTCATTTATCAAACACTCAAAATATCTGAATGTTTGAAAAAGTTCAGATTCAACACTTTTTTATGTTATCAAACATACCTTAGATTGTTTTACTTTGCTGGTTGTTCAGTGAATCGTTTTCTTTACTTTTCTTTTAAATCCATAAAGAAATATGCCAGGCATATTTATATTGGCCTACAAATAACTCTGGCCTTTCATTTTTTTTTTTTTTTGAGTTTTGTTGGATGACAAAGAATTCTCTGGTCTCTATAAGCTGCGTTACCCTGGTGTAATATTTAGGAATTGATTGCTCCTACTAATGAAGATTCGGATCCACGTAGGCCCTCGCCATTCAAGTATTAACCATCACCCGAAATGACCAATATATTTTAATTAAGTACCTGAAAATTCAACTAGTGTAATTAGCCGTACATAAAGCACTGATACTTGGAACTAACTCCTTTTCTTCTTCTTCTTTCTGGACTAATTAAATTACCTGAATCTTCTTGCTACCTAAACAAAAAATGCTACAATATTTTGATCACGGTCGGACGGACTCTAATTAAGCAGTTGCTTATACTAAAAATTATCACTTAATTATTCCTACAAGTTGTTAGGTAATTAACCATTCATGCCGACTTATAAACAAAAACATTTCCTACAAGTATGTAATGAGGTTAGATGTAACATTACCCCTAATAAACCTAGACTAACAAGTCCAATCGAAGGATGCTTAGAAGGTTGACGTTGCTTAATTACATGTTTAAATATTCCAAATCGCTTTCACACTATTGCTTGGCTGAGGAGAAGAATATTTCTGTTGACTTCTCTTTCATTGGATGCGCATATATACCCATTACCTTTCTAATGTGCCAAGACCCAGTGAACATGCTCTGGTCTGGCAGTTGTCATGTACCATATCCAGAGAAGAAGAGATGACCTTGATTAGGGAGAGGGGAAAACTTACAAAAAGTCTGGGGGAATCATTTATGCCCAAAAATCATAAAAGCGCCACATTTCTGGTACAAATAGGCCTGCTTTTGGTGGCATAGGAATCTTACGAATATTGGTATAAAGAGATATACTCAGTCCATACTGCTTTTTTACAAGTGGAAGCAACATAGCAACACCAACAAGCAGAGAGTTGATCCATTTTGCCTGTATGAGGCCACAAAGGAATCAGCCATAAACTAAACCGGAATTTCCCCGACTATTGAAAGTGACTTAACGTTATCTCACTCTCATCACAATATTAATTAATTAATTAATTATTACCCCCAACCCCTGTACAACAAGGAATTGTCTCTAATTAAGCACCTAACAATCTAATGCTAAAAGCTAATCAAACCTAACCCTATCATATTATGTTACTCTAAAAAAGAAAAGAAAAGAAAACTCTACTTTACAACACATATTGCATCAGTTATAATAATATTGCTACTTGTCCGTACGACTAATTAGGCTTTTTCTCCGTCAAGCAACGCTGATGATGCTATCTCCACTGCTATTGTCAAAACTACTTGGCATGGCCTGAAATGGTGATGTGTGCCTCGCCGGCGGTGACGATGATGACGGCGAGTGCTGCTCTGATGATGGTTGTGATGCTGCTGATGACGAAGGGGTTGATAGTTTTAATGATAAAGGCAAAGGGTCTGGGATGGTTGTCTTGTTTAAGTTGAGATCTGCCATTTTTGAGGATGGAGGGATCGGAGCAAGAGGGATCGGACGAATAAGCTTAGGAGTTGGGGATGATGTATTATTGGTACGGTTTAGCAGCAATTGATTGTTGGCTGGTCCTAATGTAAGGCTCTCTAACGATGATGCACCCTTGACTGGTAACATTACAGGCGCAATATTTGTTGGATAGGTGGACATGGGAAATTTTTCCAGATTGTTGATTAGATTTTTCTGCTGTTGCATTGCTGGTTGAGGCACGGATGCTTCTTGTGTTCTGTCTTCCATTGCTGAGCCCAAAACCTGTCAATTCATTTCAGAAAGGATTTACTAGTTTAGAAAAATAATTGACAAGAAAATTTATTGGTTGAATAATAATAATCATCATCATAATAAACAAATAAAAGTGATTGGTTGAATACCGTATCAGTGGTGATGTCAAAGAGACTAGATCTCCGGCGCCTCCGGCTGTGATTGTTGCGGCGGAGGAAGTATTTCTGAGCATGGCTAGCAACCTGAGTAGGTGTACGTGTCTTAACAAAGTTTCTTGAAATTCCTCTCCAATCTCCTTTCCCCACTTCTTGCAATCCCAGCAAAAATAGCCTGTGCTCATCCTCAGTCCAGGGCACTCCTGCATACATATATTTATATATACACATATACACACACACCAATTCAGCATCCAAAAACTGATACGGTTCCTACAATAAACTGAGAGCCCCTTCTCGCTATGTATCAAATTCAACAGACATATATATATATATATATATATATATATATTAGAGTGATTTTAGAAGATATTACCTCGTTTTCGTTCCCGGTTTCTAGCAGAAGGATGGACAACATCATCAGAAGCATATCCGGCATTAACATCATTATTATTCATGGAATCCTGAGGCTGCTCAAACTGAGCAAGATTGTTCATACTAGCACTTTTCCTGAATGATCCCTCCATCACTCTTACACCAAACAGCATGAACCCTTTATTACAACCGTCAGCTGCAGCCGCCGCGGCCGGCCCGGCACCGCTAACTTCCAGGCATGTTTGGCAGCAGTTCTGGCCATCATTTCCACAGTGCAGAGAGCATGAGCTAGCCATTTTTCGCAGCCTCCCCAGCTGGCTATTCCCTTACTTCGTCAAGAAAATAAAGAAATAAAACGTACGGTTAGATGATATAGTGCTATCAAGCTTGGTGCAAATGATCCTCAGCCGCCCATACAAGCAAAAAGAGAGAGAAAAAGAAGCGAAAAGTAGAAATGGACGCTTTCTTTTTTGTTTTGTTCTCTCCTGAGAAAGAAAGAAAGAAAGAAAGAAAGAAAATAAGACAGAAGAAAGGATGAATAAGAACAACTGGGATGCCGCTGTTGTTGATATTATTATACCATAGCATTCAAGCTAGGGTTTTCTTTGTTTATTAGCTTGTGCTTAATGACAATATTCCAATGCTTCGCAGGGACATTGCAAATACCTACAACTCTAAATCTCGTACGTCAACAATCAAAAATGAGCCCAAGAAAGAAAGTCACAAAAATCAAAGCCATCAACTTCAAAGAATCAAAGTCGTGGTGGGTGAGTTCTTCACTGGAAATAGAGTAGCGTCATTATTATCACTAAAACCACGTGTCTCCATAATTTCTCCTCCGTCCTATGGTTCCTTCTAGCGGGGGTAAAGGCGTTTTATTGAGTACTGGAAATTGACGTGATTAATTAACGATTGTTAGACATTTGACTTTCTTGCCAAAAAAAAAAAAAAGAAGTGTTGAATTTTGAGGATTATCTTCAAAAAAAAGTCTCTGGTCGTTTTGTTTTTCTTGATTATTAAATTAGAAGCATATTTAATTAGCAGAATTACATGCATGAAGATTGATGAAGAGAATGAGTTTGGTTTTAAATTAGTTGATGAATTTTTAGTACTGTAATGACTTTTAAATGAGTTGATGAATGTTTTGAACCGATCGATGAAAGTAGTATAAGTTAGGTGATAGGGGAGAATTAATGCTCGGCCATTAGTGGAAGTATTATTAAATGCTTAAGAATCATTAAGAAAGAAATACTGTACTATCAAAGAAGGAAGGGCAGAGAGAGACAGGATTCAAAAAAAATGGAAAGAAAAAGGGATGGTGGAGGTGGAGGGGCAGTTCTCCACCGTCAAATTGGCATATTCGGGGGGTTGTGTTTCTTTTGGAAAAAGATATGGTTGTCTCTATTACTAATATTTTGGCTTCCGTCCTGCCATTGGCTTTGAATGGTCAGTCACCTTTGGTGGTGGTGGAGGTGGTGGACGACTGGTGGGTGTGATTTGTGAATTGTGAGGATAAGGGGCATTAAGACCCCACTTATCATCCCTCCTCCCCAACAACTCTTTTTCATCAACCTTTTCGAGTGGCTGTAGTGGAAGTTCCTGTTCCTGTTCCTGTTCCTTCTTCTCCTCTCATCTCATGGTCCCTTCCTCTCCTCTCTAAATTTTTTTTATATTTTTTTTTATGAATTCATAAAAAATATATATATCTATATATATACACTGTAGTGCTGCTAGTAGTATTTTTATTATTCATATTTAATTACACCCCTTCAGATGATTTTGTATTATATATTCACAGGTTTGTTCAGATCAATTTTTCCAGTGTCTTGCCTTTTTCTTTTGTAGCCGACATACATGCGCATGAACCCATCAGCAAATACTAGCTAGTCCGCCTTTCATCACACCAAAAATGTAAACATTTATATATATATATTTAAAAAAAAGAGTGAACTATTTTATTTATCAGAAAGGGTGGAGCTGTATTTTGAGGTGTAGGAGGAGGGAGAGAAGAGGAGTGGATGGATAGCACGTTTTTCTTATCCTTATTGATTTCCCCTTTCCATCCATCCCTTTCATTCAATTCAATTGTCCTTTTTTTTTTAACTTGCGTGGGCGTCCTGCTGTGCCATTGTCTTGTCGCCCTGTTCAGTACAACATAACGAGGACCAATAACATACAAAGGGGCGAATATATTCGGTCTTTTTCTTCACAACCCTTCTGCTGATTATTGACCTAAAAAAATCAATCAAAATATCCCGTAAGAAACAAACATTACACACCCCATCTTAGCCCTTTACGGTGGTTTAAGCGTACATGTGCTCCCTGTTCAATTTCCATAGTACAATATTTTTGGGCTAGTACGTGTTATTATGTGCGTGGCTGCCCACAGGATGATTTCAAACGATGAAGGGTCCTGAATTAGGACAGCAGATTTCCAGCATAAGCACGTGGTGGGATGCATAAAATTACTCTGCCACTGTCTTCTAATTTTTATACTACTTGAAAGCCAATCAAAAACGCAAACTTGACCTAATTCTGTTCATCCCCAGTTCATAAGCTATGCTGTGGAACCATTTCTTGATTTGAGAATCATGGACTTAAAAGCAAAACACTGATTATAAATAACTTCATAACCACAAAATCAGACTATAATAAAAGGATCGGATCACAATTGCGCTGCCAAACTGCTTGCTAGGGTAGTATCAAGTATGCTTTCCGATTCCATCATAGGTTAATAATTGTTAGTAAGTGTGTGTGTGTTTACATATAGTAAGATGTAATTTAAGGGTGCTTTTGATAAAATTAAAGTCTGACAACTGAACTGGATTCATTAAATTATTGAATTGTTAAATATTAAATCAAACATATTTGATTGTATATCGCATTCAGTGATAAATGAATAACTTATCACTTATTTTTTAGAGCAAGTTCTGCCTAGAAAATTCATTACCACTTAATTAATTCAGATGTTTAATTTTTTGTTATCAAACGTGTATAAATATATTAATATTTGAATATATTAACTTTAAGTGCTGAATTAAATTATCAAACAAGACCTAAGTATTTCGACAAGTGCTCATTATGTTATCGTTCAAAAAACTCCTATAATTATATATAGTATTTATCATAATCTTATTATTATGAATTTATTACAATTTTGTGGGTACAAATGCCCCACATCCAATGATTATCTTGCACCGGCATTACATCACACAATTGAGGTGATTGAACGTTACTAAGAGATTGTTAATCAAATTGCACTATGGCCTTTGCAATGTTTGAAGTCAGGAGAAAAAAACTTCGATTAAGGGTCTGTTTGGTTGGACAGAAAATATTTTCCAAAAAATGTTTTCCTAATTTTCAACTGTTTTGACACAATCTAATTTGGAAAAATGATTTCTGACGGAAAATAACTTACACCGAGGGAAGGAAAATAACTTCCTTATCTATTATTCTGAAGTTATTTTCCGTTCTTAAAAGTACGGCCTCTTCTTAAAATCACGGTCTAAAGGCATTCTTCCACTTCGACAGATGCCCATTCTCAACGATTGAAGACTCATCAGCAAACCAATCCTTCTTAGCCGGCAGCGCCTCTAGCTCCGGCGAAGACCCACTTCCAGAAGTAGGCTACTCTTTCAATTGGGTTATTCTCTTAATCCTTCTTCTTACAGGTCTTGGGCTGAAGCTCTTCATCATTTTTTATTATTTCTTTTCCTACTTTCTTGAAAGGTTGGATCATATCGCAATTCATTGTCCTGGTGAGTCAAACTTATTGCTTGCTTATTGATCGTTAGTAGTATTTTTACTGGAATTTCTAGTTTTGAGTGGGACAGTTTTCTTGATTTATGCATAGTAGGTTTTATTGTTGATTTTTTTTTAGAACCTGCTTTGTTCCCTTAAGGAATTGCAGAAAAAGTTTCTTGCTTTGATGACTTTTGTATCCCATTAAGATAATTTTTGCTACACACACACAATCACACATTGGGTTTGCTTGTGTTCATTTCTTGGAGATTGTACAGAGCTTGATGAAGCTCTGATAGTACTGTACAAGTTATTACTGGTAATTTTGGACCAAGAAAACTCAAAAAAGGAAAGGATAGTGAATAATTGAGCAGGATTGTTATTACATATTTCTATTTGTTTATGGCATTTATGTTGCATTAGTTTTGCTGGGATTTTCTGGAACCCTGTATCAAGCATACAACACTAAGAAAGATGGAAAACAGAAGAAAAAAAAAAGAATGGAAAAAGAAGAAACTTCTGGTTTGTTAGAAAGACTGAAAATGTTGGTAGCTATGGAAAAGATAATGAAGCTCTGATGTTACAGTTGCCTGTTCAATTATTTTGGAACCTTACTGCAAGCGATAGGGATTTTCCTGCATCGTTAATTTCTTCTGACATAATAGTAAGCTCCCTTTAAAGATTCACAAAAAGTAATAGATCACAGTTAGAATGCTTCAAACTTAGGCTTAATATTAGATAAAGTACATTCAGATTATGTGTCTTTGGAAGATCTTGTTCCATTAGCAATGGCTAATTTTGAAGCTCTCTCCATTGAAGGGTTGAGGATTCAATGTGGCTAGTCAGATACAGAAGCACCTTCAAGCATTAGGCCCCAGTTTACTGAGAACTGGACCTCCGTAAGTCAGAATGTTAAACTAGGTAGGGTTATGGGATCTTTGGGATCCTCTCCATTGCAACTTTTGGATGTCAAAGGGGATGATGGTATTGCTGAGTTAATCAAACTCTCTATCTCCTTGGATGAATGGATCAGGTTAGATGCAGTAGATATTGATTATGAGAATGAAGTTGATGGAGAGATGTTGAAAATCTTAACAGCTCATCATGCTGATCTTTTCAATTTGGGTGGTTTACAGATGACTAGAAATGGTCTACGAGTTAAATTATCAGGTAGTAACGGTCATTTGTTCGGTAACAACTTCACATTGGCTCTTAGGTTGCAGCTCAGAGATCCTTTTCGTGACTTTGAAATGGTTCGATCATCAATGCTTGCTCTGGCTCAAGTTGAAAGAATTTGTATTCCTGTGCATGGCGAAATGCACAACACAAATAGAGAAACGGATTTGAGCAACGAAAAGGATGATCTGAATGAAGAGTTTGTTATGGAAGGAACCAGTGCTGAAGAAAATCATAAGTGCATCAATGCACCCATTCATCTGTCTGTTTAGAATCTCTGGTGTCCATGTCGCAGGTTTTAATGTTGAGCCAAATCGTAGGGGCATGTTAATTGATCCTAGACAGCTACAATCTGAGTCTCGATCGTTACTTTCTAGTGATATGAATGGGACAAGCAAGCATCCTTTTCCCATGTCCAATCAAAATCATCCATTTTCTTACACAATGATTTGTATTGAATCCACTTCACCCCCTTAATGATTTTTTTTTAAAGAAAGATCAAAAACCAATTCATTGGTGTCATTAATAATTCCATTTAAGAATTCATGGTGTAATTTGAATAAATATTTTGTAAAAATGATAATATGATTATAATGGATAGAAGCTAAAAAACACTTGTAATGAGATGAATGTTTTGAGAATAGAAAAACATTTGCAACATATCCACAAACATTAAAAAAGGAAGTCAAAAAATATTTTCACTGACAAACCAAACACCGAAAAATTATGAAAAAAGGAATTTGGAAAATATTTTCATTAAATAACCAAACACCGGAAAATTATGGAGAAGGAAGTGATTTTCCAGGAAAATGACTTCGATGGAAAATATTTTCCTATATTTTCTGTCCAACCAAACGAACCCTAAAATGAAAACACACAATAAATAGTTTCATTTCTTTCCTATTTTCACCTTCCCTTCCCACGTTATTTCAGACAATGGATGAAAAGTCAAAATAATCAAAACATCATACGTGTCCTTCCAAGTTTACCGTTTTAAGTACTTCAATAATGTTCCAAGGGCAAAAGTGGTCATAACAAAGAGAACCATCCTGCGAAATTTGTTCTTTCTATTTCTCCTATCCCAGACTTGGAAACGAAAAAAGAGGCAAAAAACAGATAGATAGAGATAGTGAAAGGATACTAATCATGTCTTGCGGAAATGTGTCCACGCCCAATCTGTTTAGATAGAACTCAATCCCAACTATTACCTATCTACTATACACGTTCCTTTTCATATCTAGATTAGGGAAGGATGTAAAATTTCCACACCCTCTCCTTACTACAATATTCCTTGGGGCACTCTCTTTTCCTTTATTTGTTGGACCATTTGGAAATCTAGGAATAAGAAGATTTTTGAGCCCAACAAACCACAACCTCCACCAACCAAAACCAGCATTAAGTTGGCTATTGAATTCTACTCCCTTGGACCAAAATCTAACCATCCCCCTCGAAGAAAATCCTAAATCCTTATCAGATGGATTCCCCAAATCCTTCATTGGTTCAAGCTTAACACAGACGGATCAACTTTAGGAAATCCAAGTCCGGTTGGATCTGGAGGTTTAATCAAAGATGCCTCTGGAGGCTGGATTAAAGGGTACTGCAGAAATTTAAGATCTTCAAATAACATGCTGGCGGAGTGTTGGTGTATCCGGAATGGACTAGAACTAGCCCTTTCCTTAAATATTACTCAACTAGAAGTTGAAGTTGACTGCGAAACTATTGTTACTTTGTTAAAATCTGCTACCAATCCTAATCATCATTTGAACTCTATCATTTCGGACTGCAGATTCCTCCTTTCGCAGCTACGGCATGTTAAGATATCCCACATATACCGGGAGGCAAATAGATGCGCAGACATACTCGCAAGAATGAGAGGTAGATTACAATCCAGCTTTGTAACTTTTGCTAATTGTCTTCAAGAACTTGCTTTTGTCTTTGATGAGAACTTGAAAAAGATCTGTTTTCCCCGCACTATCTCTTTTGCACTGTAATAGATAGGGCGAAACTCTATTTTATTAATGTTTAATCCCTATTTCTACCCAAAAAAAAGAGATAGTGAGGGAGTGTATAACCATCAATTTTTTTCTTTCTTTTATTTTTATAATCTTTTTTCTTTTTCCCATGTCTTTGCTTCCAAAATGGCCATGGTCATGAGCAAAGATTGAACAAAAAAAAAAAATCATTCATTGGGCTTAAGCTCTATAATTTTGAGACGGCTTAAACTCTTTGGTATGGAGATAAATTGGGCTTGGGACCCCTTTCCTTCCCCATGCACCTTCCCTATCAATTTTTTGAAATCAGAACCATTTTTCATTTTTCTCCTCCTCCATTTCTAGAATTAGGAGTATAGATGACTTTTTGCTCCGTCTCCCTTTTCTCCTTCCATTTTTCTTTTTCACTCAGAAATTCTCAATGTACAAAAGATTACATAGACACAGAAAAAGAATATGAAAAAACGTTTTGTTCTATTGTATACATAACCCATTTTGTAGTAAGCCCGTTAGAATCCCTTGCTTCTAATTGTCCTCCTCATCTTCCGGTGAATTTTGAAGAAGTAGTGAAGATATATATTTTTCCCCATTTTCATGTGGAATTAAGGTTTAATTTGGAAGCACAAAGATCAAAACTTGGTAACTGAAGCACAAGGGCTCTGTTATATTCAACTATTTTTCATCCTTCAATTTCTAGTTTTATGATTATTGTTACTATGGTTGTTTCTTTTCCTACCTCCTCTATCCACTCTGCAATTCTCAAAAACAATAAAAGAAACTATTCTAACTTTTGGAGGCAAGAAAATAGATTACACATACAGCTTTATCAGCAGTTCCAGCTCCTTTTATTACTTTCCAATGAATCTTGAATAAGTAAGTAATGAAGATTTCATTTTTTATGTAAATTTAGGGTTCAACTTTAGAGTAAAAAGATCCTTAGTAAAATCGCAAGAGTTTTCCATTATTTGAATACTCCTTATCCTGTGATTTCTAGGTATGGTGATTATTGTTAATGTTGTGGTTGCCTTGTCTGTTGATGATTGTTGTTGGAAATTTGGGTGAGGTGTGCTAGTGGTTGGTTTGTTGAGATGTGGAAGAGAAGGAGATTTTTCTTGCATTGAGGCCTTACAAATTACATAAAAAGACATGTATAACTTTGTTTTCTGTAAATTTTTAGGAGATGTTAGGTTAAGATCGTTACCAAAAAAAAATACGATTTTTAGGAGATGCAAGGGTTTTCTATAAATGATGCAAGGTTGAGATCATTACAAAAAAATATGATTTTAGGAGATGTTAGTAATATTTTTGAAACTTTAGGAATGTCAAGTGATATTAACAAAAATCTCAGGAGAGGTTTCTAAAATTATCTCCAATCAAAAGGGTGAGAAATATATCTTTTACAAGTTTGAGGGATAAAAATTATACACTTAATAATTGGAGAATTAAAAATCCACAAACTTAATAATTGGAGAACGCTAAACCACCACGGAGTAAAGTTTATTTTGCCCAGAAAAAAAAAATCACATTTGAATCTTGGTTCTCGATTCTTTTATGATTGTTCTTCTGGGTTAATGGATTTTCCTTCTCTGTCCATTCTTCTACTGCTGGATTGGTTTTTTTTTTTTTGGGAAAATTAATGTTTGTGAGAGATGAGCTAAATTATTAAAAAGTAACCTTTTGTCTTTTCTTCATTCATCCATCAAAATGAAATAATTAGCCGACTTAGTCATTCTTACTGCTCCATTCAGAGTCGCACGATGATAAATTCATTATGAATATGAATTAAGAACAACCATCTTATTGATCAATTTAACTTTGCGTTGATCATTCGTGTCAACAAGAAACTCATTTGTGGCTTCGCGAACTCATTTGTCGTTTCGTGCTGCTTCATAGGAAAACTTGGTCAACGACATATAGCTCAAAGTGTTTGTTCTCCATGCTCCCGTTCTTGTACGAAATTGGCTTAGTGGATTGGCCAATGCTAGTCCGTTTCAAGTACTACAATATCCCTTCCGCTACAACCAACTGAATCTAACTGATTTTTCAATGGGGGCGGGAACACTTATCCGTCCAACTCCATTAAAATCCAGCCCCCTGTCCCAACAACGGCCACCCCCCCGCCCTCCTACTCCCGGTTATCATTCCTCTAATTCTAATTCTATCCCGCGCTCCTCCACCCCCGTTAAGGCATCGTCTTCTCTAAATTCCCAGGTTTGTGCGTCTATAAATGAATTAGTTAGCATTTTCAAGTTTTTTTTAAAAAAAAAATCTTCAAACAAATTTTGCAACACTTACGAATGAAATGGGCAGGGAGATTATCGAGGCCCGAAGCCAAAACGGGAATGGGTAGCAGATTGGGTTTCTCAGAACGACGACGTTGTTAGGAGCTTGCCCATTTATGTTGGAGGGCTGTCGCTATTAGCTGTTCTCGTTAATCGCACTATTTCCGGCATTGCTCCGGTTGCTGATGCCAGCAGGTCAGTCCAATTGATACCTTTGCACCCTTTACTGCTAGAAGAGAAATTTTCCAGATTTGATTTGTAATTTTTTTCAAGAATTTACTATTTCTCCCCTCTCACAATTCAAAGCCTTGACTTTCTGTAGTTCCCAGTCTAGAGCAGATCTATTGACCCTTGGATTGGCTGTCACAAACATCCTGAATGGTCTAGTATGGCTTTCTATCAGACCAAAATCTGTGTCTGTGGTGAGGCTTTTCAATTTTAATATACTTGATATCCTGCTCCTGCACATTATTTTCTTATCTGTAGTTCCACAAGCTTTTGTCCTTCAACTATTTTAAGTTTCCACAGGTAAACCCTGAAGGTGTGGAGTGCCAAAGTATATGTCCTTTGCTTCCTGATTTCATATCCTCAGAGCTCCTTTGGTAGGACGCTTTCATAGTGCCGGTCCAATTGTTCTTGATAATGTTCCGTCTATGTCTTAATTCACTAGTCATGCCTGGGAAGTTTTGGTGAAACCCTTGAATAGTTTCGGCTGCTATTTTTTCTAGTGATATCGAATTTCATCAGTCTAATAGATGGTTTTGTAATTTGTGAACTGCAATGGTGTTGTTTTCTCTGTATGTGCGGCATTTACTGGGATCCTTGAATGGTCTAGATAAGGTGATGACTGGAGATGCCTCTTCTGATGGTTATTGGTAACTGGGGATTACACCATCCATTGAAGATGATTGTTGTGATGATTTAGAGCCCATAAGCATTAGTATTGCAGCTCATCGTATTCTGGATAAGCATACAACTACTAGATCAAGCAGATGATTGGGGCTAAAATTGTGGTGTTGAGGACTCAGATGATGAATGAACTAGCAAAAAAAGATGAAAATGGGTTAATTATTATGACAGAAGACCTTTATATCGGATTTTAGAGTTAATGAGAACTAACTATTCACTTAAAAAGGCTAAAGGAAAAGCTTTTGTCCTACTTAAGGGTGGAATGCCAGAATGGACATCAATCAAGCTGTTTGATGATGATTGACAGCATTCTGAAGATGGTAATTTTGCTTATTCTCAGGGTATGGGAGTCTCTATCAGATGCAACATGCTGCAGGTCTCTCATTATTGTGTATGATAAGAGAGTCATCCTCCAAATAGGGTTTGCTACTGCATCGTCTAATACTCACGATGCAGTAGTGGTTGATGTTGATAAATTGAAGAAAGGATCGCTTTACCAGGGTGCTTTGAAATCCAAATCACGTAAGAGACCTGCATTCACCTTCATTTGGTTCTGGCATGTTTGGTATAATGTTTATCCCTCAGGCGTTTTTGAAGATGCGAATTATTACCTTGTTTGCAGAGAGCTACTTAGCCAACTTATCTCTTTATCCTGCCAAGTCTGAGTTGCCATTTCTACCTCCCAATACACAGGTAGTCATGATTTTTTTCTGTCTGCATAATCATGATTGAGATATATTTTCGTTGAGAAGTTTGATGAGATTGAGAGATACAAAAAACAGTATAACAACTTATCTTGGAAAATGATTTTCCTTTGTTCTTATGATCCTTTGTTTTCATGGTTACATGTTATATGAAACAACTTTAAAAAGGTGAGCACATTCTAGGACTTTTTTAATTTTGTCAAAAATCCAGGAGGTTATTAACTTGTTCGATTGTTGATTCAAGATTGTTAAAAGGGAATTGATCATTTCATTTTCCATTATACTCCAAGATACTGATGACTGGATTATATATGAGCATGAGCAAACAAAGAAGGGAAAAAGAAAATTTTGTGCAATTCTTGCAATCCCTGAAATTTTGTTATCCTGTCAATTGTTTTCCCCATGGCCATATAGTGTTTTTTCTGATCCCCTTATTGAATCTCTAGGCAGTCATCTTGCAACCCCTTGGTGATAAGGGACTCGCCATAATTGGCGGTGACATGATCCGGGGATTCACTACTTCTGACCAGGTGAGAAGCTAAGAATTGTTTTTAAGTTTCAATTATGCTTTCTTCTCTGCTTGTAGAGTTTTTACTTTAAGTGGTATTATTGATTAGCATCTATAAACACAGAATTACATCCTTTTTTTTTTATATTTGAGCACTTGGCTGTTTCTTTCTTTGGATTAAGTTTGTTGTTAGACTGTAATGCTCCCTGAATTCATGATCTAGGTTGCCTTTTTGCCATTATTAAGGTATATGTCTTCTCTCTTTGACGCACAGACATGGATCACCCTTGTTGGAGAAAAGTTAGATGCTACACTTGCAAAAATGAACAATATTCCGGTGAATGCATAAAATGCATGCTCAGCTGATCAGTCCCATCAAGTTATTGAGCCGCTTCTTTTAAGTCTTAAGTTGATACACTTGGTTAATGTACCACAGTTCCTCTATCAGCTATTGCATTTTGAGCTTGAGAGAATGTCAGTTCAAGTTCCAATCTTCTGGCAGAATCTCCTCAGAAGGGAACAGTAATGTTTTGGAAGTTGCTCCCTTTATTTGTGTAATAAAGAATCTTCCCAAAAACCTCAACGTTTCTGAGCTATTGTAACTTGTAAGAATCGTTAGCAACTGTAGGTTTAAGCTTTTAACCCTAATCCATATACCAAATTGGGATAATTGACACTACATTACCATTCCTTAGGGCGATTGCTAGTATCTTTTATGCTGCTTTCTGCTAGATCAATCGCAACTATCATTAGGCATTCACAACTTCTATGCTGCTTTCTGCTGGGGGAGGACTGAGAAAATGGTACTTTTTATGGACAAACCGTCCTTGTCTTTCGGAACAACAGAACTCTTCCCCAGACATTTGATACTAAAGGACCAACTTGTGCAGAGCAGAAGATGCACGTAGAAATGATCCCATGCTCATCTAGTACCTTGAATGATAATTCCAGTTAGCGAAGATTCGTAAATTGAGCTGCAAATTCTTGACGAGGAAACTTGTAGCATGATACAGCACACAGCAAGAAATCAGATCTCAGTGCCAACGTATGTAGCTGTGCGACAGGAATGGGGAGCCCTCTGAATTCAGTAGCTACCAAGTGCAGAGTAAATCACCACCTCTAAGAGAAAGGGAAGAAAGTTGGGGAACATCTTGGAAGAGCACGTTCGGAAGATGAGGTGGTTCTGGATTTTGCAAACAAAAGAGGGACCCTCAATGAGCAGTGACAGTCCCATCAAACTTCAAAAGAAGCGAAGACCTCAAGATGCTGCAACCCCTTACACTCTCTGATCTCCAAGTGCTTCAACCTAAGAGCATGGCCAACTTTGGCAGCAACAACCTTCACATCACATAGAGATGATGCATGAACAATTGATAACTCCTCCAGTAGGGGACAATTACGCAAGAAGCAAGGCAAGTGCTCATCGGCTAGACTGACAGAGTGCCGGCGGAGGGAAGCCAGCTGCTTCAAGTCCCTGCCTAATTTCATTAACTCAGTTATTGGAGTTGAAGAGGTGTAACACCTTTCAGCCTCCGCAAGATGGCGGGTCTGACGTCGTGGATGAATTACATAAACTCAAGCCTGCTAACCCCCTTGGCTGCTGCAAACTGGATCCATCGGTCGATGTTAGTCAATTCATCCTTGTCCCTCCTTGATGCGAAGCAAGTACACCCAATTCACGTACTTGCTTCGTTCCTCTTCATAATTTACCATACCATACCATAAAACAGCCGCTGGCATGTCTTATACAGCCGCTGTAAAATTTCCATAAACTCACTCACCTATGGGAATTGGGAAACAACACTACTTCTGGCTGCCTCTTTAACTGACAGCGTAACAAAGATTTCTATCAGGATTTCATCCAGCAATTCATTAATAAGATCTGAGGCATCCATGATGATCCTCTGTCTTTCGTTTGATTTTAACATCATGGTACTTATCGCTGCAGGCTTTCATCATCACGAAATTATTTTGATTCTTCTCATTTCTTAGAAATTGATTCGATGTTAAACTTTCAAATACTACTTTGTACAACGGACAACTATATTTTAAGGAAAAAAAAGAGTATTATAAACCGTAAATAGATATAGACTAAGTTCGATTCCATTTAGGAATCTGACCTGCTGCAAAGAGTTAGAACTTGCTAAAAGCCGATAAACTATTGATATCGCGCACGTCGAAATTGGAAACTAACAATCCAACCACGATTCAAAATCAAAATGCAGCAGTTCTTTCTTTTAATTGGATGGAAAAACTAAAAACTACAGAGATCTAGCTGACTGCCACGGTTTGTGGAGAAGTATTTTAAAAAAAAATAAAGTAAATTGAAACTCGGAAAGTTATAGAATTCTTTCTTGTATTTTGGTTCGCTGAATTGATACCCTCAATAACAACTGCTGCTGAAAACTAAGATTGTTCTCGCTCAACCATTCACGTTGCTAAATCTATTGCAGCTCCATTTGAAACTTATCCAGCAGGTGTCTGTTTTACATAAGGTTGCAAGCTAGACTGATATATGATTCTGAATTTGCTTGGATCATAAGGAAGGTTTCATTATTTTTGCGTTTCCTCTCTAATAAGTCTGTTTGACATAGTTGAAACTTGTCTTCCTTTATTCCCCCCCCTGGCCCGTGTCACATTAGTCACAATAGAAGCTCAACATATGAACTGTGAGGAGAAAGGAATCAAATAATAGATCAATCACTGAGAAAATAGAAGGGTTACTTTGCACAGAACTGCGACAATGTTGAATGTATAATTTCCAAGAAAAAACTCCTAATCTAACTGGTGCCTTTTCATTGAGTGTCTACAAAGAAAAACTACAAGATACCATAAACAATGTAGGGAAAGAATTGGGTGTGTATAATTAATTCTCTGTTCTACAAGCGTTGAAGCATTACCAACTTCATTGGTCTAAAGAAGATGTTTCCCAGGGCAACAGACCATTTGAGGTATCAACCAAGTTGGCCAAAACAAAATCTCGCAGGCCAGTGTCCCAAACCTCACAAAACTGTTGTGGCCAATTGGGAGGTTCGATGGCCTCAGTTCCCAAGCCAGGAGCTCTATCCCTAGACCCTTCATTGTGGTTTTCTTGCCAATCAGCAACATAGGTTGCAACTCTTCTGTAAAATTTTGCTTTGAAAACATCCCACACCTGGTATTTGTAATGATTTATCACTGCTGTGCTCTGAGGCAAATTTAGGTACTTGAATCCATTTCTTAAGTGGAAGTGATGCACCACATTCAGAAGGGTAGCGTCAAGGGCCTTGGGGCGAATAATTGATTTGTGTCGCTCAGGACTCTGAAGTCGGCAAGTGTATCCTGCCATAACTCCCTGAGGAGGCTGTTTACTCAATCCTGATGGCCCAAAACTATGGCAAGTAGTTCTTATCTCTGCAATTCTTGGGGATGATGAAACATTTGCCACCAGAGTCCGTAGTGAATTCTGACCAGCATAGCCCACTTCCCTGAATGTCTGATGCCTTGGTGTTGAATAGGGAAAATAGAAAAACTCGTCAACATCCATGAACGAAACCCAATTGCATTCATCCCTTGCTCTAAGAGCACAATGAGAGAAACCAGCTTCCTGAGTCTTAACCCAAGGCCACACATGCCTGGTGACATTGTAGTTCTCTCGCTCGAGCTCCCCAATTACCTGTTTGATGTTATCGTCACTATTGTTATCATAAATGAACCACCTCTCAACTCCTAGCCAAGCATGATACATCATCCATTCACGCAAAGCAGAGCCCTGATTCCACACCATTGTACACACACAGAGCTCATACTTTCCCTGACCACCAACCCCACCCTCGATAGACTTCGGACTAAAAATCTTAGCCACAGAAGGAAAAACCACATGCTCATGAGCTCTGGCACGAACATGGGGTGTCACTCCAATTGTCACCCTAATTCCCTGAGCCTTTTCAGGGGCCTTCTTGATACTCCGCGGCAACAAACACCTCACAACCTCTTGAGCAGCCGTCACAGCTTTTGTCGTGAGCATAAGTTTTCCATCCGCCTCCCAATTCCCCAACCCAAAATGGCAGCTGAACTGCCTCGGATCCGATTCTCGTTGTTGCCTAAGATTCAAACCTTTTACAAACACCACAGCAGTGTCCCCATCCAAAGTAGCAGTATAGGCCACACATTCCCACTTATGAACTGACTGATTACTAATCCCCCGCAAGCCATTTTCATCCCCTAAATTCTCAATCCCATTTCTCCTGCGCCTTTGTAAATTCACCACAGCAGAGTAATTGACAGGTGGAATTGGACATCTGACAATCAATCTAAATTCATCATATTCATCAACGGACAAAACATTCAGCTTGGCAACAAGACTCTGCCTTGCCTCCAGACCATCGATGTTCCTACCTTCAGAAACTATGCTTCTCCAGTAAACACAATCCAATTCTTGATTTCTCTTCACTGTCCCATTATTCTTTACCAACAAAAGTACATGATCAGGCAACAAAACCCGATCCTCTATCTTAAATGGCAACGATATCAACTCATCAAAATGTTGAACGGAATCACTACTAGAAGACAATAAAGATAAGCTAGAAACTACCAAAACTGGCCTAAAAACTGAAGAATGAATCTTTGCCGTGTAGGATAAGAGGCAAAGAAAGGTGAAGAAGGTGAAACAAAGAAGAAGAGATCTCACTGAAAATAAATGAGGAGGTAGAACGAATAGATATGAAGTTTGCGACGCTGCAGATGTTCTAAGTAGCCGTTTTCTCTTCCTCCTTTGGTCTGAAGAATCCATAACTTGTCTGGAAAAAATCCGTTATATTGAGCTAGGATGCATTCAATTCAAGAAAGAGTTTCTCTGGGTTGAGTTGAAGTTTTGTGTTCGAGTAGATCTAACGTGGGATGGGACGCCGACAGAGGTCCTTTGGCCTTTTGAGGTTCTGATGCTCAGTTCTGCTCAGCTGGTAATCCGGTAATTGTCGGAGGGGACGTGTTTGGATGATTCTCAATTGAATTGAAGATTGCTTTATTCATTCTCCAAGGAACGCTTTTGGCTTTTGCTAATGCTAGTACGATTTTATAATTAATAGTGGCGAAATCATGTAGGAACAAGAAAAGCTGGGTCTGGATTCTGAAAGTCCACATTTGCTGGTTGGATTGAATGAAATACGTGGACCATTCATGAAGGAGCGCGTCGAGTAAAACCCCCAATCTTTAGACCGTTAGAATCCCACTTTTTTGTATACCTGTCCTTATCTTTCGTGCTTGTCCTAATTTATAGTCCTCATCAATCATCTATAATTCTCATATTTTTCTTCCGTTCTTTGTGTTTTAGGACAATGGGTTTGTTTGGATTTAAGTTAATTTAGAAATTTTTTTGAAGATAATACTGTAATGTTTTGTAATGAAAGAAAAATGTATGTCGAAAAGATTAAAAAAAAAGATAATAAAAAATGTGTTGATAATTTAATTATATTTTTTTAAAAAAAAATATTATCAATCTCATCCCAACTTCTATCCAAGGTCGCAAAGCACAAATCACCAAGTAATAATCTCTAACTCTAAGCTATTCTTATTTTGATGTTTTTAAAAGAAGAAAAAGAGTGGAAAGGAATCGTCGTTCAAAATTAATTAAGAAATAAAAGGATTTTCGGTGATTAAACTTATGCCGAGATTTGCTCTAACTCTTATGCATTTCGCGCATTCATGTCTTCATTTTAGAAGTTGCAATATTAATCATTACCTAATCATTCTTATAATCAAATTTTGGAAACATAATGCACAAAATTCACCAATATGAAATGTGATGAATGAAATAAGGTTAAACTCGTATATAAAAGATCATATGTGCTGAGCTTGAAAAATGAGAGATCGAAGTGAAACCACTGTCAAGCATAAGGATAACGATATAAATATGCCTATTGGAATCATGGAGAATTATTCATTCAGCTTATATGCTTTTTTTTTTTTACGGTCCAAGTTTTTCAGCTTTGGTGTTTGAGTGATAATGGCAAATGGCTATGACGTAGTTTTGGCGGACGGGGTCTTTCGTTTTCTTAAAGCCTACTAAATCCCAGAGTTTGGTTGTCACGCGTCAAGAATATGCTCGGGCCGGCGTCGCATACAACCATTGGAACGCAGGAGGCTTCACTTCATTTTTTTAATTTTATTTTTTTTTATTTTTTTTTTGTGGGGAATAGCCCTTCTTTGTTTTTGGAATTCATCTCGAGTTTCACTTTCAGCTTATGTCTAGTCTATTACTTAGAAAATTCCTACTCCTCCTTCGTCATTTTAGAAAATATCTATCTTGATTTTAGTTTTCTCGTATAGGTGAATTCTATTATTTAATCAATTTCTTTCGACTTCTAAATTCAATTCAATTATCCGCGTGCGTCTGTTATCATCATAATTTTACGTAATTACACTTTTCTCCCCTTCTAAAAAATTTTTTTTTGTTGGGATTAGGAGTTTTCTTTCTTATGATGCTCGTTTCTCATTACCTAAAGAACGCTAACAACAATAATACAGTACTTTATCTTAAGCATAATGATGATTTCCTACCTGAAATTTTCTTAAATGCTTGCTTACCATTGCGGTATCACTTTTGCTCAACAAATCCGCACCGTTTCCATACGAATTTTGTATGTACAAACTCTGTTTCATTGTCATTATCAAAATCAGTTTCATTGATTAATGATTGAATAGATATCATAATTCATTTTGGGGTCTTCGGGCTTAGCTCATTCTCATTGGAGCATAATTGTTCTGTGACATCTTTACGACTCCATTTCCCTCTTATGAAGTTTAGAAGTTGCTTTCGTTATCCTCATCGCCAGCTGATAAAAGAAAGAAAGATACAATTATAAAAAGGAACAAAATGAGGTGTTGGCGTGCTGGACTTGACCTGGACCATCATCTACTCCATGTATATATAGATAATGCATCATGCATGTAGACAACCACACGCCACATATATACCATCATCTACTCCATATCTATTATTATCCAGGCCAGTTAGGCTATTTTGTCACAAATTGCTGTCCTTTCAATTGATTGTATCCCTAAATATATTATCAGCAAGAGTGATCGGCCTGCACGACTTTCCATTTTCTATGCTTTTTTTTTTTGGTCAAAAAATTTTCTATGCATTTGGCAGACCATAAACCACAAACTTAATCCGTGAGTGTATTGTGTCATAGAGTACTTCGAACCGGACCATCAATTATTTTACCTTTTTTTTCCAAAAAAATGAAATAATTTTCAAGGGGAGATTTTAAATTTTACAAGGGAAAATCGACCGACTCCCGTGACAGATGGGATGATGGCTTCTGCTAAATAGTACTAGTATTTGATAATCCAGACCGTACTTAGGAATATATTCAGAACGCAAACGACGAGGAAGCTTCAAGATGCACATGCTGCAATTCCCGAGTAGGATTCAAAAAGTCAGAAACATATCAGGACGTGTGATTAGTGCCAGATTGTCATCCAAGTTAACTACCGCTTAGGGAATTTCCAAACACGGAATTTGTGTCCTCCTCGACGTGCTTTGTTTGAAATTGTTGTTGGCTTATTAGTTTAGCTATAGAAACTGGAACCGGACTGCATGAAAGTCTATCCTATCTTAAGCTTGTTTGTAATAAGTAGTAGTAATAAACAACAAGCCAACAGAAGTTTGAAGCTAAGTCAACCAAATTAGTTTGGACAACTGCCTGATTGGTAAGTAACAACAGGCCACAACGAAAATTAATAGCGATTTCGGACCGAATATCCACACCAAGTGTCTTTTTGAGAAAGTCCTCCAATGTTATTTTTTATGTTTATTAACTTTTTATATATTTATTTATTGTATCGGTTGATTTTCGCACCTATATGTATCTACGACGTGTTTGATATATTTTTTTATTATTAATGTAGATTTATTGTAATAAAATTATACCTTTCCTTTTGTCAGAAAGAAAAAGTAAAGTCTACTTTATCATAACATTTTTTTTGTTTTATTAGTCCAAATTTCTCGCTTTACACTCTCTTTCTCCTACCATCCAATCCATCCCTCCCTCCCTCTTGTAATCTCTTTTTTTTTTTAACCAAACGATAACAGATTCATTGATCACAACTAGAGCACTCGCTCCTACGTCATTTCTAGCTTGGCTATTAAGCCACGCAGGAAAGGATTGCTTCCACAGAATTTCATCTATCAGGTTTATGGCAAACTTTGCCAAGTAACTAACATCATTCAGTAACATCCCTCCCCCTTAATCATAACTTTAAAACTTTGAGTGGACATAATTAAATATTAGCCGGCAATTGGTTGCTTGACCGGTGGTTGGTCCACATTGGCCTCAACGACGTAATCTACACGCATATGAAAAAGAACAATACGAGTAAAGATGGTGATTAGGAGAATATTAGGAAAGCAAGAAATGAAGAATTAACATAATGGAAATTTCCTAGAATATGCAAGCATGGGTGTGTGCACAAAGCCCACAGTTGATTGGTTTAATACCGCTAAATGCGCCTCTTCAAAGTGTAAACTACACGCTTTAATAAGAGACAGACAGACAACAGACAACTATGCTGGCAAAGGTGCATTGGGGTTTGCTTCTTTTCTTCTTTTTTTTTTTGGGCTGTATTTTATTGGGGAGGAGAGATTCTCCTAGCTGAGCTGGGAAAAGGAATTAATGTTCTCCACCTTTTTTCTTTTTTCTTTAATCATCTAAAGCTCCTTCCAATTGGCATTAAAAGAGTGGGTTTCTGTTTGCATAATCTAATAACATTAAGAGACATTTTGGTTTTTGTCTATAAAATCAGGAACTGTGTGGAACTACCAACTATGCTAGGGAACTTCACTAGAGTTATATTTGCAGTTGTCATTGAACATTAAAGAATAAATGGTTATGTTTACTGGAGGAGGATTGAGTTGGATGGTAAGGTAAAAAGAATTATGCATAAGAGATTTTGGATTAGAATTTTCTCATGTACCAAAAAAAAAATTATGTTTATTGGAGGAGTATAATAATATACTCATCATCTTTAGCATGGTCCTCTTACATCTAATTTAATTCCCTTCATATCAAATCTGGCACATGTTCTGTTGCATGTCAAATGATCTGTACCAAAAGAGTTGAGCATCTCTTTAGCATTTCGACTCAACGTGGTCGGGCAAGGATTTCAATCCTTTTATGACCGGATAGAGGTTGAAAGCCCAAGAGCTTGTTTCAATTGTGAGTTTTTGTCCAAAATTTTTTGAAATATTTATTGACATATTTTTTAATCATTTTTTTATTCCATATATATCACTTTACTGCATTATATATTTATACAAAAATTCAAAAAACTTACAATTCAAATAGGCTTTAACTTGCATGGAAATATCTGACAATGGGTCACTTTTAAAAAAATGCGGGTCCTTCAAGATTGTAAGTGTAATTTGAGGACTTTTTTATAGCCGAGATCAGTCGATTTGAGCTCGAGTTTATCTCAACCATTAATTTGAAATTCAATTAAATTTTAAACCAATTATCGAGCCAAACTCAGTTCAACGGTTCGACCGATCACCGTCAAATCTGTCAACAGTGGATTCAAATCCGTCTTAAACAATCAGCTGACAACAAATGATGGACTGATCTGGTGGATCTGTTATCAGAGTAATCCCACGTTGCTTTCTCCAGAAAACAGAGAACATTCTAGAGAAAAAGTAGAAAGTCACAGTCCAATTAGTTGGAGTTTAGGCTGGCAAGAAGAGCCCATGCTGAGAGACCCGCTCTATTTTTGGATCCTCAAAAGCCTGCTACCTTAAATGTGGGCTACCAATGAGTGGCTGGTTTTCAAATTTTTTAGGCCCTTTCTCACTAGCGATAGTTGTTGCATACTCGTGCCTATGTAGAGATGGCAATGGGGCGGGTGTCCGCCCTGCAAGAAAAGTAATGGGGGCAGGACGTGAGCAGGGACGGAGAGAAATTCCCCACCCCTCTCCCCCGGGTTTTAAATGGGGCGAGGGGAAGGGAACGATATCCCTGTCCCATTCCCCCACTTCAATTTATTAATATAAATAAATGTAATATTTATATAATCTAATAATAATAAATTTAGAATTTTGCAACTAAACATAATCTTTATTCCATTTCTATCCAAATTTCTAGTTGATATTTTGCACAAGCATGTTACGCGTCTATAAGTATTCTCAAATGTTATCTATACAATTTAATTGATTTTCTTAGTATTTTATTTCGACACTTTTCTTGTTTCATTTTTCATTTTTCATTTTTTTTCAGTTCCATATTTAGCTTATTCTTGAATTTAGTTTTGATCTATTGAATAAGGATTTCTAAAAAAAAAAAATCAAATTATCACCTGCTGAGGAAGTGGACGAGATGGGACAGGCCGAGGGTAAGGGGCTGGGGCTGGGGCTTGGGGGAGTTTTTATGGCAACGGGCCAATCCCCCCTCCCAAACCCCCGCCATTGCCATCCACTACTGCCTATGCAAGTTGTAAAAGAACTTACTTTAACTAGAAAATTACAATTTAGTGTCAAAATATGAACTTGAATAAGGAAAATATGTTGTAGGTTAATAGTGTTGACTTAATATACCTAACGTCGGATATTGTATGGTAAGACATGAAATAATAATTGTTATTTAAATCAAAATTTCAATGCGCTTTCTACGCTCAAATTACAAGTAACAAACTCTCTAAACTTGGATACAGGACATTATTAGGAACACGAAACGCTGCATACCTAAAGATTTGTTCACTTTTCTTTTAATTACACCTAATAATACATGGTGATTGCCACTATCACAGGTCAAACTAGCTGGCTGGAATTTTAGCAAAAAAAAATCTCTAAAAGAAAGCTCTTTGTGAAGAGAAGTTAAGAATATCTTGAATTTTGATAACAATGTTAAACTACTTACATTAAATGGAAAAAATGATCATCACGAAAACAGTAGCGTCGCTTGTCGATCCTAATATATTATTAAACACGTTGTTACATGTTTTAATATGGAACAAACTCACTTGGATTCTCCGAAAGAAAGCTATTTGCGCACGCGTGTGTGTGGTTTTTTTTTGTTTTTTTTTGCGTCATGTAAAATTAGTAAAGAATACTTTTAAATATAGGAAAAGCATTTTATCAAAAAATTATAGGAAGTAGTCAGTCTGAGTTGTTCTGCATCAAAGGGAGAAAAGAAAAAAGAGAAGCAAGTGAAGTAAGACGGTGCATGTTACCCACAAAAGAAGAAAAAGTTGAAAGCCACAAAGGAGGGAATATCAGTGTAAGGAACTTCGTAAAAGATCTTCACAAAATCTTTTAAGTGCCAAAGAGAATCGATGCCGTGTCCAAAATCTAATGCAGTCCAGTATTCAGTAAAGACTAGTCGATGCAACTGGCAGGAGGACCCTATAATTGGTATGAAGGACAAAAGTAGTGAGTTCGAGAGCAACGTGTACGTTTGATCAACTTGTGTCCTCGAATCTCCATTCTCTCTGCACTGCTACGTACGCCAGCCACCAACTATCAATGATTCAACTACTCCTCTTTCCCTCTCTCAGTTCCAAGCTTCACCTTTTCATTCGTGATTCTGCACTTCTACATTATCAAGTTCTCAAATGTTCAGTTGATAAGACCGAGTATTCCTAATCACAGAGAGTATTCATAGACACAATTGAAGTACGCAGGTGGATCGAACTGAGGTGTTCATTTCCCAAATTGATGATTAGTCGTGAAATGTAAAGCATCATTCAGCTGCTTTGCTTTGTTAATGGCACTGTTTTTAAGCTCGAATAAAAAACCTTCCAATTCACGATCTCAATCAGTTCAAAAAATTTAATAAATTTTTATTTATTTTTAGCATTAAAATTTTTAAATAAACTAAAATATTTATTTTCAAAAATAAAAAATTGACTGAACCTCTAAATTTTTATTAATTCAATCGATTCTTGACCTTATTTAATCAATTCAATTGACTCTTTGAGTTAATGATTAATTCAAATCGAAGGCACGGCCAATTCACGATTCGACCTATCAGTCCGGCTGATTTTCAATACATTGGTTAATGGTCGGCAGGTCATTCAAGATTTAGTTATTGCTTTACACGCATTCATTTGCGTACCAGAGACAAAAACCCATTAACTCTCTTATCTGAAGTGAGCTGCCGACCTTGTATTTCAGCCTAAATTTGAAAGAACTTTGCAGAGAAGTCTTCCTTCCCAACCTCATTTGGGAGTATATTTATATCTAAAGCATTCTAGAAAAAATCAGAATTACGCAACACGGTTAGCATCATGTCGTCGACAATAAACTCTGAAATAAGGATCTTTTGAAGTGGTATAAATACAGAGAAAATTGCTGCTGCATGGTGCTCCAACCCTTTGACATGCAATTCGACCGAACTAAGATCTTCCCTGCTTGGAATTTAACCTAGAACCTATTCTAATTCATTCATGATGGACAATCGGTCATCTGAATGTGGAGCCTGTGGCGACTTTTCATGTTCTTCATGACCTGTTCAGAAATATTAAAATACGTATCAAAGTATTAGATGGACATCTGCAGTTTTTGGGTTTTCATAAAGGACAAAGCTCTATGCACTAACAACTGCAATGCAGAAAGCATTATTTTAGGCAGAAAACGAGAAAGAGCGAATGAAATGTTCCAAAGCATGGAGCAGAAACTGAAACAAATGCCAATTACCAGCTATTCAAGTCTGCTTCTGCACACAAGCAGCATGTGATGCCCTATCAAGGCCACCACTATAGCAACTTTTTAACCGCATCAGCATCTTTGAGTAACCTATTAATCCTTCTTTTTGTGTGGGAATCCGGAGTTTCTCTAGAGCCTGCTTGAGCATCTCCCATGAAGTCCACAGCAGACACACTCCCTATTTGATGCTGTCTCTATTGGACTCTCCAGTTTTGATGATTCAGAATTTACATATTTGTTTGGCATATAATTAAGTGACTGGCATCGGTTTGAGAAAGAAACCTTCGAACTGAAATTCTTGTCCTTCACTATTTCCTCCAGAATTTAGGACCTCAAGAATTCTGCACCAGGCAGCATGCAACATGTATTTCCTGTAGCAATCAGTCGTTCTTTAATCTTTCCTGTTGATATTGCCAGATCACTGCACATCACATCAAGAGCTTTCTCTAGACCATTTACACGTCTCTCCAGAGAATTCATCCCATTTTGTGAATGGCCAATAAAACTCTGAAATTCACAAACAGCAATAAAACTGATTTCAGCTAATTTTCCAGTTTCGTGTCGAGGATTCCACAGCTACATATGCTAGAAGCAGAAAGACACAATCCTATTTCATGACCGTGAGACAATGCATAAAACTGGTTTCAGCACTAATTTTTCAGTTTCGTATTGAGGATTCACTGCTACATATGCTAGAAGCAGAAAGATGCAAATCCTATTTCAACACCGTGAAACAACGCATAAGCATCTTCCAGATGTACAGAAGAAAACCATAACAATCTTTACATCTTTATCAGCATGAAGCATGGCAACCTCCGAAACCAACAAATGAAAAAAGCAATTCGGTTTCAACATACTTTTTCTTGGCAGAAATGCATCACGAATTTGAAAAATAAGTGAATGTAGCAAACAGTTGATCCAGCTACAACATATCAAAAAAAAAAAGCAGAGCAGAAACATAACAGAATGGAGAATTTTAAATTTGTAACTAAAGAAAAATGTTTAAACCATTGAAACTCACATGATTACATCTCTAAAATTTTGCACGAACATTAGATGCTTTCAAAACTATATTCACACATGACGCACACAAAGGATCATGATGGACTTAGATATCAAAAGATGAGGTATAAGAAAGCAGGTTCTCCTTGACCAGCTTGAGCAAATAGCAGGTGCATGGTTAACAGAGGCAGAAGTATGGTCTCAAAATATAAGCAAAATAAGAGAGATGAAATCACATGCACACGCGTATGCAGAGAGAGAGAGAGAGAGAGAGAGAGAGAGAGAGCAAGTACCTGAAGGAGATCCAATAAACTTGATTGCTGGTTTTCAATCTGACGAAGTTGTTTCTGTATCAAAGATAGGTTTTCAAACTCTTTTTGGCTTCCAGCCACATCAGTAGCATTGATATCTAGTGCAGTTGAATCACAGTCTGCATTCTCATATAATGGAACCACACGAGCCCCAAATTTCGAACTACCAATTCTGCTTCTTTCATCTGAGTTTCGGTTGAATGGGAAGCACTTCGCTTCAAAACTTCTGTTTAAGCAGCTTTCACTATCTTCTGAATCTGAATCTCCAAGGTTTTGGTTCATCTGCTCAATGGGGTTTTCTGGTACAGCAACTTCAATTCTGCACTCAGAGAACCTTTTAAAATCCGCCTGACAAGACCTTGCAGCTTTTGGTTTGCCAAAATCACTCTTCAAAGAAGTTTTCTTTTGATTGTTGGTAGTAGATGAAGTATTGGACGTGGGTGACCTGATTCTAGGGGCTGCCTTTTTCATATGAGGGGTCACATAGCCAAAATCATCACTGCCAAAATCTGCACAGAATGTCATCATGCTAGATGTCATTAACAGGTATAGGAAATTTTCAGATGCTTGGAGAGGCCACGAATATAACACAAAAGGAATCATTCAAAGTTTTATAACTAACAAAAGCAACACGGACGACTAATAAAAAGGGATATGGAGAAACTCCCAAAGCATTTCTTTTTTCTTTTTTCTAGAAAACAAGCTGGCTTCAATATCTAGAAATGGAGAAAGGTTAGAGAAACAGGGGAAATCATCCAAGGAATGATTGGGAACTTTAAAAGTGACACGAGAACATGAAAAACCAACTAGTAATAAAATAACGTTCGATACTTTACACCAAAAATGATTTGCTGTGACATTGCAGCCAGAGTATGTAGGGCGGTAAAATTATGAGTACATACAACAAAGATTATGCAGCAACAAACCATTATACGAACACTCGTTGTTTCCCTGCTTAAATGAAGCTATTTGGGGACACACTATAGTAGGGGACCCCAAATAATATTAGGTCAGGGACCATATTATTACCATTGTCAATTTGTCATGCTACTAGCAAGTAGTAACTGACCCAAAAAAATCCAAATTATAAACATGAAAGACAAGGCATTCTTAACTTATTGGCCATTTCCATCGGTCATAGCCCACAAATCAACTCAAGAAATTCCTTTACCATCATTTGCAGACTCACAAATTCAAGTCTCATACCATAAATTTAAAATTAAAAATCCCAAATACTAAAATAAACAAAGGCATGGGGCACCTGACCTTTCACGGAGGACTTGGATTCTGCTTCATCCGAAACCTCATCTGAAACTCCCGGAACCCCTTTCCACAATTCCATTGCCCGATTCATCGTCTCCCTTACAACCTTCACCTACAGGTTTTCAGAAAAGACTCTCATTAAAGTAAAAAATAAAATAGAATAAAACATTCACCAAAAATGCCATTGAGAACAACAGTGATAAAATACCTTGTCAAATCGTCTGCTTTCCAACGCAGCTACACAGGTGACTTAAAATCTGATAAAAAATCCCTCTCTGCCACTGCTAACATCCCAATGCTTCGGCGGCAGCCTTCCTTGCCGACCAATCGTCCGCTACTCAGGAACTCGACCATAGTCGAAACCAAACTATTGACTACATTTTTACTGGAAGCACCTCCAACCCTAGCTATGCTGCCAACTAGCGACAGCAAAGCAGATTTTGCTTTGAAGCAATCATTTTTCACCAGTTTTAGCAGTCTAGGCAAGAGTTTCTTGAGCTCGGCAGGGTCAGGCTCCGGCGCAGCCTCAATAGCAGCGGCAAAACAGAGTGAAGCTCCGATCTGCGCATTGTAGTCCTGCTCGTGAGATATACAATCGATCAAAGGCTTCGAAATGAGAGAAAATGGCGGTCTGGTTATGTGCGAGGCAATGGAGGAGACGGCGTCGACGCAGGCGGAGCGGACGGAGGTGTCAGGGTCGCGAAGGCGGCGGAGGAGGGAGGAGAGCATTTTGGAGAGGTGAGGGGAAAGAGCGTCGCCGTGCGCGGCGGAGAGGATGCCGAGGATGCGGACGCATTGGCGGCGGACTGGGGACTTGTCGGAAGAATCAGTGGCGGAGAGGCAAGTTAAGAAAGGTGCAAAACCGTCATTGGACAAGGTCTTAGCTATGGACTCGAGCTCGTTGGAGGCTTGGGGAAGAGTGTCCCGGTCGGAGAGCTTGTTGAGGCAAGTGATCACTCGGTTTTTTAAGTCGGACTGTTGGCGAGAAAGCTGCGCCATTTACGCAATGCTGACGTAAAAATTAGTACTAAAACCTCTGGTGGAGTATCAGATGGTTGCCGCGGTGGTAAGGAGAGGAGGAAATGGTGGCATGTGGGGGAGGAAATGGGAATCTGTGGGTGGTTGGGTTGGTTGAAGAGTGGGGTTGGAGTTTGTTGCTTGCGAGAGAGTGAGTGAGGAAATGGAGGGAATGGCTTTTATATCTTAGCAGGGTGGGGTGGGAATGGGTATGGTGGGACTTGGAGTGGAACCGGCTGGGGAGGAGAACATGGAGTCTGGGGATTGGGGTAGACAGTGAAAGTGAGTGAGGATTTGAGGGGGTGCATTGCATTGGTCTATTTTTTTCTGTGTGGGGTTTTCCAATTTTAACTTCGCTCGACAGTCGAGGTGTTTAGACTTATAGAGGGGGAATAAGCATGGGGAAGGGAAACTACTGTTACAAATATCAGGGTCAACAAAAATCTATTTTACAATTTTTACTGCATTTAGTGTTCAAATACTACGTCACTCTATCAGAAAATAAGATTAATAAAAAAAATTGCTTGATTGGTTTGTCGATGGAACAACAAATCTTCCACGTTACTTCTATTCTAATCCATGCCAGAAGAAGGCCCCCCAGACTGGACCGGGGGACCGAGGAAAACAATAATCCCAACTCTACACCAAAGATAGAAACCTACATTCCGATTTGTGATTTATGCTAGTAAACAAGCCCTTTAATTCTCCAGAGATTAATCATTAAAATGAAAGTGAGTATGGTTTATCAAGTGATAAATCTCATATAGTAACTCTTTTCTATAATAAAAATAATTGTAACTGTTCAATTTTTATTTTTTTTTGGAAACCGTTCAATAAATTAAATAGTGTACTACCATGAAAGTTAGTTGGCTCAGTGAAAATACTAATAATACATAACCAAACTAGAAAATTTTTAAGGTTTTAAATTTTTGGGATGTATAATATTACTGTTACAGATAAAAGTGTTTGCCTATTTCTCAATCGTGAAATTTTAGATTTTTCTTTTGTTTTTTGGCTTTTATTTTTTTTAGTTTATAGAGTCACAATTTTATCCAGTTTGCTCGGTTTATTCATATATGATACTCCAATGCTTGGAGGTGTACTTCTTGTCGCATGCAAATAATAGCAGAAGAGAGGGGCCGATAGACAGTCCTGGCGCCGAAATTTTGGAACACATAATCCATGGTCCCTTGAATGAGTTTTAGTTCCAAATATATGCTCGTGGGATACCAAAAAAAATACTAATATATATAATTAATTAATTTTTTATACAATGATAATGTATACACTTTCAAAAATTCTAATATATATATATATATATATATTCTTCAGAAATCTAAATGACAGCTCTAATTATTGCATGCATCAACCTCCCTCCCCTACATACATCTGCTGATTCCCCAGTTCTTAAAGCTAAAATTAGAGTGGTGAAAATTTGTCAATTTCTAGTGAGTATACTTGAAATCCAAAATTCTAATCTTTGTTTCAAAGTCACCTCCATACCTTTCTCTTAGTCATAATCACATGGTGCCTGCGACGGATTATGCGTCCTAGCAAGAGGGCAGTCACGTGCTGAACTCAGAGAATTTTAATTTCATAGTATGGTATTAATCAGACAATGTTAATGATAAGACATAGAAACTCGATCGGAAAAAACAATAAGAATAATACCCTGCATGTTACCAGCATTCGGAACTCTTCGTGTATTTTACTTTTACCCTATGAATTAATGATGATCAAAGAGACTTTTTTTCGTTTTTTCAACCGCAATTCTTGTGAAACTTTCTTGTGATTCGATACTGGTAAGATTTAGACGGTTGGAGAAAAGGTAAACATCAACCGTCTTTCATTCGGCTGTTTTTCATATGGTTCTACAATATATCAACTGCCTTCCTTCTTTTCTTTTCTTTTTTTTCATGCGGTCTTGATCTAGCACTTCGAACTGGGGAATTCAAGAAAGCAATTACTATTTGTTAGCTCGTAGAAGGTAGCTGCCATCTGAGTATTTGATATACTATACACTACGGCAAAGGAAGAGCAATTGTATGCATCTTCTATCATTGATAGGCTGATAGTAGGTTTGTTTGTGAGGGGAGAAATTTGTATCATTATCTCGAGTTAAAAACAGTTACAGGATTCTCCTATTTTTGTCAAGAAAAAAGAGGTTTAATATGCATTATTATCCATTGTTATGCATCTTATTAAGTCTGTTGTGGGGTTCGTCAGAAATTCTATATGTTGACTTTGGTTACCCAGGATGGACACCAAGAGATGCGATTTCATTTGGAGATCGATTCTTCTCTATCTGCAGGATGTTGACAGCAAATACAATCGACTCCTTTGCTAGCTGTTTACGTCCGTAGGTAGAACATTATTATAAACCTACAAATTAGGAGCTAAATCTGAATTAGCTAAACACCAAGCACGTGACAGATATGTTTATGGTTGGCTATCCCGAAATTATCCAGCTACCAAGTTCTTTTACTTCTTTTCTTTTTTCCTCCCCCTTGTCAGTTGATATATTTTTCCTTTCCTCTCAAACAATTTGTGGTTGTCACGATTGTCAAACTAGCTACATTGGGGATTCTGGATGTATTCTTTTCTAGACATGTATGTACGCGATAAAATTGTCTTGCAAGAAAATTATAAGACAAAAAAAAATAAAATTATACGACAAATAGAAGATTCTTACAAAACTAAATCGACTGCATCTGTGATTTACAAAACAAGTTACATTTTTTTTAGTAATGTAAGTGAAAGGTCTTGAAATCGAGATCTCTTACTTACCCTCATTCCTATACTACTCAACCCTTTTTTTCCAAAAGACACAATCAAATAAAAATGAGCCATAAGATTTAACGGTACAATGGATTTATAGACCATTTAACAGGCTGTGGAATTGCTAAAAGAGATAGGGACCATTGAAGGAGAAGAAATCATGTGTTCGTGATTCAATTGAACAAGTGCAATATGGATCAAGAAGGGCAAACCAAAGGAGGAGATAAAAAGGGTTACAGATTGAATCACCAAAGATAGTAGCATAACAATAGCAAGAGGTTACAAATCATCTCATATAGAGAGAAGATGGTGACGCTAAATAGGTTAGAATCCATGTGACCAAGTTTGGATTTTATAGGCTCAAATAGTTTGGCATATTGGCACTGTATTGTTGTTTTCAGATAGGTCAGGATCGAAGTTTTAATATTATTCCAAACAGAGCCACCACATTTTTAATGACCATTTCTCTGTGGAATGAACGTGGGGTGGAATATCATTCAATAATTTTATGCAGCTGAAAAAAGCCATGTATTTTTCGTTGCAAAATATTATATTTTCATGATCTCATCTAATTAGCAAAATGTCAAATGAGGATGAAGACATAAGTTGACTCTTTCTTCTATTTTTCCCTTTTTTTTTTTTTTTTGCCTTTGGTTGCCTAAGGTCTGCGGGCATTTCTTGCTAGCTTACAGAAGACTGATTACATGACGTGCATTCTTGTCTTTGCTCGACAAAAAAGAGATTAATAGTACTCGAGTTCTTTCTTTTCTTTTTTTACCGACTGGAAAATGGATAAGTGATAGCTAGGGCGTATAGAGAAGAAGCATTCTTGATCAAATTGCAGTTTTATAACGAATATTAGTTAATGACATGTGTTTAGTTGTTAACCCCAATGATTCCAGCTGTCCCCTCAAATCATTACGATTAGATTTAGAATAAAAGACATTATTGTTGACAGAGAAAATCTCCATTAATTATTTTCTCATCAGAAAACATTGAGATAACTATACTAGCATTATATGCTCAGGAAGAATGTTAGCCGCAGGCACAGCTCTGCGGAGCCAGGATTTGTTCACAATAGTTGAAGCCTACACAAGAGAAAAAAAAAGAAAAAAAAGGAAAAAGAAAGAGGACATCCATGGAATATGCTTGATCCGAAGATTTATATATAATTGTCAGCTAATTAAGCAATGACAGGCTTAAGGATGGGGAAAATAAAGAACTGATCCTTCAGTACTGCATTTTGAAGGCCATTAAAGTTCAGACACCATTTTTCATCTTTCTGGTAACCGAGAAGAATACAATTAGCAATTCATCAGTCAAACTTTTGGTTAATGTCGAGAATTCTTTGTTTTTTTTTTTAATTCCCTTCACGCAAGTCTCACAAACATCGACCCTACGGCCTCCAATTTCTCAAAATACTTATTCTGAGCTTGCGCATATAGGCTAGTTTTGTTCTCGTGTTGAAATTTGGATATTTGCAGAACACGAATGGTCGACGTCTCATGCATGATAAAGATGTGCTTAGATCAAGGGAGATGTACAAAAGAGAACCAATCAGTAATGAAGTTCGACAGGAACGTTGATGGGCGAAGGGCCTATTTCTCCTACTAGATGTTGCTTGACTCCTAGACAGTCCCCTGTTCAATTAAGGTACCCACCATCGATTCAAAGGTGTGCGCATGCATTCACATGGGAACTTCAGAAAATGAGACCAAAACCCTCTTGGATTCGTGTCGAGTTCCTGCTGTTTCGGCTGTTTCATAATGAATTATATCTAGGCGACATTAACACATGCAAAGTTTATCGATGAAAGCTAGGTAGATGCAGGATTCATAGTAGGGTATGGGGCTATATTTATTGGTTTTACGAAAATTTTCAATGACGAAGAAGACATTCTTCTTCCCTTCTCTTCTCTTTGATTATTGTTTGCCTCGTTGTCACGTGGAGCTGGCAATTCCTATGCTCCCTCCATTCAATTCAATCGGATGCAATGTCTATGTTGCATATGGCTATATGATTGCTTGTTTCTTTGGTTTTGAGTTTTGTGGGCCTAGTACAAATGTTCATATCAATATCAGCTACCAACCTTCTATGTTGGATCTTATGTTTGAGCACCATAATTAAAAACAGGGTGAGGGTCGTCTTAAACCTCGAATACAATGAACTTTTAACTTCATGTTTCAGTGCTAGTGGAGTTGTCTTCCATGAGACTCTGGGAAGGAAGGAACATTATTATTGTTATTATTATTATTATTTTTTTTTTTTTTTGGTGTTGGGGGAAGAATTTACTATGTATCCATTTTTCGTAATCATACTCTACAGCCATTAATAAATGAATCTTTTTCTGCATCATAAATCTGTATTCATCTTAAGAGAGAAAAAAAAAAGAATGTTGAACAAATTTTGACTTGAAATTTTCATACAATTGTTGTAAGAGGAGTTCTAAGTTTTAGGTAACATGGAGGACGTACTACAGTTTTAGCCACCCCCAAGCCCCAAGCCCTCCAAAAAGGAAAAAGAAAAAAGAAAAAGAGAATAATGAACAAAAAAAAAAGAAATAAAAACTCAAATATTATATCATAATAATTTGATATATATGAAACAAAAACTCAAACAGGTTCAGTTGGGTGTAAAAAAAAGTTTAACTAGCCGAGGAACCAGGTGGAAGCCAGCCATTGGCAGAGACTCGATGCACCGTAATTGGTCAAGAATTCTGTATAGCCAGCCAGGACGTCTAGAATTTCCAAGTCAATATGCGATGATCACAAATGGGAGGTTAAAACTTACAAGGTAAAAAAACCAAAACAATGGCCGGAAAACAACGCAAGAGATTTTTCCACCCTAGGTGATATAGATGGTAGGACAATCTCCATATATAATTATACTGGTACATCAATTTTCAGCATGATTAAATCCCTTGAGTTGATAACAGACTGGATCATCTACCCAGCCCTTTTGGCTTTCTTCTGTACCATCGCCATTTTCAGCGCCTTTTACGTAACTCTTGGAATCAAATTGGCTTTCGACACACTCTTCGCTGTCGTGTGCGAGAGGTGGCATCTGGGCAACAATGGAGCAACACCGCCAGCGCCGTCGCCGTCTGTGACCGCTAATGTTCAAAGGAAGGAGGTGGAGGAGGCCGTGAAGGTCTTGGAGATTATTCCAGCCCCTGCAACGTACAAGAGAAACCGAAACCATTCAATAGTTAGCTGTGCAATTTGCTTGGAAGATTTGAAGGATGGAGAATTATGCCAGACTCTTCCTGATTGTCAACATGCATTCCATTCATCTTGTATCAAACCTTGGCTAATCAAGAGGCCTAATTGTCCCATTTGTCGCCAGTCTCTTCCAATCGTTTGAGAGTTTTATACAACAATCTGGGCATGCATATATTTTAATGATATACAATTGCATAACATTATCCTTTCTTGATTGAATCCATTTCATTCATGTTGCATTTTCTTGGCTTGTTGAACACGTGATGAATTTGAAATCATATTCATTCATCAATGCATGCATAAATTTCTGAGGTAATGCACATTCTTTCTCATCTTAACCGCCAAGGCTTGCTTGCATGGATCAGTTTAACCACAAACAATGTACACAATTTTCAGAAAACAATCTAGCCTAGCCCATTAAAAATTTCCTGGTAATGGATATGTTCGTTTATGTAAACTTAAATACCTACTTTTCTGAAGATAGATAATGGTTTCTCTACGATAGGCGTCTTCATTCTAAGGGGTAAAGCAACATTTATTGAGCAAGATTATACTACTCGTTAAATGATCATGGATGCTGTTTGATTTGGGATCACTACAAAATTTTTTAGAGTTTTAGCTGAATAAGATTAACAAACTACTCACCCGAATCATTTGCTTCATAAAGCTTTACTAAAAGTGTTACCGAGAAATACATATTCCGATTGTTCTTCGAATCAAACCCTTAAATTCTCCATGCCGTAGGCAAGAGGCTGTCGTCGTGGAAGAGTAAAATCCCTGCAGCACTCTTTTAGAACTTTTGGGAAGCTGAGATATTAGTTTCACGGTTGGTTGTTTGTACCCAACACCAACAGGAACCTTCCGTCGCAAGCAATTACGCTTTGATTGGTTCTATATATTTCGAGTGTACAAAAATGCAATGAATGGTTCATCATGATGGGGAAATAAGAAAAAGAAAAAAAAAACCACCAATTCAAGGTTACTGAATCAACATTTCACCTAAGAAAAGAAAAAGACCACTAATTCCAGGTTAATGAATCAACATTTCACCTAATATCGACGCGATGTTTATTTTTTTGGCGGGACCAAGTAAATACTACAGTATAGTTGCTTAGATCCAAGGGGATACTTATTGGATACATCCATTTTACAGAGGATCATGCATTCAAAAATTGTATAGGCATTAACATCTTCAAACAAGAAAAAAAAATCTTCTCATGGTTTCCTTTTCTGTATAATAAAACTATAATATGTACGACGCCGTAACACTCATAATTGTCCACTCTGGAAAAGAAAACTGTTGGGACTTATATTCATGGTCGTGGGACTAATCTCCTGGAAGAGATATAATTTGCCGGCATAAAAGGAACATGTTTTCAGGGGTATATTTGAAATCATCAACATATACAATCTCATAAAAATATTTTCAATGTGAAGATACCTATCATAGTTCTTTCTTCTTTCTTTTTCTTTTTCTCTTTTATCAACACGCAAATTTCATTATTATCTGAAAAACGTTACATCAGTTGATAGAAGAAAAACTTCATTCGCATTATTAGCTCATTAAAGGCAAAAAATCAGTTGCCTATACTGCGAGACAGTTGGCTTTCTGCACTGTCTCTCTATCCTCTAATTAGTTGTCATTAATGGGAAGGATAGGTTGCATTTGCCTAATCTCGTTTGTCCTTTTTTTTTTTTTTTTTTGGGCTTAACGGGAGACTTCAATCTTTACAATAAGAAAGCCGCAAGGATAAAAGGCAAAGTTTGAGAATATCCCCACCAACGAAACTAGATCGTGTACACAAACCTAAGATCTCACAACCAAGCTGACCCCATCTCGGGGGCTGGCCTTTTGCAGTTGATCCAATCATATGGTTTGTTGAACAAGCCCATTGAGCCCCATTTCATGCAGCTGGAGCACATTCTGACTGAGGCCCATCCAAAAGAAAGCGGAGGCAACTTGGTTACAGTCCTTGAGAATGAAGATCGGAAAATAGGAATAGATAGGCCCTTGCTTTTAACAGGCGCTAAAAATGTGGAGAAGCTCATGTAATGTTGCCCCCAATTTTTCTTCTTAGACTTTTTAGAATGGATCAAAATTCAGCTTGCCGTGGAAAAAGTTTTAGAATTTTCAGTTATTACTTATGACATATTGGTGGAAAAAAATTGCCCTCACAACTAATTAAAACCTCTATGCAATTTGATGCGGATCCAGATTGACATGGTATAGATTGCTTTTACCATGTTCATTTTCTATTCATACTAAAAGAGTTTTTTTAGCTGGTGTACATTGAGCACTTATTAATACACATAAATTTCAATTACTCTACCATGTATATACATAAATTAATAATTATTATCTTTCATTGCATTTATATAATTTTCCTATTTAATCTTATATGGCCTCCTTTGTATTTATTTATTTTTTTCTAATTAGTCTTACATTTTAAAAAATATGATATTTTAAATATATTTTAACAAGTACCCAATGAACACCTGTTATATATACTCGTACTAAAATAAAATATTGCAAAGAATCTAAAATGTTTAATTAAAGAACGAAAACTTAGATATTCTTTTATTCCAACCCAACTCATATTACAGGGGTTAAATCCAAATTTTATTAGTCTTTTGAAAGCAATTTGATGATTAGTCCGCTCATAACCTCATACTAAACAAAAGTTGGAACATTTTGGCCTTGTTTGAATTGTAGTTTTTTGTAGAAATATTTTTACTTTTTTTGCAAACATAATTTTTTATTATTTTTTACTTCACATATATCATATTTTTAGAGTATTTTTTTTTTACTAAAACTCCTAATCTAACCAAAATTATACCATCCCCTGCCAATTGGAGTCCTAGATTCCCCATAAAGGCAACTCAAGTAAATTAAGAAAACCCAATATGCACGATTGCCAAACAATTCTATTTCCTTAATCAGACAATTCTACCCCTTAGCATTGCCCAAAATTGAAAAAATCACCGCCTTAATTTCCTTAATTTTATTTCCCAGAACAAAAGATCAAAAAAAAAGAAACCCCGATAATACCAATACTTACCCAAGCACCTCCTCAAATAGTCTCCTATTGAACCACATCACCTCAATATTTATCTATCCGCACTAAATAATCTTCCAATTCTTAAAACACCCTTCATAACTTCCTTTAATTACCACGTTCCTTTCTCTTATACCCCTCCACCTCCACCTAGGACTCCCGCCACTGCCTACCGCCGGTTTCCAGTCAACAACTTACTAGAAAAATTACCTACGAATTGACACTTCTACCCTCGTCTCCCCCAAGCTTCCCCCTGTATGCTTCCGTTGCCATACTTTTTTTTATATCCTTCCATACTACAACACCACACCAAAGCACACAAAAAAAATTTTCGCACACAACACACACTAAAACATAGCTTTCTCTCCCTCCCTCCCAGAAAACCAGCTCAAATTCTTGAATATATGAATAAATATATTCAAAAATATTATTCTTTTGAACAGTGTTAATTGAAATTCATTAAAAACAGGTGACGATTACAGAGCCGGAAAGCTCTATTGTTGATTTTTTTTCAGAAGTTGAAGGATCTCAGCGTAAATTTTTAACTCTTTTTCCCACATTTTTTGTTTTGGATAATTGTTTAATTATGCTTTTCGTGAATTTCAAGTAATGAGAAACTTGTGAACAGAATTTTGCAGGATTTGTCGATATTTCGTGAGTGATCTCTGTAAAGGTATGGATTATGGCTGTTACGTTGAGTGATTGTGTTTTTTACGTGGTTTGTTAGATCTGTTTGCTGAATGAGTGTGTTTCTCAATTGTTTTATTTCAATGTTGCAGGAATTTTGATTTTTTTTCCTGGAATTGGAGTGAATAAAAGAATAAAATTTGTTGACGAAATTGATGAATAATTAACGGAGAGATGAAGCGGTCAAGAGATGATGCGTATACGAGTTCTCAACTTAAGCGCCCTATGATGTCTTCTCGTGCTGAACCGTAAGCTGTTTCATCATCTTTTCACTTGAATTATATTTTGGATTTTTTTTCGCTTTTCATTTACATGAAATTATATGTGACTATTGGGTTTAGTGGTTGTGTTTTGATGATTAGATTCTCAAATAACCATTTTTTTTCCTTGTAAGAAGATGTAACTGTCTATCGACATTGAAGTTTGTAGCTCTTCTAAGCTAATTATGGTTTTATTAGTAAGTCTTCAATACTGTGTCAGTGCTCGTTATATTACCTGTTTTAGCAATCGCTGTTTCATCTTCTAGTTCTTTGGAATGCTCTTTTTATAATGTCCACGTGGTGAATGCAATGTTACTAGTAGGTAAAAGATCAGATCTTTATAGAAAGATTAGCAGCTCATAGTAGAAATGGGAACTGTTCTTTAATGTGCGTCACATTTATGAAGAAGGCTCAAATCGGATTTCGTTGGTAATAATTATAAAGCTTCCTTGCTTTAGTGTGGACATAATTTGGGAATCTTTATAATTGCAAGTGATTGATTTACCAATTTGTGTTTTCTGATAATGAAGCTCTGGGCAATCACAATTGATGGGCGGAAGTGGCGCACAGAAGCTAACGACTAATGATGCATTGGCATATCTCAAGGCTGTAAAGGACATCTTTCAAGACAGACGAGACAAATATGATGAGTTTCTTGAAGTCATGAAGGATTTTAAAGCTCAAAGGTTTGGGACTTTATTGGGTTTGTGCCACTTTTCTTTACATTCTTGTTCCTTCCTTGATGCTTGCTAATTGATTATTCTTGTATTATACTCCTGAATGGCTTGCTTGTAGGACTGACACATCTGGTGTCATATCGAGAGTGAAGGAATTATTTAAAGGACACAGAGACCTGATTTTGGGTTTCAATACCTTTTTACCAAAGGGATATGAAATTACCCTTCCACCTGAGAATGAACCACCTCCTTTGAAGAAGCCGGTTGAATTTGAAGAAGCAATCAGTTTTGTGAACAAAATTAAGGTGAAAGTTTCGTGCTTTGGTTGAACTTCAAACTGTAGTCTTAACATTGATGTTCTTACATCTGAAGGTCTTTGTTTTACAGACTAGATTTCAAGGTGATGACCATGTGTATAAATCTTTTCTTGACATTTTGAATATGTACAGAAAGGAGAATAAAAAAATCACAGAGGTTTATGAGGAGGTATGTTTCTTTTGTTTCTCTTCTTTTTTTTTTTTTGTCCAATTTACTTATTTTGTAACCTTTAATGTTTTCTTGTGTGCCTGCTCCCGTTCATTTGATTTTAAATTTTAAGTAACACAATTTTTCTCTGTTAAGATTGTCATCGATGAAGATGGTATGATCTATACTTCATTGCTTTTCAGGTTGCTGCTCTTTTTCGTGACCATAGTGACCTTCTTGTTGAGTTCACTCATTTTTTACCTGAGACCCAAGCTGCAGCATCTGCCCGTAATGCTCAGCTTGGTCGGAATTCTTCCCTGCGTCGTGATGACAGAGGTTCTCCCATGACAATGGCAAGGCCTATGCATTTTGATAAGGTAGTTCCAAATAATGATACAGTTTCTTATTTCTTCTCAGTGTACATAGTTGTTATTGCTGTTCTCTACAGAAACCTTCTTCAGCATATGGGGACTATGACCCGAGTGTTGATCGACCTGATCGGGATCCTGAGAAAGTACTGATGCGATCTGACAAGGAGCAGAGGAGGCGTTTCAAAGAAGAGGAGAAGAGACGAGAAGGCAGAGAGCTAAGAGAACAAGAGTATGATGCTAGGGATTTAGATGATGGGACACATCATTTTTCTCACAGGAGGAAATCTGGTCTCAAGGAAGATTCTGATGGCGCTTACTATCATCAAGGTATAGTAGATACTGAGCATAATATTGTAAGAGTAGGTAGTTCTTATATGAGCGTGAAGGTGTCCTTACTTCTTCTTCTTCTTCCTTTTTTTTGTAATTAAAAAATAAAAACCTTTTTTTTGGCTCTATGCATTTGTTACTACACCATCAGAGTAAGATCAGCACTACAAAAAACAGTAAAAATTGCTTACGAACTTGTAAAAACATCATCATCTCTCCCTCCAACTAAAAGAAGGAGAACAATTTTCATGGACGTATATGCTATGTAACTGTAGTAATCTATAGAAAACAAGGTTTAATAATACTTCTTTGTTGTTTTCAGAGTGACAAGTGGGGAAATATGTATTATAAACCCGTGCATTTTGTTTTAACTAGATGTTTCCATCGCTTGCTTTTGGCCAACTATAATTACTATCAATGCTTATCACTTTTATGATCCTACTATACTGTGGCAGGCATGCAAGGCCAAGCGCTTGCTTTCCGTGAGAAGGTGAAGGAGAGATTACTGAATTCTGATTATTACCGGGAATTTTTGAGGTGCCTTCACAACTACAGCAATGAAATAATCACAAAATCCCAGTTGGAAAATCAGGTATCACTCTTTTTCCCTTCCATTTTACGTTTAGTTTTTCTATCATTGTCCAATTTTAAAGTTGTTGGAAGTCTGTCTTGATATGATGCCTATAATGGATGTCTTTTTAGTGGATTCATAGTTAACAAACTTCAAAAGGCTTGAAAATCTTTTAGCAACTGATTTTTTTCAGTCAAAGTTATATATGGATTCTTAAAGTACAAATGTTAATCATTCAGTCTGTGGCTTTTGTAAATATTCTGAAACTGAGTAAACCCCAGAACATACCTGTGCTTGTATGATCATGAATTTGGATGAAAACTTTTCATTGTTTCAGGTGGCTAATTTGCTTGAAGGACATCCAGACCTTATGGAAGAATTCAATGAATTTGTAGCTCGTGATAAAACTGGTAATATATGATTTCCACATTTTCTTTGTTTTTTTTCCTTATTGACAGTATTATATTCTTTTGTAAAACTGTTCAATCGTCTTCCCTTGATTTTTTTGCCTGCATTTATCTGATCAAACCTTTTTTAGCAGATGGTTGTCTTGCTGCTGTTATGAGTAAACGTAAGTAAGAGTTCTTTGTTTTTTGGCTTAGTGCTCAGTTACTTACCTAGGATAAGTGCCACAACGGATATAGTAGAATTGTAACCACAGTTGCCCTTGGTAGAATTCTGAAATCACTGAAATGTTGAACCCTTTTCTTTGTGTGTCTGATAATTTGATGGATTCATGGAAGGTTCATAAGCTCCATCTAATTTAGTACATTGCAGGATCCTTGTGGAATGATGGACAAATTTCTAGATCAGTGAAGGTAGAGGATAGAGAAAGAGACAGAGAATGGGACAGGGAAGAGAGAGATAAAGATCATAGTAATAGAGAAAGGGACAGATCTGACAGAGGGTTGGCCTTTGGTTTTAAAGATGTTGCTGGGCCCAGGATGTCCTCATATGCAAGCAAGGATAAGTTTTTGGCAAAACCAATTCAAGAACTTGACCTTTCTAACTGTGAGCGCTGCACTCCCAGTTATCGACTTCTTCCAAAGAATGTATGCATCATTCAGTAATGTTTATTTATGTCAAAGATGTTCTACTTAAGAAGCATTTCTGCTCATTCTTTATTTGATTCTACCTTGTACAGTATCCAATTCCTTCAGCAAGCCACAGAACTGAAATTGGCGCTCAAGTACTAAATGATCATTGGGTATCTGTCACTTCTGGAAGTGAGGATTACTCTTTCAAACACATGCGCAAGAACCAATACGAGGAAAGCTTGTTCCGTTGTGAAGATGACCGGTTAGAAACTGTCTTGACATTTTCATTATGTTATTCTTTTATGCAAAAATTTCTCATTATTTGCCTCTTCTTTTTCATCAGTCCAGTCATTTTGTTTCTGTCTGATTTTTGCCTCTTGAGGTTTCATCTGCAATAGGCGTCAACTTACCTCATCATTGCATTCACTTAAATATGCATTGATTACGCATCACTGTTATCATTTATCTCTTCTTTTGTGCAATTTTCATTGGTTAAATTTCTACTTTCCCTTGTCTATTACTATATACAAATATTCCTGGATATACCTTTCATGCTTCCGTTATATATTTCTCACATAAGGTTTAGTAATCTGTAAAGAACTATTGTTGACAGGTTTGAATTGGATATGTTGATAGAGTCGGTGAATACGACAACAAAACGTGTTGAAGATTTGTTAGACAAGATGAATGATGACTCGAGTCCAATTTGTGTTGAAGACCACTTTACCGGTAATCAGCTGTTAAATGGTGCAGTAAGCAAGAACGATGCTGTCAGTCTTAGTGCTCATCTCTTCATTTTGTTGTAGCTCTAAATCTTAGGTGCATTGAACGTCTGTATGGTGACCATGGGCTTGACGTGATGGATGTGCTGAGGAAGAATGCCCCACTTGCATTGCCAGTTATATTAACTCGCTTAAAACAAAAACAAGAGGAGTGGGCAAAGTGTCGTTCTGACTTTAACAAAGTATGGGCTGAAATCTATGCAAAGAACTATCATAAATCACTTGATCATCGCAGCTTCTATTTTAACAGCAGGACACGAGAAGCTTGAGCACTAAAGGTAACTTAAATTGACTTTATTTGGATTTAGGATAATTTATTTCCATACTTTAACCATGCCATGCTCAGTCTTTAAGCTAGTAGTTCTTGTTGCAAATTATTACAAGAACAAAGATATCACAGGAAGTCTTGCGAGTTAATATATGTAACTAAGGTAATATAGTTTTTCACATATCTTTTTTTTTTTTTGGGGAATGAATGTCCTATTTGACCACATAGATATGCCTAATAAAAAAAGTGAGATTTTCAATAAAACAAAAGAGAGCATGAAAACATGTGTAGCCAATAAGCTAGTCAGTATTAACTTTAACAGACAAGCAAGAAACGTGTCAATCCACTACCTTTTCCGTTACAAATGTATTAACAAATATGCCTAACTTTGTATGGAAATTTATTTGGTGCAACACAAGAAGGGAGGAATCAATAAACTTTTCTCGAATAGAGCTGGTATATCTAATAGCTGTGGAAGCAGGGTTCACGTCGTTGTTGCAATCAGTTCTTCTATATTCTTTCATATAGCTGTACATCTCAGTTTGCAAATGGGTCTGTGTTTCCATATGCAGTCCTAACCGTCGTGACTCATTGTCGAGTTTCATCTTTAAATTTCTTACCATTTTCTTGTTAAGCATTTATTATAAGTTACAGTGAGAAGGCATACAGGTGAAGTGTAATTCAAGTGAGAGAAAAGAACTAGGTTAATTAAAAGCATCCTAACATCATTATCTACTATTTTCCTATAATATCCCAGTACACTATTTCAATTACTATGTACTTTTTGCATAGATGTGCTTAGGTCAGGTGCTACTATCTTAAACGCCGCTCACTTCTCTACCCTACAGCATGCTCTAAGAGTTTACTCACTACCACCAACAATGTTCTCTGCTGATTAGATCCTAATCTCTTCTTGCTTTCCCAGAACACCATCTAGCTCTTGTTGTGATCTCATTTCTGGTATCCTTAACGCTGCCTGTTACTCTGCATATGACAAGAGAAAATTTTTACCCTTTGCCCCTTTTCTTTAATCCTCATTTTTTGCTACCTAAAACATGCAAATTTGATGTGAAACTCAGTGTTCTTGCTCCAACTTTTTGGATTCTTCTGCCTCTGAAAATTCTTGAATTAGATTCTAAATCTAATAGAAGTCCTTGGTTTTAAAAGTTGTTGCTTTTTTGATGGATATAAAAGATGGCATTGATTTTTCTAACATCTGATTTATGTTTCTTTGGCTAATTTTTCTGGAGAAGTATTGATCACAGAAAGTAGAGACACAGCCAAAGAAGTTGTCTCAGATCTCCCAAATTTCAGTTTAGCTAATGACTGGGACCAAATTGTCTCTTTCGTTATTTCCTTTCACTGATGTTGCTCTTCTTGATGCAGCACTATTAGCTGAGATCAGAGAAATCTTTGATAAAAGGAGCCAAGAAGATGATATGCTGTTGTCTACAATTTCTGGAAGGAGACAGCCTTTAGTTCCTCACTTGGAATTTGAGTATCCTGATCCTGATATCCATGAAGACCTATATCAAACTGATCAAATATTCTTGTGGGGAAGTTTGTACCTCCGAACAGTTGGATAAAGTTATGAAGATTTGGACTACTTTCCTGGAACCAATGCTTGGTGTTCGCTCCAGGCCTCAGCGTGAGGACACTGAGATTGTTCGAAAGGCTAGCAATAGTTCTGTTAGAACTATTACCAATACTGTTTGTGGGAGTGATGGTATTCCTCCTGGCAGTGCATCTGTCATTGATTGCAAACAGCCAGATGCTTCTAAAATTGCAGAGGAAAGTATTCCCTCTGAACGCTCAACTTCAAGAAATGGTGGTAATGAAGTTAAAGATGATGACTCACATGATGCAGCACATAAGAGTGACAGTTTAGGCAATGCTTCACAACCTGCAAAGATCTGCAATGATGGCATTGTGGCAGATGAATTTTTTGAGATCAGCAAGCTAGCTTCTCTTGGCGAGCAGCTAACTAGTTCTAGTGCTGATGGACATGAAAGAGCTAATGCAGAAAATGTTTCGGGTACAAAAGTTCTTATGATGTATTAACTTAGGATGCTTTGCTTCTTTCCTATAATCATTGTGGCATTTCTAATTGCTTTCACCATTTAAATTCTCATAATCGAAATTGTGATGCATTTTTTACTTCTAGGATCCTGTGCTACTCCTGGCAAACCTGGTGATGTCACTGCTGAAATTGAGCTTCAGATGAGAGCTAGTAATGAATCTCAGGTATGACCTGTAGTGTATTTAGCTAGGAATGAATAATCGAGTTGATAAATAGACACTTTTTTTTGTCTGTTTAGGAACTTAGTCCGTGCTCCCCTTCCCCCATCTGTCCACCAAACATCTTCACCTGATTAATAAGGTGGTCTTTTAAAGTGGTGGGATGGAAATTATGTTTGAAATAATTGGGAAAAAGGAGAAAAGATTTTCACACAGGACAGGAGTTGCATGCTTTTAAGACTTTCTACTAGGACACAAGTAGCTATTTCAAGTACATAAGAAACAAGTTGCATGCTTTTAAAACTTTTGAGTTGCATCTGTTGTTGCTCATGTAGAATCTATACTGAAACCCAATAGTGCTTCAAATTGACTTCTCGCTGGGGAACTAATCCTTCCTCATATTTGGCTATTCTTTTTACAAGTTAATCAATAGTTTCTTTTGGGAAGTAGATATGGTCTCAGCATGTTCTCTGTGGGTTAGACGTCTCTCTTCCACACCTGGTAAAAACTGCTACACAAGCCAGCTGTCTTTCATGGGTGGATAGATCACTGTAGTTAGCATACTTATATTTTAGTTCATCTGTGCTTCTTGATGGTTTGCAGGCCTATACATTGCAGGAGTATTTTATTTACTAATTGATCAAAAAAGTTATATTTCTATACTTGTATCCAAGTGAAAATAGCCAAAAAGAAAAAAGCCTTTCACTTGTGAATAGCCTTTGAAAAATCATTCACTATGTCGGTTACTCATTTTATGGGCTGAACTTACTTTCTCAAGTAAAACAGACAAGTATTTTCTTTACCATATTAAGGGACAAGTATTGTTGCAGACCGATAAAAAGATATCTTTGCAATTTTTGTTCTTATTTTAAAGCCCGTGACTTCACATAAGCATCCCTTCCTTCCAACATACACACACCCATTAAGAACATCTGTAAACCTTTAGAATATAAAACTTAAAATGCAACAATGAGACCCAGGGTTCAGTAAAAACCCGGCGGGTGGGGGTGTGTGCCTGATCCAGCTGATTACACACCAATTTGACTGCATCTTTGAGGACTCAATATGGCTCAATCGATCTGGTTTTAAGTTGCTGTGGATACAGTTTAGGTGAAATAGAAAAAAGGCAAAGAAGAAGGAGCTTCAGTCACTTCACAATCTACATGAATTGTAACAAACTGCTTCTTTCATAAATTCCTAACCTTGAAAGATCTGATGCCTCTCAATTTTAGTAATTGGAGCTGTTAATGCTGCAAGATTAGAAGCTGAGCTGGTTTGTGTTGTGAATTTGTGGGGTTTAAAAGTCCATATTGGAGATGATCTTTTGTGATTGCAATATTTTGAGCTCAGCCGTGGCTCTCATGGCTCTTGATTTGAGTTTGATCTGTCAATGGATCTTCTTTTTTTTTAATTTTGTAAGCATCTGTTGACACTTCTTGTTTTTTAATCTTAGTTTTGGACACTTTGTATTTCACAGAATGCTGATTGTACCCAACCTGAGTCATCTTCAGCTGTTACTGCTCCGGAAGGCATCAAAATTCAGAAATTCCAAGAAGAATCTGTAGCCCACTTCAAAATGGAGAGAGAGGAAGGGGAATTATCTCCTACTGGTGATTTTGAGGAGGATAATTATGCAGAATGTAAAGAGGTGGAACGTGATGCAAAGGTTAATGCTCATAAGACGCAGCATCAGGATGTAACTGGAGGAGGAGAAACTTGTGGTGGAGATGCAGTAGGAGAAAACGATGCCGATGGTGATGATGAAGGTGAAGAAAGTGCTCGTAGGTCATCGGAGGACAGTGAGAACGCTTCTGGAAATGGTGATGTTTCAGCAAGTGAATCTGCTGATGCAGAGGAGTGCTCTCCTGAAGAGCCTGATGAAGATGGAGAGAATGATGCAAATGATAACAAGGCTGAAAGTGAGGGTGAGGCAGAAGGAATAGCAGATGCTCATGATGTTGAAGGGGATGGAGCTGTTTTGCCACTCTCAGAACGATTTCTGCAGGCAGCTAAGCCTCTAACAAAGTTAATTCCTCCAGGATCACCTGAAGGGGATAAGGGTTCTCAGATCTTCTACGGGAATGATTCCTTCTATGTGCTTTTCAGGCTTCACCATGTAAGCACTTTGTTATTTGAGAGCAAATGCCAGCTTCCTGTGTGACTGGATCAGTTTCTGGGCTTTTACATGCAATTTTTTTCACTCACATGAAAGTTGTTCTTTGATATATGACAGATACTGTATGAAAGAATACACAAGGCAAAGTTGCATTCTTCTTCTGCTGAAAATAAATGGAGGGTTTCAAATGATACAAATTCAACAGACTCCTATGCTAGGTAGTTCATTTACATGGTAATCATTATAACAGACTTTCTGGCCACCACCATTCTTATAATTGAAAGCTCTCGTGTTTACAGGTTTATGAATGCTCTTTACAGTTTACTAGATGGTTCTGCTGATAATGCCAAGTTTGAGGATGACTGCCGGGCTATTATTGGAACTCAATCTTATCTTCTTTTTACATTGGACAAGCTTATATATAAACTTGTCAAACAGGTGAGTGGCATGCTACTGGTAATCTATCTTTGTGTCCTTAATTTATGACCTTCTGTACTCTGTAAGCTGAAGTAAAATGCCTCTGATGTCTCCTCTAGCTACAAACTATTGCAACCGAGGAGATGAACAACAAACTTCTTCAACTACAAGCATACGAGAGATCAAGAAAACCGGGAAAATTTGTTGATTGCTACTACAATGAAAACGTCCGCATCTTTCTTAATGATGAGAACATTTATCGAATAGAATGTGTAAGTTATTGCAACTTTTATCTGGTTTTCTCTTTCAAAACAGTATATTTGTTGTTCCTCTTCAGGCTGATCTCTTCCTCATAAGGTTATACTTCTAAAGTAATCTGTATGATTCTACTGCAGTCATCTGTGCCAACAAGATTGTCTATACAGCTCATGGACTGTTCGTTTGATAAACCAGATTCAAATGCTGTTTCTATGGATCCAAACTTTGCAGCTTATCTGACAGAGTTTCTGTCTGTTGTTGTTCCTGAGAGAAAGGTCAAGCCTGGGTTGTACTTGAGAAGGTACTACTTCAACACATTGTAACTTGTAGAATGAATTATGCTTACACTGATGACTCTTATTTTGTTAGAAATAAGCGGAAATATATGCATTTAGATGAAAATGATGCTTTCATGGAGGCTAGTAAGGGACTTGTGATGCGTAATGGTCTGGAGTGTAAGATTAATTGCAACACATCAAAGGTATTCTATTTTACTCATTGAGTTCAAACACAAAATAACAAGTGCAATCTATTGATTCATAGAAACTTAAAGTGGTTGTTATGTGTCCTCTTTGTGTTTGTAGGTATTTTATGTTTTAGACACTGAAGACCTTTTGTTAAGGAGGAGGAAGAAGAGGAGAATTTCGCATGAGAATGGCTCATGCAATGGGCATGCAAAGTCTTCAAATGGTTTTTTCAATAAAATTTGGGACAAATTGCTGTTTAGTCAATATGCAGTTCTGCAGGAGTAACAGTTGATAGGTGTATCTTCGTCCTTTACTCCGGAATGTGCATCTCTCACAGTATTTAGCCTTTATATATGCTAATAACTTCATGTTTATGTACTACAGAACTTTCAAGTTAGCTATGCCTAGTATCTTGCATGATCTGAAACCTCAGACATCGGTATCTTTCTTTTTCTTTTGACTCCTTTCTCTTGGTTTCAATACAGAGTACAGAATATAGAGCTCCTGATATTTCTGTCAGTGTATTCTTCAGTGGTGAACCATGCACATTAGGTAGAGGTGTTCGAAATTAGTTTACACCAGAAGTGGATATACTACTTGATCTCTGCTTTGTCATGTAATCTAGCTCTCATTAAATGAATAAGGATGAGCTAAAGAGAAACTAGTGGCTTAGGAGTTACATTTTCTGTTCAAATCTTGGAGATAGCAATGATGTGTATATATTGGCACCGTGATACATACCTTTTGTTGGTGACCATTCAGGCCTTTTCTTTTCAAGTTGCTTTCAGAACGCATGTGTAGGAAAAACATGTCCTGGTTTCTTTTTGACTAAAACAACTCTTTATTCAGTAAACTACATTGTTTTTGCCTTTAGTTTTCATTTTAATTAAGATGAGTATTTCATGAGAACTGGAGTTTTAAGGGGTGAGATAGAACGAAAACTGCATGGCTACGGGAGCTGAATTCGCTTCACATGCCAGCAGACTGCGGGGAAATAATAAAAAAATATTTGTGGCTACGGCCCTAAGATAAAAACATCTATGGTCCAAGTTATTGATCTAGGAGATAGGACTAGCTGAACGGGTAATTGGATAAGTGAGTGATAGCCATTTCGACGGTAAGTTACATGTTCAGGCGTCAAGCAAGATCTATAACCTCTATACTTATCTGCCACAATTGTACTCTAAAATGTCTATGTACTAACAAAACTAATGTATATACTAATGCAATTAATGTAATGAATATCGGTGGTATAAAATAATTTTAGGTTCTTTAACCCCTAAAACGTGCAAGTTAATGTTGCTTTGCAGTAGTTTGAATTTATGCATTTGTTTGATTGTACAAATTTGTTATTTCAGTGCATAGCTCGTATAGTATAATTTTTTGTGACAATTATGACGCCCCTCACCACCAAGAAATCAACGCTTTTTAGCGAGCAGTATATATTATAGGAAACTTTTGTAACCAGATAATGCTTTTCTTCTTATACCAACTTCTGCAGTTGTCGCTAATTTTCACCTGAACATTCTTGCAGCACAACATAAAATGTACGTCAATAACTGGAAGCCCCTTTTATTGGTGGCTGTGGAACTTGATAGGCCGCTATGTTGCCTTCTTCAACACCTAAATACAAAAGAAAAGGCCTACAGAATTATTGCCTTTTGATATATGATAATAACAGAAGCAGCGTAGCAGAAAGTGCAGAAAAATACACAAAGAATTTGCGCACTATTCACTTATTAAAGTCCATTGCTGGGCCAGATTTTGTATTCAGGGTCTCGGCGGTTGCAGGGCCAACCCGCCCATGCGGTAAATGGCCCAAGATTGAGATGGATGGGCCGGATCTTGGGGCCTTGCACTGGACGGTGCAGCGGACCTGCCAACCCATCAATATTCATAACTCCTCTTTCTAATTCAGCACATTTCAACCCAAGAAGTACGGTCTACAAACCAAGAAGAATCGGCTTGTTATTGTTCACGAATCTAACGAAGCACAAAAACCTATTAATTATAGCCTACTTATCTATACGAATATCATTCCTGAGAATCTGGTTTTCAGACTAAATAACGGAAGTAACTAATTAGCAGCAACCACCCCACCCCCCCGGACAGCATGGCATAGGGATAAAAGTGACAGTAGAATGCACATTTGTCGATTGCAAACATGCATCGGTTTCACCACCATGTCTAAGGAGTAACTGCATATTCGCAATAAATAGGATTCCACGCCAATTTCTGCGTCTTAAAGGCAATTTCAGGTGACCAGATAAATGAACACCAAAATACTTTATCTTGGCAGTTGATACTTTACCATGTCATTCTGCCTGCTCAAAGCAGGTAAACTCACACATCTCAATGCTCTTCACACATCTTCTTAAAGATCTGTGTTCAAAAGTCGCAACAATTGATAAAAAGAGTAAGAAAAATCATCGAAATAATGTAAACACGTCTTATGTAAGAATAATGGTTTCTCCTAATCTTTTCCTTTTTAAAAGGGATCAACAATGGTTCCCCACCTACCCCTTGATGATGATAATGGTTTCTCCTATTACAATAGTAAGAGGCAAATGTAACGTTTTCCAATCTTCTGATGATATAAATGTCAAGGTAGTGGCGGGATGTAACGTGTGAGTTCAAAACACTTCAATTGAAGTCTCAAACATCAACCAATTTATGCTATGTAGTCTCCTTCAGGACCTCTACTGATGCAACTAAGTATGGAACTTTTTCATTTCCTTCCAATAATTTGCCACACACCTCACCTGCATGTTCTTGTAGCTTTTGTCTGCCATCATCAACAGTCCCTTGAAATTTGTAGAAATGGACACCATCACCCACAATTAGATAATTTTCTCCAATTAATGTCCTCGTCATAGCTCACCCCGCCAGCTCACTTATTGGGGGACGGTCCATGATATCAGATGCACCCTTGGCGTTGCTTTGCAGTAGTGGGTCAATGTCAGGCAACTTGGGAATCTGCCAATCACGAAAAATCAATACTTAGCGGCCGAGCCAGGAATTTGATACATACATTATTTGTGTAAGTACAGTGTGTCAATAGTAACATACCTGTGCTAATAAATCAATTGTTCGACGTAAGAGACGAGCTAGATCACCTTCATCCATCGCACAGTCCATCATAATCTCTCTCCAAGTTAGACCAGAAGCCCAGGCTTCAACCATACCAGAAAATTGGCTATCCAAGCAGCAAGGTATCTGTAAGCCAAAAACATGCTCCAGTAATAAAAGTGTAATTCAGGAAAGAGCGGCAAAGAAAGGATGGTGCAGGCTTTTAAGCAAATATTCATGTAGCAACTGAGACAGCTCTTGATTTAGCAACTCACCATTACTCCATGCTTTTCCTGAAGTTCTAAGAGTGAGCTTCTTTGATCTGCCAAAAATTCGATTACGTTGGTCACAGTGGAGGAAGCTTCATATATATAGCTGCAGACCAGACAAAATGTTATACATGCATTATTATTTTTGTTCCTAACCATGCAAATCTCCACTTATAAGATAATTACTTACTGAATCAAATAGGAACCATTATTCTGGACTCTCACATCATCCCAGAGATCTTAAACTAGTCAGAATTCTAAGAGATTACATACTCATCCGAGAGTAACAAAGATACCTGTTATTTTTCCAGGGCCTGATCTTAATCCCTTCAGAAACTAGGCTTCCACAGACAGCAGCAAACTGTGCAGGTTTTAGATCCAGCAATATCTTGTTTCGAAGAACCATAGCAAGCCAGAGTTCATTTTCTCCCCGAATTGCAGCTGCAGTTTCACCCAGGGGGAATATGACGTGTGTGTTTATATCCAAGGCCCTAGCTTCATGTATGACATTGCTGACCTGAAAGATGTCAAGAACTTGTTTAGGGGGGAAAAACATAGTTTTAGCTGTCCAAGGATATTCTGATGAAGTTGACAAGTAATCCTTGGCAGAAAATATTTGGTAATATAATTATCTTTATCAAGTAACTGACCAATCAAATACAGATGAATAAATAAAATGGAACTTTAAGAGGAAATTTCAGTTATCTATTCTCAAAAGTTGAAGCAAAAGATTTCTAGGTCTTGCAGTACAACTTTTTGAACAGCTACTGTTTTACAAACAGAAATCAGGTCGACTATTCTGAATGAAACAGCTTTCCTGCACTCTTAATAGACAGGAAACATCTATGAATTGCATCCTTACTCCTCAAAACATGTTGGAAAATGAGCAATAACTTCTTGAGTAATTCTATATCAATTTACAAAATGAATTATCCAGAATGTGCTAGTGAATGCATTTCAATTGTAAAGTACTGAGTTTCACTGCCCAACTCTGGTGCCTATTTAAGTGTGGAAGAGTTCTTACATTCTTATCTTTGTCAAAACATATCAAAAATCAAGTGCACCATTTCTACCACTGAAAATCAGAAATGACACGAAATACAGGAGAACCGGAAACTTTGGATGACAGAGCAATGTCAAGAAATGGATACCACTCCAAAGATAGCTGGGTAGACACTCAAATTCGAAACCATTCTACGAAAAAGTCCAATAGAATGATGAAACAAGAAGATAGAGAACCCTTAATATCATGCAAATTTCTTTTCCCGACATCAAACAAAGGTCTGGGTTTGGAGGAAGTTGATCATAACCACAAAGACTAAGCTAAGAAATTAGCGTATTGCCTTCAGAAGAAGGATAAGCCTGTCAGTGACAAAGATATGAAGAAACATAACCAGCACACAGCACCTAGGTATAGCTTGTTACATATATTCCCTAGGAAATGCAGAGGAAATCACAACTAACGATGAATAACTCCAATTATGACCAGAATGCAAAGCAAATCATGGATAACTCCTCATATTACCTGCAGAAATTCCTTCCAACCAGAAGGTTCAATCTGCTTGATTCTGTTAGTCAGACGCTTTGATCTGGCCATTAAACGTCGAATCTTTTCTTCAGTAAACTTGGCAAAATCAGTTATCTTCTTATATTCTTTAAAGCCTTCGCTACGTGCAATTTTTTTCTTTAAACGGGAGACTCTATTTCTCTGATCCTTGTAGCTTTGTACTGCATCATAGTATGCTTGAGATAGTTTTAGTACCTAGCAATACATTAAAAGTTAAACTTGTCAAGCTTGTATTCATTAAAAAGTGCAAGAGAAACTCTTTGATGAATGAATCACAAATACAAAAATATGCAGGAAACCTAGCTCAAGTGAAAGTCTCAACCAGATACACTGTTTTCATTCTAGACTGTGAGCCACATATCATGAAGGTCAGTAACCAGATTATTGTTGGGGCAAATAAGCTAGGGTGAGGTTTCTAGATGGGACAAAGTGGTTTAAGCAGAAATATAACTGCAGATACATCTTTGAAACAATTAAATGATGCAAGTGAAGTATTTTCAGGTAAAGTTAGATGTTAAAGTTATAACAATGAATCCCCTGCCAAACAACATCACAATTGCATGAAGAGAAATTTCCTTGGTAGTTGGAATTCAACAAAGTTTGCAGCATTTTACTATCACAGTTACCTCATCATCTTCTGAAAGACTACTCGAGACTGGCACGTTTAAACTCCAAGACCACGTCTCAAGAGATCCTTCCATGCACCACAAACCCCCAAGCTCAGATTCGACAAGCTTCTGCCACTGCATGTCCCCCTTGTCAAGAAGTTCTGTCATGATTACCCGAGGCAAAGCATCACCTTGAGCCAGGGGAACATTAGGAAAGCCAGTCCTGTAAACTGTTCTTATCCACTTTTCCGTGAAAAGATACCAAGAATTATCCGAACCAAGAGCCACATGATAAGATGGTGCAACTTCATGTTTGCATCCAGTATAACCTGATTGATAAATTTGTCTGTCTAAACTTAGTGCAAAAGAATCTGAACTGCTGACCTGCGTACAAGCAGCAAGACATAATTGAATACTGGCTCTTTAGAAAAGAAAAGAAAAAAAAAGGTTAAAGACACTTGCCATTTTTTTAAGTTTGGAAGTATTCAGAGAATCAAGCTGCCCCAGATAGACAGCAGGAAGCAGATGTTGAACCCCATCAGTATCATTATACTGTAAGCACATAAAGGGTAAGTGCCCATCTTCGAGCTCCTTCAACAGTGGTTTCAAAGAAAAGAGTCTCTCCAATTCCATTTTTCTTCGCAGATCAGTCCGCCTACGTTTTTCTGCCTAAGGAAAAAGTGCCACAATTAAATTCAAAACCTAAACTAACAAAAAAAAAAAAAACTGATGAAATTTGTGACAGGAGAACCATCTGAGAATTCTTGAACTTGCTGAGAAGGACAGCAAAAGATTATTCAAGTGCTAAAAGTAATCCACTGGACAAAGAAGACAAATTTAGTACTTATAGTGCAATGACTGAACGAGTGTTAACTTAATGGAAAATGGTCAACCAGAGACCATACACAGAGTCTGTCAAAGCATTCTTATTAACAGACCGTAGAGGTTCATTAAAACTAGAAGCATAAGCAAAGTACGGAAGCCTGACATACCCTTAGTTCTTCCTGGAGGGTGGCAATCTCTTTATATGCTGATTGAGACAACAGTTTCTGGCTTTTCCTATCAATAGCTTCATCAGTAATTTCTGCAGTCAGCATCTCTATATCATTTTGTATCCTAGCAAGTTCTTCTTTGGCAGCAAGCATAACATTGCTCCCAACATAATTTCCAAAACTCTGCTCGACTAACTTCCTCGCTTCTTCTAAGGTCCGGCCTGCTTGTAAGACTTTTATGTCATCTGATTCACTCATTCTACTTCTAACTTTTGTACCCTGCATAGTCACGTTTAATGAAGTCCATCACATGAAGATAGCTGGATTAATATGATGTTGCATTAAATAACGTACCGCTAGAAGATTCAGAACCATTCCATAAGAAGCAGTAAACTGTGATACAAGAGGCTTGAGGCCAGAAAAAAGAAGCTTGAAGCCCTCTTCAGGGCCTTCATATGGCGTTTGAACAAGAACTGCATGACCTCTATCATCAATGCCCCTACGACCAGCACGGCCAGCCATTTGCATCAAGTCATTTGAGCTTAACTGGATATGTCCACTTTCACCCCTTTTGCTAAGACACGAAATTACAGCTGTCCTCGCTGGCATGTTAATTCCAGCAGCAAGTGTTTCCGTGGCAAAAACAACCTTAACTAGCCCTCTTTGAAACAGCTCCTCTATGAAAGATTTCCATAAGGGAAGGCAGCCAGCATGATGAGCTGCAGCCCCTCGGAGAAGACCCTTCACGGAAGATTCTCTGACAGCATCAGGATATTGAACACGAAACTTCTTCAGTGCCAGTTCAACTTCACTCATCTCACACTCATCAAGTAACTTGCAGTCTTCAAGATACTGCACCGCTGCATCACATCCTTTCCTGCTAAAGATAAACCAAATTGCAGGAAGCATATCCCATCCCTTAAGCTGCCATAACGTGTCTACAACTTGAGGGACCTAAAAGAAGAAAAGTAAAACCATGGACCAGGGAAGAAAAAAATTATGAAATGAGGATGATAGTGGAATGAGAGAGAGAGAAGTAATGATAACACTAATATGTCCATTTTCAAAAACGAGTATGTGTTATGTGCACGGAATAAGATGGCAACAGTATTGTTGCCAACTAAAAGTCGCATAGCTAAGGTTCAGTCCATACTTGTGAGCGGCGAGTGGTGTTTGCACCATTCTTTGAAAGTGTAGTTACATCATTTTCATGTTTTCTTGAGTTCCTTCTCCTGGGCCTTTCATCCTTGGAGAAATCAGTTCCAGAAGAATCAGGTTCCATGCGATTTAGTGAGAGCCTTCTGTCCCAATCAAAAGAAAGAAAGTACCAGCAACACAGAAAATAATTAGTATAAATTTATTATTCCTTTTTTCCCATTTTTTGAGGATATCAAGAAAGAGACATTTGAAAAACACATTTTAGATGCATGAAATACGTTCAGTGAATAGACAGAGGAAGTAATGCTAACTTGAGAACTATGATCACCAACTGTTCTGTCTTATATCAAACTCAATTCTGGTGCGGATCCCATGACAAAAGTTCTGAGGAAGATCAAATAGGAGGAAGATCTTGGCTCCCATGGCAGGGTTGGAGAATGGGACCCTTATTTTTATAAGAAATCGATAAAAGACCCTCTATGACAAAAAGAAACTTGCATATACAGGTGGGTGAGTAACCAAATTGCCTCATCGTATGCATTTTTTATCACTAAATAAATGATTAACTAATAATGGATCATAAACCAAAAAGGCCCCCAACAATGCCCAGACACACAGTAAATAGGGGCACAAAAATTTGTAAAAATGAAATACAGCAGGATGAAGTTCAAAATCTCAGAAAACATGAAATATGTACACAAAAGCAACAACAATCAGCACAAGAAGACTGCAGGGCCCTTTTGATGGACCAGCAAAAGAAGATGAGGCTACCTATTCATGCCAGTGCCTTTCTCATTAAGAAGAGGTAGCAAAGCTGTCTTTGTTGAGAAGTGCCAAGTCAAAGGAACTGGACGCTTGGATGACATCACCAACTCGGTTTTACCATGAATCTTACAGTAGAAAATGTAAAAGAAAAGATAAGGATCAAAGTCAATCGCTCCGTTGTCAAATGAGTCCTTAGTAAAATCATGACCGCACCTACATCTGCCAAGGGTAATTCATTTACCTGATTAATCCAACCAGCCAGTTCATCTGGATTAGCAACAGTTGCTGAGAGGCATATAAGTTGCACTTCTTTTGGGCAATATATAACCTGAAAGAGTTTTGGAACAATTCATGTGATATACTATAACTAAAACCATAAAGAGTTTCTGATGGGAGAGAAGCACGCACAATCTCTTCCCAAACTGTACCCCGAGATATGTCACTCAAATAATGCACTTCATCCAGAACAATCACATCAACATGGAGAAGTCCACTTTCAGATGAAACAACTCCTACACTGGAAGGCGAGAATGTTAAACTAAAGAAAAGCATATCATCTTTCTAACTAAATGAATCTTAATTAGTTTTGACAAACTTTTCTCGCATGGTTTGTGGAAACAATAGAACACTAGCCAGAGATAAACTATGATTTACCTCTGATACAGCATGTTGCGCAAAATCTCTGTAGTCATAATTACAACTTGGGCATCTTTGTTAATAGCTGAATCTCCAGTAATGAGCCCAATATTACTATCACCAAATGCTTCACTTCAAATAGGTCCACAATAATTGATATACATGTCTCAGACAAGAATATACAAAATTAACGATAAAAATATAAATTGATTATTAAACTATTACTTTAATCAAATTCCAGACCGGAATTCACGGAATTTCTGATTAGATAGAGCCTTTAAGGGAGTTGTGTAGAACAATCTTCTTCCTTTGGCTACTGTGGCAACTGCTGCAGCTTCTGCTATTAGAGTTTTCCCACTACTGGTTGGTGCAGAAACCACCACTGATGATCCTCTCAGGAATGCTTGAATTGCCGATCGCTGCAAACAGGTTCCAAATTTTTATACTTCTACAGTTAGATAACACGTAAACAAGTAGATGACGACCAGATGTTCATCTGCAAAATATGTTCTTGAATCACACAAAATGTGCTAATAAATTCGCACACAGTGATACAGTTTACTGTAAAAGTGTAAATGCAAAATAAAATGGTGTGTGCATCTATCAATATATAACCGTGAATACCAAGAATTATGCACTTAAATAGCATATAGCTGCAAAAGATTCACAAAATTCTCGATTTATTTTCCATTTTGCTTCATCTCTAAACATTTATGTGAGGCTAAAGGTAAACAAGCGACTAGAAATTCAAATCAAGTTGGTACGAGAGTTCTTCATTGACCAATCAAATCCGAACAAAGTTCAGATTTTTAAAAGCTTTTAGGCTCTGCTCCAACTAAACTCCAGAAGCAGAAAGCTTAAAGTTCACGTATGAGAAATCGAGCTACGCGAACTCAACACGAGTGCTTACCTCAACAAGATATCATTCGAGCTCAGCTCAAGTAATAATCGTCCAACACAAGTTTAAGCAAAATATACTACGTTTGAGCTCAGCTCAAATAATAATCGTCAAACGCAATTTTAAGCTGAATTAGTTTTACTCTCAATTGCTTAATTTAGCTTAAATTTTTAAGGAAGTTAAACAGGAAGAAGACAAAAGAAAAAAGAAAAAAAAAAGGAACCTGAAATTTATCAATTCTGAAAGAGTAAATGGAAGCGAGCTCATCAACATCGAGAATTTCATCGCCGAACTCTTTAACTTCGTTACAAATCCTCTCGATTCTCTGCCACTTGAATTCCTCATGCTTGGACTCCTTACTCTCGGCCACCACGGAAAAACTCTCAATTTCCTCTTCTTCCTCTTCTTCGCTCACCTCGTGTCGCACGCCGTCGTATTCATCAGCCGCAATATCTTCATCGTCGTCCGCATATTCATTATCATCCTCCTCTAGTTGCTCTTCGCCTTCGTCTTCGTCTTCTTCGTCGGAGAGTTGAGACTCGGCAGGGAAAATTGATTTAGGGAATTTATAAAAGGTTTTGCCGAATTTGAGAGGGTTTTTGAGGTGTGAAGAGTCTTGGGCGAGCAGAAATTGAAGGCTCGGAAATGGAGGAGAGTCTGGTAGGGTAGAAATGGGGAGGACTTAGGTGTGGAGAGTGAGAGAAGGGGAGGGGAGAAGCTGCAGCAGGGTGCGGGCATGGCGGGAGAGAAAATGAGCTGTTGTGTTTATTATCGTCTCTATTGAAACAGATAATTGTATGGATATTTATATTATGAATTTCTTCTTTCGGTAATGTGCCCAGAGTTCGAATCTCGGCTCGTTTTGACTTTGTTAGACCCCAATTAAGTATAAGGTTAATTAGTAAAAAAGAGTGACACAATGGTTCGACGGAGTCAAGGCACCACACCACTTGATTTTACCAAAACTAAACTAATAGTAATTGATTTAATTCAACTTCCGAAAACAAAGACTATAATATAATAGCATGGCATAGCTATAGTTTCTCGTGTGAATTGCTATTTTTAGGAAATTTTATTTAAAAAATATAATAAAATAATTTAATGTATATAAAAAAAAATGATAGCTAAATATGTTCACAAAAATTGGACCAGAGGCTACAAGCAAAATTGTTTTCATAATGTATATTCTGTCGTCACATCTGATAATATAACAATTTATACACACCATCCAAACAAGTTGATAATTAACTTTAGGGTAAAATATGGGAAAACCCCTTGAGATTAAGTAAACATACAAAAAAATCTCTTATAGTTTTAAAAGATAGATTCTGATATTTTGTGATTTGAACTAATTTACAAAAGTGACGGAAATCATCTAAATTAATGGCTTTGAAATACACGTGCTCCTTTTGAGAGTATTTGTACCAAAAACAGACAAATTTTAATTGATATACCTATTATACCATTAGAGTTATAATATCGAAAAAAACCCATATGATTAAACAAACCTACAAAAATGTCCCTTATAATTTCAAATCATACAATCTAATATTTTGTGATTTGAACTAATATGAAAAATTGACAAAAATCATTTAAATTAAAGAGTTTGAGGTTGTTTGACATGGGAAATAATTTTTTAAATCAATATTTTAGCTAATATATCTATTAAACCCCTTAGAACTCATAAAATATTCAAAAATACCCCAAAACTTTCAAATACAACTCTCTTTATTTCTATACATAAAATAGATAAATGCTCCAAAATAAATTTCTATACACAAAATAAATAAATAAAAACTTTCAAATACAACTTACCTTATTATTGTGCATAAAATTAATAAATAAAAGTAACATGTAATCATAGAGGGCCTTTCCGTAAGTTTTATTTAATCACAGAAGGCTTTTCCGTAAGTTTGCTTAATAAGATCGTTGTTAAAAAGTCTTTTATTGCTTATATATATATATATATTAGGTTAATTGTGTCATTTAGTCCACCTTTATTAGTTTGATGATTGCTGTTACTGTTTCAAATTAGTTCAAATCACGAGGGATCGAAATGTATGATTTAAAACCATAAGAGTCTTTGTCATTGGTTAATTTAACCAGAGGAAGCTTTTTTATATTTTGCCCTTAACTTTATCACCAATTGTCTGCTATGCAAACAAATTACCCACAAAGAAAATAATAATCTTAAATTTGAATTGCGTCTTATGGCATTATTGAAGCCCCACTCAGTATTGGGTGGACGATTTAATTATTGTTTGTAAAAACTAAAGGAAGGTCCAACTAATACATATATTACGGCGGGCCTGAGAGTGGGATAGATCACTGCACTATATTTGCTTTATGGATTTTTATATGTTTTTTTTTTCCTCCCATTTATTTTGCTTTTTCCAGCCTGATTCGATTCTGATAGTAGTATTTTACTTGGATATTTCCTCTTTTTTTTTTTTCCAAAAGTTTATATTTGTAGCATTCAATCTTTGCAAGTGTACAAACTCTGAGCTGTGTCTCTCTCGTCCGTCCCATCAAATACTACTTATAGCTGAAATTCTCACTTTGTTATTTATAGGGAATATATAGTTAATTCACATTTCTTCTCCAACGCTCCCACCAAACCAAACAGACACCCGTCATAATTTCCCCGTTCACCATATAAATTTCCCGTCAGCCCATCCTTAAAAAGAATAAAACAAAACAAAAAAAGTCAAGCAAACCAACAGCTGAAGATGGCCCTCTCGACTCACCGGACCACCACCGCTCTCCTACGCCACCTAACTCCTGCTATCTCCTACCTCCGCCACATCTCCACCGACTCCACCTCCACAATCACCGTCGAAACCAGCGTTCCCTTCACCGGCCACAAGATCGACCCGCCCTCCCGTTCCGTCGATACCACAGCACAAGAACTGATGTCGTTCTTCCGCGACATGGCCTTGATGCGCCGGATGGAAATTGCCGCCGACTCTCTCTACAAAGCCAAACTCATCCGCGGTTTCTGCCACCTCTACGACGGCCAGGAAGCGGTGGCGGTCGGCATGGAAGCCGCCATCACGAGAAAGGATTGTATCATCACTGCCTACAGAGACCATTGTATCTTTCTAGGCCGCGGGGGAACTCTATTGGAATCGTTTTCTGAATTAATGGGGAGGAAAGACGGGTGTTCCAAGGGGAAAGGGGGTTCGATGCATTTCTATAAGAAGGAAGGGGGATTTTACGGAGGACACGGGATTGTCGGGGCTCAGATTCCTTTGGGGTGCGGATTGGCGTTTGCTCAGAAGTATAAAAATGATGAGAATGTTACTTTTACTTTGTATGGTGATGGCGCCGCGAATCAGGGGCAGTTATTTGAGGCTTTGAATATGGCTGCTCTTTGGGATCTGCCTGCCATTTTAGTCTGCGAAAACAATCACTGTAAACATCCCAAAATACCTTTCCTCTTTTGTTCTTTTTATTGCATTCATGGTTGTTAATTTATAGCTCGAAAAGTTATGTTTCTAGTATGTAGTTTTTTCTTTCATATTGGTGGTTGTCGGGTTTTTGTGGAAAAGTAAAATGCAGTTTGATTTGTTGTTTGATGTTAGAGTTTCCATGTGTATGAGTTTCTCTGAGAATTTCTTGTCCTGCATTCTATTTGAAAGAGGAGGTTTTTGTTTTTGTTGAATGTTTTCGGGTAGGAAGACGTGTTAGGTATTGTGTATCTGTTAATGTCTTGGAATGCATTCAAAATTTGAAGGAAGTAATCTGTTATTGGGTTGACAGATGGAATGGGGACAGCAGAATGGAGGGCAGCAAAAAGTCCAGCTTACTACAAGAGAGGGGATTATGTTCCTGGTTTGAAGGTGCTTTAACATTATTACTTGTTTAATTTTTGGCTTCTTCTGTTATTGCTACTTACTCATTTAGTTTTAGTTAACATATTTTAGTTCTAAAGTTGTAAGAGTGTATTTTTGAATCAAAGCAGTTTGTTAAGAAAGTTATTCTTGAAATTTGATTCAATGCTTTTGTAATAAAATGCAATAGTACCATGGAGCAAATTGCAGCAGCATTTTCAATATACCAGTTTATGAAGTAATGTGATAATTGCCATCCTGTTTTTGCCTTGTTTTGGAGGAAATGGCATTTGTCGTGTGCCTGGGGTTATAAAGCAATTGAAGTTTGGTTGACAACAAAATAAGATAAAGTGGGGCAGTGATTAATTGAATAAAAGATTTTGCTTTGATAACTAGGTTGATCCCCCACTCATGACATGAAATGTCAAAAAGTTTTTTTCTTTAACCTTTAAATGGGAGGCTCACTTTCATAACAAGACATGATGCTTGGAAAGTAATTTCTTTGTAAATGCTGTAGGTGGTTTACATATCGAGTTCTGCAGATAGATTGAATGTCACTCAACGTGGTAGATATTTTTCAACTGCCATATAATGTTCTTGTTGATTGATTTTGAATTGAAGGTAGTATGAGCACACTTAAATGAATAAAGGGATTAATTCCACTAATATTTCGTTTTGATCTGTTCATTTAGAATCTTACAGAAAGTTATAGTGGTTCACATCATTTGTTTATCTTGTTTCTATGAAAAAAAACTGTAATAGACTTGTTTATGCGAAAATTATTAATTTATAGATGGTACCTTTCTTTCCTCTGATATTGTTGTTTTCTTTATGTTTGACGATTGTACTTGGGATTTCTCCCCTGAGTCGGGCATGTGAATTGGAAAAGGTTTATCTTTTTTTGTTTCTGCTTTGCTTTTTTCTTGGGGGGGGGGTGTGCTACAGGAATGTTCACATTTTTCCAGATCTTTCCTATAGTCTTTTGGTTTATTATACTGCAGGAAATCAGTAGCCTTAGTGCTTGACAATCTCAAAAGACATTGGTCGATTGAAAGTGTTAAAGAAATAAATTAAGAATGTCATGGAATGATATGAAATCATGTCTGTTCTCTCTTGTTTCTCCATTGTTCATATCGGTTATCGTTAATCCTATATATTTGTCCAAGAACAGGTAGATGGTATGGATGCCCTTGCTGTGAAACAGGCATGCAGATTTGCCAAGGAACATGCCCTGAAGAATGGGCCAATTGTGAGTAAAACTACATAGCTTATTCCCTGTACTTTTCTAAGTATTGAGTAGATGTTTGTTAGATAACTCTTGTCATTTTCCTTTCTTCCTTTATTTATACTTTGATGTTTCCTTAAGTCTGGACAATAAGATCATACATTGTTTATTTAATTCATCTTCAAGCAAAAGTGAGGATAAAGAGATATGATATAGTGGAACTTATTATTGGATCTAGTTGCTGGTCTATGTTGTTGTGTCTCTGTAATCCTATTGTTGCAATCTTGTAATTGATTGATTTATTTACTAGCAAGGGTGAAGAGAGTTGATGTTGGAAAGCATTTACATAAGGAATGCAGATATAGTTTTGAAATAGTACTTAATTCTTTTGGTTCTAGATATTAAAACTAGACTTTTCATATCCTAAATGCTGCAAGGGAAAAACTTGACTACTCTTTATGTGCTGTTGAGGCTTTTATGACTGTTGACCTATCCTGGAGTTATCAAATGCTGTGCCGTATCCATGCAATCTTATGTATGAAAATGATATCAAGTTTGATGGTTGAATAGAAGCGTAAAGCAGTGTATGTTGGAAGAGAACAAATAAGTAGAGTATTATCCATTTCCTATGATTAAGCTTTGGCCTACTAAAGAGTCTAATGTGTCTACCACAAGGCCAGTCATTATTTTTGGATTATTTGTATTATACTATTATGTTTCCTTTCCACTCTTTGTTTTTAATATTCAACATCCCAATATGAACTCTTTTATCAGTCAACTGTTAGAATTGACACAGTATCCTGAGAAGAACAGAGTTTCCTTCAACCCACATGAAATTTTTTGTAGTTTAGTCAGAATACCAAGAGAAAAGCTTGAGTGATGGTTTATTTGACAAACCCTAGGTTTATAATAACAAATATTTGACAAACTCTAGGTTTATAATAACAAATAAGATGCAAGAAGCAAAGTCATATTGGGAAATTTTGATCATCTTTCACTACTAGCATCTTAATGTCTTTATTTCTGCAAGTAATTTAAACAGGAAACAAAAGATCCTTGTAGCACAAATGACCATGTAGAATACCCATAAAAATAATGCTTATTTCCTTTTTCCAGTTGTGTCAGTAATTGTGCTATTCGACATTCATGCTTTTGGTAAATTATCTGCCTGTCAAGTATATTTATGCATTTAATGGCTAATGTAGTTGGAAACAAAGAAAATTCAAATTTCCGACACTCAGCAGCATGGCACAAAATCTCTACATCCTACAACTTTAATTTTAAACCTAGGATGACTTTAATTTCAAGATGATCGTCTGGATAAAGTTAATGAATTAGCATCCAATGACCAAGTATTTTAGTAAATATTGTGGTTCTCTATTTAAATGGTCAATTTTGTTATCCATGTCAGCCATGGGTGTGTTTTAACTACGGAGCACACTTAAATTATATGAAGTATAAAGATGCTTGGATTGGTTGGCGAGCATTCAAAGCGCATCTACTATACTGTCTCCGTTCACTGAGGAGCAAAAAACTTTTAGGATTGTGTTGATATTTGTCTAATGCACGTGAAATTTACATTCTCCTGAATCACACTGCTTAATGCCCGGCAAGGTGGTTTTATTCTTCATTCATCATCGTGCACTATTGCATAAGTTGGATGGGGGTAAAAGGTTATATATGGATGTGAGTAAAGATTATGTGATGCCATAAGGAGCTTATAGAAGACAAAATTTTGGACTAAGTGCTTATTTTTTTGGTTGAAATTTTTGATGTAATGTAGCTGTTAATACATGGGACAAGCAGTTTGAACCTTTTGCATGTATCATTGGTAGCTTGTACTGTCTGTTTACTTGCTTCATGTAGCCAGTTTGTCACTTAATTTGGTAGAATCTGTGCTATTACTTTTATCATTTGCCAAGAATCCATAAACTACTAATGCTAAAGAATGTGAAGAAATTTTGTTTTATTTAACCTTTGTCCTCTTGGTTATTGTCCAGATTCTGGAAATGGACACCTATCGATACCATGGTCACTCTATGTCTGATCCTGGAAGTACATACCGAACCCGTGATGAGATCTCTGGCGTGAGACAGGTTGTTATGTTTCCTATTGTGTTAGAAATATATTCTCCTTGATGCTTCACATACAAACTTAATAAATCAACTACTTTTTACTGCAGGAGCGTGATCCAATTGAAAGAGTCAGGAAGCTCTTATTAGCATATGATATAGCAATGAAAAGGAGCTGAAGGTTAATTTAATTTGGTTAATGCTGATTTAATGGCTTCGGAATTTTCAACCTCTTATAGGCACTTAATCTGTCTTTTTTTTAATTGCATATATTTTTCAAGATTACATGCATAAAGAGTTTTGGGGAATAATGGGATATCACGATTGACGGTTGCTTTTTTGGTTTATTTGCTGATGTATTTGAATTTTCCCATACCCAGGATATTGAAAAAGAAGCGAGAAAACAAGTTGATGAAGCCATTGCAAAAGCAAAGGTGAGAATCATGACTGAGCACCTATAATGTGTATCATTGGTTTCGACCTTCTCATACTCGGCCTTACTTTTAACTTTAGATGAGCTAGTGCTGATGTCTCTCTCTCTTTGCAGGAGAGCCCTCTGCCTGAGCCTTCTGAACTGTTCACAAACGTATATGTCAAAGGATACGGGGTGGAGGTATGATAGATTTCAGCTATGAGTACGGTTTAGGTTTCATTGTTTGGACTTACATCTACTGGTTGATTGTATTCATCATTGTTCAAATTTGAGCATAAATATTGATTTATTTTTGGCTTAGCATGAGAGTTTCTGGGGTATTTTTCTTTGTTGGGTGCTTGATCAATGTTAATTTGCACGATTATACAAAATGAAAAGGAATCTTTGGATAACTTTGTTTTTGGTGTAATATGATTTACCCTAAAAGACAATAGGCCACATGTTATCTTATTTTGTTCCGAAATATGGCAACGGAAATGGGTGAAAACAGAAAATGATCGATAACGTTAGACTTATTTCTCAACAGGAGATCTGGTATTTTATGAATAATGTTTTCATGTAATTTCAGAATTTGTTATAAAAAGATTTTTTATTCAATTTTCAGCCAATATCATATAGGTTATGTTGTACCTGTTATCATTATTCCTTGTCTGGGCGGAAAAATATATGAGAATTAAGGTGAAGAAGAAAGAAAAGAGAGGAATTTTCTATTGGTGGTTGCATAGCAGAGTTTCAATATGGTGGTTGTATTTGCATTAACTGAAGGCGTTATTTTGCAGTCTTTTGGAGCGGACAGGAAAGAAATTAGAGCTGCACTTCCATGAAGCAAAAATTTGAAGGAACCACCTGCTAGGACCAATGTGAAGCAAAAGAAGAACATTTTTAGACAATAATACTTGCAAAAATAGAAAGTTTTACACTATTTGGGAGGACTGGTGCAGTATTCATCGACTCCTTTGTTTGGATAGGAACGGTTCTTTCCTAGTGCTCTTTTTGACAGCTGAGTGGTTGTGATTTTCTGGAAAGCAAAGCTGAGGGATTACGAGATTCATTCTGTTCTGTTTTCTTTTGCGAGGAAGTGGAATGTATTGATGCATAAAGCAATTGTCACGCTTGCATTTCTGCAGGGGAGTTTTGTCTCTTTTTGTGAGGTTCTTAAAAGAGTCACTCTGTTACTTTCAAGTGAAAATTTATTTCTCTTAAAAGCACTGCTGCACCAGAGTCGTCGGTGGATATGCACCTTTACTGTCACGGTTTCACTCACAACTCTTTGAAGTGGCCAGATAGAACTGGTCGCTACAGGTGCATTATGTTGTGGCCTTTTGTGGAAGACCCTACAAATCATGCATTGTATTCATTTTTGCCGCTGCCATAAATGTTTGTTTAGATCACAAACTCGTTTTAAAAAAAAATGCGAATGATATGCATGTAGACACGCTCGTCTGGAATTGAGCACTCCCAAATGATTCTTGGATGTGGCTTTGGTAAGTTCGTTAACCGTTCTCTTTTCCGCTATTCGTCCAGCCTTTTAAATTTATATATAAAAATATTTTTTCTTTAGGGAGGAGAAAAGGTTCTTTCCTGGTGCGATGCTCCATTTTACTTGTTAACATCATTATTATACAAGCGAAGCACCTTTTAGAGTTTGGTCCTTGGCTGCTGCTGCTGGTGGGGGTATAGTCAGGCACATCTCTCCAGACAAGTTGGCTCTGCATGACAGAATCTATGGAAAATTGGGAGTGGTTAAAAACGAAATAAATAAATTAGGCGAAGCAAATATGTCCACATGCCATAACATCTTTTGCCAAATATATATTATGTTTATTGATAAACCCCGCAGCCAGCGGGATTGAGTGAAATTGAACCAGCAGCAGTGTACGAGATGGTAAATTACAGCCTCCTCAAGGAGTCAATGCCCCTGCCTGAGTTAACAGCGCAGTACTATGGCGTAGAGAAAGATTATTCGAGTTAGAATCTTGCCATCTTCAAAAATAACACATTCGAAAATGAGTTTTTGTTTTCGCCTTTTTCAACTTCCACCGGATGCAATTAGGCCGGTCAACGGTCCGGGTCTAGACCCGGACCGGGCCGGATCCGTTAACTTATTTCGAGTACAAATAAGGATTTAATTCCGTTATTCGGATTCGAATCCGTTTTGTCAAAGAAAAACGGGTCAGATACGGAATATAGTATTCCGACCCGGATTCGGATATAAATGGATTAATACTTTAAAAAATATATATTTATCAATATAATTTGATTAAGATGATGTATTTGAGTAAGATCAATTTGATTTCTTTTCTTATTTGATTTTTTTTTGTATTAGTTAGAAATTAGTTTATAGATATTTTTTTCTCATTTTTTATAAATTTTGTAAGCTTTAATAGATTTTTTTCGGGGTAGACCCGACCCGGATCCGAAACCTATCGAATCCGAATCCGAAACATAGAGTAGAAGACTCGTCGAGTAAACGAGTCGGATTCGAATCTGATATAGTATGCTGGGTCTGGATTTAGAATAATGAATTCCGGTCCGGACCGACCTGTTGACAGGCCTAGATGCAATCAATCACTCGAAAACGTACCATAATAGAGTTAGATATGAGACATTATTGTCTCGGGTCATATTAGACCGAAGTAGATGTTCTAGTGCTTTCCTTTCATTCGTCTACCCACCCCAGGTCCATATCAAATATTACTGCAATCCAAATATTACTACTACTTTCATGCTATTATTAGTCATACACATGGGGAGTTACACCTGGCTTAATGGTTAGCTTAATACAACAATAATCCAGTGCATATGAGTAATCATGGAACAGAATCGATTTAAATGCAACTAGGCATTAAAAGAAAAAAAAACGAAGAGGATCAAGAAAAACCAGGAGGATCCTGAAATGATCTGGCAAGTTGGATTTGGGTTAAGTAAGCGACAATGCTAAAACTGGCTTGGAGGGCTCCCCTTCCTTCCCTGTTAGTTCCTCCGCCTCGTTTTACATTTATTCCCTTCTGGGCCGGCGGTCAGAACATATAAAAACTCGAATGGGGACAAGAAATGCTGCACCACCCTCCGACAGGTTTGCAGTTTGCACCGCACCAGTGCACTCGATCGACTCAACCCCTGTGTTGTGTTGTTTGTAGCACAGCAGATTATTATTAGCAGCACATCAATAATGATAACCCTGTGTGTGTGTGGGCCTTGTCAGCCTTAAATAAATTACTGCTTGTACCACAACTTGGTACGTACTAGTACTAGTTTTGAATTTTGATTTGGCCATTTTCTGCACCAAAACAAGCCCCCTCAGCCCTCAGGGAATCCAATGCACCTCTGCGCTCTGCACTCTGCACACCACCGGTCCACCACTCCTAACTGCATCTCCAGCTCTATTTTCCCGCCACCGGTCCACCACTCCTAACTGCATCTCCAGCTCTATTTTCCCGCCTCTCAGATTCTTACAATAAAATTGCTACAAATTCAGACTGCATGCTTCTCGTCTTGCTAAAACTGTTGTTGTTGTAATACTAGAGTATAGATATTTTACTGGCTGACACGAAAGTTTAAAATATGGAGTTTTGAGCATTGCCCAAATTTTCTTTTATCTGTTGAAGAAGCAAATGTATAAGAAACCATTTAAAACGCCAAAAATCAATACTAGAAGTTTGGGACTTGCTACATCGCTATATATGAATTTGATCTCTGCACTAGAACAAGTCCAGCTTATAAATTTGGCTACAGCCTACGTTTGACCAAAATAATTTAAGTTTATCCAAGTTAAGATCATTTACCAGGTCCAGCCCTACGATTAAGATATCTTCGCGCCTTCTTTTTCTATGTAGTACAATTTTTTTGGTAAATTATACAATTCTTAGCAAATTGGACTTCCTAAGCAGTTTACTTTGCGCTTTTTTTTCACTTGTAACCTGGGCAGCTGATTGGAGTGTACACGAATTCCAAGTAATTATTCTGATTAAGATGATATTTTTACTTCTTTTTTTTTAAAAAAAAACTTGTAACCTGGGCAAGGTGATTGGAGTCGCTGAGTCAGATGTTGTATGCTTCACGTTAAATGTTTTGACCGAGTCAATGACAATGTCCGATTGTGACACAGACGCGATAGAACTTGGAGGACGAGCATTAAATTCATGACTCCTCCTAGTTATGGAATATAATATTGATTGTTCAATAATATTTATATTTCTATATCACAATCACCTGCAGGCGGCAATTGGTCGCCCATGTCTGATCTGTCACTTTGATAATTGAAGTAGTATTTATAAGCTCTAATAGTCGGGTCGTCTTAATTTCAAGATGACGATTTTGTTTCATCTATAATTTGCGATTTTTTCAGGGACATATTAGGGCCATTTCATATAATTTGCAATTTTTTCAGGGATTAGGACCATTGCATGCAAGTCCTTTGGAGGGCTGAAAAGCCCCTCGCCATTCTCATCCTTTCCCCCTTCCTTTCAAATGCCAAAAAAGTGGCAACAATTTAGACTCTCACGCGACCTCATTTTACCCAACTAATGGCAAGTTTCCTTATTTCCAATTTCTTTTGTTATTTATTTTAATGCACTCCAAGAAAATACTAATTACATTTCGAACACCCATGATATTATTTTTGTGACAATTAGTACATGTAGGAAAAAGTTGACTCTTATATTTTTATTGGATTAGTCAGGTAAACAAAAATACGATGCCTAATCCACAAAATTATAAGAATTATTTTTTTCCTATATATTCCAAATTGTGACAATAAAAAAGGACTCCAAGAAACAAAATCTGATTAGTCAGCTAAGCACCCCAAACTTTAAAAAAAAAAAAAACAATGCCTTGAAGAAAGAGAATTTGATTAGTTTACTACACATGGATTACTTGATTAATTAATGTCAAGTTGGGCGTCAGAATCTGAAAGAAGCAAAATCAAAAACCCGGATAGCTTCCAAAAACTACCATCCCACCCCACATTTTGTAATCTTATGATTAAGTTTGTCCAAAAAATACCACTTATCAATTAGCTTAAATTGAGTTTGGCGAGCCATAAACATATATACTTAATTAGTGGGTCCTGCTTCTCCAGCCGAGAAGGGAATTAGACAGAGCATAAACCAACCATTACAGTTTAAACTTTTTTAAAAAAATAAAAATAAAATTCAGTAGTGCAGCTTTTTGTTGAATCAGATTAATAATAATAAATATGGATTGCGGTGTATTTCGAAAATTATTTTTTTGTTACTCTGGTTGAATTTTCATTAATTTTCTCTAAAAGGTAGGCACCAATCTGCAGCTGGCAGAAAATAATTATGGGAGCATAATAATCATAATTTGAACTTGCATGTGGGAAGGCAAACATGACGTGCTTATCGCGTACTTGAGATTTATTTTCTGCTTTTATGGTTACGGAATAATTAAACTTACGTTTTTATGGGCCTATATAAATGCAAGAAACAAAAGTATAGTGTCAGATTAAAAAACCAAAGGCATGGTTTATTAAAATGAATGATTGGGGTTTGGCTCATTATCCTTGTTGGCAGCATATTATGGAATCTGCCACCACATCAAGGTACCATTTTGGGCTGCAATGACTTATGAATAAGCACTTTTAAATACAAGTAAGTTTAACAAAATTACTTTTAAGTTATCAAAAGTTAGATCCCTTAAATAACACAAAATTAGGTACCAAACATCCTAAAAATACTTTTGGTGTTTAAAAGTATTTTTATTTTTTTTGTAAATGCACAGCAATCCCAAATAGAAGCACGAAAGGTTAAAGAAAGTAAAGAAAATAAAAGAGAGAAAGTGGGGAAAAGGAACAATACACAATTTTCTTGGAACCAAATTTCCATGGACAACAAACACTCTAGAATAGAAACCCTACCAAATCATTACATTTTAGCTAATAAGGGAATGGAAAAGAAGAAATGTGAAAGCAATAGGACCAGCATGACATTCCAGCACATATATACATGTATATATTGGTTGTTCTTTTTCTGGTAATAGGAAAATTAATAAAGGGACAAAAATAGACTGTAGAGTGATTGGTGGGGGTGTTGGAATACTTGGTGACACGTGATCACGTGGCACCAATGTTGTGTGCCAGGGTGATCGCAGCCGTCAACATCATCTCACAACTCACGACACCAAACCCAGCTGGCACTATCCCCTTTTTTACAGCTGGCCATTGCATTAGTGCAAAGCCATGAATATTCCTTGCCGTATGGGAACTCGTAGAGCTCGCTGCCCTTTTTATCTCAGCTGGCTCGGTCCAGGGTCCAACACAAATTTTTCAAATACTATTATAATATTGACATTTGACTTTCTCTCTTTTTTCTTTTTGTGGACAGAATTACTATTTGACTATTACTTGCTCACTTCCCAAATTCTACCCAAAAAAATTTCATATATTAAAATGATGGGTAAATTCTCACCTTGATGCCTAGTTTAGTTTCTTTTGAATGACTTCGTCTAGCTATCAGTTCGAAAACCGACTCCACCTGTCATTAAAAAAGAAAAAAAAAATAGGAGCGTTCAATCTTTTGAGGATGCTGAGTGATTTCTTTTTTTTTTTTTTTTGCAATGGACTAAATGGTAACTTCGTTTTTACGGTTATTTATTAAAACAAGTACCAATCAAAGTAATAAGTTTGAGGTTGTTTACGAAGGAAATACTTTGGAGATTAGTTAATGTTAATTTTTTTTCCTAGTACAAAAGCATAATATATTTTGGAATTTGAGTTTCGGAATAAACTTAAAAATTAGATAATTCGTTTTGGAATCAAATACATCAATCCGCGATAACCTTGAGTAAAAAACTGAAAACTTGTTCAGAAATTATGCAAAGTCAACGAATCCAAGCTTGCATATGTAGCAAGTTTGTGCTTTTGCCCTCTGGACTCTAAAATATGCTAACTAAAGTACGTAATAAAAATGTGGTAGTGTGATGATAGCTAGCAAAGAGACATATCCGCTTGGCTTTGTTTGCTCATTATGTTTAATTCAACGTCAATAATCAGGAAAAGGACAAAGCAACTACCAAATTTGCAACTAACAGCCTAAAAAAATTTTTATGCCTTTTTCTACAAAAAAATTTTAGAAAGCATAAAATGATTCCAAGAATACCAACTACCAACCATAAATATATGTCCTCCCTTCGTATTATGAACTTCCACGTACTTGAGGGATTACTCAACAATAGAAATATAAAAAGTGTTCAATGATCTCTTCAAATCTCAGTAGTTTTTTTTTGCTGTCATGCTCCTTTCAAATGCTTCAACAACATGACTTCCTACCTATTATGTATTTCTTAAATCTTCAATCTGCAGCGATGACATTAATAATTGTCATACATACCTGCAATTTTGTATTTGTTTAAGGATAGTGACCGGTGTAAACTCCCAATTTGTATATATTTTTTAAATAAAAAGATGTTGTTTTCTCTATTGCATACGGCAATACTTATTATGAATTTATGAGATATATTCTATTAATTCTTCATAAAAATTTTTGTCATGACAAACATTTTTATGTTTGTTCGAATAGAAATTTATTTGGATGATTTATTTGAAATAATTACTATAATACTTTTTGTGATATGATGTATGTGAGATAAAAAGGTGATTGGAATTTGTAAAGCAAATTATTTTATTTGAAATCATCTCAATCCAAACAAACAATTTTCCAAGGGCTAAATTTATGTCTCAATTCTACTGTCATACTTCTTCTAATTGCAGCATCCGTTTGCCTTTCTTCTGCACAATGCTAACTTGGTATGGTAAAGAAAATGATGAATTTTTCTATACCTTTAGTGTAATACTGTGTAATGTTACGCACAATGGTAAGTTGTCTATATTCAAAGAATAACGAAAGCGTACAACAACCCAAAACAATGAATATATCTGAAGGATTGTCATTTGCAAGCATTATTTAATGGTAAGCATTAGAAGACCGAGTGAAAGAAAAATTGCACAATAATTTTGGTAATAAAAAACTCAATATGAAAGTAAAGGTTTAGTAACCGTATTTAGGTATGGAAATCATCGGGTATCAATTACTATTAAATGCCACTATATCAAAATTGCTAGTAAAAGTAAAAAATTACCTTAGATGTAAAAATAGACATAGAAAAGTTGATTTTTAACCGTTAATTTAACTTGTTCTGCCCTTTTAAGTACATGTCAATTCCAGCTGTAAAATTTTTTTTATTGAAATAAGGAAAGGCTCCAATCAAATCCCGGCCCCCGGTAAGAAAATTGATTGCTAAGAAATCGTCTCTCTTCCTTGCAATCCCATACTGACACTGATAGATGATTGTTTGCCTTCGCCACTTCCTATTTTTATTTCGGGATAATTTCAGAAACCTCCTCCTGAGGTTTTTTATAATTTCACTCGACTTTCTTGAGGTTTACATAATTACAGAGACCTCTCTTGTTGTGATAAAAAGATAATAATGCCTTTTATTAATTGTCAACTCATTGAACACTCTATCAAATATTAAAACTCTCTCATATATTATTAACCAATTATTCAAACCACGGTCTTTTCTATTTAACTATCTATTCTCTTCCTCATATATTTATTTTTCTTTCAAACTCATTTATTTATTATTATCAACCAAATGTGTACTATCGCTACTAATAAATCACCATACACATTAAACCACCAATACTCATATATCTTGGTATCTATTCCAATTCCTCAATTTTTAATTATTAGTACATAGTTTCCTTACGCCCATTTTTATTTCCAATTTTTTATAGGTATTAGCAAATTGAAATTTTCAAATGACAAATTCAGTGTTAATTTCATTATCAAATTAGATGGAGATGAATATAATGACAGTGATAAAAAAATAAAAATTAAGGATAAGAAGTGGAATAGGAACTAAATATAGGTTATAAAATTATGATTATCATGAAAAAAGTGTTATTGGTATATATTTATAACTGCATTGTGTTTCTATTTTTTATTTACAATTATTGGTATTATTCCTATAGAGAGAATTTTGATTGATTTTGAACTCTGTGCCAATTGAATATATTGGATATTGATATTAGTAGTGTTGGTTTAGATTATATTGTATTAAAAAGGTGGCAGCCATGGAATTAAAAATTAGGAATATTGATGAATATTGTAGTATATTAAGTAAAATCTGTCATTGTTATGAAACTGTAGGTAAGTTTTTTGATATATGATGTAACATTTATAGTTGATATAATGGTCTACTTTAGAAATTTTTAGGTAAAAGAGAAACATTAGAACAAAGATAAATGTTTAGTTAGTGGTGATTTGGATGTTGATAAGTAGGTAATAGTGGTAGGAAATAAATATAAATGAAATAGAGACTCTAAACTATTTTTTTCCATTACATTTTTGTTGTACATTATAACTCAAGGGCATTATAGGAATTTTGAAAAAAAGTATAGCCTTTTGGGTCTAGAATTTTACTTAAATATTGAAAATAGGAGAGGTAAGTGTAATTTTTAGAAATTGAGGAGAATTTTTTGCAATGGTTAAAAACCTCAAGGGAGGTATATGAAATTAACCCTTTTATTTTTCTTTTTCTTCTCTCTCTCTCTCTTTCCTTTTCCTCATATATGGGACAGAAAACCGTGTATTCTTTGAATTTTTCCTTTCCTAAAAGGTCATACTACTGCCTGCCAATTCACCGTGTTCTTTTCTTCCTCCTATTACTAGTATACTTTTTCTTTTCACACGTCTTCACGTCTCTCTCCTCAGTCTTGACATATATAAGTGCTCACTTACCATTCTTTCCTGTTTTGTTTCCTCTCTAGAACTTCTAGAGAAAACAAAGAAAGAAAAGAACCACAGTTTCCTTTTCTCCTCTGCTTATACTACAATGCCTTTGCATTAATAGCAAATCTCGTTCCCTCTTTTCTGTCTCTGTCTCCGAAAACTAAGAAGAACCCAGAAAAAACCCACCAAGAAAATATGGTTCTTTTGCCTTTTCACTTCAACTCATGGGTTCGTTCAGTTTCAGTTTTGCTTGTTTTCTTGATGATTTTTCACACGCCGTTAAAGATGTCTTCTGCTATTCGTTCTTTTCCCAATAATGGCGGTTGGCCTACTGAAACGGAGTTTGGGTTCACTGAAGCACCGGAGTACCGGAACGGCGTGGAGTGTCCTGTGACTAGCGACGAAACGCTGACGTTTTGCAATCCGTCTTTGGTTCATGTAGCGATGACTTTGGACTTGGAGTACCTTCGGGGCTCCATGGCCGCTGTTCATTCGGTTCTCCGCCACGCGTCTTGTCCGGAACACGTTTTCTTCCACTTCATCGCTAACGAGTTTGACCCGGCTAGTCCTCGGGTCCTGACCCGAATAGTCAGGTCCATATTCCCTTCTCTTCAGCTTCAAAGTCTACATCTTTAGGGAGGATAGCGTCGTCAACTTAATATCATCTTCAATACGATCGGCACTTGAAAACCCGTTGAACTACGCCCGAAACTACCTGGGTGACATGATTGATCCGTGTGTGAAGCGGGTTATTTATTTGGATTCGGATGTGGTTGTCGTGGATGACGTAAAGAAGCTCTGGGACGTTCAGTTAAGTGAGTCTCGGGTTATTGGAGCACCGGAGTACTGCCACGCGAATTTTACCAAGTATTTCACGGATTATTTCTGGTCCGATCCGGTTTTATCCCGGATATTCGGGTCCAAGAACCCGTGTTATTTTAACACGGGGGTAATGGTGATGGATTTGGTCAAATGGAGAGAAGGTAACTACAGGAGGAAAATAGAGAATTGGATGGAAGTGCAGAAGAAGAGGAGGATATATGAGCTGGGGTCATTGCCTCCGTTCTTGCTAGTGTTTGGTGGAAATGTGGAGCCCATTGATCACAGGTGGAACCAGCATGGGCTAGGTGGGGACAATGTCAGGGGTTCTTGGCAGGCCTCTCCATCCCGGCCCGGTGAGCCTGTTGCACTGGAGTGGGAAGGGTAAACCATGGGCGAGACTCGATGAGAAGAAACCTTGTCCTTTGGATAATTTATGGGAGCCTTATGATTTATACAAGCCTAATCAACAGAGAAGAGTGAAGCTACATCAACAGCTACAGCAGGGGTTGAATTTGATTGGATTTTCCAATTATTTGATTTGATTTTTTTTCCCACATTTTTTTGGCATTTTCAATATTTTTTCCCTTTTTCCAGCATGGTGATTCAGAGATTCTTTGATAGCTATGTACAGATTGATTAGTTGGGAGGAAAAGAAAAAAAGAAAAAAAAATAATGGGATCAATTGATATTGGTGGAATTTTATAGATATACACAAGGCTATTTTTCTTCGGGTTCAATTCTACAGTTCATTTTTTCTTGATATTGTTGTGGGTTCGTTCCTAAATTGGAACAATTTTGGGTGTGATTGAGATATTGTATGCATGGCCGCGAGTCTCTGACTAGTAATGCGAGATGAATGACAAACGGTTGTTTTCTTTACGTTGCCACTCAACTTTCTCTAGATCTTTGGTTGATCTTGAGAGGGCTTTTTTTTGCTTTTTCTTTTTCGGTTCTCCCTCCCCGATCTATCGAAAGAATAGTAGTAAGCTCATCGGAAATATGAATTCGCTTGCCGCAATCTGGTGTTTTTTTTTTGGTGCATTAATTAGATGCAAAAATTCTAAATCATACAATTGTGCGTTAGAAGCTCTCGTTAGTTAAAAAAGTATGGTTGGACACATGGGAGGACTAGTTTTATCAAATCTTTGGTTGCGGTTGGGTATTGTTGCACGACATGATTGGGATGTTGACAAAAATTTAAAGCCAAGATAACATGAAATGGGAACACGAGAGAAAGTGCAGAGCAAGTGTCCAGCTAATAAGCAATGAGACAGTCTCCCTCCCTCCCTACCTTGTCTTCAAAGTTGTTCTCAATCACTTTAGGGCCCCCCACTCCATATTCAAAGCTGTGTTCTCTTTCCTTGTTCAACTTAACCTTCTGTTTCCACACCATGCCATCCGATGAATGCAGGCCGGAACAATTCAATTCTTTGCACGTGGGAATTTCGTGAAGTACTGGGGCTCTTCGTCTCTAGCCTCATAGAATTGACTTGAAAATTATATGCGTCGCATTAGATGAAATGTATAAGAGAGAACTATCTTTCACAACTGATGATGTAAGTGTGTTTGGATTGCTAAATTATTTCAAATAATGTTTCGCTTGTATCATAAATATATTTTTTAATTCATTTTTTTATATTTTTTTTATCTCACATACATCACATCAAAAAACGTGCTATAGTAATTATTTTAAATAATACTCTATCCAAACACACCTAAATTTAAGGCTTTGTTTGGATAGAGCATTATTTCAAATAATTATTTGGAATAATTACTGTAGCACTTTTTGTGATGTGATGTACGTGAGATAAAAAGGTGATTGGAATATAAAAAGGTGAATTAGAAAATGTGTTTATGCTGAAAGCAAAATTTTTTTTTGGAAAAATTTGTTATCCAAACATAGTCAGTCCTGACAAAAGCTATTTCCTTATATGTTAATGGAATTACAGAAAACAAGCAAGTTGATAGCTTGTATCTTCTAAGGGAAAATTGCAAACTCAGCATTGATCATGGTCATTTTAAAAAATAATCACTGGCATAAAAGTTTGAATGGATTCAATTTCGATCATTGTCACGGAGCCAATAGTCGATAGCAACTCATATTTAGAGTTTCAACTCAATATTTTTTCTCTCCCACAAAAAAAATAAAATCAAAATCAAAATCGTACTGCAGAAGTCTGAACTCAACAGGAAGTTATGTGGTTGTCAACATAGAGACGTTACCAATTGAGAAGAAGCATATGAAATTATGAATGCCAAGGGCATATTCCATTGTCTACCATCTATAGCCATCATAAATAAATACTCCATCAAAGTAAAGACCCATTCAAAGCTTAAGCTTCATGTGACCTTCCACCTTATGTCACTGAGAAGAATCATTAAAATTTTGCAACTATGAGGAAGTCAAGAGTTAGCATGCTACAACTTGTAAACCTTGGTATTTGTGAATTTGGTTAATCAGTTCTATGTTTATTTATGGGAGTTTTATGGGGAGGATAGTGGATAAAATTCCTAACTTGGCGTTTCATCACATGGACGTATATACTAGGTTGAAGTAAAATTAAACAGTCGAGATATACACCATCTGGGAATCAGATTCGACTCCGACGATTGGAATTCTTTTACACTTAACAGAATGGATGCATATATTGGTATGATAACTTGCATTGTTGGAAATGCGAAGCGGCGGTTCCAACCTTTACGATACGGGTTCCATTGAATTTGTCCGGAAGAAAGGAAGATATGCTATCTATCCCCGGTCGCCCTCCTCACTTTTGTTGATTTTATCGCCTCATATTACACTGAAAACCTTTTTTTTTTTTTGTTTTTTTCAAGTACATCAACTACAAAAAAACAAATTACAGCTAATTTCCTAGTTTGTATACTTGTATCTTGGATCTGTAGTCTTTGTCAAATGGACATGCTATCACTTGGCTTTTTATGATTTGCTCATATATACGAAACTGAATACGGATGTCATATACGTGCACCTGTTACATATTTTGTAGTATTTCTCGTATTTATTATAAATTGTTGATAAAATCACCATCTTTGCTGAAAAATAAACAAGTAGTTTTGCCCTTATGTATATTTTGTTATTCACCTTTTGTTTATAGTTTTTTCTTTTTTTCAGGAGAGCAACCTCCGTAAACTTACATACACAGGCTATTTTTTCTGGTCCATCTTCTCACGAGCACCTTAGTAAACCTATATATGTATACGTGGAATACGTTCATAATTGTGAAATTTAATTTTTGTACATGTATCATACATTCATAATTATTAGTGTAATAAAAACTTAATCTATATCATATTACCAAAAAAAAAAAAACTATATACTATTGCTACCTTTTCGATTTTTTTTTTTTAAAATTTCGCTAGCAGCCTCAAAAGCCCACACACAGTTAAAAAAGTGAAAACTTGGCCCCAGACCTTTTAGTCCTTTTGCCACAAGTCTAATTTTGTATCATTGGCCTCGTTGGCAAACTTTTTTGGATTTTTCGCACACCCTGTTAATAACCCAAATTGATTGGTGTCTTCAATTGATAAGTTGACACATCATTGTTCCTTGTTAAGAAGGTTCTCCTATGATTTCTGGTCAACGATAATGAAACTTCTACACAGGAAGCTTAGTCATCCCAACTAACGAATAGACGAAGACAATTGAAAAATCTCTTTTCTTTTACCCGTAAATAAGTAGACTCCATCATTAGGCGTCACCATGAAATTCTCGCACAAAACAAAAAGGGCTAATTTGAGTCAATCAGCCCTTCAATCTCCACAAATTTATTTACTACTACTACAGTACAACAAAATCAGTAATTAATACTCCAATAAAAAGAAAGAAAGAAAGAAAGAATATAGGCCCCAGTTTTTGTCCTATTGGCGGGTACGCTGCAAGGCCAAATCCCAGAATTTGCCAATCGGAAGATAGCCACTGGACCATGATTCGATGAGTGGAATTAAAAAGTTTTTCTATACATATGTGACACATGGAAAGTGGCAATCTAAAAGATGTACCTGAATATATAATTGTACAGCCGTAGTTGGGAAGTCCTTTTTTTTAAAAAATATCCAAATACCTAACCTGCACTTTTCAATCCCCAACCACCCAAAATAAAGCTTCAAAAGCAAACAATTTCTAGAAGCATTAGATTAAAAGCCAAGTCATCCTCCAAGGCTCCTCCTAATCTTAGCCACATCAGGACCGTGTATCTTAAATGTTTTCTCAAGAACTTCATCAGGGATTCCTGGATTTGATGTAAATGCGGCAGATGATGAGATTTGTAGACCGGGGTTTTGGCTGCTGAACCCAGAAATCGCTAATGCTGCTTCATCTTTGTCCATGTTGTAGAGATAATGGATTAGCCCTTTTGGAAATACAAAGCAATCACCGGGGCGTAATTGTCTAGTGAACAAGTGATTAGAAGCATCCACAAAGCCCACAAAGAGGGAGCCCTTTAGCAAAATGGTCACTTCTGAGGCCCTTGGATGAGAATGTAGGGGCACCAGAGCATCGGGTGCGACATCCAGTCGGGCCATGGCTAAGCCCAAAGTATTGAGCCCCCGTAAATTCTTAGTGTTGGTTAGAGAAGTGCTGAAGCCGAACTGATTGCGAGTATTACCGGGGGTTGATAGATCAGACGTCGCAAAATGGGAAGCAATTGCTTGGTCCGGATTGATGCATGGCTCCCCATTACCATAGAAGTTGGGAGGATTTTCTGCGGATGCGACGCAATAGTCTTGAAGAGGATCTGGGTCGGAACGGACAAAGCCCAGAAGGAAAATTAGGCCCAAAATTAGTTGAAGAAGAACAAAGCTAATTTTCATGCTGAATTCCTTGCACGAAGCGAACAGGAAGTTTACACTTGTTGCCATGCTTTGGAGAACTGCTCGTCTGACAAACAAGTGACATTATTGTGTTTATATACTGTTTACTTGTTAATCGGACGCATATCCTACTTGGGGAAGAGATTGAGTAGCTTCTGAGCATTCCAGTTTCTAGGAAAAGAAAGCAATGACAGTGAGTGATTTTGACCATAGATATATCTTTTATCTACGAAGGGAAGGTATTATTTTTTTTATTATATAATTTTTATTTATTAGATAAATTATATGATATAACAAATGATGGAAATGCAAATAACAGAATATGAACGCTCGGCTCGACTAGTAAATTAATTCATCTTTGCTTTGATTGGTTTTAATCAGACAAAAACAGGATGGTTTTCAATTGGGCATTGGCAGAGTGGGACTGATTAGCTTAGTCCACAAGGAGGAGGGCTACTGAGTTTGTTAAAAAAAAATTCATTGGTTGGGTTGCTGGTTGAAGTGAGTTTTTGCTTTTCAGTTGGGATCACTCTGGAAATTGTTCAGTAGGGCCATTGCTTGCGCCCAAGTCTATCCTTTAGCCCCATGCTTCCCTGTCTTCTAAGCTAATCTTGGCCCATCAAAGAGGATAAACAGACCCAGAACTGCAAGTCCCTTGACAGTGATATATAATAATTATAATGAACGCGGTTAGCAACTTGGAAGCAGTCAATTGATTAATCCATATGCTTGTAAAAGCGTAACGTTGATACATCATGGTATAATTTTTTTTTGAAGGAAATTATGGTATAGTTTATCATGGAGAAAAGTCTCTACGACATTTATTTCTTGAACATTTATTACTCTTTTTTTTTTCACACTTGGTGCCATGCTGTTGCAAATATACAAAGGATAAATCAAGGACCGGTGATAATTTCAATAACTTTACATCTTTTTTTTTTCCATACATTTTTCTTTGAGTTCGAATAGAAATTAGGTGTGCCTTTTCCACCTAGTGATAATCAATTTAAATGTAACAGCAAAAAAAAAGAAAAAAAAGAGAATGGCTGTTAGCTTAGGAATATCACTTCTTGAGTCGTGGCCAAAAGATCAAATGACTGTTGGTTCAGAAGAATTACTTCTTAGGAGTTGGTTAAATTAAACATGTCCCTCACGACATAATTTTGATTTTTAATGTCTTTATTTTCTCTTGGGAATAAATGCAATTTTGTAATTGATTACTGAACAAATTTCTGATCAATTAATTAAATTAAATAAATACAGAGGGTCCACACGTGTCCCATGTTAGTTACCAACATAATTGTGGATCAACAGATCTGTCACGTGCCCCCTCTTTCGCTCATCCTGTCTTTCTCTTCGATTCCCAGTTTTGCCCACTGCAAATATGAAATATGTACATGTACTATCACAATTCACACAACACTTCCAGCCAGTGGGCCTTGTACCCCAGCCCTATCGTCAAACTCATCAAAGTGCCCGATTCAATCAACCGCTCATCATCACCAAACTCCTCCATCCCCACTTGGGTTTCCAGTCTTTAGGAGAAAAAAAAAAAAAGAAAAAAAATCTACTAAGACCCCAGGTAAACAACATGCTGTAGTCTTCTTTTTCCTGTTCTTTCACCTTTTTTTTTTTCTTTTCAATTAGTGAATTATTAGTCCACTGTGTGTTGTTTAATCTCCAAACTTTTGTCCGATAGTGTTTAAACTAAAGAATCCCATTTAAATATTTGGTGAAGTTTTAGTCTTCAACCTTAATTTGCCTTTTTCAATGTGATGCACAGCAAAAATTGCTACTTTTTCAACTGTTTTTAACTTGAAAAAGTTTCTTGAAAGACCCATTGTTGTGAAAAGTCACAACAACTTTTGTACTCATGGTTAGTGATTAAGGTGATCATTTTAGGAGATATCTAGAAGTCCCAGAAACAGACAAGGATTTTCCTTACTGTAAAATTCTCAGTCGATAATCTTTAGTCAAAAACAAAATAGTAGAAGCTCGGCACATGACCTGTCTGAATTGGCTGCAATTCTTCTGGTCTTCTTTTTGTCTTCATTATGATTTGCTTATTCTGGTTGCTCACTTCGGTATGGTTCAGTTCGCTGTATCCACAATTTGCCCATGCTTTTTCTCAGGCCTAGGTTAGCATCCATTGCCTTGTTCTGCCAGAATTGGGGTCATTCTTCACTGGTATTAGAGAAGTGATGGGTGAGTCAGTTATTGAAAGACCAACTTTTGAGAAAAAGGTAAAAACTTTTGTCCTATGATGATCAATTGAAGATGGCCCAATTGAGTAATTATGTTGCTAATTCCTGTGCATTAAATTTTTTCCCTTTTTTTTTTCTTATTAAAGATTTTGGTTGATTTCTCATTCATAATTGCAAGATGGAGTTATCATCTAAGTTTGCTTCAACCGTTTTAGTTTGAAGTAATGATTTTGTGTTGTAACAATCAGATGGGTGAATCTGTGTCCTCTTCTGCGTCTCTTCAAGTATCAGTATCCTTTGGTAGGTTTGAGAGTGATTCACTTTCTTGGGAAAAGTGGTCTTCTTTTTCACCAAATAAGTATTTGGAAGAAGTTGAGAAGTGTTCTACTCCTGGATCAGTTGCTCAAAAGAAGGCATATTTTGAAGCTCATTACAAGAAAATTGCTGCTCGAAAGACTGAACAATTAGAGCTGGAAAAGTTAATGGAATCCGTCCCTCCAAGTTCACGTGAACCAAGCAGCAAGGATCCTGTCAAACACACAGCTGTAGCTAATGGTGAATCTGGTTTTTCTGGTGGCGGGACATCAGCTGAAGATGTTGAGCCAGATGTTGCTGAGAAGGATAGATCAAATAGCACAAACTGTTGAGGTGGAAAAAGAGCATGTTTCTGTAGGTGTAGATTGTCAAGGCTTAGTAGTTGAGGAAGCTATGGAAGAGTTGAATGGAACTACTGAGAACCCTGAAACAATTGATGTAGAAACAGGCAATGAAGAACTGATAGGTAATCAAGCTAAACCTGAAGTCATTGGAGGAGAAGCAGTATTGGCTGAAGCAGATATTTCTCAGAACGGCTCACTGGAAGTCGTGGAAGAACCTTTTTCGAAGGTGGATCATAAGGTCAAGAAAGCCCCACTAAACAAAAGCAAGGGCCCAAGGTTATATTCGGGAAATGTCTCTCAGAAGGTGAGGATTGAAAAGTGCTACTTATGGCTATTTTTAAGTCCTTCAATTTTGTTGAACTTCCATTGAAGCTAAATTTGGTATATTGAAACTGATCCATGTTTTTTGTAGATGACTTCAAGTCGAAAGGAGCAGACCTCGGCTGGGTCAAAAAAGAAAGTAGTGTCACCTGCAACCAGAACTTCACCAGTTACCAAGTTGCCACAACTCTCTACCCCGAAATTGTCAAAATCGACAATGATACCTGCATCTATATCCACAACAAAGAAAGTCAGTGGGTCATCATTGCCAAGGGCCAAGAATACTCCTGGAGAAAAAAGGAGAACAATGCCGGCATCTCTTCATATGTCTCTCAGCTTGGATCCAAGAAGTTCTGGGCCTTCTCTTACTACAACCAGAAAATCCTTGATTATGGAGAGCATGGGGGATAAGGACATCGTTCGGCGGGCATTTAAGACATTTCAAAATAGTTACAATGAATTAAAATCTCCAAATGATGGGTTATCTAGTTGGTCCAAGCAGGTTTGTCATTTATGATATCTGGGTGCATTAGTTTATTTTCGTTATCCCAAGAGAGAATGAAACAGATCTGCGTACTGCGTGCTAATCTTTTTGTTTCATATAGATACAGTATGCTAGTCTTTTTGTTTAACAGACATATTAGCCTATGCAATGACGCAGGCATATGAGTGATTTTCACCTTTTCAGTTTTGCTTACTTGTGTGTTACATAGAATATTGATTTTATATGTTTCAGCAGGTGTCATATAAGGGTCCTGTGAAGGAAATTTCTACTATGACTCCTCAAAAGGAGAATGAAGGGTAATTCTTTATCATGCTTTCTAGCTAAAACATAGACAGCAGATTCCTTAATTTCCTCCAATGGTGTTTATATCTCTACTTTTTTCATGCATTTTTTACCGTCTCTATTGACATTCATTAGTATTCATGTCAATTAAAATGCCATTCGCTGGAGAGTTGTGAGCTATTTAAGTTTCAATCTGGTTAGTGAATGTTTTTCTTTTTGCATTTGATTGTAGACTGAGGAAGTCTGCAGAGAAGACTATTCAAAGAGGTCGGCCAGGGATCACCTCAAATCTTGTGTCGTCCTGGTAAGATGCCGTGCTCGTTTGCTCTCAGTTTGAGTGCTTAGTGTTAAATTGCTTTTCTGACCATTCCTCAGTTTTTATGATTACTTTTTCTGGCTGCCCTTTTGTTACATGGACACAAACAACATTGTATCTTGGCTGCGTTCTTAACTGCCCTTGTTCCATGTTCTGTGGTACATGTGGCTTTTTCTTGTGAACAGCTAGGTTGCAATTAGAATTTACAAGAATTCGTGGTTGTAATTGTTTGATGTGGTTTAAATTTAACATACCATCTCATAACTTCCTTTCCTGTCATTGCTTCTGTGGATATTTATAAAGACTAAGATTACTTGAAGGACCTGTTACTTAAAGACTATGCCATATTCTGCAAAAACACTTCCAAATTTATTGTTTTAAATTGAGTAGTAAAATTAGGTACAGATAACTAAGATAGATTAAACAAGATTAAGGATGATCTACTATAGGATTTAGCTGGATTGAGATGGACATGCTAGAGAGTTTGTGGCTTTGACCCTTTGGTGAAATAAAAAACTGCAGCTGTGCCCCCATACAAACTATTGATCGGTGTAGTTTGAGGGTACCAACATTATCAATTGATCATGCTTCTAGCCTCTTCACCCTCTCCTACTTTACAATTCTAACAATTCTATGCAACTGGTCATGGGGGGAGTGATGCTTGGCTGTCCAACTTCTTTAGGAATATTTTCTATACCTCTATAAATGGTCCCATTTTGCTTTTGTTTCCCTTCTTGGAATTTCATTATAACCTCTGTCATAAACAGGTCTACTAGAGGTTCAGGAGTAGACAAAAATGGTGTGACAACCGTCTCATCTTCAACCAGTGTGAGACATGATGCCAGAGCTGAAAAATGGAAAGAGGTATGGATTAAAGCCCAAATTTGTTCACAGTTCAACATGTATATTCACAATTATTTTCACAATAAGCAATTAAGATTTTCATCTTCCATTACTGGTGTCCATTGAGCAATGTGTTTATTTATTTGCTGATGCTTTTGAAGAAACCTGGGGAAAAGTCATTTGTCAGAGAGGCTGAAAGACCACATTCTAACTCTAAAACAAAGGTAGACCTAAGTTTCTAATTAAAGCGAATGCTTCTTCTCATTTTTTGAGCATCACTTGATTTATTTGCTTTAAATACATGTAAACAATAACTCAACAAGACATACTTGATTTAGGAGGAGGCCCAAGTGAAAAATACTGGACAAGGACTGAGATCCAAGGCCAGTCTAGCGCCAGTTTCTTACAGGGGGCAAGGAAGTGCCAGGACTCCCTCAGTAAAGGTAATCTGGAAGAGCTTGACTTCTCTTTGTCGCTTTAGCCTTTTGTTTCCTGTTCTTTTAGTGTATAATTCTAATGAATAAGACATGAAATACTAGAACTATGGTGCAAATCAAGATGATTTAAGAGCGTACAATGGGAAAGGGTGGCTTAGTTTATATCAGGATGAAATTTGGGTCAGAATTTCATTTTTCACTTCAAAGGTAAAGTTGGTAAGTTCTGGGCCCTCCCAAAAGGATAAGGAGGAGGTATGGAAGAAGACACACTGCTCATATATTTTAGAGAGTCTTGGTTCAGATATTTAGAGTGGCTGTAAAGGACTTTCTCTGCATTTTTTGGATGATGTCTAAAAGAACCATTGTCTTTTTTATCTCTTTCTCCTTGAATATGTAACCTAACCTATATTCATCTTTGTCCCTGGTATCAATGATTGCCAGGTGCCCATGTCGAACCCCTGGGGAGTGAAGGGCTGCGCCTCTTCTTTGTCTTTGCTGCCTTGATTTTGCGTTAGTGTACAAATTTTGGTGAATCTGTTTAGGCTGTACTCCTGTTCCTATTTTCCCCGGAGAATGACAAGAACAACAACAAAATTCTCTGTTCCCATCTATGTTTGCTTTTCAATTTTATCTCATGTGATAAAATGGGGAAGAAGGGTAGTTAGGAAAATTTATGGGAAGAAGGGGAATTGTTTCAGAGGTAGCAAGGGGAAGTTTCCAGATAAAAATAGTAATCAGAAGATGAGATTATAGGTTTGGAGAAATGTAACATGAACTACTTAGCTGACTCGTTGCCAAAGATTAGGTTTACATGATATTTTCCATAAACATCATAGATGTATGGTTCAGACCAAGTGGGGGGCAATTTTTTCCACCAAAAGGTAGTTTCAGCTCTGTGCAGAGAGATTGGTAATTTAATATACAGTGTGGATTTTAAGTTTTAAGTATACCGTGCTATTAAAAGTTATAGGCTTGCTTGGAATTGAGTTTGACATATAATAGAAGTTATGGTGTCAATATGTTCCCCCAAACTATTAGTTGTGGGATTTCTGGTTGATAGACGCACCTTGTACAACTTGGGAGGCTGTTGAAACTGAATAAGAGGAGAAGGATTGAGTAATTGATTCCTACTTTTGGGGGATAGCTATGCATGTAGCATATGTTACTATATTTTCCTTTTTACTGTCATAAATTGCTGAACTGAAGCACCACTCCCTTTCTTCGACACAACGATAAATTTTCAGGAGAAGAGTAAGATTGTTCATCGACCTACATCGAAGAGGTGAAGCATTTTTTGTAGCGTGCTCTGTTTCAGTGGCAGTGAATGCAATTTTGAAGTGCAAAATGACTGCGAGAGTGCCGAGCCGACAAAAGGAGTAAATCTGTATGCAAACAGCAGCTAGGATTTATGATAAAAGGTGATGCTGAGAAAAATATTTGGCATGCAAAATGGAGAACTGTGTCCTTCTTGGCTTCGGATGGTTGGTTTATAATGGGTTTTATCTTTTTGTTAATGCGGGTGAATGTCAGACTAAATGGAGACGGGAAACTATATAGTTTGTATCGCTACTACATGTATTGTATTGCTGCTGTTTAGAAATTGTATAGAGATAGATGTAGAGGCTGCTTTGTCCAGAATAACTCGTTTACATACAATTTTAGAAATCCTGTAGTGATTAAAGTATAGTTCTAATTGGAATTCATTCTTGCCAAAAAGCTTCAAAGTTCCCCCATTTCCTGGCGTGTAAAATTTGAAGTTTTCCCTTGGCGGCCCCCCAAAAAAAAAAATGACTTGCAGCATTGAAGCGTAGGTCGCACCTTCACCTTGTTTTCCCTTTCTTCCCTTTAAGTTACAGAATTGGATTAATCCTGTTAGATGAATTTCGTATTGCAGATTTCTCATTCGAGACCCTATTCCTCTTATTTCCATCTTTCAGTATATACAAATACTGTTCTGAATCAAGCAGCAGACACAGGAGTTATTCCAGACTACACTATGGATTTCCCTTCTGCAAGAACAAAAAATAACAAATAAACGTCCCTTGATGGCTGATGCCACCATTTTACTGGCTCTATGGTTGCAGCCACACCAAAGGCAAGTCGATGAAAAATGGAAAGCTCCATATCCTTGTCGACAATCTTACTGAATAAAACGGATCAAATGATTGTCATCATAAAAATGAATTCCTAACTAGAAACCAAAATTCAAGACACGAATGGAAAAGAATCTCACATTTGAAGAAACTTCCATGCCTTCCTCCTGTCCGTTTGTCAATGTACTATGTACAGACCTGGATCCTCCTTGAACTTTTCAAAGGCTTATTCAATCACCGTCTGAACCACTAGAACTGCCCTTTAGATTTCAAAAAAAATTAGCAGGCAATTTTGGAAACTTAACAGATGGCCTAGTCTTTGGAGATTCAGGGGACGATGATCCAGCACTAGTAGCTGATGCAGGTTTTCCGTTCTGCAGGCTTTTAGTAATACCAACACAAGCTTTATCCACCATTCCAAGAAAATCTGTAACTATAACAAAAATTTGAAGTGGCTGCCACCCCTTATCCTTCGATGCCCCTGCTTGAAAGTATTCCGTTGTTCTCTTCACGTGTTCCATCACTCTGCTCTGCTCTTCTCTTATGTTTCTGAGTTCTTCTTCGGCTGCATGTAGGAAAGTTTTCATCTCTTTTGCAAATCCTCCTCCATCTCTGCCACATTCTTGCACATGTTTCCTAATTTCAGCTATTTGAGCTGCTAATGCTGCACAGGTTTTAACAAGGCCATCATAGTCGATTGTCGCTGCTTTCTTCACATTGGAGAATTCAGCACTGAGACCACCTACAATTGGCAGACCGAGCATTATATATTCCTTCTCTCTCTCTCCTCTTGATTGAGAATTTTCGCGACCTGAGCTGTCAGTGCTGCTGCTTTGGCTACTGTTTCGGTTCATACGGTTAAGAACACAACGTTTTCCCTCTGCCCTCACTACTTCTTCCACCACAAAGTGGAGCAATGTAGTTTTCCCGTCAGTGCTTTTCACATCAGAAAGCTTCCTCAGAGCTGTGAGATTAAAGGCTTGAGCATTCCCCCTCGAAGTCCCTGCATTCATTCGATTACCGGCCTTAAGGATAGCTTCCAAAAGTTTCAATAGAAGTCCTCTAGCACGTAGCTCCTTGCACCCCAAATCAAGTGTTTGAAAAGACTCCTTGAGGTGAGGAGTCTCCGACTTAAAGTTTGATTTGAAAAGCATTGCATTGAATCGAGTAAAAGCTGATGGAACAGATTTAAGGAGATGGTATAGGAAAGATTCAGCATCAGCTAGTCTTGTAGGATCTCCATCAAATGCAAGAATTTCTGATTCCTCTTCTTTTGTTGGAGCAATTCTTGTGAGCTTCTCTAGAGTTTCCAGATTTAAATCTTCTCCCTGCACGAGAGCATCAATAATCTCTTTGCGCGAAATGGCAAGAGACCTGAGCACAATTGCTGTATTTTGGGACTTCCTTGTGTCAAGGATGAAAACCTGAGGGGATGGACCTTGCTTATCTCCCTTTGGGGTTGATTCATTACTTCGAGGAGACTTTCTGTTGGTTGCAACATATCCAAAAAGGGCTTCCATGAGATCACCATCAACCCTGAAATTGAATATAGCACGGAGACAAGGTTAATTGTTATCCACTAGATAAGTTGGTCCATTAAAATGTTGGCAATATTATAAAGATAATTGATCCTTACTTGAAGGAGCCAGCCTCAATGTTGTCCCACACCATGGAATGATCAACATTTCGATTCACCTTATCCCAATGTAACGGCTTCAGTTTCACTTGTCCATCGCCTTCTCCTGTTGAGGGCTGCTTCATTTTACTATCGGTTGCGAATCCTTTCGAAATTGGAGGGGGTTTTGATACAGAACCCAAGCTGCTCGCCTTAGGTAGTGGTGGGGGTGGAGGAGCAGGACCCTTGCGAGGAGGGATTGGCGGAGGGGGAGGCTGTAAAGGACCTTTTCCCTTTAGAACAGCCCCTGCGGCCAGTGGCAGTGCTGCTGCTTCTACTGCAGGTGGTGGTGGTGGTGGTGGAGGAGGAGGAGGAGGAGCTGGTGCTGCTGGAGGAGGAGGAGCTGGTTCTGGTGCTGATGGTATTGGCTTTGTACGTGGTCCGAGTTGAATTGATGAGTCTTGTTTACCAACTGCCATGAGAGAAACCCCGCTATAGGGTCTTGAAGCACTATCTTGACTTGTATCATTCCAAACAGGACTCTGGGAGGTTGAAGACTTTCCTCTAAGCAAAGGGACCTCTGTGCCAGGCGGAACATATTTCTTGTGATCATCTATAGCGATTACATTCTTTTCTTCTACCTTTTCTTCTGCCTTTAAATTCTTGGGAACCTGCTTTCCAAATCCCTTATTGCCATCTTCCCCTTCCAAGTCTCTCCAGTAAATCACATCCAAGCCATCTTCGTCGACTATCACACCCTTAAGATTTCCATTAAACCTCGTGAATCCATTTTGTGGCATAACAGGGCTGGGCTGCATATGGATTAGAAGTAGTTTCATCCTTCTTATGCCTCGAGTATCGAAGGAATAAAAAAGAAGAGTAGCCCTGATAAAACCAAAGTACTTGCTGCCGTTATGCCTACTGCAGCTCCAACTGTCTTCTTGGATGTTGATGGTGAGCTTGCTGGAGTTGCTGGTAGAGGCTGTGGAAGCAGCGGCGGCGGTGATACCGGGCTGGTCGGACTGGGCGGTGGCAAAACCGGCTGATTTTGTGGCGCTGTAAGAGGAAATGGAAAGAAAGTCTCTAAGTTCTGAGGAGAAGCAGATTGGGATGAAGATTGAGGGATGGAAGAAAGGATGACGAGCAAGAATGAATAAAGAATTTTTGATGGACAAAGATTTGCGGCCATGAATGTGATGTCTTGAACCAAATTGAACAGAGCTCGAATGAGTTCGAATGTAGATTTTGGTTAAATTCGGGCATTGCTGAATACTGTAAATGCCTGCCGTGTCGTGGACCGTGTGGCTTTTTGGTTTAGATGACGCTTTCAAAGGAGAGTGGTTGGTGTTTCCGGCATTTCAAGACTTCCCGGGTTTTTTTTCCTTCTTCCCTGCTGTGAAGTGACTAATATGGTCCCACTAGATGACAAAATCAATCACAGAATTAACTAATGACTGTGTATTAAAGGGAATCTTGATAATTAAGGAACTTGGCATAGGTTGATTGATCCAAATCTTGAAAATTTATGCAGCTGGGACGGTAGATGTGTCTGTTACACTGTCCCGGCCTAGATAGATTCCAATTTGGAGATTTTTCGAACGACTACGACTTTCGCACTTTGCCTTGTCGAATTGTATATGACGTGACTGGTTTATCACTATCATTTTCATTATTTTGTGTGTGGAAACAAGAAGGGATTACGAACGAATGATATCTTACACGTAAAATTCGAAAAAAGTCAGAACCAAGATTGTGTCAAAAGTAAAATCATTAGTTTGTGTCCGGAAACAAGAAGGGGTTGCGATATCCTACACGTTATATTGGAAAAGTCAGAACCAAGATTGTACTTTCGAAACTAATACTCCTATATTATATTAAATATAAGATAGTTTACACTAATAATAACTCACTCTATTATTAAATAAAATAATTTATATTAATAAAAACCTACGTTGAATCATAAGGGTGTTTTAAAAAAAATTAAAAGATAATTATATTTTTCAATTAGAAAGTGGACTGTAATTTGAGACAGACGAAATAGGAAAACAGGATTATTAAAGTGGAACGGAGAAAGGGCATGGTAACCTGTAATCGAAACAGCCATCTGGGTAAAAGTTTGCAAGCTTCTTCTGTTCATTAACGAAAATGCCAAGGGTGTTAGTAGTAGTATTATTCAATATTATGTCTGAAGAAGCAGAAGAATATTCGTAGTACAAGAGAAACTTCTAATGAACGTAAATGAGAAATTAGTGCCATGATCTGCACAAATCACCTTCACCACCTGAAAAAGGGTGAAATCAGGAATTAACATACATACATTTTTGGAGAATTGTGCAAGAATTGTGTTGAAAAGAGGAAGAAAGTGGTTCACCTAAGTGCTTTAATGAAGAAGACCAAAGGTAGGCCACGATACATGGTCAGTAGACTGACTAAATTTTGGGTAGGAGGCCGTTGAAAAAGACGACCTTACACCATACTTATATTAGCCATGGACTTGAATGAAATCTACACCTGTGAAGTGGTTGGGAGTAATAAATTCATGACGTACCTATCACCGTCACCAGATTGGTCGATGGACCAAAATAATTGGTCAAAGCGCTCAGGCGATAGGCATCGGTGCTACCGATTGACCCAGACTTCGTCGCCGGCGGCCTACCGATTTCCATTCCCTTTGGCTCTGAAATGAGTTGGTGAGGCTGAGGCATAGATCCGTTGTCCCAACGTTCAATAATGAGTCATGATATGAAAAGTCAGCAGCAGTCCTAATAATTCTTTCCCTTCTGTCAAACATGTCATGATGATTAATGAGAAGGATATTTGTAATTTCCACTTTTTCATCTATCTGTTCACATTCTGGAAGCTGTAATTTCTTTCCAAAGCCGTTGTTGTGCTAACTGCTAATGAAAATTTGGTGCGTTGTCTTCTACCTTTTGTTCGTACTAAGATTTGTGTGGTTATGATGCTGGCGTCCGGTGGCCTCAGTCCAAGTACAACGGTCAGGTATTCTTTTATCTTTCTTCGTTTGGTGTTGAAAGCAACAGAAATGAGATGATCAGATCCTACACCTACAACTAATCTTAAGGGTGAGAAAATTTTTTAGAAAGAACATCAGGCAAGAGTGCGAATTAATCTCGTGCAGAAAGGAAGAATACTTATCGAGTGTTTGGTTTGTAATTCTGTAGTTGGAATGGGGAATCAAAAATCACGAAGCCCGCACTACTCACTCTAATACAAAATAGTCTAAATCACCACTACTAATATCAAAATTCAATATAATTTCATTTGCAGAGAGATCAAAATCAATCAAATTCTCTCTATAAGAATACATCACGAATAATATCAAATCAAAAATAGAAATACAATACAATTATAAATATATAAGGAGCATTTTTTTCATAACAACCCTAATAATATAATCTTTGTTTAGTCTCTATTCTAATTCTTATCTTTAATTTTTTATTTCTTTATCACTACCACTATCTTCATTTCCATCTAATTTGATAATGAAATCATCACTCAACTTGTCATTTGACAATTTTAATTTGCTAATGTCTATCAAAAATTGGAAACAAAAGTGGGTACAGAGAAACTATTTAATAATAATGAAAAAGAGAAAATTAGGAATAGACACCAAAATAGGTAAGCACTAATAGATGATATGTGTGATAATTTGTTAGTAGCGGCAGTACATATTTGGTATAAATGAGTTTGGAAGAAAAATAGATGTAGGAGAAAAAGAATAGAAAGTTAAATAAAAAAACTATAGTTTGAATTATTTGTTGATAATAGATAAGAAAGTTTTAATTTTTTTTAGAGTTTTTTATTGAGTTAAACAATTAATGAAGGGTATTATTGTCTTTTTATCATACCAAGGGAGGTCCTTGCAATTCTGTAAATCTTAAGGGAGCCGAGTGAAATTATTGAAAATCTCAGAGAGGTTTCTAAAATTATCCCTTTTTTTAATGGTTAAAAGTATTGTGAAATGAGGTGACATTACATTACAATCTTCTCTCAAAACAATTTTGGATTATCAATTATTTCACTTTATTTACACCTTATTTACACACACTGATTTGTTTGTATCATCAACAGATTTTTCGATTACCTTTTTATTTTACATACATCATATCAAAAAGTGCTACAGTATTTTTTTCACAAAATTATGTCAAATAATTTATAATCCAAACACACTCAAAATTTTTCTCCGCGTGTGTGGTTGGGGTAGGTTTTTTTTTTTTTTTTTTTGGGAAGGTAGGAAAGTGGGACGAAGAAAAATAAACGGTTACTCTTGCACATTGCAGTTCGAGGGAAGCCGTTTAGACTCCTTTTGTTTTCTAGAAACACTTCAATTTCTTCTCTTTTTCTTTTTTCAGAAGCCAGTAGTTTTAGAAAGTCCTCCTTCAAACCCAATGACAGAAATCGTTCATCTCGTTCTTTCTCATGGAAATTAAAGTGATCCAAATAATTTTTTAAAATTAAATTAGACAGCAGTGACGCGGTATGCCATGGATCCGGATGACAACCGACGAATCATGCCGTTGAATCCATTTTTATTTATTGTGGTCAACGGTTGTACCATTATTGACCCCAGGCATGCATAGTCACGAAAATTATGATGGCTCTTTCACCAAATTAAAAAAGAAATTGTGATAGCTAAACTAATGGGATAGTGAATTAAAAACAAAAAAAAATTAATTAAATAAACGAAAGGGACAAAGCCTTTTACTCTAGGTCCCTCTGAGATCCCAATTAGTCTGTTTAACAGTTTTACTTTTTAAAGTGGCTTGGCTTTTATCTGCTTTTAACATTTAGCAAGAAGCAATACTACTGTTCCTAGAAAAATTTCAATACTATGGTAAAATCTGTGGGAACTATTCTCTTCCTTCTCTCTAAAAACTCTACCATCTAAAATTTCATTTGACTCTCCTATGGGAGAGAGCATATTATTTAATCATTTCTAATGAGAGGGGGCCTTTTACTGTAATTATCCCCTGATATTTATTTTCTTTGTTTGAATAAATTCTCTCACACGGGTCCTGTCATTTCCCTTAATTTTTTTTTAGTGGGAGTTTTATTTTCTCATAAAATATTCTTATGAGAGTATTTTTTTTTAGAAGGGTGAAATAAAAACTTTGATAATTTCAAAAAACTAAATTTGGAAGTCAGATACAAATTTTTTTCTTTGATTTGAAGCAATTTTTATCAAATGACATGCACACAAATTTATTTGATTGGAAATTATTAGGTTGGAAGATACTCCTGAAATTTCAATATCATGACCAAATTTATTTTTTAGATCTGTTGTATCGTTGATTGTCAAATTTATGTATTTTGTGTCATGTTGATATACTTGCTGCAATTGGAATAAAATTGTCACTTTTATCAAAAAAAAAAAAAAAATTTGTTGCGGGATGCAAAGTTTCAAGAATTTGTAGCTAGGAGGAGGACTCTGAGAGTCATCTCTCATCAATATTGAGAATTTGAATTCTGTGCCTAATATTTGGGGAGTGGAAAGGTGAAAATAATAATAATAAAAAGTCCCAAATTTCTCGTCATCTCCGTGGAAAAACAATACATAACCACCACCAATCCCTCTTCTAGAATCCAAACTCACCAAACAAACCGGGCAGCCGAAGGTCCACAAACGCCATTCTAGAAACCGATCATTTCAACCCAAACCAATTTGTGCATATTTCCAACTAAGCCACTTTCCCCTTTTCAAGAAAACACCATCCCAAGAAGATTTCTTTGTTTCTGGGTTCTTTTTTTATTGATAAAGACCATTCAAGAAGCCTTCAAGTAGCAGTTCCAGCGGGTCAAATTGTTCATACTAATACGCTAGTTTGTTGAGTTAGTAAAAACCTATCCCAAGCTATGGAATTTCGATGATGGCAAGCGCAAATGCAGTTATTGTTAGGCAGAGGGGGCAGATAGATTTGCCGAATTGATGATCGATGAATCCAATGTAAGAGTTTGTGACACCAAAAGGGAAACATAAACAAAGGCATCTTACAAAATCCCATGAGAACAAGTGGACGGGACAGAAACAGCAGCTGAATCCAAGGAGCCCCACAACCTCACACCACCCAAATGCCGAGAAGAAAAAGGGAACACATCAAACATATTTGTCCAGCTCAAAATCCTAATCCCATGCTCCTTTTAGCAGACAAGAATTGACATGAAATAAAATCGTATCCGAATCATATCACTCTCATATAATGCCAACATATCATTCTGACTAACATCTGTAATTGAAGCCTTGAATGGCTCTGTATGAGTAAAATTACATTTTTGCAACCACACAAGACAACATGATAATTGCCAATCACAAAAAAGTCAATAATTAGGAAGAAGTCCTAACGCGTAGATTAGATTGCTAGAATTTAATCAGTATTAACATGATTAATAGAATTAACGAGGCCTAAAAGAGTATGGCAAGCCAATAGAAATCTACAAGCAAGGGTGTGGTAGGCTTTGCCGATTAGGCCCAAAAATGGCAAAAGCCAACAGAAAACAGAGAAAAACTTGTAGTAAACCATGCGCGTCCAGCTTGCCTAGGGTAAAAAGAAATCAAAAAATAAATTATTTTTTTTTAAGGTTCTTTTGCGCTGCTATCAGCTATCAGCAGTCGGTGTTGCTCATTTTAAGCCTCCTTACAGGCGAGCAAGTCGGCGATGAATCTGCTGAAGGCAACAGCAAGGATGATATGGGCGATGATGGTGAGGAAGTGGAAGTTTGTGTTGGTGAGGGAGTTGATGAGAGATCAGAGAGTGGCGATGGGGATGGTGAGGATGATAACGGATCATCAACACAAGTCTCTTGCAATTTTCTCTTGCCAAACCCTCCTTTTTGTTTAAGAATTCCATCCTCTCCAAACATGTAATCCTTCAAACGCTTGACATCGGCTAATTTAACTGGCTTTACTATGAAATCTTCAGCACCTTCTTCTAAACATCTGTCATCAAATAGCAGCTAAACTTCAGCCAACAGAGAATGGCAACTCAAAATGAGAGGAAAATCAGGCTCAGTTATTCATTTCTCTTAATAGTTTTTGAGTTCGTAGACTTTTTCTTAGCGAATCATGGACTTTAAACAGGAAAAAAAAATAAACAGGTAAGGACATCCCTTGACTTTCTTACGAGTTCATGGTGATGATTCAATGGAATTGTCTAGGAATTTCTGTTCGTAACTCTCAAAACCAGAGAAAAGGACGAACAATGAAAAGAAAATTCTTGATTAGGCAAAATTCCAATACCACCCCAAATCCAACCAAGTAAGGAGGTCCCAAGCCCTATCAAATTCTAGACATTCCAATTTATTGATTAGTTGGACACCACTGACCCCAATGACATGTTATTTTACATCACCCCACCAATCATGTCTCTTTGTTTCCATAACTGGACCAAGAGATGTAGGGAAATGATTTCCTATTCAACTAGTATTTCATCATTTTAAGAGATGCAATTTAATATGACCTTGTGGAAAAAAGTGGTTGTCGATTGATTGATCTTAGTCACATTAAGGAGATTTATTAGCTGCCCCCAAAATATATCCTCCCTGCTACTGTTACACAATTCAAGTCAGATAAATTATTACCATCGCCTAATTAAATAACAAAGGCAATCTTTAAAAGAGGTGTATCTGTAGATATGATTCTTGTCCAGTTCTATTTTAATGCGAGAACTCATTCCAACCAGCACACGAAAAAGGTACTTTTTTAAGTCTAGATGACTAAGCCGGCACAACTTTCACCTAAAAGAACATGATATTAAAAGTCAAGAAACCGCATATGGTTCAGAGATACCAATAAAGCAGGTCATATTTCTACTCTGCCACTTTAACCATCAGCATGGATCAAGTTAATCGGTTTTATTGTGTTCATACATATGATTTGAGCAAAATCAAGTATGATTTCGTACTTGCTAATCAGATCAACATTTGACAACTCCCTTTACAAAATTGGTTAAATTCACAGGTAGAAACGTGAAAGTACCTGTCAATTCGCGCCAAAACATTTTCGGATGACATGATCACAACAGGAATTTCTCTGAAAGTAGAAGAACCCTGTTCACAAAATCGAAAAATATGAGCATATTGACGCAGGTAATCACATTTATACAAAGCTTTATAAAAAGAAGGAAGAAAAAAAGAGAACAACGCAAATCAGAAAGATAGGGGTGCGTATATATACCTTGATTTTTTTGAGCAGGCTCATAGCCAGTTCCATCCCAGGCATACAGTAGTCTGTGATTATCAGATCCACCTTCAACCCCTATAATCAAATCAAGCTAAACGAATCAGCAAACCAAGCATTTAGGGATAAAATATCCACCTCATATCTGCCACCAAAAAAAAAAAAAAACTGATCTTGCTTACATCAAATCCAACGGAACTCTTCTCCTCATCCAATCCCAGAAACTGCAGAGCTCTCCTCCCACTATCCACAGCTGTAACTGTTTACAATTTCCAAAACACCTCATTAATATTTTAAACTATAGAAATCCTTAAATCCATCCCACAAGAAAACAGAGATAGTCGGGCGCCAGAGTTTTATACTGGTAAAGATTGTACCTTTGCAAGATGTAGTCTTGAGCAACTTTTCAATAACTTTTCTATCAACAAGGCTATCATCAACAGCAAGAACATGAACTTCATGTGATCCGAACGAAGTAGCTGACAAATCACCAGCTTCCTCCATCCTTTCAGGCCTTCTTCGCCTAGAGAAAACTCCATTTCTAGCCATATTGCTCAGAGCCCAGATGAGATAAGCCACCAAAAAGGTCAGAAAAAAGAGAATGAGAGAGGCAGAAGTAAAGAGTGTTGTTGAATTTGATTCGGTGGAGTTGGCGAAGCTCATAAGTTATATACTCCACATGAAGAGGTCTGATGATGGGGGGTGGAGTATTTGTTAATGAAATGTCAAATATTTTGTTGTCTGAATCAAATATGATTCGGGTCACTTTCTTGGTATATGAATATATGACTGTGTGGCGAAGACAGTTCAAAATCAAATCTGGGAAAATCTACTTTTAATATTTAGTAAGACATACGGCTCAGATTCTGATATCCACTTTGGGGAGCTTGATATGATTTGATCTCCCATATCAAGATACTATGTGGCATAGTACTATGAGAAATTGAGATTTTATCTATTCTCGTGAGATCTTGATGACCACAAATTGATTGGAGGCCAAGGGAAACTGCGTCATTACATGGTAACAATTAACAAAATGACGTGTGTTATCTTCTTCGTAATAAATCTTTCGTACTATTTGCTTTTATGTAGAGGGTGGAAAGTACGTGGATCCATGTTAGGTTTAATAAGAGCTTCCTCGATTTATTTTCGATTCGATCTAATCACAAGTCTGAATATAATTTGACACTTATTAATTTCTAAACTTTTTCTAATGGTGTCTATTGAATAATATTCGTTAACATAACTAAATCACATTTAACTTACCATGTCAATACACACAATTATAATTAATAAACTCCTTATATTTAGACGCTTTCCTGAATTAGCTATATTTCTTAACGCGTTTGAATTGCTATCTTTTGTTGTTTTTGTAGGCTCTGTTTGGATCTTCTGTTTTTGGGTGTTTTTCAAAAATTAATTTTTCAAATACAATAAAATTTTTTAAAAAGTACTCTAAAAGATAATCTAAAAATTAGTTTAAATTTTTTTAAAATTTTAAAAAATATCTTAAAATATATTTTAGAAGCTTTTCTACTCTTAAATATCCCAAAATATTTTCTAAAAATATTCTAAAAACTTTGTTACAGCAAAATTTTTCAAAAACACCCCCAAAAACAGCTAATTCAAACGGAGCCTATATTATAGTGATATCATATATGTAAAGTAAAAAAATAATTAAAAAATATTTTCACAAAAACATACAAATTTTTTTTCTTAAAAAATAGCAATCCCTTTTTAAATCTTAATTAGTGTCCATTGGTCACCATGAGCTGGACTATAAAAAATATATAGAAGCCATCCTATTTGCTATTTTTTCCCCCTTTTGGGCAGCGTATCAGAATGCAATTTTGAGCATCAATTCAATGGGCATAGCCCACGACCCCAAGTGATATGAAAATCTTTAGGATCCCTTTCAAGTATGGTTTGCCTTTGTGACAGACACCAAAAAAGAAAATGCTAACCAGCTATTTGAAGCTGGGATTTATGACGGCCAATTCTTTGAACTTAGCCCCACCACAAGGACGTGCGGAGGACAATCTTCATATTGGTTTCATTTCTTGGAAATACTTACACCAGCTACAAATTTCAAAAAAGATTTTAGGATGGAAGAAAATTGGTCCCCTATCTTATTCAAATCAGATTCTGGAAGAATTTGTCAATATCCCATGAAGATCTTGAAGAAAGAGGAGAACACCAGGAGGCTAATTTGATTTTAATTGTTTATGACGACTGGTATTCGTGCGGAAATTTCTGTAGTGAATTGGGTTTGACCTGGGGTCAACCTCGAGAATTGGACCGTCAAATCAAAATGTGAGAAAAGTAGAAAACACACAAGACACACTACTGTTATGAACACGTTTACGGAGTCCAGGCGTGTGAAATTTGGAAAAGTAGTGTGGTCTATTACCCAAAAAAAAAAATTGTAGTGTAGTCTTTTTTTCAGAAAATATTTTGTTTATATTATAACATAATTTTTAACCTTCTTTTTATATGTTTGGAATGCACATTATTATACGCACTGACTTGCTTACATTATCAACACATTTTTTATTACTTTCTATCTCACATACATCACATCAAAAAAATTACTACAGTGTTTTTTTACAAAATTATCTCAATCAAATAATCTACTATCCAAACACACTCGCCATCCTCACATAAATTTTAACAACATTCAGATCTCAACAAAAGCCATTTTAGTTAGCCATAGCTCATCTCCACTTGACTATGCAAATTTCCAAAATTACAAATAAAAAAAAATATTTGTTATTCATTTACTATGTAGATTTTAGTTTACAAATGCACGTGTTTCAAAATAGGCTGATCTTATACTTTTTATGAAAGTGGCATAAATCGAATTATACGCCTATCAACATAAGCAGGATAATGGATTAAATTTTTCTTAAATAAGATAATGCATTACCCATGCACCCGAAAAAAAAAAATTTCCCTGTGCAGAATAATTTGATCAATGAGATTCCACAACAAAAGACGAATTTCCTATTGTAGAAAAGAACTTTGTGTTGATGCCTATTATTTCTAACTCTCTCCACATTGTATTCCTAGGTTTGTCTTTATTGCTTTCTTGATTGAATCTGTTTTGTTTATTTATGTAGGAGTAATTAATATTTATTTGTCTCGACGGAACAGCAATTACTCCTATCATCATTTTATTAAGGTCAGTAGAGTAGAGAGAATCTGTTCAAGAGGTTAACGCAGAATCTGTTTTAATTTTCAATACTAACGCCGAATCTGTTTGCCCACAGCAAAAGATGCATTTGCTGTACTCGGAAACGACTTGGTGTATGATATTGATGATGCTTTGTCCAACGCCAAAAGGTCGCAGGTATTTTATTCCAATATTTGTCTTTGTTTCTCGCTTTCATAGGGTATTTCAGTAGACCAATTACCATCAAACAACGTCGTCCCTCGCGATCAAGAAAGGTTAATAAGTAATTAAAAATGAGGAAATGCACTTTTTAACTTTTTAACCATTGGGTCGTTCAAAAAAGTGGATCACCAAGGAAGTGGGAAAGCTTTTAAAGATTGATTGCTTGTACTTCTTCGTCATGGAAGAGTCCTGTGATGGTAAAAAAAGCCAATCACGCTATAAGCTTGCGAATCGTCCTTGTCAATTTCGATGGAGAATAAAGAATAAATTGCTTCCCAAATAAAGCAAAGAGATTATTGGTATCTTGACTTTATATCTATGGCTTTGAAGTAGCAACATATAGGCTCCGTTCGATAAGTGAGTTTTTTGGATATCTGTCTAAAATTTTACTGTATTTCACTGTAGAAATTATAGAAAATTTTTTTAAAATGTATAAAATTTTAGATATTTTAAAATATATAGTTTAAAAATTTTGAAATTTTTTTTTAAAATACTATAATTAAAGTTATTAAAAAACTTATAACAAATAAACTTGACAAAAGCCATAAATTTCTAAACGATTAAATTGCCAGCAGCAGCTAAGAACCGTATCTGCATGGATTGGTGCAATTCGTACTCATGAGCGCTGACATTTCTGCATCCTAGCAAATGTCTACTTTTATGTCTACAATTGAAAGTTTTCTTTTAACAACCAAAATATCAAGTTCAATATTGATTGATTTATAGTTGTTGTTAATGGACCTAAAATTCATCAATTATCTTTTAATACTCGTATTAGTATGATAAGTGCTTCACAGAAAATGGAAAAAAAATAAAGAAAATGAAGAAAGGAAGGTGTAAAAGTGAGGAACAAACAAAAAGAAAACACATGTTTTGACTCTTAAGATAAGAAGTTTCACGCTTTGCTCACCAAAAAAGAAAAAAAAAAAAAGGTTTCATGCGTCATTTTTGCTTGTTCTTGTCTGGTTGGGAGTAAACCTTTTGAATAATGTCAACGATAATTATTAGAGCTGTCACTTTATTAACATAAATAACTGCTTTGTCCAATCCAATGAAAATTAGGCACATAATAATGGGTTTGTTTGGATACCATTATTATTCTAAATAATTTTTCGCTTGCATCATAAACACATTTCCCAACTCACCTTTTTATATTCCCAACCAACTTTTTATCTCACATACGTCATATCATAAAAAGTGCTACAGTAATTATTCAAAATAATATTTCAAATAACACTCTATCCAAACAAACCCAATATTGCTTAGTCCTAGAACGAGTGTGTCTGGATTGTTGAATTATTTCACGTAATATTTCGTTTGTATCATAAATATATTTTTGAATCAATTTTTTTATATTATTAACTATCTTTTTATTTCATATACATCACATCATAAAAATATTACAGTAATTATTTCAAATATTACTTTATCCAAACACTCTGTAATGTTCACATATCACTAATTAAGTGATGATTTAAAAAATAATAATAAATTTTGGTCTGTCGTCCTGGCTAGAACAACTGTTGGCATAAGTTCGTTTCTCCAGTAGCCCTCTGATTAAGCAAATTTTGAACCATGATAAGAAGTAAAAAAAGAAATAAAGAAAATTGCTTGCTTGGACGAAGAAGAGATTTTTGACGTTTCAATCCAACTCAGATTTCTCATATCTTGAGTGTTTAGAATATTAAAAACGTGTTTGCACAAGCACGAGATCCGAGTCAACGAGGGAACAATTCGTCAGAAGTCATCCTGCAGACGGACCACCAGTGGTCTTCTTCTACACGCTCGCTTTACTACGATTCACAAGAATTTGCTTCTGTCCATTTATTTAACTAAGAAAATTGACTTAAATTGGTGACTAAGAAAATTGACTTAAATTGGTGCAACCATTAAACAATACTAGTATACTGTTCGGTAAGAATGAGCAGCCAAAAATGTGATAAATTATGTCGCATTTTTATTCCTCAAAAAGTTGTCAAAACTATTGTACCTCCTTTTTTTCATCTCACACGTTACATTTTTCTATCCTAAGTTTATCATAATTTGAGAAAATTCCAACCAAACTTTAAAATTAGACATAAAAAATTAATATGGATAGTTTCGTTATGCAAAGATCTTATAAGTCAGAATCAAATTGGTAGCATAAAATAGGGAACACTTTGGTTTTTAACCTACCTCAAAATTAAGGACACCGTGTTTCCATCTCATGCCATTATCTCCTAAAAACTTGTCCACGTTAGGCAACGTTGAGGTAAATCTTTTTTAAAAGGTCAAAGAAGATTTTTTATTATTATTCTTTGGTCATTATTATCGTTAGATACAATAGTGCTATCTATATCTATATACTAAAGATGCATTTGATAAAACTAAAACATGAAGTTTGAGTCCGTTAATTGATTGAATTGTTTAGTAGTAAATATGATATATTTGAATATATATTACATTGAGTGAATAACTTATCATTTATTGTTTTGGGCAAGTTTTGTATAGAAAAATTCAGTATTATTTAATTAATTTATATGTTTATTTTTGTTATCAACGCGTCTGAGCATAATAAAATATTTAATTACTGAATTAGATTATTAAATAAGGGCTAAATCTGTTTTGAGAATTGAAAGCTCAAACAAGATTTTTTTTAAATTATTATAACATAAATTAGTGCCATTTCCATATCTAAAAAGCTAGAAAATCATAAACAGCAATCCGTGCAGAAGACAATTTTTTTAATATATAAGATCAAGGATTGATTGTTAATGCTGGCTTGATCTCCATGATGGCAAATCTGGGTGTGGAAAATAAAAGAACCGCGGCGTGGAGCTAGTGGAGCTGTATCTGTGAAGTTAGAATCGGTGGGTGGATTTATTTATTAAATAGTGAGATATATCTGTGGAGGAGGAGGACAGAAGGCCAAGGTGGGTAATAAAGAAAGAAGAGATTTGGGAGGGCAAGGAAATCTTGAGGCGGGGCCACAGCCACACGACAAATCACCTTTTTAATTTAAGGAGCGTTGGACTTTGGCTGCGATTTTAATATCTCGGACAAATACAAAATCAAATCTCATGAGATCGGGTGTTTTGGGGGGATTGAGGTGATAGGGCAGGCTGCGATTTGTGTTTCCCAAGATTGATTTTTTCCTCCCTTTTCTTCCTTTTTTCCTCCTTTCTTTGGCGTGGTCAGACGAGATGAGATCGCCCAAATTGAAATTCTTGGCGTTCGCTGTGCTCTTAATTCAGTGCTAATCTCACTGCTTGTTTTGCAGCTTTTCTCCACAATTGCCACTTTGCCTGCCACGTGCCCTTCTTTAGTGTTTAGTACAATAGTCGTACACCACTTTCACATGAGAGGTTAATTTTATTCAACAAATTATTCGAGTAGTCAATAAACTTTTTTAATAATCAAAATTTGGCTATTTAATTATTAATAATGTATTTTTACCTACTAAATTATCAAAAATGTGAATTTCGGACCACTTAGTCTAATTCTACTGTTAACTCTATCAGAACTAAGGATTCGCACAATTTACTAGACATACTATTAATAATTAAATCCAAGGGTTACATTTTATGGTATTTTATTGGACGGAGAACATTATTGGCATAAGCATACCAAATAAGGCAGTTTTTATTACAATATTAAGACTAGTACTACTATTGTAAATGAGTAAGAAAGTTAAGCGCAATATTTGAAACCTTAAGGGTGCTTAGTGAAATCATAAAAAACTTTAAGGGAGTTATATGACATTATCCCTTAATCTAATGATTGGATAAAATATTATCTGAAAAATTTTAAAATGAGACTGTAGCACGATTTTTGATATAGCATATGGGAAATTAAAAAGAGAAAATGACCTGTTTCATCTCTCATATTTCGTAAAAATATTCTTTTCGTCCTTCACATTTAAAACGAAGCAAATTGGTCCTTCACATTTAAAAATCCAAGCTTTTACATCCTAGAAATAAACTTTCAGTCGTGAATCAAACCATCTAACAACCCGATTACAAATTTTGGGGATAAAATTGATAGATCACTTGCAAAAACATATTTCCAACAAATAAATTAAAACAATTAAAAAATCTTAATTAAAACCCATTTGCTTCTTCAAAAGAACGAAATAGTGCTAAAGCTCTCAAGCACTAAACCCTTAGACATATTCCTCAGTTTTGTTACACTAAGGGTTTAGTGTTTGAGAGCTTTACCACTATTTCGTTCTTTTGAAGAAACAAATGCATTTTAATTAAGATTTTTTTAATTGTTTTAATTTATTTGTTGGAAATATGTTTTTGCGAGTGATCTACCAATTCTACCCCCAAATTTTGTAACCGGGTTGTTAGATGGTTTGATTCACAACTGAGAGTTTATTTTTAGGATGTAAAAGCTTGGATTTTTAAATGTGAATGACCAATTTGCTTCGTTTTAAATGTGAGGGACGAAAAGAATATTTTTACGAAATGTGAGAGATGAAACACGTCATTTTCCCAATTAAAAAAAGGTAATACAATAATAAAAAATAATTAACAAATGTATTTACAATGCAACATAAAAATATTTTGAAAAAGGGTTCAATTAATGAGTGCCCCGAGACACTTTCAGATGTTTAATTTTTTTTTTATAAGAGTGAAATTAATTGAACATTGAAAGTCTTAGAGGGCACTCATTAGCCAAACCCTTTTTCAAGATAATTGTAAGTGCGTGTATTCACATAATAAATTTAGTGTTTTAGTGAATGCTCCCGAGGTATTCGTTAGAAAAATCTTTTGGAAAAAAGTTCACTATCCAAACAATTAGTTCGCTAATACACATGATCTACCATTTAAAAATCGCATAAATCACATATATTAACTTCTCTCAGTTTAACTCATTTCTATGCCTAATTTTACTTTTACTAAAAGGAAGAAAGCACTTTGTGACTCCTATTTATTGTTAATTAAAGGAGATATGTAAAAATTTGAAGGCCACAAAATAGAATTCATTGTTCGTCGCAACTTGATCATTGCATTTGATATCGAAGTCAATGCTAGTGTAGAGTGACCTGCTGGCTAAAACAGTAATGCTATGAATTACGTGTAACAGGGATGAGAATTTTTCAAATGGAGAGTGAATGTAGTTGAGTTATGAAGTTGTATAAAAGCAATCTGATTCGAATGTCCTGATGAACATTGATTATGAAGGTGTATGTGTTGATTCGATTGAGAACCTAATTCCGACTGCTTCAATTCAATGGCATGTGACTGTCATTAAACAAAAAAAACTCATTTAATAGTAATTCTGGCCAATTAAAGTTTACACGATAGGACTGCATTAGCAAATTATATCATATTTTTCTATTCCTAAGATTTATGTCTTAGTTTATTATTATGGTCACATAATGTATTTTGCATGAAAATAGTGGATGATAATATGCTTTAGTAATGTCCAACAATTTTAGTTATATTAAGGTAGTAATGTAGGGAGTGACACCTTTTCGGGTATCGTACCATTACGTATCAATGCATCGTTTGAATGTATGAAAAGAAATATCAGATCTTTGATAGTTTGAAGAGTTTAAATTATTGAATGATGTATCAATGTATCGTTTGAATGCATGAAAAGAAATATCAGATCTTTGATAGTTTTAAGAGTTTAAATTATTGAATGATGTATCAATGTATCGTTTGAATGCATGAAAAGAAATATCAGATCTTTGGTAGTTTTAAGAGTTTAAATTATTGAATGATGGGTCAAGAGTTTATTGAATTATAATCATGGGTATTATACCCAAAAGGATGATAGAATTTCCCAGCAATGTAATCACTCTACACATAACCATCTAACTCTAGAATCACTTAGAAGAACTACGTTGACTCTGTCAAGCCTAGAAGGTGGAGTTCAACTCTTCTTTCTCCCAGTTCTCATGAATCGGTGGTCTATGCTTAAGTTCCAGGATTATTGTATATAAGATGAAACTAGCATGTAAATGCATTATTCGTGTTGTAAAGGGGAAAAAAAACTATAGACTTGGCAACCGGGTTTCGAAAACATTTGGTCCGCCACTAGTTCATGTCTTTCGTTGTATTCTTCACTTAATTAGTGGAGACAGAAATTAAATTAATGATTTTTCAGGCTTTGACTTGTTGAAAAATAACATGTTAGACATGTAAAAGGTCAACACACTGCCATATAATAATTTATGTTTAGCATTATTTGAAAACTTGAACAACTATTAGAATCAAAAAGCATCTGAAAAACGCCGTTAAAACTTGTGTACTTTTCTCAGTCAACAGAAGAGAAGAAGATATGATTCCATTTGCGGATAGCAATTTGGTCCTGAATGGACTGAACAAAACACGAAGTAAAACTACATCAAGTTTTGACGTCTGTGTTTGGTTCTGCATGAAAGTTGATAAAATTGAAATTGGAATTATGTTTTATAAAATGCACGGTAGGAAAACAAGAAAAACCTCATCGCCATGGACTAATTACCCTACTTGAACTCCTGAAATACCACCAAAAAATTTTTTTTTTGCCTCTTTTATTGTTATTATTTTTGAGAAGGGCCTAAATACGTTGCACTTCTATTTGGAAATGTTATGGCTGATGGGCCAGAGACGAGACAATAAAGCAACAAATTAATTACATCAATTAAATGTAACTATTAAAGACAAGACAACAGAATTTAGTGCAAAGGTAACTGAGATGCTGAGGTACTTTGCAGTTGGGAACGTATAAATAGAACCATCTCAATGTCAATTTGTCTACAGGGTAAAGCCTAAAACTAATTTGAACATCGAAACTACAACATGGGTAAACTTCACGGTGGCTTCATCCTCGCAGCTTCATGGATTATTATTCTGAGTGCAATTTCCTTTGAGCCTGGGTTTTCCAAATTGGCTCCGCATTCAGCTTCTGACGAAGACCCATTCCCACAAAATCATTTCCACCCTCAGCAGTCCATGATTTCCCCTTGGTAGGCCCAGATGCTGAGCACAGCGAGAATTCGCACACCACTGCTAATTCTAAAGCCCGTTCGCCGGCTAAGGCTACACCTCCCAAGCCCGAACACAAACTCAAACCCAAATCCAAACATCATCCTGCCCCATCACGCACATCATCCTCATCATCCAAAAGCACCAAAACACCATCCCACCCTCCAAAGGTCCGCCGAAAGGCCCCAGCTCCCAAGACCATTCCACCCAAATCGCCCAATTCACATCCACCAAAGACCTTCTTTCAAGACCCATCCACCAAAGGCTACTTCTCCAAAAGCCACTTCCCCAAAGGTCCATACTCCAAATGCCCCATCTCCCAAGACTATTCCACCCAAATCGCCCCAATTCTTCAAAGTCACATTCACCAAAGGCCCCTTCTCTCAAGGCCCATCCACCAAGAGCTACCTCCCCCGAAGGTCCATACCTCAAAGACCCCTTCTCTCAAGGCCTATCCACCAAGGGTTACTTCTCCAGAGGCCCCTTCCCCAAAGATCCATACCCCAAATACCCCAGCTCCCAAGTCTATTCCACCCAAATCGGCCAATGCTCCTAAGTCACATCCACCAAAGGCCCATTCTCTCAAGACCCATCCATCAAGGACTACTTCTCTAAAGGCCCATTCCCCAAAGGTCCATACCATAAATGCCCCAACTCCCAAAACCATTCCACCCAAATCGCCCAATTCTCCTAAGACCTCTTTTCTCAAGGCCCATCCACCAAAGACCTCTTTTCTCAAGGCCCTTCTCTCATGGCCCATCCACCAAGGTCTCATTCTCCAGAGTAGGACTTCCCCAAAAGCCCATCCGACAAAGGGCCCATTAGCTTTAGGAATAGGAGGCTTGAGAAGAGCCACGAATGTGATGACATATGATTGGTAGACAGCATTCGTGATGCATAGTCATCATTCGTGAGGAATATTATTGATGGCATCATTTCAACTTGAGCTTCTCTTGTTACATACTACTATAATGTTGTTACCTTTCTGTCACGCCAAATTTTCAAGCGAATGACTTCTTTAATTGAATCAATAATCAACGTGTCCAATGGTTGTGTAATTTGTTCAACATCCTAATCTATCATAAAGCTCCAGCAAGCAATTTTAAACGTTAAAAATTAACCGCAAGAACCAAATCAATGCTTTAGTTTAATTCTCACCGACGTGTTGCCATCGGGTCATTACCTAAAAATGAGATGATAACTAATAAGCAGTACATTATTGTAAAAGAATAGAGAAAATGCTCTCAGATAATTAGTTTGAACTTAAGCTGATTCTATTGTTCTTTGTTATTTATTAATTTTTTTTAATGGGAGAAAAGAGCGAGATTTAAGAAACAAAAATGAGGTAGGAAAATTTAAATTTACAACTGCTAATTCATAGCAGAAACTTTTACCACAAGCTCCTCTGAGAGGAGTCCTTCATATGATGTTTATCGCAGAAGTATTCAGTTCCAATAAATCCAGCACATGATTTATCCTGCACTTTTTTTTTGGCCCCAAAACACTGCTATTTTACTAGCCCAATGTTTCTATTTCAATTGGAATATAGTATCATGTTTCACAAATTCCAATTCTCAAGCGACTTCAGAAAAGAAGTTTTATCCTAATTTTAGAAAAGTTGTAACAGATTAAACCATCATGTCAAAAGAGATGATCAGTCTGTTTTGTTAAATCTTATGATTATTAGTGTAGTTTGTTGTTTATTTGTGTTGTTAATTTATTAAATGTGAACTTTTAAGTGGTGAAATGTGTGTATTAATTATTTTTATTCTTTTACGAATATAATTTGTATACATGTATAAGGGGTATTTATGAAATAAAAGTTTCATATTTCTTCTTAAAATACTTTTTAATGTTGCTTTTTCTAATTGGACTAATTTTGTTATAAAAAACTTTAACTTGAGAGGAGGTTTTTGTAATTTTTCAAACTTTAGTGGAGGCTACTGAAATTATTAAAAATGTTAGGGGAGGTTTCTCAAATTATCCCCGTTAGTTAACTAGGTCCCCTCTTCCTCATGTACAAATGAACCACAATATGGATTGCATTAGTTATATCCGTCCATTACGGATGATGATGTGATAATATTCAGGAAAAGGTTGATGATGATTCAATTTTCAATTCCTAAATTGACTCTTTTTTTTTTTAAATACTTTTCCTGACAACCTCCTAACTGACTTTAAAGAATCCTAATTTACACTATTAACATCAATCACAAAAAAAAAAAAAATCTTTTTTTTTTCAAACAATAATTGAGAAATGACATTAAACTCAAATAGTTGCTACACATCAAATAATTTTCTTACAAATTCTACAATAAATAAATTCACGGTAAAAATTTATACAAACACATGAAAAAATCACATGCCAAAGAGGGCCAATGATTAGGACAGCAAACTCCCCACACCCCAGGACGAAAGTAAAAGAAATATTAATTTAACAAAGAATGACAATATTATCTTCTCCGACAACGCCTAGGAAGAAGTTCTTTTTGCTCAGTCAATCCCCAATTAAATCCCTAATCCGCCAAATTCCACTCCCAATGATTCAAATCCCAAATTTCACGATTAATTTAACAAAATTCCACTCAAAATTCAATCTATTTGAACAACAATAACCATGATCAACTACCAGAAACTGTGGATAGTGAGCTTTATATTGATTTTACGGTTAGGGTTTGGGGATGCTTTAAAAGTGCCCCTTTACGGTCAAAGATATTCTCCCAGTGTTACCCCGGCAGATTTCATGGCCGGTGATGAACAGTATTCCACAGTGCCGTGGATTTGATGCCGTCTTACATTGGGTCGCTGGCTCCCCCATAATGCGTCAATTGACTGGAAGGTGCTTGCTTTTTGGACAACAAAGCTCGGGTTGAATTCACCGGCTCTGGCAATCGCAACATCGGCGGTGCCGTTATTTATCTTTCGGTCTGTTCTTTTATGTTGTGCATCTACAAATTACAGAATAAATTTGTGATTTACTGGTTTTTTTTTTTTTCATTTGTGGGTTATATATCTGCAGAATCTGTAATTTTTAAACTGTTTTAGCACTAAAGGTTGAGGATCAAGATAAAGAGAGTATTTGAGTAATTGGGTTTAGTAACTTGTAAGCTAGTACTGGTGGAATCACTGGAAAAGTTTCATTTTTTTAAAAAGACCAGTAAGTCGTGAATTACGGGGAAAGATTTATACTTTTTTTTTTGGGGATAGTGAAGGTGCTGGAGTCTAATTTTCTTGCTGCTGGCTTATTCCGAGGGTCAAAAAGACTAAAGCTAGTGCAATCTGTTCCAGAGAGTGGAGAAGTGAAAAAGATGCTCCTGTTCCAGAGAGTGGAGAAGTGAAAAGATGCTGAACAAATGAGGCGTTGTACTTTGACGATTTTTTGTGCTATGCTACTATAAAATCTCATGATCATGTTAGGACTTGCAGTTGTATCCATAAATTGTCTTAGCTGCTTTAACTGGAAAAGAATGGTAATTTCCCGAACATGAAAGGTGCAATTGTTTGGTTAACATTGTGGTGAAAATCACATGGCATATAACTCGGTAAAGACCAAGTGAAGAAAAGATGGAATAGCTTCCTTCTGCCTCCAACAGCTTTTGGTCTATGCTTCCTTGCTTACAAGAAACTTTTCGTGCTTCTTTCTGGAACACCATATTATATTTTCAACATAATATGATGCTAACCAGATTTCTCTCGTTTAGGAAATGTATTTTTCTGTGGAAGTTTTGCTAGTTTAGCATTTTTGATTGTATGGTCTATTGTGTTGTTTTGCTGTGTATTCTTCGTTATATATATTTATGTGCGTGCATTCTCCATTAGATATATTTATGTGCTTAATTTTGAGGTTTAGCTCATTTTGTTCACATCCATTGTGTATCTGCAGACTGGTGGAGCTCAGAGCTGGACATGTATCGATCTGTATGTTTTTGCAACCCCTTATAGGATTACATGGGATTACTATTTTTCTGCTCGAGACCATACTTTGAAAATAGAATCTTGGGAGGAACCTGCTGAAGAGGAATATGTATGTGCACTCTGGATGTTTTAAATTGGAAAAGACTTGCTTTTTACTCCTTATACCTTGTAAGTTAACTTGTATGAAACATTGAGCAGGTAAAGCAGCATGGAATTTCTGTCTTTCTCATGCCCTCGGGAATGCTTGGGACGATGCTTTCATTAGTTGATGTATTGCCACTATTCTCTAATACGGTTTGGGGCCAGAATGCTAACCTAAATTTTCTAAAGAAACACATGGGTGCAACATTTGAAAGACGTCCTCAGCCATGGAGGGCGACTATAAATCCACACGATGTTCATTCTGGTGATTTCCTAGCTGTGTCAAAGATCCGTGGTCGTTGGGGTGGTTTTGAAACACTCGAGAAGTGGGTCACTGGTGGCCCTTTGCTGGTCATACATCAGTTTGTTTGAAAGATGAATTGGGTAATCTTTGGGTGGGTGAATCTGGACATGAGAATGAAAAGGTATGCAAAAGACAATTCTTATTTAACAGGCAGAAATAAGGGAAATAGTAGGCCATGGAGACTCATGGAAGAACAGTGTGTCTGTTGGTAACACTTTTGCCCATTCTAATGTGTACCCTTTTGTGGTTACATAAGTGGCATCATGACAAAGAGAGAAATGGAATCCTCTGCGCTTAAATTCATCTTAGAGAATTAAGAAATGTTTTCATGGTGTCATCATCTGAAATCTGGCAATGAAGCCACTGTGTTTTGTTTGTGCAACTCTAGAGTGCACAGCTGATTAACTTAATGAGTCATAGTTCTTCATCCCTGAATCCAGAATTTTAACCTTATAGCATCGTTCCAATCTAATAAGAAATTAGACTTGTCAGGGAAGCATTACCTTGAAAAACACTCCTTTTTTTTAAAGTGTATATCAAGCCCTATTTAGTTAAAATCCTACCTCAAAATTTATGTTCTCGGTTACACGAAGGAGTACCCTTAAAAGCTTGATGTCACCAATTGTCTTGTCGAGATTTTGTCTCTGGTTCAGGTGTTTGAGTCCGAATATTTGTTGTATATTGTACTTATGTTATGCCGGAGCAGACCCTGTATCTAAAGGGCATGATTGTGTCTTTGTACTCACCATTCTGAGTATATATGAATTGTGGCATTCTTTTTATTTAGTCTGTCTCAAAGTAATTTCTGGGTTTTGTTGCAGGGAGAAGAAGTTATAGTTGTTATCCCCTGGGATGAATGGGTGGCAATTGGCACTTAAGGATGATTCCAATCCTCATATAGCTTTGCTACCCTTACATCCTGATGTTCGTGCCAAGTTTAATTCTACTGCTGCTTGGGAGTATGCAAGGAAAATGTCAGGCAAACCATATGGTTATCATAACATGATTTTCAGTTGGATTGATACTGTAGCTGACAACTACCCACCGCCTCTTGATGCTCACTTGGTATGCACATGTATTAACAATATTCTTTTTCTTTTGTTTTTTAAGATTTTTGTGTTTAAATATAATCTACTCAATACTAGTTAATTAACAAAATGGCACATTCTGGAAGTTTTCATTATGTAAATGTTTCTGCATAAACAATTGTGACTGGTAAGTAGAAACTTCTTGCTCATTTCATTTGGTCTTATAAGAACACTATATAAAAATCTTTTCTCTCATTTTTGAAATGAATAAAGATAATGATGAAGCAATGATATATTGGTGAGCTTTGCACCTCATTAGCTGGCTTTATGCAGGTGATGTCTGTCATGTCTATGTGGACTAGAGTGCAGCCAACTTATGCTGCAAATATGTGGAACGAGGCTCTGAATAAGCGTCTTGAGACTGAGGTGAATCAAATTTTATTTTTTTTAGATAAGTTCTAGATCAAACTCTAAGGCTCTGGCTGTGCAGTGGTGAAATTAATTGAAAGCATTTTGATTTTGCCTCATGCATCTTCTTGACTTGACCTGCTATGCAGCGGTGCTTATGGACATGACATATCTGATTTCTGATGATCTTTTCTTAGCAGGAGCTAAACTTGTATGAGATTCTTGCTGAGACTGAGAGGCGTGGATTAAGCTTTGATCAGCTGCTTACAATTCCAGAACAAGATGAGTGGGTATACAGTGATGGAAAATCAACGACTTGTGTTGCTTTTATTCTGGCGATGTACAAGGAAGCTGGAGTATTTGGTCCTATTGCTGACTCTATTCAAGTAACCGAGTTCACTGTGAGTATTTAGGCTAAAGTCTGGGCATTTTGTCTTCATTGCGAAGTTGTACTCTTTTTATAATGGCTTTTTTGCCCTTACAGATTCGAGATGCCTACATGCTCAAGATTTTTGAGAACAACCAGACACGGCTTCCAAAGTGGTGCAACAGCGGTGATGACAAGCTCCCGTTCTGCCAGATTCTTGGGGAGTACAGGATGGAATTGCCACAGTACAACACTTTAGAGCCATATGCTAACATGAATGAGAATTGTCCTTCGCTACCTCCAACTTATGAGAGGCCTATTCGTTGTTAAGACTTCAGCTGTAGCCCGTATTTATCTGTGTTATTCATATGTAGTGACGTCCGCGGAAAATGCTTTCTCCTGTCGCTCAAGCTTTCATTATTTTTATTGCCTTCATGTGAGTGCTCTATGTGCTGTTCTTCCTCGGTACTTACTGAAATATCAACCTTTGTGCATAGTTTAGTTGGATCACGCCTCTTCACAATTAGGATTGGTGAATGTATTTATCATCGACGGATTAAGGGTCTCGCCCTTTCTTAAACATTCAGTCTATTTTCCATTTAAAGGTAGCTATATGAAGTTTAAAATGGAATTCTTCATTATTTCCCGTTGCATGACATATCTGAGCTGACGTGCTATTTTACTGTTATTTCTCGTTCTAGTTTCTGTTGATGTGAAGAGTACATTTTCAAACAGGTTCTGTTTAGCTTCCTAACTTTTACTGTTATAATCAGTCACTAATGTCTATCTAATAATGGAGAAACTGAGAGAAGGGAAAGTTTCCAGAACATAATGCTGGAATTTAGGATGTAATGGAGGCATATAAGCTGAATATATGGGGTAAAGATCTGCTACAAGCAGGACTTCACGTCAAAACAGTGTTGTGTATTCAAATGACTTGATTATGCATCTCCATCCCAGATGTCGTCAATTGTCTTGTAAGGTCCATGGGGTGAAGTGTAGTCCGTCCCACGGCAAGCTCTGCCCTGTGGGATCTCAGCTATCTTCTTATATGCATCAGCGTTCAGTTCCCAGTCAAAAGTGTCAAGGTTCTGCTGCATCCTGTCCTTGTTGAAGCTTTTGACAACCACCCCAATGCCTTGCTCCAAAGCCCACCGCAGCGAAACCTGAAGCTCTTTATTCTAAATCAAACTATGGACTTTGCAAAATTTTGAGGAATTGATAAAAACAAACTGATAAGAGTGAATGTGTGGGAACCTGAGCAACAGTTTTTCCTCTGGCCTCAGCTATTTCTTTTAGAACCTCAGACTCCATTACCCTGTTAGTTCCGTAAAAGGTTCCTACAGCTCCTAAAGGAGCATAAGCAACTACAACAACTCCATTATCCTTACAGAACTTTATCAGTTTCTTTTGCTGCCAACATGGATTCACTTCAACCTATGACATCGAATTTCAACAGTTCTTTTCATCATTTTTTTACCTTAGATAAAGTGGACATTTCTCTTGAATAACTTATCCGCGGGTCTAGCTTAGAAGCTTACTTGGTTGACAGCAGGGGGAATGTTTGCAGTGTAGAGGGCATCGGCGAGCTTCTTGCTGGAGAAGTTGCTAACTCCAATGGCTTTCGTAAGGCCAAGTCCCTGGCACTCTTCCATGGCCGCCCAGACAACCTGAAAATCCAGAGGACGAAAGTCCTCTTTCTTTATGGGATACTCGTACACCCCTGGTTTAGAACTCACTGGCCAGTGTATAAGATAGAGGTCAATGTAATCCATCTTCAATTTCCTGCGCCAATTGGTAACGAAAAGCCAAATAAAGCTTTAGATTAGCCCAATTTGTCCAACTATGAAAAATTTTGTGCTCAAGAAATTAACTTTAACCAAATGGAAAAATTTCCATAGGTAAAACGAATTAGGAGTAAAAGGATGTGTTTTACTGTAAAGTTTTGCGAATAGCAGGAACAACATCTGGTGCATGAGCATCACTACACCATAGTTTAGATGTGATGAAAAGCTCTTCTCTGCTTTTAATCAGGCCTCTGTTGATTGCCACGATGATTGCTTCTCCTAGAGGTTGTTCCGAGTTGTAAAGAGCAGCTGCGTCAAAATGCCGGTATCCCAGCTCAATGGCTTGAAGGGCTGCCTGCTTGGTGGTTTCGGCGTCTACCGGGGGATCAGCTGCAGTTCCGAATCCCAAAACAGGCATTCCCCTGACCTCAGGCCCGAGGCTGATTTCTGGCATAGCCAAAATTTGAGATTTGTCAGCCATCTGGGATGATTGACGAGAAAGAGATTGCACAGAAATGGATCGCCCCTTTTCAGTCAAGTGTTTAATATTTTAGACGGTGGACCCGCTAGTGGGTTTATATTAAAATAAGTTACCATCAACCTAACGTGTGTGCTTTTCTTAATCAAACAAAGAGATGTGTTTCAATGCACTAAGGCTACTATTATGGCAGGCAAGGCAAACCACAGCGTTGTGCGGCTCAGCGATAATTGCTGAGGATTTCACAGGGGGTTTGCAGTTTGGTCCGTTTTAATCAAGAAAAGGAAAAAATTACAGAATTTGAGGGTGAACAAAAAACTGATTTTGCACTAAAAGTCAGATGATCCACAGAGAAGAAATGCAAGCCATGCAAAGAGCTAGCGTATAAGAAGAGCGTTTTCAGCTCATTTACGTTACAATGCAAGCCATGATAATTTGGTACCCACTCTCTCTCTCTAGTATTGTGTAGCCTTTGGAGCTAGAATCTGAGGCTAAAGGGATCAGACTACAAAAGAATGTGCAAACACACTCTTTTGAAAGATCTTTAGGATGATTGCTCCCATCCTGCAACTTGGTTTTATGCATTTGTATTGTTAAATTCTTGGCAAAACTTCTCTAATGCATTTATGCAAATATTAGCCAATCAAAAAGACTTGTCGCCTTAGTTGATTAATGCAGTTCTTTGGGAAGTCAAAAACTTACAAGTCTTGCTTTCTCGCGAGGAATTTATCATTGTGTGTTGTTATATATGAAATTTAATTAGCGGCTTTCTGTTTTGTTAAGGTAAGCTGTTACAAGTAGGATTAGAGATCGATAACCTAGTGCTTGGTCAAAAAAAAAAAAAAAAACCCTTAGCTTAGCTTGTCACATTAAGTAATCATATGATTTACAAGTATCATTGACAAAAAAAAAAATTATTGATGCCTAAAAACTGATTTTTAGGTGATATATACCAGGGTTCTGCTGGGGAAATTTATTGATCATTATCACTTTAGGCGAGAGAATTTGAGATTTCTACATGCTACGGCATATCCAGCATTGAGTTCTACCGGATAAAATGGAGGAGTTGGTCACGTTTGCGGAATTCGCTACTGCTAAAAACAGTGATAGGTGGAATTTTGGTTGTGGTAGGTAATGGTTTCGCCGGAAGCTTCTTCAGTCGTCTCTCTGCACCGGTGTATGTGCAAGTGCAACATTGTTTTTTCATCTTTTTGCACCGTTTAAATTGATGCGTCGGGGCTTGAATGAATTAGTTTTCATTGCCACTCGAATGAGTTACCATTGTTCTATCCTTGGCTTCGGACAACCTCATAAGCAGTAGCAGCGACACCGGCACAACCGCACCGGAAACACACGTAAATATACAAACTTGGTGTCAAAAAAGATGATCAAGCATTCAAGCACTAGTGTTGACAACAATCAAGAACTCTTCTGTCAATATATTATCCTAAACCTAAATAACAGAAAAAAAGTAAAGAAAATCCACCATGATATATATACTGTGATAAATCACAGACATAAAAACATTCATAAACACGAACATCCCTGCCTTTACCGTCTGCTGCTCTTTGAGGCACCTAATTCCTTTGTTAACTTTAGTATTCTGTGTTTTAGTGCTTCATTCTTTAAAACCTGCTACGGGTCGAGCTTCAAATATTCATTAATGGGGAGGAAGATCAGTCGAGTATTCCATTTGATTGTAGGTCTAATTAATTGATTAATGATTATTTTCCTCCATCCTTTCACTTACAGGGAGCAGTCATCAAAGTATATCAACAAGGTGATTTTTGTTTTGTTGACAATTTTCAGATCAGGATCCAGGATCAAGTCCAATGTACACTACATTCATTATGCAGCCATGTAAAATTTTATCCTTGGGCACCCACCATGCGCGGCGAGGCGTAGAAAAACTGGTGAATATGCATAAATTCTCAATCATGTACTCCAAAATGGTCAGCATGGATGGCCAGTGTTTGGACCACGACTTCCATATGCTAAGCCACAACTTCTGAACAACACAAACTAGGCATTTTAGACAATTGGAATTGTCATCTGATTTCTAGCTGGTTTTGGATAAATGTCTAAAGAACAAAAGGCTTCTCTTTACGAATGACACTAAAAAAAAAATTAAAGAGAAGAAAATCATATATAGCTACTTGCAGAATCATATAAAACTACCTTCGTGGAGTGACTCCAGAAAATCTGCAAATTAGTCTTTAGAGGTAATGACAAGTTCAAGTGACATTTCTAGAGAAGAGAAGGGGGGGGGGGGGGGGGGAAATTGCATTCATATTAATTACCTCAAGGAAAAGCCACAAAATTGTAAAGTAATGATGATGATGATATTGCAGACAATAATTTTGCCATGCACCCACAGCCATGCATTGATCGTCCCAACTAAATTAATATTCACACGTACCTGGTCACTCATGCCATGGATGCATGAGCTCTAAATCTCAAAACTTTTGACCTCTATAAAATTGGAAGAACATCATTACATTCTGAATGACATCTGTTGCAGTCATATACACTTCAAAAGAGCAAGAAATCAGGCAATATTCGAAGGGGATTGTTTGGGATGAAGAAGGGTGGGATATGGAAGAGAGAATGGAAAGCCTGATAATTGAATCTTCTTTGTTTTAAGATGAAGAATAAAGGTCTTGACAACTAAATCTAATTTTGGGACAATCCGGGTGATTGGCATAAAGGAAATGAAAAGATGTTCACTGAGAGTTGAGATGTTGTTAATTCTTCTTTATGTACGGACAGCAGCGATGTTTCACACAGCTGCATTTGCAACATTGTTGTTGTGCAGACCTGAATTATTGGAGCATTCATGGCTGATCAATTGTATGGTTTTACAGAAGACGCTAAGTGCTAAATATAAAAGGGCAATCAAAAGGACTAACATCAAAAGTAGCAAGGTTATTCCTAGAATCCACTCAAATATTCCATCCGATGTAGAGGCCATGGTGTTCTCTCGGTGGCTATAACCAGCCCATAATAAGGGAGGGAGGAAGGAAAATCACTTACTAGGCTAAGCCTATCATGAGAAAGCGATCTCCCTCATTCTCTTTTGTTTAATATATTTTCTTTGATGATGATGGAAAAGAGGAAATGGGCAAGAGGAAGAAGGAAGCATAATTGTTGATCAAGATTATCAATTTGGTGGGCTTTCCGATTCTGAAGGGAAACTTCCCACCATATAGAGGTGAACAATCCAGCTACATTATCGACATTTGAGTTGACTTGGCATCGTTTCTTTTATTTCCATTAACGTTTATTTCGTCCATCAAACCTGTCAAAATTTCGTGAACACCGTCTCGCGAGAAACGCTTAGATTGGGCGTATCATACCCAAATATTTAGAATGTATAAGAATTTCTACTTTTTCCTCAAATTTTAGCATTCGGTGTCCTGCTGGATGTAAACTACTTTTTAATTAAGCCCTGACTTCCTGCTTGTTAATTTGGAGAAACGCTTAGTTTGGACATGTCATTGCTTCAAATCCACTGGATGTGTCGTGCTTGACCAACTGATTTTTTCTCTTAAGCACGTTTTAATTCCATTTCTATGGGCATTTCAACATAAATGATACGTTACGAGTATAATAAAAATTAAGAATTTTTTTCAGATAGGAATTTAATTGGTGTCACAACCTCTTGAGTCTTTTTTTCTTTCTTCCTTCCTTTCTTTCATACTTGAACGTGTGCTTTAAATTTGAAGGAAAATTATGAGAAAGAAAATCTATATATTTGGAGGATTGTAATTTATTAATTCACAGAAACGTGATGGTGTAGAAAAAGAGAATGATACTATATTCTTGTCACCTTTACTAATTAACTATGTAGATTCTAGAATGCTCAACGTGGAAAGTTTCGTGTCTGCATCATTTGACAACGGCAATTGAACCATTCCACGTTCAAATGATCAATGAGGATTTCTTCCTCTACTTTTTTTTTTTGGAAAAAAAAAAATCTACAGCAAAGGTCCACTTCTCGATCGACTCACCAAGAAAACAAAATGCCGTGTGAAGAAAATATAGCTCGATAAATAAGCATTCATATATAATGAAAATGAGAATTCCAACGATGTTAAAACATTTACCCAGACCGAATAAAAGCAAAATTAAATAAAAACAAAATAAGACGTATGAGCTCGAATGATTATCTCCTAATTTACCATATAGAAATAGAATTCGACTAATACAGCGAATAACCAAAATAATTAATATGTGTACTATAATCAGCACAATCAAATTCTCACCGACAAAAAGAAAAAAGAAACACCTTAAATTAAACAACTTCGTAAATCAAAGAAAATGGAGAAATTATGCGTGCATAAAATCACGAGCTATTTTGTACGATTTGAGAAAATTTTGTAGGATGTCATTTCTTCTGAGCCAGCTTGGTTTGATTGTATTTGAGTTTGATCCAATGGACGCTGGTGGAGGCTCCTTCCTTGACCTTCTTCATCCCTGCAGAAGCCACCTCCTTTGTTCTCTCAAATTTCTCGCTAACTTTCCTCGACAGTTTTGGGGACGGACCACCAAGTCTCTTAGGCTGACGCGGACTCTTAGGGGCCTTATTCTGATTGGCCGCCGACCAGGGATTCTCCGGCAAGTCAATTGATGTGGCCATCGTCGTATCTTTATAACTTCTGACCTCAAGAAAAGTTTCAGAGAAGGTTTAATTCTCCAGAGAAAAAGGAGAGAAGAAGATACAAGGACGGCCTCACAATATTTAGCTTGGCTTTCGGTATCGTGAATTGCAACGGGTTGTTATTTGCTTTATATATTTTCCTTGTATATATATGTGGAGTGGAGGCTGGAGGGTGATAAAACAGATGATACTAAGTTTTTTATGTTCGTGCATGCAATGACTTGCCATAAATAGTGCTTAGTTTCCTCCCATTCTATTCGCTGTTCTAGCTGTACTAATGAACTTGGTCCAATAATTTGAAGGGGTCTGTTCGCCGTTTAAAATATGTATTTTAGATGTCATATTTTTTTAAAACGTAAGATTAATTCAAAAAATTAAATAAATACAAGAAAGAGTGTGTAAGATCAAATAGAAAAAGTATATAAATGCAAGAATAATATTATCTTTTATGAAAAAATTGCTCTGGCAAGAAAATTCTCAGTCATGCAATATCACCACCCAAAATGTCATATACTATGTTTGGTCTTGGCTTTACCGTTTACCTGGTAATAATATTGCATAAATAATACTACTGCCTGTGCAAATTCTCATTTGTTCGATCTGGTGACCAAAAAGAATTTTCAAGACGCAAGTAGTTTACCTAAAACTTTTTTGTGGTTTTGTTTTGTCAGTTTTTTTTTTTTTTGTTTTGTTTTTGGTGGGGGGGCGCACCGATAGTCAAGCTGTAAATCTCTTGAGCACATCACCGTTGGGTGAAGATTTGTACGTTGTTTCAACATTTTTCTAATATTATACTTATTTGGAGACGTGTGATTAAATAAATGGCATTCTCCGTTTATGGTTTTCTAACGTCTAAAGGTATATTCATTCTTTCAAACAGAAATATAATGGCAAGTTTGAATGTTGTGCATCTATGGAGGACTCCTTTTTTTTTTGGCGAAAATTAAAGAGTTGGCAACCCAACCATTAGAAATTAAGAACACAATTGCAGTCCTTTTAAGTGCTGCACTTATAATTCTAATCTAATTAAATTTAGTTCCATCATCTAATAATTTAAAATTTTAAAATTATAAAATTATTAATAATTCTTATTTTATATTTAATAATAAATTTAATCTAATCATCGGTACAATAAATTATTGCTTTGGTCCTCCTGTAACTATCTAGAAGGAACAGAGGTAATGATGCAACTTTAGGTCACGGGTGACGGGCGCGTTTGGATAGGAACTAGAGAGATGAGTCGTTCGATGAATTTTACGGATTCATACAGCCCAGGTTTGACTGTTGACCAAAAGGACGGACCACGCACACAGCCCAATTGCGCGTCATTCTGGCCTGCCTTTGCAACTTCCCCGATTGGTTAATTTCCACATTTTATTATTCTTTATTGTTTGAGGTAATTTCCATATTTTATTTGATTCGGTTTCCTAGTTTGACATATACTTTTGACAACTTTGGTTTTTTCCTGGGATAATTTAATTTTAAATTTGGACATATACGTTCTGGGCGATTGGTGATTGATATTATTCCAAATGCTGCAAATGCTGCAAATGCTTGGTGCATGGAGATGTGAATCCATAATTGAATAGTACTACTATCTCATTGAGTTATGAGTTGTGACCAGTTGGGAAATCACATCATAACTGAAGAAGAAGAATCAGAGAAGAGAAGCAAGCAACTTTGCGGAAACGAAACAAATACTATATTCGTTCGGTATGATATACTGGTTCTATTATTTTAGCATGTATATGTACATAAGAAGATCTCAAACGCAAAACAAAAAGAATCATATAAACTACGCGGGGAAGTTTTATACATGAATGATCACCAAACCCAAAAAGTACTCTTGATTATAACTATAACCGGAACCGGAATAAAAGAAAACCCAGCCATGCCGTTGAGATCTCACGAGCCACGACTATTTATTTCTGGGTTTTCCGTTGGCACTTGTCTTTGATCCAGTGAATACCAACGGAGGCTCCTTCTTTGACTTTCTTCACCCCGGTGGACGCTGCCGCTTTAGTCTTATCCAATTTATGGCCAACTTTGCTCGAAAATTTGGAAGAAGATTTGGCGCCTGAGTCTTTGTTGATGTTGTTATGATCATGAAGTGGCTCTGGATCCCATTGATCAGCCCACGAGTTCTCGTATGAACTGTTTGAAGCCATATCGCAGATTTTTCCAAAGCTGAACAACGCCGATAGAGTTGAGAGAAATAGAAGAACAGAGAAAGGTGCGTGGGATTTGTTTTAAAGATTTTTCTTGGTCATGAGAGGCGGATTTGGGTTTTTATATGCTAATTTGGAAGTTTCGAAGAAGGAAAAGTTTAGCCTAGTTGGGTTTTTTCAACTCAAGCGCGTACGACTTTTTGGGCTCGTGCATAGGTTAGCTGTTTTTCTTTGTTTTTAACAATGGACTTTGTTGGAGAAAATTGCATGCTCGAGGCCTCTTGCAATTCCACATCAGAAAGGTGCCTGCCTTGGTCGCATCAGAAGCAGCCGAAAGGCGTCCTCTAATCTTGCAGAATAGAAGATAGTAATTGATACGTCTGAATAAAGGTTATCCTTCTTTCCAACAGTATAAAATAGTCTGTAATTGGTTACCATCCACAAGGCCCTGATCTAAACAGAATAAACTAATTTGGCTTAGATATAGTGCCAGGTCTTCGATACAGTTAGAACACTTCTTGCAATATCCCTGACAAAATTCAACGTCATTGCTAAATATCAAATTGAACGAGTTTTACTCTAAGCTATTTATCAGGTTTGAATTACGACTATATAGCATATGACATCTGCGGCGGCCTCTAAAAATATGTACCCATGACCGTTTCCGATTTTGACTGAAATCCAGTTCAGTTCCCCAAATATGTTATACAACCATTGTTGGACCAAAGGATGAATGCACCAAAATTATTTAGCCAATTGGGATTAAGAGATTATGTAAGCCGTGATGCAGATGTTGCTACAATAAAGAGCTTCTGATCAAGAATTTAATATCAAAATCCTCTCCCAATAGATAAGTCTGTTTAGAAACCTTGGAGTTTCTTTGCTTTTGCCGCTAAAGTCGGCTTTAATTTAAGTCGTTAATTGCCCATTACTGAGAGGTTGGATTGCCATGCTGACCGATATCAGGTCCGTTAATTTTTTTTGATGTGATGCATGTAATATATAAAAATTGTTGAAAAATATGTTGATGATTTACACAAATAAAATTACCATTTGGTAAATAAAATTGGTAACTCGTTGGCTGATAAAAGAAAAAAAAATCTCTAAGACGAAACGATTGGTTGTTGCTTTGTCCTTTGTAATATTTCTGTTTTTTATTCTATTTTCTTTTGGGATGAGGATGGTCGATTAATCTAGGAAGATTCTTGCGTTTGAGAATCAAATACTGTCAAGAAACAAGGGATCTGCGGTTCTTTTCTCACCATCCCGTTTCCTTGCTTCTTCCTCCCTTTTCTTATTGAGCAAATTACACAAGAGGCATCCAATCTAGGATATTCCTGTAAGCCCCATGAATACTGGACAACGGTAAGGATCATGTGCAATTTTGCATGCAAAGTATTGCATTCCTGGAAGCACTCATAGTACTATATGGATGGTAAATGGAATTTTTGGTACTATTTCCATCACTATTTTCAGGAAAATGGTACCTATGATTTGAAATCACTTGACCACTTTTCTTGGAATAAACTACACAAAAACTAACAAGGAAGAAATTAGGCTTGCAATAATATGAAAATATGGGGAAAGAAAAGGGCTAAAGGTCACGTATCAAATGAACACCTCAGTACATGACAAAGAAAAGAATTTAATCTGCCACATATACAATATAAGGACTCCTATATACTAAGATCAGATTGTCATCTGTCTTTAACCAAACCAAAAATCAATTAAACATGTGTAATTTGCTAGTAGTGTTATAATACAAGAAGATCCATGTCTCATAAGACATGTAGTAGCAGAAACTACCACTAATTATTCTTATGGACTCTTTTCTGGTACTTATCTTTGATCCAGTGGAAGCCAGCACGGGTTCCTTCCTTGACCTTCTTCACACCTGTTGAAGCAACGTCCTTTGTTTTACCGAACGTGTCACCGACCTTGCTCGAGAATTTGGACGTTGAACTGCTTTTGTTGCTGTTGTCATATCCATTATAAGCTGGCTCGGGATCCCACTGATCTGCCCATGAGGTCTCGCTTGTGTTAAAAACTGCGTGTTTTTCCATTGAAGTAAAGAGCTCGCTTGTTTCTTTTGTTAAACTAGAACAAGGCACCACTGGAAAGCAAGAGCGATAGAGCAAAGAGAGGCAGAGCTATTGGAATAGGATTCTGAATGATTATGGTCGTTCAATTCTCATGGGGGTTGCCGGTCTTTTATATGGCTATGTTGGACGGTTTTGAATTATATTAATTTCATGGCTGCCTGATGCATGACCCCAGTCTTCTACCCGCGGCTACACGCGATACCGATAAGGTGTTGAAAAGTCAGAGTTTTGAAGATGAAAAGGCTGCAAGGTTGATTATTTTTGTCACCTGAAACATTGTGCACACGAGCAACTATCCGAGAATGGGCCCAAGTTTGTTTGGATTATAATTTTCCATGACTTTTTGGGCCCATTCTTCTTAGTTTTAAGAATAGGGTTAATTTTTCATGCAATGACAATATGTACATTGGTATTTTAGATGCATAATATATGTGCAAAATTTGGATAGATATGACAGGCGTCTAGAATGGTTAACATACATAGAATCATTGGAGGAAAGATCGCAACTTTTGCGTATATAAAACTTACTACTATGTGTCAAGCAAATTTTAGAAGACCCAACTTTCTCGTAATACAGTATTTTGCAGCGAATCAAACTTGGTTTTTTTTTGTTTTGTCGTTCTGAATTAAGCCAAATCTCCTTAGTTTTTGTAACTTCATAAGTTGGACGGTCTCTTAAGAAGCTGCGGGGGATCGACTAGGATAAGATAAAGTAGCTATTTATTGACTTTTTTTTTTTTTGGGTTCACCATTTGAGACTTACAACTTATGTGGTGTAAACTAGCTAGGAGGAGGAATTCAAAGTTGGTATCCTGAAAAATGGAAAGACGTTAACTTCTAGAATAATAGGAAATAGGAGGTCCCTTTCGTTTTTTCAATGCATTGAGGGCAGTTGAAAATCGATACATCTAAGATGCTACTAGTATCTTCTCTGGAAGCTTCTGGTGGAGGAAGATAAAGATCCATGGAAAAAAAGGAAAAGTTTTAGAAAGTTGTTGTCGTGGCGTATGACACTTTAGTTCCCTTCGACTTTTACCCGGACTATTATATAATGCAAATTTTGAATTGTGACCAGGAATACATGTAAGTCCTGACGCAGATGCTTCTGTTTAAAAGTTTCTCCAAACCTACGTACTACTTGCGTCAAAATTTTGGTAACTTGAAAAGTAAACAGATCAACACCTGATGTCTCGGCCTCTCATTCTCATGTACGAGTTGACAAAACGACACTGCTGCAAACGAGAAAAGAGAACTTCCAATTTGCTTAGTTCGCTGCGTAGCAAGAGTGAACGAGGCATCCTAGAAAGTAGAAACTAGTCACCAAGGAACCTTTTCCCTTTTTTTTTTTTTTTTTTTCTGTGCGCGCGCGTGTGATTACAAGTCATTACAAGCACAAGGACTACAGTAGTATTTTGGTTCCTCGCAACACATTGGAATTGTCAGTCTGTAGCCGTCTCTTACTATTTGATTAGATTATTAATCAATAAAGAAACCTCAGTTGCATTTGTTGTTATACCTTTGAGGGTACATTAAAGAAATGCGTTCTTACGAGATTAGTTAAAAGCAGCGATTGAAGATACCATCTTAACAACAAACTTCATATTAGTACTACCATCTAAACAATTTGCAGTACCATTCATGGATATTATTGACACTGAAATGCAATAATATTCCAAACCAAACACAAAAAAAAAAAACACAAAATAACTTATTTAGATTTTTAAAAAAAAAAAAAATTTAAGTCCAATTAATTGTAAGAGTAGTATGAACACTCCAACTCCAAGGAACAAAAATGAGTGCAATCTGCGGAACAATTCCAACTCCGACTAATATATATATAATAGTATATGTAAACACGCCTTTGCACGACAATTGTCAACGACTTTGTAAACACCATTAGAGTCAATAATTATGACCCGCCAAATAGCAATACGGCAATACCCCTGGCCCCTGGCATCCTTCTCCGAAACACATATATGAACCGTCCGTCCACATCCACACTGCTAAGTTTCCATTGCCTTGAGGCAGCTCCATCAACAAAAAAATGAAAAGAATCATCCCTTCTTCTTCCATCATCATCGTCGTCCAATCATCTTTTCTTCTTCTACTGCTACTTTTTTCGCTCACTCCAACGACGTCAGCTCATTTCTTCCCCAACATTTCCTCCATTCCCAAATCTCTAATCCCAAACAAAACTTCTTGGGATGCATTTAATCAGTTCCTAGGCTGCCACACGGGTCAGAAAGTGGACGGCTTAGCGAAGCTCAAACAATATTTCCAACGTTTCGGATACATTAACACTTCTCTCCTTAACTTCACCGATGATTTCGATGATTACCTGGCATCTGCTCTCAAAACTTACCAGCGAAACTTCAACCTTAACGAGACCGGTGAGCTCGACGCGCCCACTTTGCAGCACATTACTCGCCCGAGATGCGGCAATCCCGATATCGTCAACGGTACTACTTCCATGAACTCCGGCAAAGTAGCAAATGCTAACTCTCTCCGCCCTCACACGGTTGCCCATTACTCGTTTTTCCCCGGCATGCCTCGTTGGCCGGCGGGGAAGACGGATTTAACCTACGCTTTTCTTCCGGAGAATCAGGTCGAAGACGTTGTCAGAAGGGTGTTTGCAAACGCATTCGACCGATGGTCGGAGGTGACGACGCTGAATTTTACCGAGACGGCGTCGTTTAGCCTTGCGGACATCAAAATCGGAATTTTTAGTGGGGACCACGGCGATGGGGAGCCCTTTGACGGGGTTCTGGGGACTCTGGCTCACGCGTTTTCGCCGCCGAGTGGGAGGCTACATCTGGACGGCGACGAGAATTGGGTGATCGACGGCGATTTTTTGAGTGCTCCGTCTTTGGCTTCAGCCGTTGACTTGGAGTCAGTTGCGGTTCACGAGATCGGGCATTTGTTGGGTTTGGGTCATTCGTCGGTTGAGGAGGCGATTATGTTCCCGAGTATTGGGTCTGCCACCAGGAAAGTGGAGCTCACCAAAGATGACATTCAGGGGATCCAGATGTTGTACGGGTCTAACCCGAATTTCAATTGGTCAACAACTTTGACTCCCAGTAACGAGAGGGACTCCAACGGGTCCTGGGGCTTGAAATCATCACGGATTCTTCTGATTGCTGGGCTATTCCTGTTGCCGATTATTCTATTGTAGTAAATTTCATACTACTAGTATTCTTTTACTCTCTCTACATGATTATTTTAAAGGATAGACACGGATTAGGAGTAATTCAGTGATTACCGTTCATTCATTGTATTTACAGGAGACTTTGCCCATATGTATTTGTTTGTTATGGCATGTGGAAAAGTTTTTACATTTCTATGTGCAAAACTAGCATGTTTATTTATTTTGCTTTTGGCTAAAAAAAAAAACTTTCCAAATGTTGTGTCCAAAAAAATTTCCAAAAAGAAGTTTCCAAGTTACAATTATGAGAAACGAGGTTGAACTTGCTAAATGATTTTTTTTGCATTTGGTGAGCAATGTTAAAGACTCGCACATTATGTATCTAATAATTAACTGGTGCAGCAAAATAAGATGATAATATGTTTGATGATTATGGCAAATCTTAGGACGGGTCAAGAATAATGTTCTCAAGAAACAATTGATACTAAAACGTAAATTATAGGATGCAAATCTATTAGCTTCCCTAAGAGTTGCAAATGAGTTGAATTGAATCGAGCAATTAGTACGGTTATTCGGTTAAAGCTCAAACTCGAACATGCGTTGATTGAGTTCAAACAGTTCAAGTTGTTTAACGAGTCGAATTCAAACCTAATATGTAAAACTTGAAAATTTGTCGAGTTTAATCGAAATCAATCAAATTTCACACACACACATATTAATTTTTTTATTTATTAGTATGAGATGTTTATTTTGTCCCTTATTTAAAAGTATATAAAATGTAAATTTATATTTTCAAACTCAATTAGGATCAATTAAGCTCAATTAAACTCAAATTAAATTTGATTGGGATCGATTTGCAAGAGATCAAGCTTTGATAAAATAAAATTGAGCTCGAGTTCAACTTTCAAGAATTTGACGAGTTCAATCTCGAGTTTCGAATCTAAATTTTTTTAACTCAAGTTGAACTCGAATAGTTGAACTCAACTCTCGAACTCGACACGACTGTAACATCGCTTTTCTTTGTTCAAGAGTATGTTCGGTACTACAAATTGTTTCTTTGCAAATCTCAAATAAAATGGGTCTGACAGTGGGCCTCTAACAATCCTCAAGGAATTGTTGCTTTCTCAGTCCCAACTAGCAATGGCTTGATCCAGCCCACGGCAAGGGTGAGGAAATGGACTGAAAAGCTCAAAACCATGAGTAGTATTTTATTTTATTTTTTGTTTAATTTTATAACTATAGTTTAACCTTCTCATTAATTTGTATTGAAGTTAAGCCAGAATGAGCTTTTCTCCAATCTCTTGAGCAGCTAAGCATTTAAAGTAATCCTAAAAAATGTGCAGTTTAACAAACATTATTTATTTCTTTTAAAAAAGTCCAACTAGTAAACAAAGTATTGAGATTAATTTTTTTATTAGACTGCAACAGTTGATCTAACATACTCTAGCCCCCACTAGGGGGGAGAGATCCAACATGGCCTAAAGAAGCCTAACCTACTCCTAAACCTACACTTTTAGGGGTGGGCGGGAGGGGGGAGGGAAGGTCCAATAGCACTTAAAGAAACTTACGGGAATTGAACCATCATTGGATCAGATGGAGGCACAACGCATTCGTATGGATTTAAAAAAAGGCACATATAGTGGCACATTAATGAGAGGTAATATTTGAACTTTTATCTCACACTCCACCAAGATTTAAAATCTTTGGTGGTGGTTAACCGTTCAAAGGACGGTTGGTTAAGTATTGAGATTAATTGAAACTTGTAAACTTTTATGGAGCCAAACAGACACCAATTGGAAGTTTCCATGGTTGTTGTTTTGTATTGAGCCTAAATAAAACTCGTACACTTTAACCGAGCCAAACTGAAATTTGAAGTATCCATGGTTCATGTTCTGTCATAATTAAACGAGTATGCGCCGGATATCCTGAAAGCAAGTTTACCCATTTAGACGATCAATTTCCAAAATTCAGGTCCCCCACCACTACAAATGCCGAAAGGAAAAAGAAAACAGGTCTGGCAACTTGCACATCCCTGTGCTTTGTTTTGTACGGAACGAAAACAAAACTTCCACGAACCCCATTAATTTCCATCCACTCCCATCATTTCATGGCCGGTAAATGGCAACAAAATCAAACAAACCGGAATCGGGAGAAAGAAAAGTAACACTGGACGTTTTAGCATCTATCCGTTTGTACTTCAGATAGTTCACTTGCACACAGTGGAATGGATAGAGGCCAAAAATGGGTAATTGTGATGCGACTTCACAATTTACGTCCGTTTTCTTTGATTTGTCGATTCCTGGATCGAAAAACTTTTCCTCTCCCGTTTCCATCACAAATTGCTCCCGTCTTTATCATCCAGAAAGGATAGCAAGTTGCATGTTGACAACCTAAGAACTTGTAGTACGTACTCTCCTGTTTCCGGGAAATGAATGGGAAGCTTTGGACTCGTTTAACTAATACCGTGTGCCGATGTTTCTTTTTTCAGAAGACAAAATCATTGGGGTCGCAAGATTAATATCTCTGTAATAGGTACCGTGTTTCCTTGAGCTAGCAACCAGTGAAGCCCACCCGTAGTCTTGTAAAGCAAAAGAAATGTGTGCATAAATTATACGTACATTGTCAAATTATACAGACCAGATACACAGGATATAAATATTGAAGAAGTACGTTGACCCCCGACCGAAAATGGTGTCCATGCACTAGTCTCCAATTGGTGGAGTATTATCAGAGATGCGAAAGCGGGCAAAGCTAGCGCATGCACATACATATACATTTACTAATTACGTAATTTAATTAATTAACGGGGAGTCCTTACGTCATAAAATTCCAAATGTCGCAAAGCTAATGCGATGACAAAGAGAGAGTCCTTCTATGTACTTCAAAATTTAATTGTCGTCTTATGAAGCTTCCTTATCGGTAATAAGAATTATCAATACTTAATTACTCTCCTCTTCCAATTTTCTACTTGTCCATACTCTCAATTTATGCACTGAGATATATATACACTGGGACCACGCCCACTTTGATCAATTTGACCTAAAAAAGAAAGAAAAGAAAGCAAAAAGACACAATGAACATTACATATCTTATCCCTTAGAACCATGCCCAAGATAACAGCTTATGGATGTGATGTGAAGTTTACTATGCTAATTTTGGACTACAGTAAAAGGCAATTGAAAGAATGCACAGTGACGGATCTATCATCAAGATAATCTTAATTAAGATAACACATTAGCTTCAGTCTAGATTATTCACCTTAATTCTCAAATCACCCAAAGGAATTGAGATTAATACACTTTATACTTGGCCTACTATCGACCGTGGATGGTGAAATAGTGGTGGGTCCGGATTGCTTTGTGTAGAAGCACAGACAAAGATGCAAGAAATTGATTTGATTTGAACATCATTGATCCTATCAGCTAGTAATTCCAAACTGAAAAAATTACCTCCACAACTACAACCACAATTGCTCCAGCTCCTTTTTTCCTTTTTTTTTTTGGGAAGAATCTGGATTTTGCTAAATAAGTGGTCTTAAAAGAGGATACAAACTAGCAAACCTCAAAAATTAAATAAATCATTAAAGATAGGGTGGCTCAGTGCAACTTTGTATCAAATTTCGTAGTCCATTCCACGCTTTCATGTTGAACAGTTGTACTGGACCCTTCCTTTCATACATCGCTGTCCCACCTTTTGCTAACAAGCACCATTCTTCTATCTTGCGCGTCAACCGGGGCCAACTAGTTTTTATATTTAGCCAAATTCAGTTCAGATTTTTAGTCCATCTCAAATTCACTGTCAAGAATTGGCTCTCTCCATCTTCAACAAAAAATGGGAGTTCTCCCTTGCCCTTTACCTGGCAATTTGAAGATTAACGAAGCAGAATCTGAGCAATCCCATTCTAACCGTTCAGACCCATCATCCAACTCTTCCCTATATTCACAACCAAGTTTGCCATCTGTTCCTTCTCTAACATCCCCTCCGCAAAATGTTGAACAGCCCTCAAACACCTACCACCACCTTTTAGCCACCCTCAAAGGCCACTCCTCCTATGTTTTCGCACTAGCTCTCGCCGGAAAACACCTCTACAGCGGCTCTTCCAATAGCGAAATTCGCGCATGGAGCCGTGACCCCTCCCCCGATGACTACTCAATCAATGGTAGTACTAACTGTAACTTGGTAGCACAAGGCAACAGTGCTATCAAATCTATAGTAATCCTAGGTGACAAGCTCTTCACTGCCCATAATGATCACAAAATTCGTGCGTGGAAGATCGATAACGATCATCAAACACCACAGAGAAAGTACAAATGCATTGCAAACCTTGCCAACGTTGAACGATCGTTGCATGAGAGCTTTCTCGGCCAAGAATTATGTACAAGTGAGGAGACACAAGAAGTGCACATGGGTTCATCATGTTGACACTGTATCAGCCCTGGCCTTGTCGACAGATGGTTCTTTGCTGTACTCCGTTTCGTGGGATCAGACGTTCAAGATTTGGAGAACCTCGGACTTCAAATGCTTGGAATCAGTATGGAATGCACACGATGATGCCATTAATGCAGTTGCTTTGTCCAGTGATGGATTTGTTTACACGGGCTCAGCAGACAAGAAGATTAAGGTTTGGAAAAAACATGAAGGAGACAAGAAACACAGTCTTGTGGCTACACTAGACAAACACAAGTCAGCTGTGAATGCATTGGCACTTAGCTCAGATGGGGCTGTTTTGTACTCTGGTGCGTGTGATAGGTCGATAGTGGTGTGGGAAAAAGACGGCAGCAGTGGACATATGGTGGTTGCGGGTGCATTGAGAGGGCATACAAAGGCCATCTTATGTTTGACTGTTGTCTCGGATTTGATACTGTGTAGCGGCTCAGCGGATAAAACGGTCAGAGTTTGGCGGCGAGGACTTGGAAAGACTTACTCTTGTTTGGCTGTCTTTGAAGGACACAGGGGTCCAGTCAAATGTTTGACGGCAATTGCAGAGAATAATCATGCTAGCAGCGATAATAATTCTTCTTCTTCAGCTGTGGTTTCTTACTTGGTTTACAGTGGCAGTTTGGATTGTGATATTAAAGTTTGGAAAATTTCGGTTCCCTCTGTTAAATTTAGATGCCAAATTGGTCTGTGTATTTGATCTCATTTATTGGGCTTGTTTCTTTCTTAGTGTGTACTGTATAGGAGATGTGTACATATGAGATATGGAGTTACAATCTTGTTAATCCTCGAGTTCCAGTGCTGATAGATTAGATTGAGAGTTGTATTATTAATTCATGTAATGAAACATCGGTTTTTCAGTGGTTCAAAATTATCCAGTTTTCTTTTTTTTCCTTTTCTTTTTTAATTTCTAGTGAAGACTCTAAATCTTATAAGAAAATGTGAGATCGAATTTTGAGAGTCGATTTTTTTTTTTTTTTTTTTACAGCTATCAGCTGTGTTTTTCAGACAAATTGCTCTACATTTTCCCAAGATTGAAGAGACCATCATGGCAATCAACCAGGATGTCATTAACCCATAAGAAGAACCCTTTAAAAGTAATTGAAGTGCAAAAGATTTCTCTATCTATTAGTCAACTCAAAATCCGAAGATCCTAGACTAATTTTCGATTAATTATTCTAAACCAATCTAATGATATCATGCATGCGAGGTCTGTTTCTGCTGAGCCTATGATTTTATTAAGATGCCATTTGTACGAAACAAAACCAGCCCAAGAAAGTCTAATGCAGAATGATATACCCTAATACCAGTAGTATGTGCAAAAGAACAACAATAGTACCAAGTATTTTAGTTAGGGGAAGAATACAGGCTATACCCTCAGCAGCCTTTCAGGCAATCCAAGGGATCTTGACCTCCACAATAACCCAAGAGAACAATTTTTAATTCTTTACCGTATCTACTGCCACTTACAATTCTCCACCACAGCTTTATGCAGCAGCAAATCTACGCTTACGTGTCCTCAATTAAGCTAATGTTTATTGGTAAAAGTTTTCAAGATCTGATTTGGAAAATCAATTATTGTTTGGTTGGGAGTTAGGCTGGAAGTTAGTTTAACCTGCTGCACGTTTTACTCCCAATTCCTGCCACCAAACAAAATCACAGTGTACCTGTGAAGGGGGTTTAGAAGAACAGTAAATAGATGATTGTTGTACATTTTTTAGCCACATTATTGTTTTCTAATGAACCTATTTTATCCTGCCACAGGGTTCGCGAATGCATATTAAATAGCCACGTTAAAAAGAGCCATCACCAAAAAAGTAGTTTTAGGTGAACTTGAGCTGATTAAATTAACATAAATACATCATGCTAATTCTTCCTTAAAAATTAGAAACCCCTCTCTACTTTTGCTGAGTTATGATGATTACCAATTTGAATACGACCGAAACGGGTGTGTGTCAAATCAAGAGAGAATTGACACCTAATCTATTGCTACTAGCACAATAGAACTCCTAGAACTAGAAAGTAGAAATAAAAAGCAAAGATGCTTCTCCAGCTATCTATAGGGCCTGGATGATGTAAACGCACAGAAAACAGAGAGACTCAAAACATTCCAAATGGGAGTTACTGCACATATCGTCTTAGAATCTGGGTAGCATGTACTGTTTTGCTGGAACTTGTAACAAACTTCAAAGGACCTGCGCTTAATTAGTAGTGAGACAGGACGAACATGATTTTACATAAAGCAACGACACATTATAATTATTCACAACTTACAAGCGCACCTAGTATGACAGCCTCAATAGATGGTGGAACAATAGAATTAGTTCTGTTGAATTGGTTTTTCAAACGCCAAACTACAATCAACTGGGCTCTGCGAGGCAGTTTGCTCTGAAGCTGCGTTGCACTTAGTAAAGCAGCTTCCCTGTTCCCTGGAATTGGACAAAGCTCTTCACTCCATGATGTTCGAGTATAACGAGGAATACGGCGATCAACCATGATCGTCTTAAGTGAGATGGCAGTCTCAAGCAAATTGTTGGCAAGTTGAACATCAGTCTTGATCCCAGCCCAACCAACAAATCCCATCACGTTGAGACACTTGTTGCTGTATCTCCTAGCTTGCTCTTCCCACTCCTTCTAGCACTACAAATTTCAATTCCAAAATGTTCGAGGTTGCTGAATTCCGGAAAATTTGTTGGAAAACCTACGCATCTTGCTGAATCCTGCATTCAAGGTGTTAAACATACAAGTGAATGGTTAAAATTAAACCAGCACCGTTGAACATTTTAGGCAAAACAAAGATAGAAGTAACATATAAAAGAAAAAAAATTGCAGAAGCTGTTAAATCGATCTTACCATGAACCTCAAATCCAATTCCAGTTTCTCCAGCCGAGCGAGATACAAAGTACTTGGAGAATTGGTAATGAACTTCTCACGGTACTCATTACCAAAGGAAACTAAAGCGAGTTCTGGAACTTCTATAAAGCGTATGTTTATCGTGGCCTGGTTATTTGGAAGGTACAAAACTTTACAGCTGAAACCTCAACATTCTGCAACTTCTGGAAATATACAATCTCTAAGTGCTTCAACTCGAGCGACTGGCCAGAAACTCTGAAGTTTTGTAGAGGGGAGGACTTTCCACCAATAGTTGCTCGAGGAAGAGACATGTTGATGAGAAGCATGCAAGATGTTTTTCAGTTTATCAAAAGAGACTTCAAGCACAGGGATGTTAGCCTGTCAAAACTCGGAAAATCAAAAGGTAAATCCAGCAACCAAGACGGGAAAATATAGACACTATCAGAGCTCGTATAACATCCGGCAGCTGCAGTTTGATCCACTCCAAGCCTTTGGACCCTTCTCACGATGGCAAAGTTGATCCATTTATCAACAGCAGTTGGCATATGACTCACCCAAGTCAATAGCAATTCTCAATTGTTCCAATAATGAACCTTCATGTGATTAACCCAATCTCAATATTTTGGTGTTTCGATGTGCCGTTCTTTAACCCATCGAGATTGTTTGAAATGCATCGAAATCCAAATGGTTACTGAAAACTTTCCAGCGGTTCCTCTGCCTACGAGAAACGATACATGTCCTTGCTGCCTCTTTCATCACCATGAGTGACAATGTGTTTCCCAGAATTTCTTCGGGCAACTGATTAATCCAATCCTGAAAAGCAATATTTCCACAACTTTGAACAATTAAAAGTTGTGATAAAGAAAGTTAAGCTTAATCTAAGACCCAATGAACAGCAAGAAATACGAGTTTGATCAGATATTTATGTGCAAATACACTCAGGTGCAAACTTGATAAGTAATATGCCTACCCAGCCAATAGCCAATATTCGATGTAGCTCTAGAAGCGAAAGAAGACGTGATTTCATATTCCAAAGAAATACTTGATAAATGGCAACAAAGGAGAATGAACACTTCATCTTTCATGCATTGATTTTCAATGGAAAACCTAAAAAGAGATGAGCGATAAGCTCAAAGATGCAGCAGTGTGGCCAATACGACAGGCTCAAAAATAAACAATCTCAAAGGAAAGGGGAGAGAAGCTTGCTTTCACCTTCCTCGCTCGACTGTGTTGGTGCAATTTTTAGCAATTTTCTCCATGGAATGCAATGTCACCCTATACACAATTAGCTGTTTCTTTTTGCTATCAGCCTCCCACAAAAAAAAAAAAAGGCAAAATCAGTAAGCATTGAAGTACATGAACAAGGCTGAGGGTACCCTTTTACGTGAAGGAAGACAATAGGACAAGAGCAGGGGAATTGTATGCCAAAGAAACAGGAAAATCTTTGGGGCGGCCACCAAAGCATGGATCGGTCTACCTTCAAGACGTCTTCATTAACAGAAGCAACGTACTAGAATAGCCAAGCTTCAATCGATGCTTCATAATCCTTAAAACCATCAGACTGTTTAGGGTGGGGAATTTTTTGGTACTGGGAATTAGTAATGCTTAATGGTTGCGGATTTGGATTCCTGTGGGAATACACATTTGAAGTGGGTAACCCAACAGCTAAAACAATAAATTGCACGGATCACCCTTGAGGTTTGGTCTGATTACAAATACTTCCTTCAACTTTTACTAAATCACAAACAATCTCTCTTTACAAGTAATAGGTTCTAATAAAAGTGGGTGCATTATTACTTTTCTCCACAAAACTATGATTTTTTTTGAGTGCAATCATATGCTATTAAAGAGGTGGATGCCAATTTAAGAGTTTTATTGTGGACACACACCTTTAAATTTAACTGAAAATTTTCTCATCGTTCGGACCAACTATTTGACTAATTTAATGCTTGATTTTTTACCACTAAAAATACTTTATATACGATTCTTGAATCCATTATTTTCACGTTACATAAAATTCAAGTAAAAGATTGGTAGGAGTTTTTAATTGACCACTTGATAGCATTTCATTGGTCAAAGACCAGCCAGTAGTTGGTCCGAACCATGATAAAATTTCACAATACACAATCCATAACCATTACAAGGATAAATCAATTGAGGGGTTGCTCTCATTGAAATTGCACTTGTCTAAAGATTAAAATATATGTATTACTTTATTGCAACTCTTGAGTTGTGATTACCACAAAACATAATGATGCTTTTCTTTTTTCACGTATTAAAAAATTTAGGATTAATTGCCATTGAACCTCCACGAACTTTGGGGGGTGAGTTGCAAAGTGCCCTCTCTCAAATTTTAAAATATTTCCATGTTTGAAGGCATCTGGAAAATTAGCTTACTGCAGCCGAAACTTTGAGGAGTCCCCGAAAACATTTTCCGCTGACCATTTCCAACCATAAATTCCACTCTCAGATTCAATCGAGGCCCATAAATTAAAGCAACCCCTTCTCATACTTCATCACAAACAAATACAAGAATATATCAACATCCCAACAATGACAACTTAATTCGAGCATAATCCTCCTCTCTTGCCTTGCCTTCTTCACTCTCAGCCAATTTCTTGCCGAATGATCAGCACAAAGATCGATGTTGTGCTCACTTCTTTTTTTGTCCAAGTTGCTTTTCTTCATCGTGGCTGAGGGCACTAATTAACGACACAACTGGTGGCAGACTCGGGCTAAGGAGCGGAGTAAACTATACATAGTTGCACGCCTAAATATATTATGCAAAGGTGCTCAAGAATACTTCAGATGGCATCCCAATCATCATTTCCCCTGTTACTTATCCCTGGTGATAAATTTGTTCTGACGTCCACATACCTATCAATCAGATTCAGTCCTGGAATAAACTATGGTCCAATTTCATCCCTCACCTGGAGGCTTGGCACCAGCAATCAAGGCAAATTACAACATGTCCTGAAATTTGTTGGAGCTGCTGAAGCTAATTCAGGAGGTGGTCATCAAACACTAAACTACAAATGTTCAAGATCACGAGCTTTCAAGAGTCGTATCTATTGATATTTTTCTCCTTCGCACAATTCCGAGGTAGTACGTCAAAGACTGCTGATGTCATGAAAGTACGAAACTGACCGTGGCATTAGCCGCAATTACCAGAACGATAACTGCGGGGACGATACTGGCTTTTTAAATTTTTTCCCCCGGATAAAGGCCTTACTAGTACTGGAGTTTCTAGAAACCGAAATGACAAAAATATAGCATAGGTTTTGACTTATCCAAGCATATTTTTATCAGGCTGGACAGCTGATTCTTTGTCACCCAGAGAGCAGGCAATTTCTTTTTGGTGGAAAGCAGCCTATATTTTCTGAGGCCCCGTGTGAATTAGCAATTTTTTTTTTTTTCAAAAACTGAGTTTCTCATGCGTTTCAAGGTTGTGGGCTCGAGACCAAGATATATTGGTGCTCAGTGGAGAAGGAAGAAGCACAATCTGATAAGAGTATACTGTATACTCGTGAAGAACAAGAAACAAAAGATGACACAGAAAAAATCTCCAACAGTCCGACTTATTTTCATCATAATAAATATTAACGAAACTCACAAATTTTTTTTGTTTGGACAAGGAATTATTTGCAAAAAAAAAATAAAATTGAATTACACCATAAAAAACACGTTTTCCAATCATATATATACTATTTTTTTATCTCTAACTACAATGTTATTGTAATTTTTTTCTCAAATAGTCTTCGTTCCAAACACGCTTATTTAATTTTGGAAGATAAGTCATCAAAGCAAGAAAAAAAATGAAATAAATGTAACAAAAACTTAATCATGTCATATTCCTCATATTCTGAGAAATGTTTACCTCCTCAAAGCGCTCCTCCAGCTTCTTTGTGCTGAACTCCAGATTAAGATGATCAAATTGGTCAGATGTAAATTCCGACTTTTAACTTTTTAAGTGCTAGTTCTTAAGAAATAGAAGCAGTTGATGTGGTCGAACGCGGTGGCAGTTGGCCCTGTGCCTCCCTAACAAGCCAAAAGAGTAAAATATTCCAATATTTTTGACTTTAGCTTGCCCCATTGCATGAAACTATAATCATTGCATGAAAAATTGAATAGACACCACTATATATACGATACCATAGCTTGGGGGGTAGAAGTGGATTGACTTGAATTTTTCACTGCCAGGTACCTAATGTAGCTTTCCTTTTTCCCAGTGTTTTACTTGCTAGATCCTGGCTAGCCTTCGGATCTAGTGCAGTCCGTGCTCCAATAATTATGAGTCGAAAAAGTTAATGACCTATGCTTACAAAAAAGATATACTAGTATGCTCTAGAAAAGGTAAAGGCTTCTGCCATCAGGTGTTTAGCTGAATATTATTATGAGATTATTTATCTATTCCACAACATTTTCCGAAATAGCAGATGCACGATAGATAGATAGAGATATAGGCTAATTGCTCTGAAAGTAAATTACGTTAATGTCCTTGAAATTTCTTATGATTATGGAACATCCTCCAGAGTTTTTTGGAAGACTGGCATGTCGCAAGCAAATCTCTTACCGTCTGTGATACACACAAGTCATTTATTTATCCAAATAAGTATGTAAAGAAAGAAATGTTTCCCTTGCACATGTAGCCTTCTTTTGCAACAAATTGAGAGGACTCCCCGCTTCTCAAATTGACCTATAACCATCAGATCTCCCTAGCAGCGACTTCCAAAGCAGGAAAAACCAAATGCAAAACCGCAGACAACGGAAGTGGTAACTTTTCGAGGGTCAACCAGAAAATTAAAAAAGTTACCGAGGGTCAACCAGAAAATGAAAAAGTTAATCGACAGGCATGAAAAAAAAGGATCCTCTATCGGATGTACATCATACTGAGTTTGCTTTTCTGTGGAGGATCATTGATTGATGAGCCTTTAATGGGTAGTGTACTTGGACTAAAAGAGGCTCCCACAAAAGGTGGTTTCACCCTTTGAGCCTTTGACCTTCTACAACTTCTGCATCCCCAAGCAGCACTAGTTCCTCAGCTTTCTTTCCTTCACCTTTTTAACTTTCAAAATGCGTTCTTGTTTTATAGTATTGCTTGTAATTGCATGTGCATAATAAATTATTCAAATGGATAATAGGATTAGTAATTACTTTTTTTTAATCTTAAATTGTCCGAACTCATTATTATAGCTGTCAAATAAATCCATTTAATTAAGTTTACCCATATCCGCCCATGAATAGATGGATATGAGTATATTAAATTTTTACATATGGATATAAATGGGTTAACCAATAATATTCATTTAATAAATGAGTATTATTGGGTAACTCAGCAAACCCAATTAACCCATTTAAAATTGTCTTCTTCCAAACCTCCTCTCTTCCCCAACCATTTTCTTTTTCAAATTTTTTATTTTGTCATAATGTTAACTACTTTTGTTTCATTATTATTATTATTATTTGTTGATTTTATTTTATCATTTTATTTTCTCTTAGTTTGTTAACTTGCTCATTTTTCAGCATTACCAATTATGACAAGTTTTAGCCTCTTTTCTTACTTTTCCAAAATAAAATTTTAAATTTACACACGAAAAAATATTAGAGGTTCAAAATTTTTGGATTAAGTTTTTATGTTAACTTTTATAGTACTTAGTTCAAATTTTTATATTCTTATTATTTAATTATTAAATAGTATGTAATTTTGCGACATAAAGTATAGATGAAAAAAATTGATAATTAGGTTTATTGAGCATTATAAATAAATATTTAAAACTAATGATGGGTGCAAAGGATGGTATAAATTGATAACTTAGTTTACAAAAATAAATTTAAATGAATTTACAAAAAGTTAAAATAAATGGATTATAAATGGGTAATTGGGTTACCCAATTCATTTTTTTGATTTACTCATTTATATCCATCTAATTAATTAAATGAGTATAAATGAGTTGATTTACTTATACCCATTACTCATTTTACCCAACTCAAACCCAAATCCGTCCAAATCATCCATTTTGACGCCTCTACTCTTACTCCCCTTGATTGAGTTATTTATTGTGGTACGCAAGTCAATGGGATAAATCCGTCAGTAACCTAGCTACAAGCTACTTCATACTTTTTTCTCGATCTAGGATAAGCAAAGATTAATGTGTCGGATTAGACGTATTGCATGACACACGCCTTGTGGAGAACGCAGAAATGACGCCAGTCTAATGCCATTTTTGTCAACTTAATTACCCGCGTCGTCTTATCTAATTACTTCTCTGCCACCAAATGACAGTCATAAGTCAATATTGTTTGCGTAATTAATTTCGCATTAGACTTAGATGACTCTGCCACGAGGTTTCTCGAGAAAATCTACTACGGGAAGAAGATGTTAACATTAAAACTGTTATACTCTCAATCTGTTTCTGACAATTCTTTTAGAAACAACAATGGTCAGGTCAGGTGAGTGGGGGTAGAGTTTTTATGATTTGTTCTTGTGCATCCCAGTGTTCCGTTATCGTCCAAGTATTGTCAAATTGTTTTGGAGTACGGTAAAACTGTTCATCAGTTTTTAATTGCTTCAAATATCTTAACTTGTACAATACGCGAATAAGAAAAAAAAATAAAAAAAAATAAAATTTCCATGTTCAAGAAACTATTTTCCTCGTGTTGGAAGGATTAGAAACCCGAAGTAAACGAACAATATTTAGAGTACATTGACATTAAAATTATACACCTTAAAAAAAGGGATACAGAGATTATAAATCTGCCTAAAAAATTTCCATCCGTTAATTGCATACACTTGAGTCGATGGCAAATGCATAATATAATCCACCAGTGGAAGAAATACAAGTTTTCTTGACGGATTAGTGTCCACTATCTCCCATTTGAAGGAGAATACATCAAGAAAACAGAACTATACGCGTATCGTTTAAGAGATTGCTTCATCACCAAATTACAAATGCTTATTACACGAAAGAAAACGTTGGCCCTCCCGGGAGGAGGGAGAGAGAGAGAGAGAGAGAGAGAGAGAGAGAGAGAGAAGGGAGGAGGTTGTGGTTTGAGAGTAAAGGACTAAAGCAAAGGAAAAGAATATATGTAAGTCCACGAAAAAGATAGAATGAAAAGAGAGATGTCTCCCACCCCTTCTTTCTCTCTCTATGGTTGAGAAAGAGCTTGGCATGTGTAAGAAAGGTAACGTTTTCTTGGGTTTTTAGACGAAAATTTTCCTGCAAATTAGCTTCACTTTTGATACCCTTGGAAGATTATAGGTAACCTTGGACCTCCACTCTTGACGCGGAAAAAACACCTGCCAGCAATCATCATGTGTCCTCTTATAACCTCTTTATCTCATCATTAATCCTCACTTTCCATCATCATCAGACCACCACCACCACCACCTCATGTTACCATTCACAAACCCAACAAAGACCCTTAAAACTTCAAAGGTCAGAACTAAAAGAGAAAGAAGAAAAGAGAGACGGGTCAGAGGTGAAGATGATCCATGATGATGAGTTCACCAGGGAAGAAGAAAAGAAACCCTATTTTCTACATCCAGCTTGGTGATGAATGAAAGCTTGGCTGAAACAACATGTATACCTCAGTTTCTTGTTCTTCTTCTCTCTCACCTATTGGGAATGGAAGCGAATCGGTCCGACTGTTTGCCAGATCTGTATACAAGTTTAATGAATTTGAATCGATCAAAGATGTTTGAGGTAGGTATAGGTTTGCTTGGATAGAGATGACTGAAGCAGATGGTTTAATAATGCTATAGCATGTGAATTGTTGCGTGCTTTTACTTTTAAGATAATGCCCATGGTTTCCCTTGTGTTATTTTGGTGTGATTTTTGCTAAAAAAACCAAAAAAAGAAAAAAATCATTGGTGCAACGTAATAAAAGCATCAAAGAGTTGGAGTTTTGCTTATACGTTTATGAAATAAATTATTTGTATTTGAAGTTTCAGTTTGAGGGAATATTTCTACTGTCATCGATGATGCCTGGATTGTCTGTTGTATAAATTAAATTTTGCAAGATCCATCTTGCAAGATCAATAGTTTTTCGGGATCCGTCATGAGGAGCTATCGTTATCTTCATTGATAGGGTTTGAAGTTCCTTTAACTGAGACCTTATCTAGTAAAGACCAAAACAGATGGACTCTTTATTCCTCTTTTTGACATGAATTTAATTTGTTCCCTCCCTCTTATATCTAGCTAATAATAATAATTGCATAGTTTGGTTCCTTCAAGTAAGTGAAGGGATAAATCATCTTGGCCACCGTATATCCCTCCTCATGATCAAATAACTAGGATGGAGCATACATAAAACACAAGCTTGATGTTTTCTTCCAAAATTTTGATTTTGTTTGAGAACCAACTGACTTCATCTTGATGAATCTCCAGCTCAGAACCTTCATCTTGACGAAATCTCTAGCTCAGAACTTTGCATTAATCAAGCGAACATCGTTTGGACCTTACCCAGACCTCATTTTGCACTTGAGTTACTTCTCGTCTTGTCTTGGCGTCTCATCGCATTAAAGGATGTATATGAATTTGTCCTAAAAAGTGTCCCTTTAAATAGTAAAACATGTTCCCAGTAAACTCAAACTAGAAAAATTGCCAGACAGTATACTTCTGCATAAATTGGTTGCTATGGTTCTTCTGTTTTCTTCGTATAAGGTTTTACTATTGGTATTTAAGTTTACCTTTAACGGTGGGTAAAGTGATTTTGAATTTGTAGCCAGTCTGGTTAGCATCTACTGTTTGAAATGCCGTAAAAAGATAATATACAGCAGCATGAACCTCATGGTGGTATCGCAAAATTCTATTTTCTGGCATTGTACTGAGTATCGCTATTGATTTGTCGCTGGACTTATTGCCCAGGATAATTGAAATGATGGGTTACCTGTCGTTCTCTTTCATGAGCACAAGAATAAGGGCCACTTTGGCTGTCTCTCACGAGCTTAAATTCTGAATAAAATGATTGTGTCTCCTTTGATAATTTTAGTTTGTTTAACAACTCATTACACCCTTAGGACAAGTGAAAAACTGATTTTTCTCTTTACCATTTCTGTCTTTACGGTGGAAATTTCTTGCTTTCTGTTGGGAATTTTTTAAACTTACATATTTTGGACAAAGAAATTAGTCAACGCACAAGAAAGTTTGAGGGAAGGTTAAAGCTGTGAAAAGAACAAATACACTATAGGCGAACAAAGTCTGTTTGGCAGCCCTGTTTTAGGTTTGTTTTAGAAAAGTGGATTTGGTAAAAACACTGTCCACAATAACACTCTAAAACACTCATAAATTTTGAAAAATTACCTTAAAAAAAAGGTACACTAAATAAAGTACTGGTGGCCGAGGTGGGTGGTAGAAGCTAGTTGTAGTGGGTGGCGAAAGTTGCCGGTGGAACATAGCGGGTGATGAGGCAAGGGAGAAGGGGGTATTGGGTGTTTTGGACGAACACCTAATATTTTTACTAAATAATTATAGTAAATTACAATAAAATTTTTTCAACTGCAAGAGAATATACTATCATCCAAAGGAAACTATGATATCTTTTATTCAACCCAAATCTCGCTTTTTTTTTTTCTTGTTAACCTAGCTTGCAACAATAGTACGATACAGATATAGAGGAGATTGAACATCAAGAAAACTTGAGCGAAAAGGAGACATCAACAGCTAGAGAATCACAACCGACTGACCGACTAAAGAAAGCAAGAAAATTATGAAGCAAACACTGAACCAGACTGACGAGTAGCAGCCAGACTTGAAACCAATTACAAGGACGCATGCAAATAACCAATGTACCAGCTATTAATAATGTCACATGCTTCGCCTGCTTGATTGCCTCACCCTGTAGATACATGAAACATCACGAAACTCAATAATGCTACATGAATGGTGATTAGTCGTGTTTTCTTACCATTCATTTAATGTTTTGAGTTGTTAAAAGTCTTTCCTAATCTTTCCGAAGAATCAAAAGATCTTGACTGACTTGACTGTTGAACCCTTTCATCCTTTCATTAGTAAACATTGTTGCTATAGTTTTGGTTTCTTTGACTTGATGATCACCGTACCCCTTGAGCTGTTAAGCAAACACACGAGAAGACCAAAGGAACGCGTTATGTTTTCTTTCTGCCAAACAGTTTCATAAAAGAGCCCTCCAGCTAGATTGCTATTGTATGTAATTCTTTTATAGTATATGGGCTGTGGCTGAAGGTGCGCATTCATACTTAAGCTCAGAAACTCAACGTTCGAACGAACTGACGATTGAGGTATGTAGTAATATGTATCAAGGTTTGGATGATACTCAGTTCCTCACACAGTCACGCACGGATCTCCTATCCGCGGAATACTTGAACATTTACCCGGCCATATGAGATTTTCTGCAAAGGCCAATATTCAGTTTGTAGTTAATATTAGCAAACTAGGATTCTAATAGTGTAATTTTGGAAATTATTGACATATACAAAACTTTTCAGTTGTTAGTTTGTATCACTTAAGATTTTAAAGATGGATTTGTGAAAGTGTCCAAAAATCAAGGAGGGGTAAAGTGGTATACAAGAAATAAAATCTCGAAAATATAATGGCTAGTTGTGAAACTAATAAAGTATCTATACTGTGTATAAAGGCAGAGGGAAGGGTTTAATGTAAACATTTTATTGTTGCTTTATGTACTTTTATTTTTGCCCTTATAAAAATTAATTTTAGTTACCCAAACACATGTTGTCAAGATAATTACTTATAAACATTTCTTAATTTACTATGTAAACATATTCATTTCGATTTAACCACCCAAAGTAGTAACTACCAACATAACAATCATTTAGTCAAACTAATTTAGAAGATTAAGATTTTTTTAATAACAAAAATTTGTATTTAAAATTCATTTACCATAAATATTATGCATTTCTTTATGGTACACACATCGATTGTGCGTTTACCACTAAAAAATAATAAATGAAGTAAAGAAAGATAGAGACAAGAAAATAAGAGAAAGATATTAGCATCATTCATTGGTATATTCTTCCAAAGGTTACAAATAAGACAAGATCAAAGGTGTATGTACCAATATTAATATAAATACATGAATTCAGTAGTTTCATAATAAATTAACGAACGACGAGAAGGTACATAAACGTATTAATCTACCTTGTAGGGATGAATGTTTCAATATATCTCTTGAGAAATGAATGAACAATCACGTTTATTTTTTCATTAATTTCATAACAAGCTAAGAGTGGTTGTGCTATATATATACAAGCATTACAATCCACGGATTCAGCATTTACTCGTAAAAATTTCAGACTTTTCATTTTTTTTTGTCATGAAGAACCATTATGAGACTAATATTAAACGTGTAACGTAGCCAATGGCCTTCTTGCGTTTGTAACACATAAAAAATGAGAAACTAAAAACCACCTGTTGGCTGATAGGAAATACTTCCATTGCTCGAATTGTTAATGAATGATATCCTTTACAAAAGACACCTTAATAGTTTCGCACATAATTAAATTTAAAATCATTTAAAGCAGAAGGTTGAGCATAACAAGAAACCAAAATACTGTAGAGGCATATCCTTTTTTTCTTCCCCTGAGAGAGGACTAGTATATATATATATATATTGTAGTTGAAACATTTTGACTAGTAACTGAGCATATTTTCTCTCTTCTTTTTATATATCCTCAACCATTGCATGCAGATGCCAAATGATAAACAAATATCTAAATAAAATTATGCAAAACTTCATCGGCCTCCCTTATGGGGCTGTTAAATGAAGATGATGTCTTCTTCTCCAATAAATCACGATTTTCCTCTTTGCTAGTTAATTTTCTTTAATACTAGCTACAAACCTAATCAGGTTAATAGGGACGAAAAACCATCCAAATACCCATGAAATCCTAGATGAAAAAAGATCATGGCACTTCAACAGACTGCCCGTTGAAATTTTGTGTCAAACCTTTTTTAAGTTCACTGAAGTGTAAATACAGACGCTTTTATCAGGAGCTAAAATTTGTTAATTTGATCAATCATCTGTATCTGCATCATAAATCAACCTAAATCTGTAAGTTCAAAAGAACAAAGTAGTATGTATAACAAATGTCCCATGACATAAAGAAAGACTAATGTCTGTGATTATCTCAGTCTAAAGATTTGTCCAGGTTCTCACATTGTCAACTCATTGAGTTAATTCAAAGAGATTTTTTTTTAAAAAAAAAAAAGGAAGAAAACAAACTCCAAGATGGAATCATCTTATGGTTCTTAATTAAGTTCAAGTAATTGCAAGTAGAATTTAAGGTGCACAAAATCCTAAACTATATCAGTTAGAAAGCCTAAATCCAATTTTCTAAAAGGAAACCAACGACCATAGATTTTCTGAAGAGGAAAAATGTATAGTGTAAGCTCGGCCCTAGCCCAAAAACCGAGCCACATCAACTTGCCCTGAAGCCGGGCAATCCCGGGTTGCAACTCACTGCTCGTGTTATCACGCGCCATCCTGCTCGCCTAGACCACGATCACACAGCTGAGCACGCCCACTTTCAAACCGGCAAAAAAAAAAAAAAAAAAAAAAAGGAGGAGAAACTCAACAGTAGAACTTGGTAGAGATTCTCCTCCTCCCAAGTTGGCTCTAGGGTTTCTTCGGATGAAATCCAACTGGATGCAGTGTTGTTGTACTGCAATTCTCTCTATCATTCGATTAGTACTATCAGATAAAAAAGTTAAGTTAAAATTTGGTACTTTTCCTAATTCCTCTATGGCAGAGACTTCCCGTTCTCGAGTCACATAACCCTAGGTCGCGCTGGTCAGGTAAATTCTTAATAAAAAATTTCAGTTTCAGTTGTATTCCTTTTTTTCTTTTGGTTTTTCCTGGACGCTTTATTCATTTCATGATTGGGTACTCAGTTCCCTGGGGAAAATGAGAAAATGGGACATTTGAATCGTTTATTATCAATCAGGTGGTTAAAAGGGCAGGTCTTGGTGTTGATGATAGTAGTTCATTTGCTGATTCACAAACATCCCGTTGGGGCTAAAAGATCAGTTAGGGATAGGCTGGGAAGCAATGTGGATTCATCATCCAATTTTAACAATAAACGGTTTGCATCATCTATTTATTTTTGTATGTTGATTTCTTTTACGTTTTGTTCATGTTGTAGGTTAATTATATTCATTTAAGCTAATCTGCCGTGGAGGGAATTGGTGGAATGTCTATTCCGTTTTGTGAAAATTTGGTATTTTTGAGCAAGGGTAGTATGAGCTGGCTTATGCAGAGTTAGGATTTAAGATCAGAATTTTATTGTTGAAATGTATGGTTTTTGCAGCCAGCGAGGAGATGTTAGTAGATTGAGTCGAAGTGCCTCTAACGATGTGGATGGTAATAGATTTACTAGAACAAGTACTACAAAGTTGTTCATAGTTTCTTAGATAATGAATACTTGACTGACTTGGAAATCCTGATCTTTTTGCGCTGAAAGAAGATGTTACTCTGAATAAAGATGACTTGCGGTTCAAAATTATGCGCAAAAATAGTCTTAACAAGGGTCAAAGTTCCAGCCAGCTGAATGGAATGGACCTTCGTGACTTGCTGTCAAGGCCTGGCTCAGTCTTCAACAAGTAGGCCTAGGTCTGCAGCAACGGATGCCTCAGCTGAAGGATCCAAGAAAGCATTTTCCAGAGCCGAGGGACGGTAGACACCGGATGGCAAGAGCCGAGGAATGCTAGATATCTTATGCCTGAACCAAGGGATGGTAGACGACATGTTTCAGAACCCATGGATGCTAGGCAGCCCCTTTCTGAATCCAGGGATGTTAGATATGTCATGCCAGGGCCAAAAGATGATAGAAACCTTAGGCTGGGATCAAATAGTTTCAAGCTTTCCTGGTCAAATTCGATCCTCACGAACTTACTGATTCTTCGCCGCATTTAGACTCGTTAAGAAATTCTTATTCTCCTTGGACTTTGGATAGTTTGAGGCAAGGAGGTAGGGTTTGCAGGTACTTCTAGAGGTCTCACTCCGTCAAGGAGGAATGAAGAGCTAGAGCAACGGCCTCTAGTAAGGGCTTACAATGAATCTAGGGGGAGTTTCATATATGAGCAAGGATGCTTTGGAACATTCATGCCCCGTCAGTTTTCTGCTCCTTACCTGGCAAAAACAGCACAAACGGCTGCTCCTGCAAAGTCCATGGCACCGCCACTTGCTTCGCTTCCTCCATCAGTTGCTCTTTCACAGAGAAGTTCATACACAGTATAAACTACTAAACTCCTTCCCTTCCTCTTTCTGTCCTGGAATTTTCATGGTGACACTGCTTATTGCTATGATAGCTAACTCAAAATGCCCTTCCAGGGCAGCTAACTTGAATTTATAGTTGAATTAAATGGCACCATGGGGTGTTTTCTCAACTTAGGGTCATTCTCAGTCGCTGCATGAATCTCCTTCTGTCTAGTGGAGTCTTTCTCTATAGCTGTAGGAAACACTAAGCAGAATTTATAGCAAAGTTTTTGGATGTCAATGTCAATGCACTTCCCCCTCCCTCGCTTCCCCCCCCCCCCCCCCACCACAACAAACAACCCAAAAAAAAAAAACCCCATGGGAAACAGTTAAAGGTGTGCACAGCAACCCTGTCTGATCAAGGGAAGAGGGGGTTAAAAAAAAATTTTTTTTCACCATCAAAAGCATTAAGCTCTAATAGTACTAGTTGTGTGTGCTCAACACATCCATGGCTTCTTAACGGCTTATTTTTCTGCAGGTTGAGGATCAACCTACAGTTGATAGCTTTTTGCATTCCCTGGGGCTAGATAAATATGCCATCAACTTTAAGGCTGAGGAGGTATGTGTCTTTTTTTTTCAGTGTTCTTGCAGTTGGATTTGTTATTTTGATGGTAAGCAACGTTCACCTAATATGATGTTTTTCTGGAAAACCATTATCTTAATGCATAATTAGAAATTCGAACAATGGCCGTAGCAGGCTTGCTTAGGATCCTCCTTTGCTTTTGTTTTTTGGTTTCTCAAATGATTCTCATGGCAGGTCTTTATGGGGCCTTTTTTAACATTCACCTGAAAGGCTTGTGGCATTGGATATCAATTCCATAGCTCTGATCCTACTTCTTGTAGCTTTGAAATTCTTCTTATATTCTATATTCACCTAGTGTTCTCCTTGCTATCCTTTAGGTTTAGTAATGGTAAAGTGTTGCTGTATTACAAAATAAAACCTAAGCAAAAAGAACCATATTTACAAGGTAAGGAGAGTGAAGGGCATTGGAGGTTCCTATGTAGATTCTTAAGGTTTAAAGCTTAAAACCCACACCCCACGCAACCCCTGACCCCTCCCCACGCATCCCCCACCACCCCCTCCCCCCCCAAAAAAAAAAAAGAAAAAGAAAAAGATAGCCCTTTAGAACAAATATGACATCTGATTGTAGAAATTTTTCATGTTGATTGTATTGCTTATCAGGTGGATATGTATGCATTGAAGCAGATGCGTGACAATGACCTCAAAGATTTGGGAGTACCCATGGTAATCTTGAGCAGCTATTTTGTAGTCCATTATGGTTCATTGTTTGCTCAGTAGTTCATTGTGTCATGTTTTTCCTTCATTTTTGTACGGGGGCACTTTTGCATAAGGTTTCAGTGGACCATCCCATACACACAGATCTCTATTGTTATCAAAATATGGTATTTTTAGTTCCTTAGCTACAGTTTTTCTACCTAATGGTTATTGTAAAGACATTTCTTTTTGGGTGAAACAGAAAAGCTTTGTACGATTGATGTGTAGCTTAATTAAGCACGCAAGAATCTTGAAGATAAGGCTATTACATGTGCAGACTTAAACCATAATGGTGGCTTTGTCGGCATAGGCAAAAGATTGTGGATTCAATCATCCCTTTCTTGCTGATTTACAAAGCAAATTGCGTACTAAAGATATGGAATTTCTTCGAGTATGCTTTTTCATGTGATTTTAACTAGAAGGGATCAAATTGACACCTTGTCAGCACGTTCTTTTCTTTTTTGGTGTTTCCTGATTTTTCTTCCGTCTCGATGGTGTTTTACTTGAGTTGGTTAATGAGATGATTATGGTGATTCTTGATGGCCAGGAGTAAACTGCAGTCATTAGTCCTACAATTGTTATGTCCATCACGTATACAAAATTGACACCTCATGTTTGTTTTCTTCACGTTTTTGCTTTTAGAATCTCTATTCGGCCGCTATTATTTACTGGAAATTAACTGTAACTTTGGGCTTAAGGATGCCTTTTCCCTTTTAACTGTCCTACTTTACTATCTTGTTCCTTTGTCATATAAAGACTGTTCGTGTTAATGTATGCAGGGACCCAGGAAAAAGATCATACAAGCCCTGCTGGCTCGAGCTAAGAGGCAGATATGAATCACACTTGGGAGGTAGATAACACAATGTTGGTTGAGAAGTTTCTAGAAAAGGTTAAGAGCAATTTTGGACCCTATAACACATTGAGATTTGTTCTGAAAGGGTTCTGGAAGGCTATGTATGACCTACGCACACCCATATAGCCTTTGAGATGTAATGGTGGTGGTTGATAGCTGCTGATAAAATGTATAATTTTTGGCGGTGTTAGTTTCTAACGGCTAGTGTTAAAAGGAAGATGTCCTGGTTTTACTTATTTTGACCTCTGGATGAGATTTTCTTTCCTTTCCTTTCGGTACGATGAGGGAATTAGAGGGCTAGGGAAGCAGGGAAATGGAATTTGAATCCCATTCCTTTTAGCTTGGCAGACGTTTGTGAATGACCAATGTGCTAGCCCCAATGGTTATTCTCAGATTCTAAGTCAACATCTTTCGCTCTGCTTATCTGCTAGCACGGGCTCTTTATAATGCTTGCTCTTTTTTTTCTTTTAATATTTGAATTGTTCGATAGGTCAGTGCCTTTTTGTTGTTAATGTGATTGTGGGCATTGTGGCAAATTGGAAATGGTAGCTGAGTAAGCGTAGTAAAAAAAAAAAAGAAAAAAGGTATACACTAAACATGACGGATTAGGAGATGCAGGTTAAAAATCAATCGCTGGGAAAAAAGGAAAAAAAAAAAAAAAAAAAAAGAGGTCCTCAAAGCACGAAAGAAATTATTTTTGCACATTTTGGTCGATTCCATGTAATGCGAATTGTGATTGGTGAGTGCGTGTCTCTGTTCCAAGGACACAACCAAACGGGCTAAATCCCTAGTTTTCTCAAGGCGTCCAAAATTACGTGATAAAAAACGAAAGTAGAATCTTTTTAATATTTGTGGGGGAGACGACAGAAAGATAGACTAGTAGTAGTGGTAGTTAATTGACCCCATTGAAGAAAATTTCGTCTGTACTTGGGAACAAAATTAGGTGTAATAGTGAAACAGTTGAAGGCTCTGTTTTGAGTTGTAAATAAATGTCAATGGAATTACCGGTACAACCGATTCATAGAACTGACGGTAGCTTGAAATTATTCAAAATCGACCTAAACTCCGTATCCTAATAATCAATAAAGACGTGTTGATTGTTCATTAATTACCTAAGAATTCTAATCTAACCCCATGATGTTCAAAATTTTTCTTCTGTTTTAGGTTTACCAGACAACCGGTGAACTTGTTGGCAGCCCCTCTCCGTTCTCCAACACCACCCATCATTTCTTACTTTTCTATCTCTCTCGAATGTTTGTCTAATCACGAAAGTTTTATAAATTTAGTTTGATGACACCATGTCTGCGCTCATTGGGGATGATTGTTTAATCTTCTTATTGTTTTGAAAGAAAAGCCGTAATTAAGTTAAACTTATTTAAGTCGCAATATATATATATATATATATATATATATAATGATAGATACATCTGTACTTAATTCTTCTACTGAACCCCAATACGATGTTTAGACTTTTGGTTTTGGGGGAGTCACTTTCGTTATGATTTGTTTGGTTCAGGCTTACATTAGACGTCTGGCTTTCGTGCAGAGGCTGTTTCTTGATTTTGAATACTGAAATTGCCGAGTTCCACGTCTCGAAGCCAATCTCCATCTTTCCAAAACACGTGCCCTTTTAATCTTTACTCACATGAACTAATTCATTTGTTGGAGGTGAACTAATTCATTTGTTGGAAGTAAACTAATTACGTACCGTACCACCCCACCCTAAAATTGTTTTGTGACTCGTCTGGCTGAATAAAAAATGACCCGAATGATGTTTAAAGTTCTTGTACAGTAAAAATTCAATGAATTTCACAGCCACCAATGCTTCATGGACATACATGCACAGAGAAGTTTAAACACTTAAAAAAAGCGCCTTTGTTGTTAGGAGAGGGGGTACTTGATTTGAGTTTGGAATAAGTAAAGGGATAATTTCAAAAACCTCCCCTGAGGTTTTGAAAATTACATATACCTCCCTTGATTTGATAGTTTTAGTAACAAAATCTTAAAATAATATTGACTTGGTCAAATTTTTAAATGAATACCCAAAATGCCCTTGTGTAATGAGTTTTAATTTACTTCCTTATAAAGTTATAAGATTATCTAATGTAATTACAAGGAAAATGTACCAAATTTTTCATGTCCATACCTACTATAATAATAATTTTATTACTATGATAAGATACTTTTGATGGTATTTTATTATGGATTTAGATTTATAACATAGAAAATAAAATGTTGAAATAATTGATTCAGAATTTATGAATTTTTGAGTAGTGAGATTATCATAATTCAGTAGTGATTTTGGGCATTTCTTTTTGATTTATTGTTAATTTTAATATATAAAAAAAGAAAACAAAGATTAGCAAAAAATATCGGATTGCGTATAAAGTTAACTCATCAAAAAATCATTAGTTTGACATTTGGTTACAATAGAAACTAGAGATAATAATGGTAATTTTACAATTTTATTGCCAAAAAATTAAAATAAAAAGGAATAAGAAAGAAAAAGAATGAAAAAATAATTTTAAAGTCATTCTAAGCACAACATACCAAATAAGGGAATTTCATTAAAAATATTTTTGGGGTAGTATTGTCATTTTAAATGACAAGGGAGGTATATGTAATTTTTCAAATCTCAGGAATCCTAGTAAAATTGTCATAAATCTCAGGGAGATTTCTAAAATTATCCCTTAAGTAAAACCAGGATATATTAAGATATTTGCTTTAAAATATTCAAAATCACTTTGACTCTTAACTTGCCTCTTTCCCTTAGTTTGAAATGGCCTGCTAATAAAAAACATTATTGATAGTAACAAAAAGTAGCTGCTATTATGGTTCAACTAATATGTTGAGACGCTTGGGAAAGAAAAATCTTCAGTCGAGAAATGATGGAGTAAGTATCTAAAAAAATTTTTACGCGTGCTGTGAATAGTTGTCGACTAGAATAAATGCTTATGCCATTGCTCTGTGAGTTCTGATAGACGTAGGTTCCATCTGCATACGCTTGGTAGTGCAACTATACATTAACGAACCCGTAATAAAAATTAAAAAAAGGCCTAGCTACTGTCTTTCCAAACCAGATCAGGCCAATTCATTCACGGTAAATTATGTGATATGATCGCAGAAAACTTCTTGATTTAACAAGTTTGGCTGTTTCTTGATTTGGAATCTGAAACAAACAGCCGAGTTGCACGACTCACCCCCAATCTCAATCTTTTCAAACACGTCCAGGCCCTTTGAATCCCACTTGCACGAACTAAAATTTTGATACTGGCTGGTTAAAATAAATAAACTAATTAAGCATTCTACTTCGGATTAATTAGAGATTTGCATTAATGATTCTAGATGATGTTTAAAGCTTTTGTACTGTAGATTCAATGAATCTTACAACCGCCAATACTTGCCTTCTCATGCAGAGAGCTAGCAGCAGTATAAAACACTTTTTTAAGTGCCCGATTTGAGTTTGGATTAAGTAAACGTGGGATTAAGATATAGATATACTTTAAAATCGCTTACTTCAGAAAGAAAAATTATAATTAAAAATCGCATTGACTCGTAACTCACCTCTTTCGGTCTTTCTCCTCCGTTGAAGCGGTCTGTCAAACCGATGGGACTAACAATACGGAGGAGGAGCAGCTATTAGGAGTGGGTTCTCATATGTTGAGATACATCCGAAAGAAAAATCTTTAGGAGATCAATTTCGTCCTCCGTTCAGAAATGATATCTACAAAATTGTATGAAATTAACAAATTAAATGTTTACACCATTTTTATCAGTGATTGTGGTGTGCGGTTACCTCCCGAGACTGTAAATCGCGTGTTTTTACTTAGTATGAAACAACCCTTTGTAGTCGCTCTATGAATTTTGAAAGATCTTCAATTAATTTAAGTTTGGTCGTGCCAATTCATTAAGATGATCAGCTCGGTAATTTTTAACATGGAAAAAAGGTTATAAATGCAGAAAGAAAACTTCTCGAGTCAATCCCCCGACCACCATTTGCTTGCCATTTCAACCTCTCCTCTAGCTAGCGTAAGACTTCAACAATGAAGGAAGCCGTCAGGAATCCGGAGGAAAATTAAACAAAGCATAGCTAATGATGCAGTTTAGTTACTTGTTAATGTAGAAAAGCTTTATTCTCAATGTTACTATTTTTGTCATTGTTAGGCGAATTCTTTGCCAACTCAAAATAATATGTGTTCCCCCAGGACCTTATTCAAAATTTTTAATGATTAACAGATGGGGCTGAACTAGAACCAAGTATAAAGAAGCTACGTGATTGACAAACGCAGGCGCCAGCAAGCAACCCCTCAAGACAAGGAATGAAAACATTTTTTTTTTTTCAATCGTGATCTTTACTTCTTATTCTATTCTATTCTAATCTAACTACAAGAAGGTCTAACTGGACCGACGGGACCGATGAGAACAGAACTATCACCCGGACGAGACTAAAGTTAAAATACTTTGTGCTGTTTTTTGTCTTTTCTTAGCGACAAATTCTGCGGCTGCTGCGCTCTTAAACAAACCTTGCATGCCATAGGAACTTAATTCCCTTCCCGGTGCTGGTCACCTTAGTCTTCTTAATTTAGTGTTCACGAGGGATTCTTTGCCAACTCAGTTTTACTAACCATAATACTATATACTTCTTGCTGCTCCTGAGTCAATTTTGGCATTCTCTGGGGTGGAATTTTTGTCTGAAGAACAAAACGAGAAGTTTTATACTACCAGTATAGTATAATCACATGACTTGGTGCTAATGGGTTGAGGTTTTTTGTTTTGTTCATGCTTCGAATATCAGAATATGATATTGTGAAGTACCAAAATAAGCATGTCCGACTCTAAACATTCTATGCAATTTGAGCTATGACAGTTGCAATGGAGATTGAACTAACTTGATTTTTATTTCAAAAAAAGAAAAGAAAAGAAAAGGTAATGATCAGTTTGATGGTAGGGGCCACCTTAATTTTTGATCCTGTTATCTGCCAGGAGAAGGGTTAGATGAAATGAAAGGAGATAAATCAAACAACCAAGTACCAACCAACCCACCCAGCCACCATTACAAAAAACACAATCCTCTCGGAGATTGGGTTCCAATTTATTCCACATGTTAAGATAATGCAATGCTTGATGACAGCATACCTATTTGGAATTCCTCCCTAAAGCAAGAAAGCAATTGGAATAGACTGGGAAAAAAAAACAAAGAGAAAGAGAAAAAGGAGTGGGAATTGATGAGAATGAGAGATTTATTGGTGGAAGAAGTCCACTAATGCAGGATCTAGCAAGGAGACAATGGAATAACAACACAATCTTGTAGTTTTTTCTTCACATCTCCCCAAAGCTACAAAGGTGGGACCTAATATGGAAACAACTGTCCATCGCAGATGCTTTGCTTATATATTGGATAATACTAGATGACTACTTGATTCACCTTAAACATATGCTTTTGGGCTATAAAATATGGGGTTTTGCCTGCCCTAAGAAAGATATGCCCAGATCTTAATGAAGACCCTTTCTAGTATATATGCTCACATCATCATCCACTTGCTATATTCCTTTGTTTAGCAGCTACTCTCTCTGCAAATTTTTAATGCATTCCCCCTTCAATTGGTCAAGATTAACTTATTTTGGTTTACTTTCTTTTGGCGAATGGGGTTGGATGGATAATTACAAAGCACCCTTCATATTTTAAGTGCTGATTAATCAGAAATCTACAGAAGCTTCAGTGTATGAACATGATTTTTTTTTTTTGTAGTACTACTGTAGTCGATGGGACTAGGCACCCACCGATCTTTTATTATATGACTCGTTTTATTATTTGTTAATTACCATATGGCTTCGGTAGAGAACAATACATGAATCCACTGATTAGTTTGGTCAATCGAAGTAATCTATTTTAAGAATTTAAGTACAGTGTTAGATTTGGTTCGCCTTCCTTCCAGGTGCTTACATCCCCATCTTTGTTTGACTTTTGTTGTTACCGTTCGTATAATAATAAACATTTTTCCTCCTCTTTAAGCATGGAATATTGGTATTTTAGTAATCAAGTTGATTTCTTATAAGATTGCATGGTTGTTTAAACTTTTTAAAACTTGTTTTTTAGTCCATGGTTTTCCCTTCCTTAAATATCTATGCTGAATCCGCTTTGATGGGAAAAGTTCGCATGCCATTGTACTAATCTACTGTATGAATTTGGAGAAATCAATCTTATAATAATAGCAATATATTATTATTGCATGAAAGATAGCTTCCTCGATCTGACTATTTCTTTTTAGTCCATTTCTTTATTATCCTCTAACCTCCAGTACGTTGTGCTGTTGATGATTATAAAAAACCGTTCTCGTCTCGAGATGCAGTGGCGTAGTCAAAGACCAATTGTATTTGCTATATAAGCGAGCAAGAGAGGCATAAACCGCACAATTGTGTAGGACGCATTCTCTCTTAATTTCTATTATTTCTAGAGAAGATGGAAAAGGGTATCTCTAATCTTTCTTCTCCATCGTGCAATAATGGAGAAAAGAAAGCATACTCTGAAAAACCCTCCGTAGAGAAGAAGCTTAAACTGTTCGGTTTCGAGTTGGATCCATGCCAGAATGGGTGATCACAACCACCTCAAGGGCTTGTTTGAGAATGATGAAAGTGTAAATTCGTCATCTTCCACAGTCTCATCGGGAAGGGATCAGATTCTCGATCAGAATCTGCCTAAGGAGAAAACCCCACCTCGAGGACCTGCAGACGACAAAAATTCGTGTGCCAATATTGTCTGAAATGTTTTGCAAACATCGCAGGCATTGGGGGGTCATCAAAATGCTCACAAGAAAGAAAGGATGAGGAAGAAGAGACTGCAGCTTCAAGCAAGAAAAGCCAGCCTCAGCTATTAATCTTCAACCTTTTCAAATAGACATAGCTCATTTCTATGCTTCTTCTCCACTATATTATGATCCCTTCTTTTTTCTGCTCCTCGTGAATTTACAATTTTCTGAGGAATCCCAGATTAGCTTCAGCAAGCCCTTATGATCAAGATGCCAATATGGTTAATGGATCACATGTTTCAAGGTCGTGGTATGCCCTACCATCAGCACAGGCACCGTTTCAACAAGATTCAGCATCATGTAAATTTACTCTTACGCAGTGTAGACAAATCCAGAGAGAATAGGGCTGTAATCAAGCTTCTTCCCCTTGGCCTAGTCCAAGCAAAACTGTAGATCCGTAGATCTCCAACTAGGTTTAAGCTTGCATTCGACCATTTGATGCTTTCATCTAGAAGATATAGTACAAAATAGTTTCTATGGTTTAGGCTGCCTTCTATATATTGAGAGGGAAAAGAAAAAAAAAAGTAGTAAAAATTTATATCATACAACTGTAATAGGTTTATTCGGAGCCTTTATTTTTTGAAATTTTGCTATACATTTTTGAACTGCTTGGCTTTGAAGAAAGAATGGGCACATGCCGTGAATGATTTCCTCTTTCTGTACTTTCTAGATTGGTGCCCGCAAAGCACTACAGATTACTATTGGGTATTTGACATATCACAGCTGCATAAACTGAGCGGTTGGCCGTCACAATTATTGGCGGGCGACTGTTACAAATATTGGATTTCTTGGTTCAAATAACCGGAGTTGAATATTTGATGGATCTAACCTTGAAAAACAGTTTTTCTTACATGATAGTCGTCAAGAGTTTCTCTTAAATCAAAGATCAAATTAGATGGATAAAGCTGTTGCAAGTTTGCTCAAGAGCACTAACTTTGTTGACTTATTGTTCGAATGTCTACTTGATGCTTTGCCAGACAGATTGAGTTTGATGTTCAACTACTCCTTTTCATCGATGAGACAAACTAAGGCAGGATTAATCGTTTTCAATTGATCAATCGTCCTTAATTACTCTTTGGCTAACCTGGTGATGGATTGTCTTATTTTGGATGTCCAACATGGTGGCAATCCCATGCACGATATGTTCACAACACAATCGATGTTTGCTTAATTATTAGCCTATTTGCGTGATAAATTATGCATTCCAAAACTAAAAAGAATAATTCTTTCCTAAATGGATTCTTTGTCTTTTTAATGGAAGCCAGAAATAATATATAGATATCCAACTATTTTATGTTACGTTCATTTTAAGCTAGCTCATAATCCAAGAGCTAAGTTATAGTATTCATTTTATGCTGATAATTGTAGAGCTAAAAAATTCCATGAGTAAAATCTGTCCTTTCCACACAAGAATCATAAAGTTGAGAATGTGAAGGAAGAAGAGAATGAGTAAATAAACAAGAGCATCTCACATTGAGATCGTGCAAATCCATTGTTATATGTAAATCATCATCGTCATTTGACTTCTGAAACAAGCAAGTTACTTAAAAATGTTATTGATCAACATCCTGATCAATATGTTATTGACCGACAAGCAAGTTACTCAAACTTATATGTTGGTTTATTTTTTTTCATTGGTTAAAGTTGTACGTGCTGCTTTGTGACGTGAGGCATAACAGGAAAGCGAGAGCCTGTGGTAAAGATGAGTTTCAGCTGAATAGTGTATTGTAAATCTGGCTGATAATTGCAGAATCTATTCTATTGTGTAGACGTATATCATTCTCATTTCTCAGAACAAATCAAGGAGAGAACCCCAAGCATCTTCCATTTAGCAAATATTTTTGGGGTTTGCAACCCCAAAGATAAAGTATAAGTCAAGGCCTAGAGGGGTTTTTGGCCCATCATAGAACCAAATATTGAAGGGGGTTAAAAACAAAGGAGACCATGCATCAAAGGATTGGACTTTATGATTAAAAGAATGGAATAAATAGTCTGAAAAAACTATGATATATGGTCTCCAAATAAATACGGTCTACCTATGTCAAATCATCATCTTATCAAAATTACGTTAGAGGAACGAAGAGAATTATCAACTCATGGTAAAACAATAATTATACTATTTCTTTTGGTATGGGCCAGATGTGTGTGACATTTAAATACTAAAGAGCGTGGTATTCGTTTTAATTATGGGCTTCTCGTAGCTCAGTGCGCTCTCCTTTCGGAAAGCTTTTGCTAAGCCCACTACCAGCCTACGGATTGGGCCCCAGGTATCTGTAAATTTTGTCTGTTGCCATAAAAAGAACAGGCGCTGGTCCATAATTTCCACCTGAGCCGCATTTGTACAGAGACAGATTTTAGATCCGTTAAATAGAAGAACGCATTCGTGGGCTTGATATTCCATCCCCCACCGGCCATCTTTCCCATCGATATCACGGATGAACAACTTAAAATTGGAGATTTAGACACTGAATATTCTTTTCTTTCTTTCATATTTTTTTTAAAAAAAAAATTTCTGAGCAAGATAGACACTCAATTCTTGCAGTTGAATTAGGTCTCCAATCGTTGTCATAGGCAAACCATGTAAATTCGGAAAAAAAGGTAGTTAATTAACTTAGGAAAAAAGAAGTCATTAGCGTCCAAGGCTTAAACAAGATTACAATCCCACCATTTCAGAAATCAGAATAAGCCACCGCCATTTTACTTGAGCAACTCTGGACCTTTTATCTTTTGCCCTAGCCTGAAATTTACGTCTGCAAAGTCAAACTCAGTAGTTACAGTTTACAAGTAAGTCAATATGATGGTCCAAAGACATTTTCTTCTTTCTATAGAAACCAAAAGAAGAGAAAATGCTACTGCGATATTTGCTACAAACAAAACTGTGTATTAGTAACCCTTTAACAAGACTTCGTAATGGCACAACAGTTTGTAAAGTGCTGCCTAAGAGAAGAAATATTATTGTGTTCATCTCTCTTCAATCTTCATGGTACAGTCTGTAAAGAATTATTATTGCTTTTCGGGCGAAAAAGCATGCCAGTTCACTGCTAAATCTACGATGTGCTTCCTAACACTAATAGATTAATGTGAGAACCCAATTTCATGAGATTTAGAAGCTGCTCATGATGATGATGATGACGACGACGATTAATGCTTGGCTGTTGGGCGTATAATGGGTGAGAAGTGATCCGAATGAGGCAGCATTGGGCCAGTTACAACAATGCCAACATATTTACTTGGCTGACTGCAAATAAAATATTACCACCAGCTTTGTCATAAAACAATACGAAAACGAAATCCCATCAAATTTTGGAAAATGAGCACGAATTGGACAGGGGTGAAAGGTAAACCGTATATTGTTGTATTGTATGTCAAACCACTGCATAAGAACCATGGTTCTGGTGCTTGCAATATTTAGCATCATCATGACGGACACGAGAACTTCTTTAATTTATTTTTTTGGGAGGGGAGGGGGTTCACTGTTGTATTACGAAGAAAAACATCTCAAATTCTGGTGCAGAATTGAAGGATTAGGAAGAAGTGTGTTGTAGTAGCAGCACAGGCAACTTTTTCATCTTTAGGTCAGCACATGAAAAATTGAGTAGCTGTGTATATTTGTGTAATTCTCCCTTTTGACTTTTAGTTTATGTGTCTTCTATCTAATTCCTTATCCAATTCTATATTGATTTTAATTTTTATTGTACATCTGATTATCAATTTTATATATATATATATATATAAAATTTTGGAGCAGCGTGGGGCGGTTGCATGAACAGAAATATAATAGTACTAGAATATGCCCATTTACTGGAGTTGGAGAGAAGGGGCCAGACAGAAGTGTTCAAGGTTTTAGTTACTCCCCATCTGCAAATCTTGGACATTTTCTATGAAAAGGTTTATGATGCCTTAATCAGCACCTACTTATGAAAGCAAATCTAATTCTACTACAAGGATAAGGAGGGGTCACGGGGGACAAAATTATTCACCAACATCATGAATTTGACTTGATACCCACATGTTATTAACTTGGGATGTCATAAAAAGGCTTGACACTCAATAATATGAAAACATTTTCTTCTGGCACCAGACCCAAAAGGCCAACTTAACATTTTAGGAGTGCTTAAATTCAATATGGCTGGATTAAAACTTTCACGAATGTATCTGGCAATGTTTTTGTTCATCTAGACCTTAAAATAATAATACTCCTACTGACTCTGTGGCGTCCGTTTACCAGAAGAAGAAGTCATTCTTTTAAATTGAGCATTGTAGTCAAGGTACACCGTCACGTAAGAAGAGTAATTAAGAATGAGAAAAAGTCCGAAAGAAGTTGAAATCCCATATGTTTCTTTGATGAGTGAAGTATAAAATAAGATTTAAATCCATCATAAATTATTGTTTTAGGGCAAAGTTTCGCATTCATTCCTTCCTAAGTCCTAACCCACTGATTGCGATCTCCCTATGCCACCCCTTTTACCCATCAATCATGCCAAGGAATCTGAATACCATTTTAATTCGTCCCTCCAGAAGAATTTCAATTACTCTGCCCACCATTTCACCAAATTCCTAAATCGCACCCCAGCACTATTATGCACCGGGTGCTAGGGGTGTGCAAAATCGAAAAATTCCGATTTACCGACCGAATTCGAATTGAATTCGGAATTTCGAATTCGGTAATTCGGTAATTTGGAATGGAAATCGGAATATCCGATTTCGAATTGGTCGAATTCGGGTCGAATTCGGTAATGAGATTTTTCAAATCGGAAATTCCGATTTCGAATTCACAATTCGAAACCGAAATCGAAATCGGAAATCGGAATTCCTATTTCGATTTCAAATCTGTTTTTCATATATATATATATATAATATAACATTTATATTATAATAATAATTTTTATATTCATGAATTCGGTGAAATCGGAATTCCTATTTCGATTTCAATTTCATTTTCACACATATATATAATATTTTTTATATATATGTAATATAATATTTATATAATAATAATAATAATTTTATATTCATGAATTCGGTGAAATCGGAATTTACCGAATTCCGAATTGAATTCGGAACGAATTCGAATTCGGAATTGGTGAATTCGAAATCGAAATCGGTCGAAAATTCTGATACCAAAATTCCGAAAAATTTCGATTTCAAAGTTCCGAATTACCGATTTCGATTTCGATTCACACCCCTACCGAGTGCGCATTACACACCCCAAGGGTAGCGGCTAGCATCGCACGCATGCGACTGGCACGTGCCGTTCCTTTCACTTACACTCCGACACCAGGGTCACATTCTCTCGGTGCGTGATACGTCCCCAGTCGGCGTACGCTGGTGGTTGGCAATTGCGGACCCCACTCACGGTTTTCAAATTTAAACGGATCAACTGATTTTTTTTTTTTTTATAAAAAAAAAGTGGTTATTTTAAATAGAGCTTTTATTGAACAAAGGATCAAATTCCACTTTGCAGCCCTTCAGGTTTTTGTCATTTTTTGCTTCACGCGTCGGATATTTGTGTAATTGCACTTCATGACCGGAATAGTAATAATCAACCGACGTGAATTCAAGCATGTTGTCATTGCTTCACTTCATATGGAAAATCCTTGCAATTTTGTGCTTGAAGCCCTTGCCTTCGATTCACATAGGACTGTCGAAATGTTTTCATTATCTCTTCAATATGTATATCAAATAGTATGTACTATGGAGGGTTTGACTTACCTAATAGGAGAAATAAATAGAAATTATGCACATCAAGAAAACAAGTAGTTAATCGTAATGTCTAAAAAAATTCATTTAATACAAACAGTAATGTTATAATAACTATTCGTGGTATCACTATCATCTTATTGCATTTGATAATATCCCAAAAAAAAACTATAAGATATATAAACTTTAGTAGCAGACTTTAGGTTTGGTATTGTGTGACAATATCAAATTAGACACTGTGTGGCAACATCAAATTAATGTTTTGAAAATTAGATCGGATCAAATTGCGAATTAATCATGCCTTCGAATCAATTCAATAAAAAGTTTAAAGAATCAATTGAATTGGTCAAATCCAATAAAGAATCTGTTGAAATCGATAAAAATTGAGAGGTTTAGTCGGTTTTTATTAAATTTTTTGTAAAATAATATATTTTAGTTTTGCTCAAAATTTTTATTATTAAATAAATAAATAATTATAACCAGAGTTGAACCAATTGAATTGGTCGCACCACGAATAGAAAGGTTTTTCGGTTCATTATTTGGTCATAGTTTAAAAACATTGCATCAAATTAGGCACCAAGTAATTTTGGCAATTGGGCCAAAAATTGGGATGCTTGTGATAATTTCAGGTCGTTGGTGTCAGAAGTACAAAATTTGGTTGCAAAACGAGAAGGGAAAAGAAAATTTGTGGGTGCAAAGCAGAATAAGACCTTAATTAACTTGCCACCTAATTTCCCCTCCATTTCCTCTGTCTCTCTAAAAACAGAAACAAAACAAATTTTCTCTCTCTTCCTTCCTTGTCTTTGAAAGCTCCAGCTGGGAACTTGGAAGCCATTGTTAGGGTTTTCAATAATTTTCCGCAAACTTTCCTCCGAATTACATAATTTCCCGGAAATCATCCAAGTTTCCGGGAAAATCCCATCTCCTGATTGAGAAGATTCAAGATTTTATTGGAAAATCAAATCTTTTTGTGAATCCTGTCTTGTTTCTAGCTGTTTTCTCGTTTCTTTTATTTTGGGGATATCGCAAGAGGAGGAGAATGCCGGGCCACAAATGGAAGCCTGAGAAACCGGACCCGGCTAAGCAGGTGAGAAGAGACCCGTACGAGGTTTTAGGGGTCACGAGGAACTCTACAGATCAAGAAATCAAGAGCGCCTATAGAAAATTGGCTTTGAAGTATGTAAATTTCTTGTTGAGCTATTATGGGCTTAAATGTTTAATTTTGATGTTTTACTTCTTTACTTGCTTTTTGGATTTAAGGTTTTTTGGAGGTTTTATCTTTTGTGGGGTCCTGTAGAATAGTTGTAAAGATTGGATCTTGTTACCGTTTGGGTTGGTTTAAATATGCAGCCACATTGCATTTTATACGTTATGTTTTGTAAAAGTGAGGAACTGTTTTGGTTGATGACCAGAGTGATTGAAAGGTGTTTCAATTTATTTGAACAATACGGTTGTGAATTCTTGAGTTGACAATTAAGGAATACAACCTAATTGAGATTCTAGCTGTTTTATGTTATCCAAAAGTCCCAATTGATAAAGATACTTGAAAGTTAAGAATTTGAAAGTAAAATTACAGTTCGAAGATGTTTCACTTTCCTGAAAAATCACCATGAGGGAGGGAGTAAGGACAGTGTAAGGTTTAGCTGCTTCTTATTTTCGTGGTCTCTTTTTTTTTTTCATCCTTATGATTTATGACTAGTAAGAGGATGAACTGGAACTAAAAAGGTAAATAGATATACTAACTCCATAATTTTCGGATTAGAAGTGGTTATTTAGCTGAAATGTGTAGAACGTAAACATTTTTCTGCTTTATTGTGCTCCATTGAGCTGAAGAAGAGAAGAATATTTTATTTTCCAGGAAAATACTAGCAAAACCACAAAACAGATAATAAAGATGTGTAGAATATCAACTACTGCTGTCACTTGGTCACCGAGCCCATCTTTCAACTCTATTGCTTCTTCCAATTCCTCTCAAGTTTGTCTTGTTGCCTCTTCATTCATAGTTGAAGTTTGTCTTGTTGCCTCTTCATTCATAGTTGAAATATATGTCTTAATGTAGAGCTACTGTAAGATGTTAGAATTTTTAGTTTTTGCTCTAAGCATATGCACTACTTTCTAAATCAATGACATATTTTGTCCTCTATTGTTGCCGTGGCAGATGATTAATGAAAAATATCGTCATTGTAGTCAGATGATTGGTGCCTGTGTCTTTATGGATGCATGTCATATTGGAATGAATTTTCTGAGTAAAACTTTTTTTGTTAGTGTTAGCAATCCTGAGGTTTATATAATTTTAGGTACCATCCTGACAAGAATGCAAATGATCCTGAAGCAGCAGATATGTTCAAAGAGGCTACCTTTTCATATAATATTTTGTCCGATCCAGATAAACGACGACAATATGACACAGCTGGTTTTGAGGTAAACGGACTTGTACACATCTGCTGTTGGAACTTGATTTATGCATTGCTTTTGAAAAAAAAAATTGTAATTTTCATCAGTATGATCATATGACACCCACAGTAAATCTAATTTATTTTTTGGCAGGCTGTTGAAGCAGAAAGTCAGGAGCTGGAGCTGGATCTTTCGAGTTTAGGAGCTGTAAATACTATGTTTGCTGCACTTTTCAGGTAAGCTTACATCAGAGCTTTTCTATCTGTTTGCTCTTTATCCATTTTGCATTCAGGATTACAATTTTAATACAAGAATGACTTGCCCCAAACTAATTTATATCATTTGACGTCCATGCAGTAAACTTGGTGTCCCAATAAAGACTACAGTGTCAGCCACAGTCTTGGAGGAGGCATTAAATGGTGTAGTATCCATCCGGCCGCTTCCTTTGGGACAAGCTTTGTGCAGAAAGGTTCGATTCCATTCTCTATATTTAAGTGTTCATTCTCGTTAAGTATGTTCTGTTCATACCTTTTTTCTTCTTTTAACAGGTTGAAAAGCAATGTGCTCACTTCTATTCTGTTACTTTAACAGAAAAGGAAGCACAGGCTGGGTTTGTTTGCAGAGTGCACTCAACAGATAAAAGCAAGTTCAAGGTCTGTTGAAATTAATGCTAACATCTTGTAGGATATACCTTCGTATTGATTTGTTATATGATGAAAGAGAGGCAAAAAATAAAATAAAATCTGTATGGTCAAATCTTTGTGGTAAACAGAAGTACATAGTAGACTGACTGAGGAAAACTCCACCTTTTTAGATGTGAGAGTAGCTATTAAATTTTGATTGGGTCTTTCTAGTTCTGGGGCCCTAAGTGGTTGTGGGGTACTCATGGTGAAGTTATCATTGCTCAGATGTTAATGTAGGCCAATTTGCAGAAGAGGTTATCAACGCATATTTCGTATGAAGTTGACCCTTAAGTTATGTTTCCTTTCCAGGATTTTCCTATCTCTTACTGGTATTGGGGTCTCCCATATTTATTAAAGTTAAGGGCTTTAACCAATATTCCTTTTTTATCCGGCAGTTGGACCAATTTTACTTCTATCAAGTAGATTTTGAGCACAACATGTTCTGTTCTAGTATGGTATATGCATCCTTATTTCTTCGATGTCGTTCATGGTTGGACTATAGCACACATTTCAAACTGAAACTTTAGTTTTCTACTTTCTTTCTTTTTGATGATTGTCACTATGAGTGCCCTAGAAGTTTGGTTTTCTTTCTGCTCGAGCTGCATATTTAGAACTGTTTAAATATTTACTCTTTCATTTTGGAAAACTGGTTTATACTCTTCTTCTGCTTAAGTGACCAAATATAGCCTAAATTTGTTTGAAACAAGTAGAGACAAGAATTGCCAAATGCGACTTTAGTCTAGCTTTAATTTTCTTCTTGGAAACAACTACTTTTTTCGCTCTCTTTTGGTGCAATAGTTTAGTAATTATTCATTTTGCTTGGGTAGCATTTCTTTTGTTACCAATTGAATATTGGCTTGAGCTGTATGACATTTGGTAAAGCTTTAATTTTTCACACAATAACTTGAATAAAGAGCTGAATGTTTATTTTCTGGTGGCATCCATTGGTCTAATTGGTATGCTTTTTGTTCTATGCAGCTATTGTACTTTGATCAAGAAGAAAATGGTGGATTGAGCCTTGCCCTGCAGGTGATTTTACCTTTTCTTTCTTTTCTTTCTGCAACTGGTGTTTTTGAAGAAGAATAAGTGAAGACACTGTAGAAACTCTGCATCAAACTTCTCCTTTTCTTTGGATTGGGAAAACTTATAAGTATGGTGCAAAGGATCCAGTCTACACTCTAAATTTTGCCAGGAAAACATTGAAAGTTACTGGCTACTTTATTTGTTTGGTGCTGTCTTGTGGCTTCTTGATTTCCTGTACACTAATATTGGTTGGGTGTCTAATGAGTTGCTCTCTCAGTTGGTTATCTACAGTACATGGTGATAACACTTGAGTACTTGTCCTTGTTGTCTCTTTGAATTGTATTTTTCTCTACTAAATAACGTTGTCTATCTTTGTATAGGAGGATAGTGCAAAAATGGGGAAGGTTACATCTGCTGGCATGTTTTTTCTAGGTTTCCCTGTTTATCGCATGGATCACTCATGCAACTCGGTAAGCAAAGGTTTGTTATTCACATTCTTTTGCTCCTGAAGTTCTACTGTATTACTGAAATCTGCTACTTGTTGGTTTCTTTTCACTTCAGATGGCAGCTGTAAAAGATCCAGATACTGCTTTTTTCAAGAAACTGGATGGATTTCAACCGTGTGAAGTAAATGAATTAAAAGCTGGCACACATGTATTTGCTGTTTATGGTACCTTCTCTTACTTTTACCTAGTCCATGTAATTGTATGTAAACCTTGTGCGACTATTTGTCTGACTTCACCTATATGCTGGAATACTTGGTGGTTAATGCAGGTGATAATTTTTTTTAAAAGTGCAAGCTACACCATTGAAGCGCTTTGTGCTGCACCTTTCACAGAGGAGAAAGAAAATCTTCGAGGTGTGGAAGCTCAAATTTTGTCCAAAAGGGTGGAGCTCTCCAAGTTTGAAACAGAATACCGGGAGGTCAGGAATCCAGCTTAATTTTCATTGGCTGTTTCACAATTGGCTGTCTAGCTGACATTCCTCCTCCTGCTTTGGCAGGTACTAGCTCAGTTTACAGAGATGACTAGTAGATATGCACAAGAAATGCAAGCGGTGAGTTATTCCTTTTGGAAATTTCAGGATTGGCTTGTAATCAGGAGTCTTGTCAGGAGGACAATCCATTTCTGCATCAATCTGAATTGTTTCTCAGACTTCTTTTTATTATTTTACAGATCGATGAGCTTCTTAAGCAGAGAAATGAAATACATGCTTCATATACGACTGCTCCCCCCATGAAGCGGACTGGTAGTAGTCGAAGTAAGAGTCGGAATGCTTCTAAGGACGTTAGTGAAGATGGCCATGTAAAAGACAAGAAGCCTTCGAGGGACCGATCAAAGAAGAAGAAATGGTTTAATATTCACTTAAAGGTGGATAAAAGGAAGTCTTGCTGATACGGTGAGAAATTGAACATGTAGCTATCTTCATATCTCATTTCTACTCAAGCTCATTGGTTTTTGAAGTCCATGAAGAAGCATTTGGAGATTTGGACACATTATATACCTGTGAGGTCAACTCTATATTCGCTAGTGAAACTTGTCGCGAGTGCTTCAGAGTTGCTCTGGAAAATTGAGGTGTAGTTTCCTGCTTCAGATCGTATCCAGTGATTGACAAATTTCCATGCTGTTATGTTGCCAAAGAATGTGGACACGTGAAGCATGGCACCATATTGTATTGTAAAAATCTCTCTGTTTTTCCCCCCTCTTGTAATTCTCTACTTTTGGATAATCCATCATGCCTGTAAATTGCTCCATATATTGAAAATATTCTTTCATCAAATTTGATGAGCCTGGTGGTGGGGGGTGTTGTTTGTGACAAGGCAAAGAGGGTAGAGCTATAATAATATAGCTGCTTCCAGTGTTGCGTTCTTTGATGTCCAGATCTAGATTATGTGGGAAATTCTTTGATTGTGGCTATGTTGCATTTCATGGGAACAAAGAAATGGAGGGAGATGGGGATGCAAGTCGCCATGGATCCCTCGTCACCAGATTTTATTGCGTTCTGTTTTTCATTGTTCGTTTGTGCTTGTTTTCAGTGGATCATAAAATAAATATTAGAATGGGAAAAACATTGACGTGGTGAAGATCAAGAAAGGAAAATTCATTGTAGTGGTACAAGGAAACGTTCCAAGACTAAAACATAAGCAGGGGGAAAAATAATTCCGGGCTATATACACCATATTGCTTCCTACTCATATTGTCGACAACGTCATAAAATTTTGTTAGATTCAGAGTCTAAGATTTTCCTAACTGGCTTGGGGATTGGTAGAAGCATCGCATCTGTGCCTCACCTCTCCTTTTTTCCCTGTCTTGACGCTAAACACGCTCACCTTTTCCATTGCATGAGCAAAGTCTCTGAAGAATGCGGTCTGATTTGCTGCGTAAAGATCCACAAAAGGTTTAGTTCTGGGGTCAGACGCCAAAGCTTGATCAGAAACCAACACTCCTAATCCTTTCTGCAGGTTGGAGTAGTACATGTTGTCAAACTTGCCTGGCGTCATAACATCATTGAAGGCTGACATTTCTTCATCTTTCGTGTAGTTAGCACATAATTTCTGTAACTCTCTGGCGAATTTAGGATTCAAGGATGGATCAAACTGCGAAGACTTGCTGAAGTTGAAAATCCTATGGCTAAATTGTGAACAGTGGGAGAATCCGATTGTATGTGCACCAGATAGCGCCACCATGTCTTTTACATCGAGCCCTCTCGATGCAAAGATGTTAATGATTTCTGTTATTGACATGTTAGGCGTAGCAATATGGCCTTTTACATCCATGGCATGGGAGGTGAAGCTATCTTTCCGCCCAAGGCGAACATCATAGAACGGACCTCCAACCATTGTGACTAAATCTCTTGTAGCTACAGCCAGAATATCAGCACAGGAAACAATGCCAGGACATCTGAGCTCGAGCGCAGTTTTGGCTCGTACAATGACGTCAAATCCATCACCGGGGAGGGATCGATTATCATCTGCATCTCGTTCAGCGTTGTTTGAGCTAGTGGAGGAGATGAGAAGGGATGCATCACATCCTCCAACCGTGCAATCATGGAAAAAGAGGCGGAGAGTGGCAGCAGCTGTAGTTGGAGCTGCTAGTTGCTTGTCGGTGATTATTTGCTGTACAACATCGAGGAATGCTGGGCATGTTTTGCTGTAATAATTTAGAGAAAGCTTAGATTGTGCTGTGGGAATTAAGGTTATGGATGAAACGAGAAACAGCGGAAGAAACAAGGGCAGTATCATGGTTTCTGTATTAAAAAATTTTGGAAGAAAGCTGTAATCAGGCACTTTTTAGAGGTAACTATGTCGAACGAACAGAGAGTTATGTGAGATATGGCGCTTGAATTTAGTGATGTATGGGACTTGGTTAGCTTCTCATGCAACGAACTTTTGCAAATTACAGGTCCATAGATAATTCTGGCACCCGACTTTCCCTCGTTTCCTGTCAAATTTAAGCCATCATTTACATGCAGAGATCTCCATCTGTCCATTGTTTAATCAGTTTCTTGGCCATGCATCGTTGATATTGTTGGATTGCACGGTTTCATACCTCAAATTAGCCTCCCAATAAAATAGTAGAAAGTTTTAATTTTATTAGTTATTACTGGAGGAGTCGTACGGTGATTATATGATGAATTATGATAGATAGAAAAGAATTGCCCGCCCTTTAAAGTCTAAAAGGGACCCAAAAAAGAAATTGACCGCAACTGCCGATTGAGAGACAACAATTTGTTACCCATATGTTTCATAGATGGAGATTCTTTACCGTCTCAGTCAATTAGATTTTACTGCTTCTCCTAGTCTTAATCCTCCTATGTATAATAATTTATATATTTTTTTGCATTAAAACGTGCACCTATTAAGCATAATAAGATCTTTCTTTCCAAATAGAACAAATTATTCAAGTAGTTGCTGAGCTTTTCGAATGGTATAATTTTGGTCATTTAACTTTTATTTATTTATTGAACTATTAAAAGTATGAGTTTAAGTGGCTGCTCAGCTAATTATGACATGACAACTTCCAAGAGTCTCGGTTTCTTCAGTATTGATCCCATTGCACCAAATTATGCACGTTTTTATTTCTCATACCCGCTGTCTCGCCGCCCTCCGTATTCCGTGCCCCACGGATAAAATGTTCTGTGATTTGTGAAGCCCAGTAGTCAGAAGGATAATAAAATCAAAGAAAAGCGTTTCACCAAGAAAGTGGAGATGGGTTATCTTATCTCTATCCGGATGGACAAAGAATTACTAATAGCACTAGGAAGTATTAGTAACTTCAAGAAAATGATAAACCTCCAAGTTTTACTTATCGTGTTAGTATTGATCAGTAGTTTATCTGCAGCCATACCACTCTGCTTGGGTTTTCAGCCTGCAAATTTTAGTGATAATTGTTGTTTGAATCCATTTTTAGCTGATAAAAATGCATCCCTGAAAGACTATGTAATAGGGTTGGCCAATGAACCGGAGATGGTGGAGTGGATGAGGAAGATAAGGAGGGAAATTCACAAGAACCCGGAACTTGCTTATGAGGAATTAGCTACCAGTTCTCTGGTCAGGCGTGAGCTTGAGGAAATGGGAATCAAGTACCGGTGGCCGGTGGCGAAGACCGGCGTAGTAGCTGCTGTTGGAAGCGGCTCTCCACCATTTGTTGCTCTCAGGGCTGATATGGATGCTCTACCCATTCAGGTTAGTTATGCAATTGTAAAGGAGATTAGAAATTAATCTCTTGCCAAAACAAATAAAATTACTTGCTAATTCTGATTGTGGATTTAACAAAATTGGCATTTTCCTGAGCTGCTGAGTATATGTATATCATGGTCAATTGTGATTTCGCTGCTCTAACAATTCCAGCCAAAAACAGAAAAGGAAGAAAGGAAATATTTGTGTCAGGAGTTAATCATGACAATCTTTTAAACATTCCATTTCCAGCCAAAGAAATAGCTGTACTTTTGGGGTTATGGAATCAGAATTTAGAAAATTTAGAAATAGCTAATCTTACATGCTTTTTGGAGAATGGATCTCTCATTATGCTACAACTTTTAGGAGTCCGAAAGTTGATCCATCTACCTTGACTCTCTGCCTTTTATCTTAAAAGGAAAGCATTCAAAAAGAAAACAAAAGAAAAATGGAAAGGTAAGATGGATGTATTAAATCACCTGTGTAGAGTCCAAAATGGTCATTTGAAGCAAGGTGACTACACTCCAAAAAAAAAAAAAAGAACAAGGTGACTTCTTGATGGTATTTATCAGTCGTACAGACCCAAATTCTTTGCTCATATTCTGGTTTCTGCTACTAGCGAGTCTTGGTAGTCATATCTTGATAGAGTCTCTGCTGTCCTCAATCATCCATTTCTTTCTTTTTTTTGTTTTCCCGTTGATTGTGAAATCTTGAGGAGTTGGTGCCACGTATAATTTTGCAAGAGGTGAAGTTTTAGTTTTGGTCATCGTGACTCAGCAATAAGCAAAAAGGGTTAGATTTATATGCAGAATAATGCATTGTAACTTTGTGAGTACCATCTAAAACTCGAATCTCGTATGTAATAGTAAGGTCGCAACTTAAACTGCAATTTGCAGCCTCTGAACACAATGCTACCCGCATGTAGGAATTAGCAGATCTGGAACATAAGAGCCAAGTAGATGGTAAAATGCATGCTTGTGGACATGATGCACATACTTCAATGCTTCTTGGTGCTGCAAGGATACTAAAAGAACTCGAAAGCAGCTTACAGGTTTGCACATTGCACAATTTTAAATCAAGAGAAGAAGCAGAAGCATCCTTGCACTTGTTTGCAATTTCACAAAATTTGATCATTGACACAGGGCACTGTCATCCTCATATTTCAACCGGCTGAGGAACGAGGTGAAGGAGCGAAGGACATGATAAAAGAAGGGGTACTTAAAGATGTCGATGCAATTTTTGGTGTGCACATCATCCACAAATTTCCCATTGGTGTTGCTGCGTCAAGGCCAGGACAGTTTCTGGCCGGCTGTGGGAGCTTTAAAGCAATAATAAAAGGAAAGGGTGGTCATGCTGCGGCACCCCAAGAATCGATCGATCCCATTTTGGCAGCTGCAACATCTATCATCAGCTTGCAGCATATCATATCAAGGGAGACTGATCCATTGGATTCACAGGTGACTTCAAGTTTCGACAATTTCTTTCAAGATTGACCTAGCAAAAAAAACTGTGTAGTTCAAAAAATCTGTTGTAATTTCCTGGGGTTTAGCTAAGCGAAGCTAGAAATTTCAGGTGGTTTCAGTATCAGTAGTCCAAGCAGGGACCTCTTACAACGTTATTCCAGAATCAGCTACTATAGCTGGCACTTACAGGGCATTTGGTAGGAAGGGCTTCCATGATCTAAGAGAGAGACTAGAAGAGGTAACTAACAGATACTCTTCTAAAACACTGCTGAGGTTCAAGAAACTGAAGGAAGAAACTAACATCACGCTATTTTCCTGCAAATGCTAGGTTATAAAAGCGCAGGCAGCTGTGCATAGGTGTTCAGTCAAGATTGACTTTGACGGGAAAGAGCATCCAACGTTACCTCCAACAGTAAATGATGAGAGAATCTACGAACATGCTCGACAAGTTTCAAATATGATTGTTGGGGAGGAGAACACAAAAGTAGCAACTATCTTCACAGGGAGTGAAGATTTTGCATCATACTTGGAAAAGATACCCGGATCTTTCCTCCTGCTTGGAATAAGAAATGAGAAGATTGGAGCTATTTATCCTCCACATAGTCCATACTACACCATTGATGAGGACGTACTTCCCATTGGGGCAGCATTACATACTACATTTGCCTATTCATACCTTCGAAATTTGTCAACGTGCTCTAATTCATAGGGAGACAGAAATTTGAAGTTGGAACTCTTCATTAGTGCTTAGTACATACAGACATTCAAGCATGGATCATATAGTCACTTGACTTCTTGACGAAGTCCCTGATTGACTGTCTTTCCCTGGTGAAAAAATGCAGGAAATGTACGGTGTATAAGATTTATTTTCGGTTAAACGGTGAGTTGTTTGAGACTTTTCATTATTCTCGTTTATATTAAGTTATAAGATTCCAACGCTATTTGTGCTTTTATACTTAGTTGTCTTATATTTATCTTTTGTTTATGCAAACAAATTAGATGTAATTATTTGCATAAGCAATTGTAAATCTAAAAGAGGTAAAGCAATTTTTTAACGTTCTTAACACTGAATGGATTATATTAATTAACATTCATCGAATTGGAGATAGTAGAAAAAGATCAAATGATCATAGGGGTTGACCACAACGATTTGTTCTTTTCCCCTTTTTCCCTCGAGTTTTATGCAATTGACAAGATTAATCCTGATAATGGAATCTCATTCACTATTAATACAATCCTGATTATCGAGTTTTATGCAATTGACAAGATTAATCCTGATAATGGAATCTCATTCGTGACTGACCATGCTCTTCTGAGTCAGGTTATTCATTTTAACAGTTCCGCCAGTTAGGCTTAACATGATTATCTCCACTCCAGCAGAATTTTGGTTACCTATCTAATCAGATCCGGGCTTTGAACTCTTGAATTGAAATTGTTTGGACAATATATATACGAGCTTATGCCCCAAAAAAAGGAAAAAAGAAAGAAAACGTCGTTGCAGGAAGTTTTGCTTCTTGACGTAGTAGGATCTTCATCAATCATTCCCATTATAAGGAAAATGAGAAGTGGATCAGTGATGGTTACCATTTACATATTTATAAGGCAGCTTACCATGTAGCAATTAGTCAGGCTTTAGGGAGAAATAATTGGTTAAAAAGTCAAGAAAGTTTCTTATTATTTCTTTTATTTTTAGCAGGAAGGGGTGGGGGATTAAGAAGGGGATTAGAACCCAAGACCACAAAAGTCAAGAAAAAAAAATGTTTGCTGAGGACATAAGAAAACCAAAGAAATGAATCAAAGTTCTGCATTACCAGCATGTTGCAGTGCTACAAGGATTACCACGTATCTCCATTCATTCAACGGTGAAAATGCAAAGATGGAAATGGAACACGGAAAGAAGTATAAAACCAAAAACCATCAGAGACAAATTATTTTCGAGTGGGATTGATCTCAAATCCTTTCCCTGAATATTACGGCCAACGAAACCACCAAATTGAAGACAACAAGCGCAGCTGATGGGAAAGAATTGAGTACACCAACAGAAGGTGGAGAAGGTGGAGAAGGTGGAGAAGCAGGAGCCATGTGCCCATGGTCATGGCCCTCGTGAGCTGCAACCGCTGCAGCAGCCACCAAAACAACAAGACAGGCAGCAAATGGTATTGTTGAGAACCTGAACGCCATGCTTTAAATTGGATGTCGATGAAACTGTCAGAGCAATCTTAGTTATTGCTTGCTCAATTTCGGGTGTAGAGATGATTGCAATCTCTACATGATCATATGGTAGTAGTAGTAGTGCAAATGATTGTTAAGAACATTGCCGTACAACTTCCTGTACGGAAGCTGTGCAGATTGTACTGCATATGTATGTATGCATGTTCTTACAACCAATCCCTAGTTGACGTCAATTTTTATGCATGTAACAATCAACTGGATGATGGATCCTCATTCTTATTGTGAAAAGAAAAGGTCAACAATCATTTTACTAATGCAAGTATCATTATTATGTCTGCTTAAGCTTAGGCTGTGGCTCAGATTCAACCCCCTTCATATGTTATGGCTCAAATGAGGCTAGGTTATATAATAAAAATCAATGATATTCGGGTAGAGGTGACTTGCTATTCAGATAAGATTAGACTATGCCTCATTGGACCAGTTAACACGCTCATTTTCTATCAGAATATGTTAAGCTTGGAGATGTACGTGCATTAACAAACTAATCACAGTATTGCCTAGATATAGTAGTTCCATATGTCAACCTCAAGAAAAAGTAGACCTAGCCTTATTTGTCCCTTGATGAGTTTGATAAGTTTTTTTTTTTCCGTCAAAATGTCAGTTGTGTTTGATCATTATTGATTAGAAGTTAGAACAACCACAATGAGAAGAGAAGAATGATTGACTCGGTACAATACAATGACATGATTGCATTAGCTGAGGCCTAAGTGGGATTCTACTCTTTAAAGCATCCAGAAGGAAAAGTACGAGCGGGCTTGAATTTGTAGTTGTAAACAACTGCAATTTCCCGTACCCATTTTCCCTTTTTTCTTGACGTAATTCAAAAAAAAAAAGGAAAAAAAGACATAAGATATCCTTTTAAGTTCCATGCCTTGGTAATGTCTTTCAACTACCTTTTTTCTTTTTAAAAAAGGATTAACTATTGTGCGCTCTGTTTTTTTTTTTTTTTTTTTTCTAAACTTAGTTTTGTGTAAAGTGCCAAATTTTCTCTATTGATTTGCAAACATTCCACAAAATTTTTGCCAAATTTCAATTAGATGGTTCTTTTTACTATTGTCTCTTTAACTTACAATCATATCTCACAGCGAACACTTCAAGCATATGTACTAGTAAATGTATCAAACTAACGAATTTTTGATGAAATAGTATTTGCTACTGTTGTATTTCATATTAAGTAACCAAATTGTTTGTTAAAAAAAAAACTACTAAGTACCACAAAAAATATACAACAATGAAGAACTAGGATGAAGACAAAAAGTGACTAAAGAGTTGAGATTAGTGATAAAAACAAGAAAAGAAAAGAAAAGAATAGAGCATGAGTAACAAAACCTTAATTATGGGCCATGGTAAAGCTAAACTCCCATTAAATCTTTTCCCAGTGGCCGTCCTCCCAAATTTTACCTTCTAAAGCCCACTTGTGATCCAATAAGCTCACCGTTCTGTACTCTTCTGCTACTCTATCCCCTTCTCTGCAGCACTTCCTCCCCCGCCCCCGCCACCCCCTCCACCTCCCTACCACCCCCTTCCGACCAAAAAAAGAAAAGCCTTTCGGCTTTCTATGCCAATGGGCTCCTCTACAGCGCTATCTTTACACTCTCCTGCGAAGGTAATCTCAAGACCCTTCCCCCTACCAAAAAAAAAAAAAACAGAATTAAGTACATACTAGTGCAAAACTGCTTAAAAATTCAATTGTTCCCATTGTTTTCTGGAAGTTTCAGATTAATTTATGGCAGCATAAGTGGAATCAAACGCTACAAGATGGCCAAGCATTAAGTAGCTCATCGCGCTATTGTGCTGCGCGGGGTGCCCAGTTATTTCCATTTGCTCCACTCAATAGAAGAAGTACAAGAAAAATATCCTTGACCGTTAGAGCGGCTTCCGGCGGTGTTTCCCGGCGGTCGGCGAGCTCTCGAAGAGTTTACAGAGAATCCCAAGCTCAAGCTCCGGCTCTTCCTGCGCCGGTTATGCAAATCGCTTCTTTTATTCTTCCAGCTGGTGCATTCATTGTTAGCACTTTTGGTATGGCTATTTCTTTCTTTCTTCATTATTTGTTTTGGCTTATTGCTTTGTTAATCTTTATTTTATGGTCTTTAATTGGAGTGGGCTTGGTTTGGTTTAATTTCTATGCATGAAGATAATGTGAATTGACGGAGAATGTGGTTGTCTTGATTGAATAGCTAATTAAAGGTTCAGTTGTTAAGATAATATTATGCTTTAAATTTATTTTAGCATATTTTTAGGGTACTGAACAGTGATGCGTCTTTCACTCTATGCTGTTATATGCATTTTGCACTACAGCTAAAAGAAGCGCCTTTTCTTTTTCCTGTTTGATACACCTGGGACATTGTTTATCTTCCAAACAACAGATCGTGATAAGTTGTTACCACTATCAATGGCCAGAGTGTGTCCTTTTAAAAAAAAAATTCTCCAATTGTTAATAGTTTCTTAATACTCTTGTTGGGTGCTTATATGAGTCAGCTTTATAGCGTTACTCTTGCAAGTATGAAACTTCGGGCTGCATAAATGTGGTCTGGGAAGGTAGGAACTAGGAACTACCTGAAATAGCAGCTCATATGTGCCCAACTAGTTTGGTCAATAATGTGATTGACCTCGGTATACACATCTTGCTAGAGTTATTTGTGCAACTTTTGAATATTGAGGAATTATAATAAATGAAGAACAGTGATTGGTTTTATTCTAAATAGAAACATGTCTATTTGAAAGTGTTCTTTGGCTGTTGTACTTCAAGTTTTCATTTCCTGTAATCCTTTTGCAGTTTCAAGTCAAAGAAATTCTATTTTGATCATATTTTGTAGGAATGGTCTATTGAGTACTGAATTTTTCTGTAAGAATGTGCTTCAGCAAGTAAAATTAACCTATGTGATAGTGAAAGTAGGTTTCATTGTAATAACTATTTTGCTTCTTTGCTCTAGGGTTTACTTCATTTCGTTGTGTATATTGATACTTACAATACCATGTCATTTTCTTGATTTTTTCTTCCATTTTGTCTTTTCTCGACTCATCCTTTAAAGTGTAAAACCTGCATTTTCCCCTTTTTTGGTGGGTAAGATTGGTGTCAACAGGCGATTGTTTGGCAATTTGATCTCACCAATCTGTAGATCCTATGTCAATTTTCTTAGATCGCTTCCCTAAACAATCATTCATCTAAAAAATAAAAAATATTCTCAAGGGGTCTACTAATTTGTTTTTTCAGCTGACAGTTCTATGGAAATTGGTGGAGAAAGTCCTTGTGCCAAAACGAAAAAATTCTCTGTCAGAAGAAAACAGATCTTCTCAAGGAGTGAAATGGTCCTTTGCTCCTGGGACCAATCTATTATCTGCTTTTGGTGCGAAGGTTGAAATAGAATCCAAGCAGAGGCTAAATGAGTTTGCCAAAGAACTTCGGTTATTCAGAACAGTTGACATGTCAGGTAATGTGGAGTAATTGCCTTATCTAGCTTCAATGAGTTTTCATACTGCTGCTTGTATATTGCATTGCCTTGAAACTCCATATCTATTATTACATATATACATGGATATTGAAATTTGTTTTATCACACTAGTGAGGAACTGTATTTTCACAATTACTTTCCTTTGTTCTTGATGTTCTGCCTTGCTGATTATCCCAAATTGGCGCCCTAGTTCTCTTTTCACAAGTATTTGAGTAAATTATGTTGTCCACATTGTACATCCTAACTTGTGTTAGCTTGCTGGGTTAACTAAATCTTTCATCTTATTCGGCAAAATACATCATCTTTGATATTAGCAAACTGTTTTTTTTTTTTACAGAATTTTTTGGTTTGACTTACAATAAGGTTTTGGCAGGCCGTAACTTTGGTAATGATGGACTTTACTTTTAGCTGAGGGCTTGGCATACAACCAGGTATAAGGACTGACAGTGGCTACGTATGCATGTGCTTATTTGGTAGCAATAGAAAACAGAACACCATAAGCAGGAGTAATATGTCCATTGAAAACTGAAAGATCCAACCATGTTGTCAAATTATGTAAGTAGTCCTGGATTATGTAGCAATGATCCCTTGATTTGTGCTTCTGTTCCTCAGACTGCTGAGGAAGTCAGCTTTGCTGCTAATGGAATAACTGCTGATGGAATAAAGGCTTTTTGATGGTGTTTTGCAATCCAATGTTGCCCTAAAAACTCTGGATCTTTCAGGGAATCCCATAGGTGATGAAGGAGCTAAGGTAACAATGCTTTTTAAAAGTTCTATTTGGTTAATGTTGTCCTTGAATTTGCATTTTAACTTTGAGATCTTCTTTGATGAGATATGGTTATTCAAGCTGTTATCCAGATGTTCATTGGTTGCGCATGACACTTTGACACTTTGACACTTTGAGATCCATGCTTTAACTGTTTAAGATCACGTTGCTTCTGAAATTCTTGTGTTTCTCTTTTTTGTGGTTTAACACCTGGAGAAACTGTTGTTAGGCGGGCACACAAGCTGGCCAATATGTTTTTCTTATATGTCTATTAAGGGGGCTGCATAAGCTGCTGTAGCACAATTCTCCTGTAGACTTTATGTCTATATTATGTTGCATGGACACAAATGCAATGCTTATACAGGCTGGGACCTGAACATTGGATGCATGTGTACTATTTGAATTATTATAATTCATAGAAGAGTCCTGATGAAGTTTGTCTTCAATTTTTTTTTCTGTTTTCTTTTTCTGGTAATAGAATCTAGTTCATCCACAAAGTGGCCACTGAGAATTGCTTTCCATTTCTTTTGAGTTAATGTCTTCTTGTTAAGTGAAGTTAGTTATGAGTCTTAGTCTGTATGAATGATGCTGTTAGTAACTGCTCAGACAAAATTTTTTAACCAAAGCTGCTGCTAGACATTGGTGACCTTTCTTTCCCAGAATTTTTGGGGTGATATAGTGTTTAAACATTCTTCTTTGCAGTACTTACGTGATGTTCTGTTGGAAAATTCCAGTATTCAAAAGCTTCAGTTGAACAGCACTGGATTGGCTGATGAGGTTGGCTTCCTTTAACTTCAATGTGGCATGAGATTTCTGCACATATTTTAATACAAATATAAGCTAAAAAACTTCATTGAAAATAATTTGCTTAGATGAGATCACCTTCATTGCAGGGAGCAAGGCTATTGCTGAGTTGTTTGAAGAAAAATTCAGCTTTGCGTATTCTTGAACTCAACAACAATCTCATCGATTACTCGGTATGGTTTTTAATGTCATTTCCACTGTCAATGCATATAGATTAATCTTTATCTTTACTAAACTTCTTCTTCTGTTTGTTTATTTGGAAATGGAGGTAGGGATTTTCAGGCATTGCTGAACACTTCTTGAGAATAAAGCATACAGGTCTTGTATCTCAAGTAAGTAGATCTCATAGGAGATATCTCCCTTTCCTTGTAGCGTTGGTTATACATGCTCCCTTACACATAAGAATGAAAGAAGAGTTTTCTCAAACTATATATCAGGCCAAATGGTTTAATTAATTTCTCCTGAAAATTCGGTTTACTGCTTTTAGCACGTTGCATGTGCTTTTGGATTTGTAATACTGTCTTATTGTCTTTGTTATTATTCAAGTGGAAATTATGGTGGTCCTTTGGGTGGCTGCTGCTCTTGCTAAAGGTTTAGAGGGGAACAAGTCATTGAGGGTAACTTCTACTTCATCTTTCTGACCCCTTTTTTCCCATTCCCAGACCAAAAAGACCGTGTGAAATTTTACTGTCCTTTTCGTCTAAAATTCCAACAAATACGAAGATGACAAACCATTTTTGTTTCTGTTGGTTATTTGGCTTCAATAATCGTTCACATACCCGAATTCCTGTTAATTGACCATATGGCTAGCAACTTGATACATCTGCAGATGGAACTATTGTGCATGAATGACCATAAAAGGAAGTGGCCCATGAACAGCTACATGGAATCTGCAATGCTTGGAAATTTATGAATGATAGTGATAAATCTAAGATATGTTTGATATGAAAAAATAAGTGTAGCTATTGGAAATATCTAAATTATTTTCCTCAACTGAATTAATATGTTCGTCTTGTGTTTAAACATAGATAAATCAGTTTCAGGTAGAACGGTGATGCTTTTTGGTTTATAATCTGTGTTCATTATGCTTTGTTTGTCAGACATAGTTTACTAGTATTATTGTTTGCTGGATTAGTCTTGCAAAGCATCTTAAATTTTCTTCAATGTTCCATTGGCCCAACTTTATATTGCTTATTTATGTAGTGAAACAAAAAGAAATCTATATTAGTGTCCGCTAATGTGTCTCTTAGACTATGGTGTCTGCACTCTGCTTATAACTTGGGTTTCATGGGACACAGCTGTAAAAGTCTTTAACAATGAATTACTACTCAGTTTCAATCTCAAAGGTTAAGCCAAAACTTGTTAGTTGCTATGTTGAAGTGAATAATACGATGACATAGCAACAGTTTTTTTTGTATCCTTATATTCTAACATCCTGTTTCCGTTTAACTGAGGTTGCATTGCCTCTTGAAATGCCTAGGACCTTTTTTTTACATGGGAACTCTATTGGAAGATGAAGGTATTCGTGCTCTGATAATCCGGCTTATCTATACATAAAGGTTCTTACTGTAACCTATTATTTTTCAGTCTATCATAAAATGTCAGTGCTACAATATTCAACACTAACAGCACTTTACAGGGAAAGTGACCTCTTTAGACATTGGGAACAATTCAATCAGTGCAAGAGGAGCATTTCATGTGGCCGAGTACCTAAAAAAAAGCAAAACCTTACGTTGGATAAATATCTACATGAATGATATTGGAGATGAGGTAAAGGATATTTCACTTCCTTGAATGGATAAAGTGTTCATTTTTTTTGGGAGGCGCTTTTGGGGGGGAAAATGGAGATGATGATAAGGTTAAATGAGGGAAAACTTGAATGTTTATGTTTATAAGACTTCGGAGTTTTTGCTTGCTTTGTTAAGGCAATTTATGTTGGTGCTTCTATCTTAAGTCACATGTCATAACTAAAATATCTAATGTTGTTTCTCTTCTAGTTCTTTGCATGCTGCAAAAGGAATGAAATAATTTGTTGTAACCAAAAAAAAGAAAGCATGTAGCTACCTTGAATCTCAAGTGTTTGTAGAAATGTACCAAGCTATATTTGAGAAGCAGAAAATTAATGGATTTTCACTCCATTTTCCCATTTCTCCTTTCTTAATTTTATATCAACATATATGTCTTGAAAGATGTTTTTAAATGTTGCTTTTCAATAATATTAATTAAGAGGTTAGCTGATTGGAACGCAAATTGATCAAAACTAATAGTACTTTTTCGTCACTAATTGTTAGGGAGCTGAGAAAATAGCAGAGGCTTTGAGGCAGAACCGTTCAGTGACCGACATAGATTTGGTACTTTTATCATTTTTTGTGATGTAATTGTTTCAGAAGACTAGCATACTTTGAAAAGCTATACAACTAGCTGTTAGAATGGTCATGATCCTGAGGGACTTTCACAGGGGGGAAATGACATCCATGCCAAGGGAGTCGCTGCCATAGCACAAGTTTTCAAGGACAATGCTGTCCTTACTTCAGTTAGTCGCTACCTCCCGTGTTTTTCCATTGTTTTGGAATTTAGAATGTTGCTTAGCAAGTCACATCTGTCTCTTTCTTTCACACACACAGTTGGAGATTGGTTATAACCCATTGGTCCTGATGGAGTGAAGGCATTGGCTGAGGTTCTCAAGTTTCGTGGAAATATAAAAAACCTTATGCTTGGTTGGTGTCAGGTAACCTGAGAAATTTTGACTGCTTTGGGCCTTGTAAAGGAGCTCTTTGATGATGTATTAGTTTCTTGCAGATTGGAGCCAAAGGTGCTGAGTTCATTGCTGATATGCTGAAGTACAACGGTACCATATCAACTCTAGACCTGCGAGGCAATGGACTTAGAGATGAGGTTATTGGCTTCAGAATAATGATATATTTTTCTGTTGCAGTTCGTTAGTATGCTCATCTAAAAATGTGATGCTGAAGATCTCTTATTTTCTTGAATTTGTATTTCTTAGGGTGCCATATGCCTAGCTCGTAGCTTGAAGGTTGTAAATGAAGCTCTAACAACACTAAATTTGGGATTCAATGAAATCAGAGTACGGCATTATTTTTGCATTAGATTTTCAGACAATGTAAATTGTTGCCTTGCATCATTTTTGACATCATTTTTGTGCACAGGATGAAGGAGCTTTTGCTATTGCTCAGGCACTTAAGGCCAATGAAGATGTTAGGCTGACTTCATTAAATTTTGCCAGTAACTTCCTCACCAAATTGGGACAGGTAAATTTTGCAAGGTTCTCTGCCTGTGATGGTTTCTCCTTTTCCATTTTTCTGCTTTTATTGCATACTTAAAAGGGTATAATTATATATCACTGCAGACTGCACTGACAGATGCTAGAGATCATGTCTTTGAGATGAATGAAAAGGAGGTCTCTATTTTCTTTTAGATGGCATCACATTACAGGACAAGTATAGAATACTGTTTGAACTGGAAAACTTGGGGGAGCCATCCGAGCTGGCAGGTGATTTTGCCAGCCCTGTACGAGTAGATGACCGCATCCGCTTCCCCCTTCCTCTGTGGACTTCATCTGAGAAATACATGTAACTGAGGGAACATGGGAAATTTTGGTACAGAACGCGGCAACTTCGTTCATGCTGGTTTTTCTACTCTATTTTCTTTTTTTTTTAGTGTTTCTTGCATCACAAAGCTTAGTTTTGTTGGATGTACATTGAAAAGAATAGTTTGAAATGTAAATTTTCCGATACTTTGTTGTCATGCTAGTCCTTTGATGGCTATGATTTCCACTCTAGTCTCTTAACTGCCACTTCTCACCATAAGAATACTCAAAGGGCCAACAAAATAGGGTCAAAATTATGTTCAAATTATACATAACCAGAGCAATGCTGTGGCTGGAGATAATTTGGCTTGCGATGTACTTGCAGTCTTGATCCCCGACCAGAGTCCTAGACCTTGTTAGTTTTGTACAGCTACCAGGGTTAGGAAACTACCCGGATGAGCCGGGGTGCCTTTTGGAGTCATAGAGATGTTTGGGAATTTGTTTTACTAATGTGGAATAATACTGTCCAATTTTTCAAGAAAGTCAAAGCGTATACAACAAAATTTGGTGGAATATTTTTATGTTTTCACACATGTATTCTTTTTAATTTATTTATTTATCGTGGGACGCACGTGTCTTCTTAATGTGGATCCGAAAGTTACACAAATTAATATGTCCAGGCCACAAGGGGAAAAAAAAAGAATTTTTTCCCACGTGCTCAAAAGAAAAACTCTGATCGAGTGATTTCTTTTCCAAGAAAGATAAATGTCTCCAAATGCCTTCTTCCCTGAATTAGAATGTCATCATCCAAGTCTGACGAAGACGATACTGTTGTGTAAGATAAAACAATCACATGTAATTTTGCAAAAAATATATATATATATATATATTACGTTGGTGGCCATAGGAATGATTACTGCAATGAGTCTAAAGGTGGAGGCCCGCTAACTAGGGAATTGAGAACAATTTGAACTCAACCATGAGATCATTTTATCCTTCTTTATGCTTTTCGTTAATTTTATACTTTGATTTTATCAAATTTGCTCGCGATGATGGGGAGTCTAAGGAGGCTGTGGCAGGGGACTAGTGAGTATACAGACCCAACTAAATTAAGGGAATGCTATGGCACAATCCTAAATTTTTTTCGCTACAGGTAAGATTTGAATCTCCAAGGAGGCTGTGGCAGGGGACTAGTGAGTATACAGACCCAACTAAATTAAGGGAATGTTATGGCACAATCCTTAATTTTTTTCGCTACAAGTAAGATTTGAACCCTCACCTACAGGTCAAGGAGGGATTTAGCCCCTCCCTACTATACGGGTTGCAATATACTACTACTAGTTTTATGCCCATTGAGCAGGTGTATTGTTTCCAATCTTTTACGTACTTTTTAAGTGCTCAATCAATCTCTAATTTGTAGACTGTAGAAATAGATAGATAGTACTCTATCATGGTAGCAGCAGCTAGCGGCAAACTAGAACTCCAAAATTGAAAAAGGAGTACAAACAACTCGGAAGTCGAAACCCGAGGGAAGGTGAATGGGGGGGTAAGGAACATTCACTAATTTGGCGTCGTAATTAATTGTGGCCCGGCCATGCCTGATGACAATGCAAACTTCTGAAATTGTAACACTTGAAACTCATCGTCATTTTATGCTTTTCGTTGCTTCCATTTCATATGTTAAGAGTTTACTCGCGCCTCATCATGTACAGGTTACAAAATAGTTTACTTAATAAGTATCAAGCCGTACAGTTTATTTATTGTCTTTCAAATTATTTACGTACTTTATTGTAAAGGGAAAAAAAAAAAAAGAATGTCCAAGTAACTCACTCAATATTTCATAGTAGGTGGGCTAAATTTGAGATACAATCAAAACAATTGTAATTATCAGAATTTTAAAGTGTAATAGCCATAAAGACAAACAGTTTCGTCCTTTTTTTTTTTTTCAATAATATGTTAGCTAATAATTTCCTCAGTCAGTACGTACGTGATTGAAATTCGTAGCTAGATTGAACAAAAAATGGATGCACAGTAAACAAACGAAAAAGAGATGCACAGTAAACAAAAATGGATAACGTAGAAGATTGAACAAACGCATTCCAAAATACCCATATACTACTACTTTTTATTTCATTTATTCCCATAACCAAGTTAAAATCTGGATTGTTCTTTAAAAAAAAAAAAAAAGGAGCAAAGATCTACATTGAATCAACTCAGCATCATGACATATGATATGCAATAACACATATTCCATACCCAATCGCCGAGCTAAGTAACCCGATATATTTCTCTTAGTTCGTACGTACCAGCTCCTGGGCAGTGATATTACTAGACATGATCAGCAGGAGTACTGGTATATCTTCACAACAACAACTAGTACGTAGTAGCATAGATTAATAGTACTAGCTAGGGGCAAAGTAGTAGTAAAAGATTACCAAATATTGTAGACTTCGCAGTTGAGAGACATAGCGTAATCAGCAAGACGTCGAGGAGGTGCAGGATCATTATTGTGGAGCCTCCAGTCGATACCAACCTTGAAGAGATGACGAGGAGGTTGGGGCCAGTTGCCAAGGAGGCTCAGCGTATGGACGGCGTCAACGTCTCGCGTAGTCCTACAAAGGATTGCCAGCCGGGGATTCTGCACCAGCGGGGAGTTCATAACCCAATTATGCAGACTGCGACGCTGACGTCCCGATCTTTGACGGAGACTTTCATGAGCGTAGGCATTCACGATCAAGTCCCCTTCAAACAGAGCTAAAATATCATCAACTCGACCTTGCTGTGAAACATCCAAATCGCCCTTGTTCGCCCACCACTGCAGCACCTCAATCACATCGCTCGCCAGATTGTTGTGGCCTTCAAGAGCCCTCAGCTGCTGGAATCCACTTCTGTAAGTAACAAGCTCTCTCTGAGGTATGGATCCAGCGGTGGCCAGACCGCATCTGCCATATTTCTCAACCTAATTTCTTCACACAGAAATCCACCGCCCTGCTAATGCTCTTGCTCGCTGTGTACTACCATATAGTATACTAACTAAATTCTACAGGCTACAGCAGAAGAAGAAAGATAGAAGAGGGAGATAAAAAAAATGCATTGCATTTGCATGCTCCGTTAGAGACTTGCAGGATTTGTATTTATGCAGGAAGCTGTGTAATTCTTGTCCTTTTTCGCGCTTTTTGTCTTTTTCCGCTCTGATAGTTAGTTTTGGTAACAGAATTTTAGATATGTGGGGCCATAAGGAGTCTCGGTTATATATTGATACGTACTACTAAACATCATCTAGTAACTTCTTTTTTTCAAAAAAAAAAATAAAATAAAATAATTGTTAATTGACCTGAGAAAGCTAAGCACAGACAAATAAACACTAGCACGTATATTTATATAAAATTGAACACACCATGAAAGAAAACAATATCTTTTTTTTTTCCGACAGAAAAGAAAACGATCTTGAAGATAGGATATCTAGTCAAATTGGCGTCAACACAGAGGTAGAATGGTTGACGGAAGAGTCTGTAAAGTGAAAATTTTGTTGCGGCTCCCAACAAAAACTGCCTTTTCCGCTGATGTCATAAGAATGATGAATGGATCGGGTAGTTTTGATTAGATAGTACGACTATCTTTCTATTCCTGGCGTAACAGACAAAACATGCTTTACACCTTGAGCAATAAGTTTCTATTCTTTGGCATTTACGTACTTTGACTCTCCTCTCCTGCATATAATTTTGCCATGATCAGTAAATAGTCCTTCATATTCTAGAAAATAGAACGAAAACTGACTTTTCATTGAAAAAACCGCCTGGTTTTAGAAAACCATTTGGATTGAATCTTAGGTGTAGTAATTGGCTTGGTTCAGTTAAATAAATCTCACAATAGATATTATATACGTCTCACACTTTTGATTATGTTGCCATCTTTTGTTTGACAAACATCTCAAGTCAATTTTTTCATTTCTTAAATTCCATTAGTTACTAACAGGGTAAAAAAAAAACTACAATAGATTTAAAAAATAAAAAGCAACAGAAAAAATGAAATTTTGTTGAATTTTCTGCGGTACATTTTATTTTTTAAAATTATATATTATTTTTAAAATGTGTAGGTTTTGCACCATACATATACACAATTTGTGTTGGTTCACATTACGTGTCGTGTGTAATTATTTGGCTTACCAAATTGTAGTGCTTAATGAAAGTAGAGAAGAAACTTCTTGATGGCGTCTACAGTCTACACTACGAGAAATTAATTGCGTGCTGAAAAAACTACCCTCCTTAAAATTATTCTTTGGCTAGTCGAAATTTGATCCACCTCAATATATAACATGTACACAAATGGGCTATAATATAATAATTAAAAGAAGATTCATCAAGATTCGAAAAAAAGAGAGAAAGAAAATGGGAAATGCAGCCATTAACACCAAAGCAAACGAGCAGCATAGGAAGACAAAGTGGAAAACGTAAAGATGAAACAAAACCAGTCCCAAATACACCCCCCCTTTCCCTGTTGTTCCTTTCTTCCCAAAAATAAACTAAAGATCTAGCTTTCCATTTATGGTTTTTCTATAATACGAGCCAGCTAGATAGCAGCAACTAGAAAGCAATAGTAAAGGGTTGAAACTTCTAAGTTGAGATTATGGCGTAATTAGCAAGATATTGAGGAGGTATAGGATTAAAGGCACTGCCATTCGACAGCCACCTTAACAAACCTGATCTTCAGGCCAGATGCCTATGCGGGTCAGAGTATGGACGGCTTCAACGTCTCGGGGATTCCGACAATGTATTGAAGTCGGGGGATTCTGCACCAAATAGGAATAGGAGTTGATGATCAAATTACGCAGAATGTCACCCTGAGCTTCCAAGCCTTGACGGAGATTTTCTTCCATGGCGGAACCCAGGTTCAATTCCTGTTGATTAACAGCTAAGGCGTTCTCATACGCATCTCGGTTTTGGATGATCGGAAGGGTGGTTGTTCAACCACGATTGCAGCAGCCCAATCACTTGTCTCGTCCGACTGTTGAAGCTTTCAAAATCCCTCTGGTGATACCCTCCAATTCTGTGAAGTAACAAACTCTCTTCTTAGAAGTGGCTGCAGCGGCGGTGCCATGCCTTCAATATCTCCCATATTTCTCAGCATTCTTCACTTCACGCAGAAATCTACAATCTACAGTCCCGCAGCAGAAGAGGGAGATAAAATGGCGTGCCCTCCTTACTCTGCTGCTTCTTGCATAGGCCAGAGAAAGAGAGAGAGAGCTGGCTGTATATATATATATATTGTCCTTTCTGGCTTTTTGTCTTTTTGGGGCCGTTAGTCAGTTATGGTGGGATCTCGATAATTTGATGTTGGTTTAATAGATACGGATACTCGCTTTCACGGTTAAGTTGTTAAATAGCAGCTAGTAAAAATCTATACCCTCCTCTAAATCCTGATTACATTTAAATTTCATCTGCAACCTCCGTCTCCGCGTGTAACAATTAAGCTACCATGAAATTAATTGGTTTATTTCTTATCAAGATTGGACGTACCAAAACATGCTCCTCTACACACCTAATATGTCCATTTATATTCATATAGGAGAAACTTCGTGCTGAAAAACTAACATTTGGTTGGTGTAAACGTGCATGATCCCCGCTTCATATGTATCAAAAAAAGATTCATCAAGGTAATTAATACTACCATTTTAAGTTTCATAATTAGTATAAGGCGGTTGGGAAAAAAAGAGAAAAGAAATACTTGGAAAGAAAGTAAAGAAGTTGAATTTATTACTACGGCAGAATGAAGAGCTTAAACACGTACTAAAAAACGCAAACGAACCAACAATACCGCTAAAACGAAATGGAAAACATAAAGATCGCCTAATGATTGAAATCAACTCAGCGTCATGATGATATATGATGCGCAGAATATTCCATAGACGATCGCCTAATTAACCCAACGTTTCTCTTAGTTCGTACGTACCAGCTCCTGATCAGCAGTAATATTAATAGACATGATCAGTACGTGGTAGCTAGCAGCAGACTAGAAATCCATCGTTAGAACTTCTAAGTTGAGAGTTCGAGCGTGACGACTGAGATCTTCAAAAGGTACAGGAGGATGAGGACGATAGCGATTCCCCAACCTGAGAGCAACCCTGAAAACACAACCATCGGGCCAGGCTACCATGCTGTTCCTCAGAGTATGGATGGCATCAATGTCTTCGACAGTCTCACAGCGAAAGGAAAACGGAAAATTCTGCCATAAATCGGATGAGTTCACGACCCAGTTATGCAAATCGTAACGCAGAACGTTCACGTTTTTGCGGATCATCTCCTGATCGTTGCAAACCTGGGTGAAGCTCTGCTGCAGAGAAGCTAAAGCATTCTGAATTTCAACTCGGTCTGGATGATCCAAAGGGTTGTTGTTCAACCACAACTGTAGGCTCTCGATCTCTTCTCTTGTCTGATTACGCCGGATTTCCAAATTCCTCAGATTATTTTCTCCCATTCCTCAAAGCTATTAAAGCGTTCGTGATTCGTGGTTCCAGTCGATCGATGCACTGCGCCGCCATATTAATTAATTTCTCAGCCTAAATTCTTCACTTCACTTCACTGGGAAATCTATTGCCCGCCTGCTATATGCTTCATACTATACTATTGCAGGCAGTCTACAGCAGAAGAAGTGGAAGGAGAGGAAAGGGAGATATATAAAAGCACGCAAATGCCACTTGCTTAATAGCCTTGATTGAGTATGTCTTTTTGTCCTTTTTCGTTTTTGTCCTTTTCCTCCAGGGTAGTTACTAGTTAGTTATGGAATTAGGTTACAGTATCAAATTGGCAGATACATAGCAATTTTATGACATCCTCATGATCTCTCTCTGCGTGTGTATATATAATAAGCAACAACCTTTTCTTTAAGAAAATTAAATTGAATAGTAAGTGACTAGAAGTAAGATCGGGACACAATAAATGTGAAATTGGTATGTATTTTATGGTCAAGAAAATCCAAGAGCTATTCCATCACTATGTTTCAAAATAATTGGACATCATTCAGGAACTTAATTTGGGCACGCTTTTTTTTTCCTTCTAAGATTTTGCTACTGAATTGTGTAAGGGAAAGTGAATCTAACCATAGCTTAGCCAATAGTTGATTAGCTCAAGATATAGCCCAAGATATTTTTTGCTCAAAGATTATTTTGTGCCCTATCTAATTTTATGAAGACCCCATTAATATTTGAACATCACGTTCTATCTTTCCGTAGCTGGCATAACAGACAATATTACGTTCTACACCTTCCTTGAGCAATAAGTGGCTGTTTTATGCTTCACTCTCTTGCAGACTGTTTCATGTATACTTATTTTTCCATAATCAACAAATAGTCTTGCATATATTAAAAAGAGGACTTAAAAAAATGGTTTGCAATGAAAAAAAATAACGTGATTTTAGAAAACCAATTAACTTGAGTCTTAGATATAGTCCTTGGCTTCACTTAAATCTTGATCATCTTTAGTTTGCACAAATTTTACATCATGTAATTGTAGTAGTAACAACAAATCCTAGCAAATTTCATGATGATCATGTACTACTTTACTTTGCCCAAAAAAATAAGAAAGAAAGATGTAATACCTTGCTAGTAAAAACATGAGCGACTTCACAAATCTATATATAAGTTGCTGTGGAGGTTTAAACTTTAACACAAAAGATGCCGTGTCAAGTTATTATCATCATTAATTTCACAAAGTAAAGAAGATTTGCCAATACGACGGCAGAAATTGAGATATTAAGACTAAAGCAACAAAATGGTTGTACAATAAAAAAATAAAAAAAAAGGAATTGCGACGCTTGAACTGACAGTGGCAAATGCTGATTGACCAGCTTCCACACTTCTCTGTACATCACTAGCATTCTTTTGACGATGGGAATTCAAAGTAGGTATCTCTGCTGCATGCAATTGATAGCAAAAAACAAGAAAGACGGCCTCATCTATATCTGTATATGTGTGTGCATGTTTGTCTTTTCTGCTTTTGTACTTTGCTGCAACCCTTTTCACTTTCTTTTTGTGATGTGATTCTCCTACATACATCCTAGTTACAATATGACATGCATTCTAAAAATGTTTTTTGAACAAAAAAATTTTGACCATGTCAGTATGTTGTTGAATCATAAGTCCATTTTTGTTGATTTACAGTAAATATCCTCTCTAATTAATTGGCAGGCAGCTTAATGCTTAGTGAAAGAAGCGAAAAATGCTGTACAGTAGGAGAAATTTCATGCTGAAAATTACATTGGGCTAGTCTAAATGTGATCCTCACTTCATACATAGATACGCATACAGAGAAAGGAGAATAACAGAAACTTAGAAAAAAAGAAAAGAAATACTAGTAAGTAAAGAAGTTGAATTCATTGCTATGGCAGAATGAAGATCATAACATGCATGTACCAAAGCAAACAAACGAACAACTCCCCTGAAGCGAAATGGAAAAAATAAAGTGAACAAAAACAGCTCAACGGTTAAAAAAGAAAAAACCATCTACGCACCTTTTTTTTTCTGCTTTTCTTCCCAAAACCAACTAAAGATCTAGATTAAACTAACTCAGCATCATGCATGATATATAATATGCTTAAAATTCCATATACTCAATCGCCTAATATTTCTCTAGTTCGTAGGTAACGGTACCAGTACCAGCTCCTGAGCAGTAATAATAGAAATGAGCGAGTAATGTGCTGCTGGAACTAGAAATCAAAAGTTAAGGCAGGGTTACAATTTCGAAGTTGAGACGATGAGCGTGATCAAGGAGATCGTCAAAGGTCACAGGAGGAGGAGGAGGATGGAGACCGGACCTGCTGATACCAATCCTGAAAACACAACCCTCCGGCCAGACAACAATGCGATTCATCAGAGTCTGGACGGCATCAATCTCCTGGATAGTCTCACAGCGAAAGCAATACGGGAAATTCTGCCGTAAATTGGATGTGTAGTTAACCCAATGATACAAATTATAACGCCGAAGTTCCACGTCTTGATGGAGCGTTTGGATATCGATGGAATTGTAGTTCAAGTTATTTCGCAGCGAAGACAAATTATTCAGAACTTGATCTCGTAACGGATGATCCCAAGGTTTGTTGCTCAACCACAGCTCTCGTCTCCGAATGTCTTGTATCATCTCATCACACCGCGATTTCGGCCTCGCTCAGCTGATTCTCTCCATACCTCAGAGCTAACAAATCGATTCTGTCTTCTGGATGCAGTCGATAGATGTACTCCGCCATATTCCCAAAAGTTACATTTCTTCACTTCACAGAGAAATCTACTGCATGCAAATGCTATATACTGATACTAACAGAGTCTAAACGAAGGAGATGAATGATAATGCTTGCATGCCTTTGCTAGTATAGAGAGAGAGAGAGCTAGTTGCTGTTTTACTGTATTGTATAGTTATAGCCGAGTATTTATTTATTTATTTATTTTTGGGTTTTGCAGTCCTTTTTTCCGCTTTTGTCTTTTTTGGTTCTGTTAGTTAGTTATGCTGCATGGTCTAACAGTAGGGAGCAGTAGAATAAAAATACAGACTTTGTTTGGATTGTATTTTTGTAAACTTTTTATAGAAAAATTATTATAATGATTTGATATAGAAAAATTATTGTATTGCGTCTATGAAAATATAGTAGTAGGAGAACACATTTTATGAATGAGATCCTCCTGAGCAACTGCACAATATCTCTTCATGTATGAGCAACAATCTTTTTTTTTTTTGAAAAATTTAAATTGAGTTCGGAAAGGAGTGCAGACCACAAATATTGTGAAATTATTTAAGTGGTGCAAAAAAATTCCAAAAGTTATTGCATTGTACTTTTGTTTTTGGGATGCCAACTTCGTATCTGTTAAAATTAAGAAGATTCATCAAGGTGATCAATGCCATTTTAGTTTTCACAATTACATGGAAAATATCATATAAGAGAGAGGCTGGAAAAAGAAAAGAAATAGGAATTCATTACTATGGTCGAATGAAGATCTCAACGCAATACGTAGCAAAGTAAACAAAATAACAACATCCCTAAAACGAAATGGAAAACATAAAAGATTGAGCAAAAAACAGTCCAAAAAGATCCATCTACCCCCGAAACTAAGTAAAGATGTAGATCGAATCAACTCAGCATCATGATTGATATATGATGTGCAGAATATTCCATACTCAATCGCCTAGTTAACCCAATATATTTCTCTTAGTTCGTACGTAATAATACTCATTGACATGCATGAGATGAGTCGCAGTGTCTCATAAGAACTACGTACTAAGGACACATATTAGACTAATATAGTAGTAGTAGCTACTAGCTAGCAGCAGACCGGAAATCAAAGAGGTAGGACTACAACATCTAAGCGGAGATGTCGAGCGCGATCACGGAGTTGTCGAAAAGTTGCATGAGGAGGACGAGGGAGGAGAGCAACCCTGAAAACATAATCGTCAGGCCAGTAAACAGTGCAGTTCTTCAGAATATAGACGGCGCCAATCTCTTGCAAACTCTCACAAGCAAAGCAACACGGGAAGCTCGACCGGAAATTGGATATGCGGTTAATCCAACGAGCCAAATTATAACGCTGAAGATGCACTTCTTGACGGATCGTTTGCTGCTCGATGGCATTTTCGTTTAAGTTGTTGCGATGCACAGATAAAGCAGACTCAACTTCATCTCGGTCTGGATGATCCAAAGGGTGATTGTTCAACCACAATTCTAGGCTCCGAATATCATCACATTCTGCCGTTTTTGCTGACATAACTGCCAAAAACATGCACTCCGCCCTGAGCAATATGCTCCCATTTATTTTAATGCTTCGCTCTCTCTTACTCACATTCTTCTTTGTTTCGTCTATATATATATAGAGAGAGAGTGTATGTGCCGTACCACAAACTAAATGTAGGGTTTGCACCACATATATTTTTGTAGTAATCACCGCGTCCGTTGGCTTCAATAAGTATGCTCTCCATTTATACACGGCAACCATATATATATATATAACACAAGATGCCATATATATCAAGCTATTAGTATAACATTATAGTTTCAAAAAGTAAAGAAGATTGGTAAAACGAACAGTAAAATATATGTGCACGTTACAACAGAAGAAACCGGGATATTAAGACCAAAGCAACAAACTAGTAGAATAAAAGAAATTGAATCGAGCGACTTGAATATGCAAAAGATGAAGAATAAACAGCAGAAACTAATTACCCGTAACCTTTTTTTTCCTCCTCCATTTATTTATTTATTTATTATTGGTAAGGTTCCTCCTTCATTCCTTCCCAAATCTTCAACTGATCATCTATCATATATGATCCTAGTCTATAGCCATGCAAACCAATCACCATGTAACATATAGCTAGCTAGCCTTTCACCTAATCAGTAGCAGCAGCAGCAGTTCTAATTACCATAACATCAATGCAGAGGATTGTAAAGCAGAGACATGCATCATCAAACTAAAACAAGTGCAGAACATTGAACTGGTGTCCTGCAGCGTAGTCTGCAACCATATCAGCAGTAGGGTTGGTCACATGATCCACAGCAATCAGGGGAATGTAATTCCAAAACCAATCGGCAATGTGTTGAAGAAGTATCTGGACGGCTTCAACGTCTTGGATAGTCTCACAATATATTGCAGGTGGCGTCGCCGCCATCAAGCCGGAGCCAATGAAATCATGGAAGAGATCACCGAGCATGCGGTTCACATCTCGCCGGATAATTTCTGCCGTTATCAATCTGCGGTGGAACAGTCGTTGCCTCACATTCAATTCAATCTGGCGGGCCAATCGTTCTGGATGATGCAAAGGGGCGGTGAACAGCCAAAGTCGGAGTCCCCCGATCACTCCCATCATAGCTATGTTCTCTTGGTCAAGCTGACTCATTTCAGCAAATCCATCTGCCAATCTTATCAGTTGTGCTTTGAATGGTTCATTTAGATCAATAATGCCACTGTCCAGTTCACCATCTTCCATATTTCTCTGTATATTGGTAGCGACCTACTAGTGTTCGTTTGACGTATACTGGAAATTGAACTAAGGCATCCTTGCTGCTGGAAATTTAATTAATACCCAGAACAATGAAAGAGGCCAGAGCGAAGGGAATCAAGGAGATCTCTCTCTCTCTCTCTCTCTCTCACACACACACGCACAAAATCCATATATATATATATATAGCTGCGCATGTTTGTCTTTTCCGCTTTTGTCTTTATTTGGTTCTGTTAGTTGTTTATACGAGTGTGAAACAAAATGGGAAAACACGTACTCTGCCGTGTAAAGAAATTAATTATCAATATATATATATATATATATAGCAACAAACATTTTCACTTGTTTTAACAAAAATAATAAAAAGGTAACATTTTCACTTTCTTTTATGTCATGTTGAGACGAAAAATGCAAAAATTTAGTGATTTACCAGCATGATCCAATCTTGAACTGATACCCTCTACGTTTACTTAAATGCTATTTTGTTCAAATAGAAGAGTTCAAGTGTGTTGGCCTTGTATGTATATATCTGCATGGTTATTCCTTTGATCAATTTCCTGTGCCCGTCTATTTTCTCCCTTGAATGCATGGTACTTCTTCATCTGCCCTTTCATTTCTCTCCGGGCAGCACCAAATTGATACTTCGATTAAGTGCTTTCAATTTCAAACCGGTTCATTCAGCATTCAGATCACGTTTATAATAATATTTAAGTGTGTTGTTTAGGTTGGAGATTATTTGGAGAAAGAAATAGTTGTCGTAATATATACATATAGTAATTGTCTGGGAGTGGGCCGACAGTGGATGGACGCCCAAAGCATTTTGTCGTGTCGGTGTCGGTCCAAAATGGATATTAGGGTTAAAAAAAAGGACCAGCTAGTTTGACTGCGTCGCACTGCTGCAACTGTTTCAAGTCTGATTGAATTGAAACAGAATCGGATTGTGACGCATTTAAGGCGATTAGGTCTGACGCCAGAGTATCAATTTGAAGGCGAATGGAGATGGTTTTGGATCTGACGAGTACCTTGCCGGATACAATTATGATGGATATATTTTCAAACTTGTCAATGAGAGAGGCTGCAAGGACAAGTGTTGCATCCCGCCGGTTTCACAATCTATGGAAATCTTATGGGGGTTGTTTGGACTTTGATGACGTGGAGACCAGAGTGCTTCTTCGGGCTCACGAAAAGAGCTTTGATATTGAACAGAGGAAATATGTAGACTGGGTGAATCAAGTGGTGGTTTCACATCAAGGCCCAATGATTGAACAATTCAGGGTGTGTTTTGATCTGGGAGCAGATGAATCCGCCATTATCGACCGATGGATGGAGTTTGCAGCAGCCAGGAAAGTTCACAGGCTCGAGTTGGACTTATCATCCATGCTCGCGTGCGGTAAGACCTACAAACCGATTAAGGGTTTGGATGACGTTTACAATTTCCCCAAGTTGGGTGCTGGTTACGACTTTAAGGTGCTAACTTCTCTGCGACTGAAAGCTGTAAACATTGCTGAACAAGACGTGCTGAATCTTTTATCCGACTGTCCGCTGCTGGAGGATTTGTCGATTGCTGGTGCACCATCTCTACATAATCTGAGCATTTTGGGTGGTGGCGGCGGTCGGCCACTTAGGTTGAAGCATTTGGAGATCAGAAGGTGTATTCGGTTGGATCATATTGAGGTAACAGCAGCCCGGAATCTTGTTTCTTTTACCCATCAAGGAAAATATGAGCTTGGAGCACTGCACTGTACCAACATGCGCTTCCAAAATGTTCCCCAACTTTCTTCAGTTTCCCTTGGACTTGGTGATTACCTTCGACATTGTGTATCTTACAGATTCAAAGAGCGTCCTTTTCTTATCTTACAGCAGGTACAGACGTTGATTCTCAATCTGGATTGCATGGTGTCTCGTGAACCATACCTCTTTCCTTATAGAGCATTTGATGAATTTGCAAAATTTCCGAATCTTCGCCATCTGGAATTAAGATTCATGGTATCAGACAGCCTGTTTTTCACAGTTTCATTTCTCTGTGCATCACCTTGTTTGCATAAATTGGTGCTCCGGTATAAAATAGATTGTGGATGGGCTGAAACAAGGAAGCGCATTCCTCAAATGATGTGGTGGGAGGAGGCTGCCATAGAGTCAGGGCATCGGCAGCTGGCGGAGAGGAGCAAGTATGGATGCCTCAAGGAGGTGGAACTTTTGGGCTGGAATGGAGGAGAGGGTGAGGTTGAGTTTGTTAAAGATTTGAATGAGGCCGGAGCAGGATCACTTGAGAGGATAACTGTTGACCCTCGCAATCCATGGCTAGATATATTATTCGACAACCCATTATCACCGCCTTCCGAGGAGGTAATTGCTGCCCAGGAAGTTGCTAGGAATCGTGCCAGGGACTTGGAACCAATGTTATCTCCACCAGCCAAATTGGTGGTTTTATAATCTGCCCAATATCTTAGGCAATTTTAGTAGTAAGTTGATTCTGGTGATGGGTCTCATCCTCGAGGAGAGATATCATAGGATTGGGTGACTTTCATCTGCGTAACTTAAAGCTCACTTTCTGAATGGAAAAGTTTCTGCCATATTTGTTATAGCACAAATAACTGGAGCAAGATTTGTGCTCCCTGCCCCTTTTTTCCAAAATTTTATCTTCGTTGAAGCAATGAAAATGCTCCAACGCTGATTTTCGTATGTTTATCCTTGAGTTTGAATGCTGTGAATCGCGCTTTTAATTGGGTAATGAACATGGATTTTGCTTAGTTGCACCAGCAGCAGTTACTAATGCCCTCTATTACAATTGACTAAGCTCAGAATTTGGTCAGGGTTAACTTGCCAAATTGACCAATATTTCTTCTTAATATTCAATGCTAATTGCACATCACACGAGTAGTAGTGGAAACATTCCCCCTTCATGAGGAAGGGTGTTTTTGGAAATAAAAAAGTAATGGACCCAAACCCGTGGGCATTTTTGTTTGTTCATTATGTTTTACATATACCATATTATTATCCTTTCTATTTTTAACTGGCTCCGTCATTACAAAAAGTTTACTTTGACTACCGGTTAAGGGGATAAAAGTGATAGAAATAACTGACCAAATATTAGAGAGAGTTTTGTGATTAATCCAAGAAGGAAAAAAATCAAAGGTTACAGTTTGCCTCGGATGGGAGAGGTGCGGGCCTGTATCCGGCATGAAACAAATTCTGTCACAGAGTGCGAATTCATTATTGAATTGGAGAGTGAATAAAGAGGCCTCCAGCTAACTATCTCAACATCAACGGTGAGCTGCAGAGGATTAGGCACCATTGTGCTGCTGCTATAATCTATATTGACTCAATCCTTTTTTTTTTTTTTAACTAGCAAGAAAATTATTTTGTTAAGCTTCATTAAACAAAAATGTTGGAGACGAATTCATGCAAAATAATAAAAATCTCCTATGAGTTGAGTTTCGAGTTTTGTATATTTAGCAAGTAAACAGCATTTGAGTCCTGGCTGGTTTAGACACTCGTGCAATAGTAATTTGAAACCTTTTGGGGGTTGGTCTTGGTGTTTCATTATGCTCTATTATTGTGTCAACAATAAATGATCTACTCCATCCACAGCACCATTTTTTACCTCCACAGCAAATTGCTATCAAAATGACAATTATGTCCTCAATAATTAATTAAAGGTGTTGAATGCACATTGGAAAGGGTCATTTCGGCTAAAATTGCCTGTGGGTGTTGTATTGTCACCATCCGTTACTAATACCTCAGTGCAAAGAGCAGACGGAAACATCCATACCGCTGACTTCTGGCAACCATCACTGACTTAAAGACTGACCCTCCTAACTCTCTCATCTTCTTCTTTCTTCTCGGTTGGATTCCACTCATCCGTCATCCTTCCAACAGGATGCTAGCTGGCTCTTTGGAGCTTTCCTCATCAGCGCTTTTTACGTACAAAGTCTTAAAAGTACCTAAACATACTGAGTTGCTACTTCTCTGAGATACTTGAGTAATGAATGCAAAGGAGGAGGTATTGGATAAGAAAAGATTAAAAAACGAGATGGAGTACAATTTTTGTCTATGCAAAATATGAAATTCCTTGGAAAAGAATTGATAATTTTTAAATAGTGACCATATTCAATCAATGTAAATTATGGGCATTGGGCAGTGGATAATGGATTATCTCTCCCACTCTTTCTTTTGTAATCTTGCGTTCAGCCAAGCTTCATGTTGGCGATGGAATCACTCAATGCATTGCATTGGCCTCGAACGGGCACAGCATGTTTGTAGGGAGATAGGCAACATGCCGACAAAAGAACTAGTTAGTACGCTAGTACGTACTGAGAGCTAATGAAGTAGTAACTAGTAGAAATATGGTACTAAAGGTGGTGGCCACCACCAAAGTATTAAAGTTTGATGGTGTGGGAGGGTGAGAGGCAAGGATTCAAACCTTGTCTTCCATTAATTGCCGCATTAAAAGTGGTTTTGCTTAAAAAAAAAAATTCAGGCGGATGTGTAATATACCCGTTTAGTTCAGTGGTAGTTCAGTCCCCTCCGGATTATCCTTGAATCTCCTTAGGTCCCCCTCCCTCTAATATAGAATAGATTAGATTATATAACAGTTATCATCTCTAGAAAAAAAAAAAGAAAGTAGAAATATAGTACTAATAGCATTAATTGTCATATTGTCAAAAGGATTGATCGAGGCAAACGATTGTAATCCACGAACAGTAAACACGTTTATTGTGAAATTCTTGGAATGGTTAGGTGAATTACTTGTATACAAGGCACAAGGCATTTGCTTCTTCTACTTTGGAAATTTAACTGAGCAAGAAAAGCAATTGATTGAAGTAATCATCTTTCATCATCAAAATCCATTGATTAACTGCATGAAACGCCTATAAATACGTATCCTCACAAAAGTAATACTACAAACAACTCGATAGTTCGGAGTTACCCAGCCGCCACCCTCAAGAGACAGACAGAGCCCTCTAGCACAATGACTCCACGCTCTCTCTTTCTTGTGGCCTTCTTCGTGGTCATCTACCTTGCTCTGGTAAAAGAAGCCCCGCTTGCTTTCTAGCAGCCTCTTGTCAATACAATACGTACACATTTTGGTATACTAAAATGCTTATATACTGTGTGGCAGGTATCGTCCGATGTTGAAACTGAGAATCCCCAAGCAATGGTACGACTGCAGTGTCATCTCTCAATGCCAAATTCTTGCTTCTCTAATTTCATAATTCACGCTTAAAACTTAGACTAGAATCCCTGTATACAGTCATATAATTGCACGATTATGATGTCTCTCTCTTCTTCTTCTTCTTCTTCTTCTTCTTTTTTTTAAGGTGACGAGAGGAGCTAATAGAAGGCTTCTACCGTTAATGGGTATGCTTCTCCGTTAAATCCCGGCCACCCCCAGAAAAAAAAAAAAGATTCAAGAAAAACATAAATTGTTGAAACTACTCCATTGCATATTTGGTATACTACTGAAATATAATTGAAATTTTGTTGCAGACTGCAAAGGAATGTGCAAGGTGAGATGTAGTTTACACTCGAGACCAAACCTGTGCAGCAGAGCTTGTGGAACTTGCTGCCTAAGGTGCAAATGCGTGCCCCCTGGCACCGCAGGGAACAGAGAAATGTGCGGCAAGTGTTACACCGACATGACCACCCACGGCAACAGGACCAAGTGTCCTTGATATAAATCAACCTATGTTCCATCCTTACCATCGTTTTTGCCATCATCGTGGCAGCTCTGGTTAGTTCGGTGGACTACCCTGCCTTTTCTTGCTTCTTGTTTGTTACGCTAAAATTAAATATGGCCCTGTTGTTCAGCACTTTGTGTTAATGTTTGATGCTGTCCAGCTTCTGTTTAATACTACTACTGCTTATTTTGCCTTCACATTTCTGCTTTCACCTCCATTCATTCTGGTGCAAATTGCAATTTCCCCTTCCTCCTTGGCTTTCTGCTTTCTGTCTTTAGAATACTTTCTGATCATTCAGAGGCACTTTGAAACTCGATTAAAAAAGCAGTAAACTGAAGAAGATGCAAATGTTATCTCATTTACAATTTAGGGACACTTCGTCTAACTTCCCTTCATGGTCTTTGAAAGGCGATTTTTCTGAGACTTTCCAGCTACTGAATGACTGTCGATTGTGCTCCTCAACAGTCAACCATGATGATGAGCAGTAGCTTCCCAATTTATACAAAAAGAAAAAAAAAATCCCACTTTTAAAATAGATATGGGCTTTGGTCTCATATTAACAGCCCAAATCTCATCAGCCCCATCAGACATAAAAACTACGAGAAAGGCCATATTACAGGATATCGAAGCCCAGGAAGGAACGAATTGACAATTTCAAGTATAGCCCCCTCACAAAGGCCCAGCAGACGCTATCGTTGGTTTTCGGGCCATATGATGAGGAGAGGTCAAGATTATAAGGTTGCAAATGAGTTCAGTTTTGGCCTAATTGAGTTTCAGTTTTAGCAATATAAAATTCAAACTCGAGTTCAAAAAAATAATAAATAATAATAATTTTATATATTTTAAAAATAAATAAAATATGCATTTTCCTTTAATACATAATAAAAAATACTATTAGGAACATACATGTAAATTCACTATAAAAAAATAAAAAAATAAAAAAAACTAATATATATATATATATTCAAATCGACTCGACAAGCTAATGGGCCAATATTAGGTGCATATTTTTTAATTTTTATATGCTTGACAAATAAAAGAAATCAGACGCAATGCAATTGATAAATTAAAGGATTTAGACATGAGAAATAATTAAACTGTTTACAAACTACATTAACCATAATTTGAAATGTAAAAAAGAAAATGTAATTTGGCATCTAAAAAGGGATCCAATACTAGAAACCCTTTTTCTAATTTATGTACTTGATAAAGAAAAGGAATCAAATATAAAGAAATTTCAGTTGGGCTAATTTTTCTTATAATTGTGGTGATAGCAAGAATCTTAAGGTATGGAAAAAATTATTTTGTTAAATTTTGAAAGTTTTTATTTTTTCTTGTGAATGATGAAAAAAATTTTACTGACCATGTGTAGTAATGGCATTATAAGTAGATTAAGAAGTTAGATCAAATATTTAACCTAACTAATATAATAGTTGAGGGGCACTTTTGGTATAAATAAATCTTCTCAGATTTGAAATGATTTTTTTTATCGTTGCCTTTTATGAATTGGGCTAAATTTTTACAATAAAATTGGTTTCAAGGGAGGTTAGTGATATTTTTAAAATCTTAGAGGAGGGCAGCGAAACTGTCAGGAAATTATCTCTTAGTTAAACTCCAAAATTCTACACCAATCGGGTTAGAGAAATTATCATCCACCGAAAAGTTAAACAGTAATTGAACATGCCAACACTCATTTCCCGTTGGCCAGCATTTAAACTTTGATAATCATAAAGAGTTACGTTACTTTTTTTTTATCGTAATGATAATATTTGTATAACCTATTTTAATCTAATCTAAAGAAAAAAAAAACTGACGGAGAATTTGATCGAAAAAAGTCACTTAAAATAACAATTATAATTAGAGGACAATTATACCCTCAACCCGACCGAGACTTTAAATTCTTGGCATGGCCAACGGTCCAAGAGTTACGTTACTCAACCCCCAAATGTTTTTCACATTTTTTAACGAAAACGCCATCTGCGAGGAAATCATGAGATACAATGACAGGTTGGTAAAAGCATTTTTCGGCCGCAAATGCCGCAAGAATGAAGAATGTGGGGCGGCAATTCCATCAAAAACTGGAAAGGCAACGTCGCTTTCGCCGCAAACAACTACTCATGGCCGGCCATCTTCCACAACATGGACTTGTATTGTACTATCACGTTAAAATATGCTGATTCATTTAATGAGGATATCTGGACTGAGCGGTACAACACATGCTAAAACAGAATTGGCCAGCCGACACGAGATGGGCAATCCAATTCTGTTTTTAAATTGCATTGGGAAATTTGCCAAATTAGTCCCTACATTTTCACAAAAAACTTTTTTAGTCCCTAACATTTAAAATCAGCCAGAATAGTTCCTAACATATAAATTACGAGTCAGTTTGGTCCTAATCCTCGTATTTGCTCTTTTTTCAGGCTAAAAATAGTACATCGGCATAATTTCAATGGTAAAATCGGAAACATTCGTTAATCCATAATTTTGCATCCCTCAAACTCTTCCACCGCTTCTTCAATTGGTTCTCAACCTACTGCTACTAGGATGGAGAATTAACATGAAAAATTGAATGAAAAGACAGAAATATCAAAGACACCAAAAAAAAGTTTCAATCTTGAACAGAAGATTAATGGGAAATCTACTAACCTGGCCAGAGGCTATGACAACAAAGTCAATCATGAGTTGTCCAGAAAGAGAGTATCTAAATTCCGAAGGTGGAAAAGTAAGCAAAAAGCTTTGTGGGTTGGAAAGCTTCAGCTTCAATTCTTTCAAACAAGACAGAGCCTGCATCTGTCATGATCGCCGGCTTCCAATGCATAATCATCTTCTTCCACAATATTCTGTACCAATATCTGCAGTTCCCTCATATTAATTGCTCAAATTTGGTAAGAAAGCTGTTGGAGCATTTTGGCAAGTCCACGGGCTATCTTTGCTTGAACGGAGCCCATATTCCTCTGTCTCTATTCAGCCATTGACCCAATCTCTTCTTCTGCTTCTGCCTTCGTAAAATCATCAGTCCTTTGCTCCTCTTAACCAAGAAATCAGCAACATGGGTTCTCTCAGGCAGCTATGGGTATTGAGAAGAAGACCCTTTTCAGTTTGGAAATCTCTGAATTCGATATCAATTTCAACAAAGAACTCATTTTTATCTTCTTATTTGGCAAATAATTCTCTGCACCTTCTTAAACCCACAAAGCCTTTGGAAAGCTTCAGCAAAAGGCTGAGAACCAATTGAAGAAGACGGAAGAGTCTAGGGATGCAAAATTATGGATTAACAAATGTTTCCGATTTTGCCCTTAAAACTATGCCGGTGTACTATTTTTAGCCAGAAAAAAGAGCAAATACGAGCATTAGGATCAAACTGACTCATAATTTATATGTTAGGAATTATTCTGGCTGATTTTAAATATTAGGGACTAAAAAAGTTTTTTGTGAAAATGTTAAGGACTAATTTGGAAAATTTCCCAATTGCATTCAGAAAATTTGATCAATGGGTATGGGCGGAAACTTATTACCAAACCTGCCGACGCTGGGCAGCTTAAAGTCCTTATCTATCCGCTATAAGTTTGACAAGTAAGCTAGCGTCACCAGTTACACCTAACTCTTTCGTCTTAATTTTCATCTTGACAACCATCCCGTCTTAATCGTCTTTGACATTTTATCTGTAATTCGAAACCACAATCCTTGTGCTAAATTATCAAACTAGCTAACCTTAATAAATTCTTGGACTTCGTTTAATCAATCTAAATTAATTCTCATGAGCTTTACTTTATATCATGCTTTGTGCCCACATACCGACCTATATGATTTCCAGCTTACAGCCAATGATTCGCTTGATCTGCGCCACATGATTCGGTTCAATTTGAGCCACAACCGTTTCTGAGCTGGCTCTTCCCCTTTCACCACACACTAGAACTCCAGAAGTATCTTCATTACTGATTACACACGGTTTGCTTTTTAATTTTACATCATTCCATGTATGACAAGCAGGGGCAGCTACCTCAGCCCCCACCGGCCACCGCCCCCCGCCCGGGGGCCTGGGGCAATTGAAATAAAGAGCAGTCCAATTTGAGCGGCAAATATAGAAAAGTACACAAAAACACCACCGATCAACTATGTTGTCCCAGACGGCAAGGCATGTCTCTTCTGGTAGGCACAAAAATCCTTGAGAGATTGCGTCACTGACGCAAACGCAAGAATGACCGCGTCACTGATAACTTTCAGCATTTATTTGGCATCCCACATAATGCTGATTCGATCAAGAAGTTTGCACTAAAACAAGGAGCAACACAATGATTCAGTTGCTTAGGTTATATGTAAAAGTTTTATGACTGCTTATTTTGAAGATTTGATTATCTTTCCCTCCCACACTATAAATACTACTGATTCCTAGTTCCCTCCAGGCAGCACACAAGCCAATAGATAACAAATACTACTATATAGTATCAAGCAAGCACAGAGCAGAGGAGAGAAATCAGAAATGGAAGGAACACATCAACCCCACGTGGTGGTAGTCCCATACCCAAGCCAAGGCCACATTAACCCTCTACTCCAGTTTGCCAAACGACTCGCCTCTAAAGGTGTTAAAGCTACATTTGCCACCACTTACTACACAGTCAAGTCCGTTCATGCAGCGAACATTGCAGTTGAGCCCATCTCCGATGGATTCGATGAGGGTGGTTTTGCTCAAGCGCAGAAGGAAGATGTCTACATCAAGGGTTTCAGAGAAAATGGCTCCAGAACTCTATCACAAATCATTTCCAAGTACCAGAACTCTAGCTCTCCCATCACTTGTGTGGTCTATGACTCGTTTTTACCATGGGCTCTTGATGTGGCTAGGCAACATGGAATTTATGGTGCATCATTCTTCACTAACTCAGTAGCTGTTTGCGCCATTTTCTGCCACATACACCACGGTTCCCTTGCTTTGCCGGTAAAACAGGAAGATGTGCCCTTGCAGTTGCCCGGCTTGCCTGCCTTAAACTCTCCTGATATGCCAAGCTTCATCAAGGCACCAGAAAGCTACCCTGCTTACTTAGCAATGAAAATGAGTCAGTACTCGAACTTGGAAAAGGCTGATTGGATATTTAATAACAGCTTTGAAGAACTAGAGGGCGAGGTAATGAAGCATGTCATCTAAATTTCTGAGATAGTCGATTTTTTAAGAGTGACCATGTATTTTACATGGAATTGAGGTGCTAATTTTTCTGAATTCAATTTGGTTTATTTGCTTATATACAGAAATATTTTGCTGAATTTACTCTTTTTTTTTTCTTTTCCATTTCTAGGCGGCAAAAAGTGTATCAGAGCTCTGGCCGGCAAAGCTGATAGGACCAATGGTTCCATCTGCTTACCTGGATGGTAGAATTGAGGGAGACAGGGGATATGGAGCTAGTCTATGGAAACCACTCAGTGAACACTGCATCAGATGGCTCAAAATGAAGCCGCAGAAGTCAGTGGTGTACATTTCTTTTGGAAGCATGGTATCTCTGTCAGCAAAACAGATGGAAGAGATAGCATGGGCACTGAAAGGTGGTGATTTCAATTTCCTTTGGGTTGTGAGAGAGTCAGAACGTAGTAAATTTCCCGATAGATTCATGGACTCTACAGCAGGAAAGGGTCTAGTAGTGTCATGGTGTAATCAGCTAGAAATGTTAGCTCACCCATCCATTGGTTGCTTCGTCACACATTGTGGATGGAACTCAACACTTGAAGGGCTGAGCCTTGGGGTGCCAATGGTGGGAATGCCACAATGGTCTGATCAGATGCCAGATGCCAAGTTTATTGAGGACATATGGCGTGTAGGCGTTAGAGCCAAGGAAAATGAATTTGGAATTGTAAGAAGAGAAGAGCTTCTATTTTGTCTGAAGCAAGTGATGGAAGGAGAAAGAAGTCATGAGATTAGGAGAAATGCCGGGCTATGGAAGGAAATGGCCAGAGCAGCAGTTGGGGAGAAAGGAAGCTCAGACAAGTCTATCAATGAATTTGTGAAGCATTTAATGGATGCCAAGGGCAGAGAAGGAACCTGGAATGACCGCTTCTTGAGACAAGGACGAATTGCTTTGTCGATGGATTGTAAGGTTCTTCTCTAATTTAAGGTTCTTGAGAGAAGGATGAATTGCTTTGCCGATGGATTGTAAGGTTCTTCTCTAATTTAAGATTCATCAACCTTCCAGCATTGTAATTTCTTCCTCACTGTTTTCTATTTCTTACCCATTTAATGGTGTTTTGAGAGTATACAATAGCCATTGTTTTCTCCATGGATACCCCTCAACTTATTATAACACTGGAGATCAGCCATCTTGTTTCGTTTGATTATAAAGATGGAGAATTGGAGATACTTTAATTCCCGGCTTGCATAAAACAGGAGGGCCACGAATATAATAATACACAAAAATTATGACAGGCAGCACTAGCCCTGCTTCACCACTGTGCCTCTTCAGTGAAAAGAACCACTAATAACCAGCATAACAGTGCTGTGCAAAGATTTGTATCGGCCACCTGACGTAGCTTTGGGCCTAACCTAAAGCATCAATGACCCACTCAATGCTCATACTACATAATATGAAGAGGACATTGATTCAGTATGTTTGTCATTGCTCTATAGCCATTCTACACAAAAAAAAAATGCACAATTAAATTAAACCTATAACACGTGATTGCAAACTCATAGTATGCTGCTGAAACCTGTTTTATGTGACGATTTTTCCAGAACGGTATGCACGCTGGTTTTCCTCAAACCTACCAAGGAAGGAAAGAAAAGATTGTTCAGATATACAACCAACAGTAAATTTGATAAATTATAGGTTTCATTTGAACTGTAAGCTGTATTTACAAGAATGTTTAACAAGAGTATGCTTATCACTGGTTTTTCTTGAAACCTACCAAGAAGGGAAGAATGAAGATGAGTCTAGACTAGCACATGTGAATTCTAGAACTGTAGAATCTTCCCAATTCCAAAGAATTTGGTACATCTAGTGATGATTTGCATCAACTGAAGCGTTGAAATCAACATAACCTTATCTTCAGAACCAAAATAGAGACTACAAAAATGCTTACCGCTCTTCTTGAGCTTGTTGCGAAAGCTCCTTTTTCTGCTAAAAGCCTTCTCCTGCAGTCATGCAAGAGTGTTATGATATCTTGAGAAGGTGTATCAAAGTAACATCATTTTTCTGAGGAGAATGTGTACATGACTAACAAAATCTGATCCCAAGATAAAAATAGTTCTAGCATAGTTTAACAGGACCACAACCTTAAAAAGGCATAACTTTCAATTGCAAACAGACTTACCAAATTAGACATCATTTCTATCGCAATCAGAGTAAAGACATGGAAACAATAAATTCAGCAACAAGGCTTAATGAAACCAAACATGCAGTTTTTCTTCAAAAGTATCAAATATTACCACAGGTAGACCCTGTTTTTCAGCTTGGCGAATTGCAGAGACAAGATCACGGTTTGCTTCCGTATACAGGCTTGTAACAAGGCCAGGTTGACCTGCTCTTGCTGTGCGACCAACTCTATGGAGGAAATCAACAGCAGATGTAGCAAATTCAGCCTAAAACAAAATAGAAACAAGCAGAGTTGGACTTCAGAAAAAGTATACTTGGCTTCATACAAGTTGCTACAGGAATAAATAAAGGAAGAAAGAGTTGAAAGCATTAAGAATCAATCTAGCATCACCATGTCTGTTCTCTCTTTCTTTTGCATGTATTGCACCAAAATATGTATCCTTTCAGATCTTACAATAAAGAAAATGTAACGTTCGTTGAGACCTCTAATACCATTTTTCAAGAAGACAAATAGTAAAAGAGTTTCTTATAATCAATTGCTCGTGGAAAATTTTTAGTCTTGAGACATAATTCAGCATGTACTTCAAATCTTTCAAACAATTCTTTGTAGGCCCACGGGTATAGGAGGAAGGGGAAATGAATAATCTAGACTGCGCTTCTTCCATCCAGCTAGGTTTCCACAAAACCACATTAGCAAACACAGGTTACCCCTGCCTCTGCTCCAAAAGTTTGAACAAAATTCAGGCATAAAAGAAAGAAAGCAAGAGCACTAATGTATCGGATAAGCCAAAAGTGGACTATACTGCTTAGTACGTGCATTCCAACCCAAAGTATCTGGATTTAACTCTGCAGGAAGCTCACGAACATATTCAGGAACTGGAAATCTTAGCAACAGATTGGGATGGTTTTGGTACACCCAAAGTAAACTCCTTCCTATTTCTCCACAGTACACCATGATCTATATGACAATCTTTTGCGTTTTCCCTCTTTTTCTGCTTTTTTCCTTTGTCTGATCATATAATTTCCAGTTTATATGATTATAAGGAGACTGACTTTCTTAGTTGGCAAATGCACTAGTGAACAATTGACTGAATACTTCATGCATCCCATATTGAACTTGTCAATGTAAAGTAACTAGACGAAAAATAGCAAACCTTAGAAGCGATGAAGTACCTGAATAACATGTGAAATATTAGGCACATCTAGACCACGTGCAGCAGCATCGGTACACACAAAAACACCACCTTTCTGCTGGAAATCCAATAAATTTTTCGTGCGCTCATCCAATGAGCAATCACTATGGTAACGAAAACATTCAATTCCAGCTCCAGTCAAGACCTTAGACACAGCTTCAACAGCCTCAACAGTGTTTGCAAACACAATTGTTCGGATAATCCCAGATGAAGAATTCAATCCAGAATTGTAACCATGGTTGACAGCACTTATGAGAGCATCTACCTGTGTATCAACTGCCACTTCAATCCATTTCTGCTCCAACCTAAAGCAAAGGAGGAAACATTTGAGAAAAAAATATACATATAACAGTGCAACCTAAATGAGTTAAGCCATAACAGTAAGCATGGCCAGACTATTCTCAGCAGATCCACATTTTCTTCATGCCTAGAACCATAGCTCTCAAAAAGATAACCATTGCAGGAATAGTGAAATAATTACATATTGTTGCTAGAATTCTTAAACTGTGTCCATAAAATTGGGAGACTTCTTTCTACTTCCTTAACAGAAGACTATGTTATAGGTGTTGGTCTTTCTACTTCCTTGACCATTTGCATAAAAGTTGTCCATCCTAGGCATGTCGTATGATCAATCACCAGCAGCAATTAATCTACGGATCACCTGAACCCAATACATGGATTGAGACTCTGTCAGTGAAGTGAAACAGTGTAAAGGAAATCACAAGGATGACACAAGTTATGTTCTCCTACTTCCCAGGTTACCTTAAATTTCCTTTTCGAATCTGACTTAATCCAGTAAACTGATTCGACAAGCAACACCAAATTTGCATACTTTCCCCCCTTCCACTGCATTGTGACACTTCAGCTTTTTAATCGGTCAACTTGCAAAGCCTCTACAGATTTATGATTGAAGACATTTTTACTGTCCTATGGTAACTTCCCATCAAAACTCTGATAATGTTCCAGTACACTTTTAAGAAAGTATCTAAATCAATATTAAAATTATAAAAGAGAAAAAGAAAAGATGGGTACGTGCTGTTCTGCACAAAATCAGCATTACCAATTATTGCTAAACAGTCAATATGCAACCAAAACTAAAAATAAAAAAGAAAGACTTCAAATATATAGATCAATTAATTAGCACACCTGGGGTTGTGGCGATGGACGTAATTTCCTGTAACCCAGCTGGCTTCTGGATACATCCGTTTCAATACTTCTCCTGCAGTTTTTTTTCCATTCATAGGAAGAGTTGCTGCAACAAAAATGTACTGCTTACTCCGCTCATATGTTTTCCTAACCCTTCTCCAGTCTTTCCTTTGCACATTATGATCTTCAGTTTCCAAGGTTTCAGCAGCATCATCACTCTCAGAACGTTCATCATTTTCCAAAATAAAATCTCCATCCATATCTATATGCTCATTTATACTAGCTTCAATGTGACCCTTATCACTTAAGCCCACAGTGTTCTCACTTTCTAAACTCTTCATGCGAGACAACTGCTTTTCATCAAAGCGAAGCATGTGTATGAGACGGATGACTTGGTTCTGGAAACCCCCACAAAGAAGCATGTCTGCTTCATCAAAAACCTACACATCATTTAAAGAAGCAAATTATATTAGAAAAGGCAACAAGTTCAAAAATAAAAATAATCAGGGACACATTAACTTACAACATATTTCACACCGTGTATGAAGTTAGAGCGCCTGCATCTCTCTAGATCAACTGCATAAAGGTAATTAAGAAGCGCAACTGGTGTTGAAACAATTATATCTGGTCCATGAACTGGCCAACCCTGCGTCAGATATACAATAGATAATCTTTGTTGCATTATGATTGAAAACTATATTGAGCAGCATAGATATCAGCAGTAATATACCAAATATGGTATAGAATCCCGCTGGTAACAGAGACATGAAAACTTGTTGCAGGCACTTATTCATTCCAGGAGAAAAATAAGAAGAATTATGTACCTGATGCCCACATACAGCTGCAACACTAAGCAGAGGTTCTCCATTTTCTTTACGCAGATTGTTTGCCATCTGGACAATTTGTCCACACAACATGACATTTGGACAAAGAACAAGAGATTGAGGATAGCGTTTGCGCAATTCTCGATCAGACAAAGATTCCACTGAATCATCAGAGGTCCTGCATAACATATCGAATAAAGGAACTAGATATCCATGGGTTTTCCCACTACCAGTCTCTGCTGCAACCACTGTGTCAGCTCCCGAAAGTATTCTCGGGATGCAAGCAGCCTGAATTGCAGATAATGCATAAGTATCCTACTCTATCTAACAAATCTAAACAGTACGAAATAATGATTAACTATGCTTTCGTTGCATAATGGTTTAACTATTGTGTCATAAAATTCAAAAAAAGAATCACCAATAAAAATGCGAAAAAATCAAATAATTAACGTGAATAGCACTAAAAGTACAACAAGAGTTCACAAATGAATTTCACAAAAAAAAAAAAAGGAAAGAACGAAACCCACGTGAAGTTTAAATCTTTTTATCATTTCAAGGAAATCCCGAGTAATAACAAGTAGGAAAAAGCAAAAATATATCAACTCGGTAATTCGTGTACCTGAACTAGGGAGGGTCTGTGCAAACCAATATCAGATAGAGCTCGAGCAACTAAATCAGAAACACCCAGAGAAGCCCATGAAACATTTTCTTCTGCAAAGAATGTCTCACTTCCACTTTTATTACCAGCAGCGGTGGCGGTGGCAACACCGGCGGCGGCTGTTCCCAATGATCTAGTTTTAAAGCTGCATGGTGTGATTGAAAAAGATAAGCAAGATCGGAGAAAAGAATGCTTTAGAGGCAGGATAAGATTAGGGGATAGAGAAGAAGACGATGATGAAAATCTGCATATGTTAAGCATTGGAAATGAAATTGAATGCTGCAAAATCATCAAGTTATGATCTTTTTCCCCTTTGTTTTCTAGTTTTAGCAATTGAACTGTGATTGCTCTGGCCTGATGTGCAAATAAGACTTGAGTTTATTTGTTGAGGGTTTATGCAGGGGTTTAAACTGATGTCCAAATTTCTAATCCTTTTCTCTTGGTCTTCTTCGTGCACCGAGTTAAAGTTAAAAAGTGCTGAAACTGAACATTTAAGGTTTGTTTGATAACACAAACAAGTGCTTAAACTGAACATTTTCAGACATTCAGAAATTTTAGATATTTAACAAATAAAAATTTATCTACTGAACTCATTAAGTGGTGCTGAATTTGTGTGTATTTTTTTCAGCACAAGAATCATAATTGAATGCTAAATTCTGATTAGAATCAACAGATTTACTTCAATCATTTTATCATTTCTACCAAATTTACCCTTGTTTGTTAACTATATTCAAAATTCTTATCTAATTAAACAATCTGATATTCTCTATTTAATTGCTTTATACTTATCTTTTTTCTATTTAATGATTTTTACAGCTTTTTCATACTCCTCACATCTTTTTATTCTTTCATTATTTAATTTTTTTCCTCTCACTTTTTTTTATCTACTATTACTGTACTCACCAATCTCAAATTTGTTTTTTTTTTCATAATATACTTCATCTTTTATATTAATTTGATTTAAAAATAATTATTATCATTTTTATACCTAACAATTTTAAGTTAATTAAATCATAGGTATTTTTAAATCAAATTAATATAAAAGATGAAGTATATTATGAAAAAAAAACAAATTTGAGATTGGTGAGTACAGTAATAGTAGATAAAAAAAAGTGAGAGGAAAAAAATTAAAATAATGAAAGAATAAAAAGATGTGAGGAGTATGAAAAAGCTGTAAAAATCATTAAATAGAAAAAAAGATAAGTATAAAGCAATTAAATAGAGAATATCAGATTGTTTAATTAGATAAGAATTTTGAATATAGTTAACAAACAAGGGTAAATTTGGTAGAAATGATAAAATGATTGAAGTAAATCTGTTGATTCTAATCAGAATTTAGCATTCAATTATGATTCTTGTGCTGAAAAAAATACACACAAATTCAGCACCGCTTAACGAGTTCAGTAGATGAATTTTTATTTGTTAAATATCTAAAATTTCTGAATGTCTGAAAATGTTCAGTTTCAGCACTTTTTGTGTTATCAATCAAACCCTAAATGATAAGATATTTCTGTTATTAGACATGCTAAATTGAAAAGGTTTGAATGAATTAATTTTCAATATTAAGTAGAATTATCAAACTCTACACGTCCAACTAACACTACATTTAAAGTCTTATTCATTGTTCTAAGTTACCCATCCAACTCCTTAATAATGAGCCCCAAGATGGATCTTTGGACTTAATTTGATTTAAAATTTTCATAATTTTATTACAAAAAGAAGGATTATTTAAAAGATCTACTTACTAACTTATAATTGAGCAATAAGTACAATGGAAAAAGGGTTGGATTGAATGGTTCTGGAGGAGAGATTGTAAAGTGAGAAATCTTGGGCTCGCACCCTCCTATTACACTATATAAAAAAAAAAGCAATAAATACATCAACAATCTTGACTAGCATTAGAAAGTTCTTCCTTACATGTGGTAATTAAAAAAAGGAAGGAACACCAAAGATTAAATAATTAGTACCATATGGTGCTTAACATTCGTTATTCAAATGGATGGAATCTTGGACACCTGAAAAATTGCTGCCATAACCACCATTTCCTGAGGGAGCCTCTCAGGAAAGTAAATTTGGTTAGCCTATGTTGTTAATCAGTAAATTTGGCTGTAACATTCCTAAAGTAGAAGTACTGGGTAATATTTGGACCGTTGTAAGTGTTGAACTCTACACAAAATACTAGTTACAAAGAGGTCCTATAAGTTGTCATAGTCACCGTAATCAGAAGCATTTTCATCATAATCAGAGCCGCTCTAAAAGTTAATGTTTTGGTTTTCTGCTGTTTCAGAGGGGTTTACACTACCTACTTGCAGAACATCTTTTAAATCATCAAGAATGAAGGGTTCTACAAGGTTCCAAAACCTTGAAGCATTGCTCCCTTGAAAACCTATCAAAAACACCCTTCCCTTCCTTTTTACCCTGTTTTCCAAAGATCTCGTCTTCAATGCTTTCAGAACCCTCGCAATGCCTTCTTGACTTCCCTTTAGCTTCAACAGAATGTCCCCTCCCGACGTCCTATGGCCACCATACATATACCAGTATGCAAGGGCTCGGGGTGACAACCACCGGTGAATTAGCTTCGGAATCGCAGGCTGACTGTTAGGCCAGAACTGCTCGGCATAAAAAGTAAAACAAGAATGTGAGATGGTAGTAAAGTGAAATGGAGTACCATCAACCCCATCTACTGGATTTCCGCAGTCCAACCATTCATGGTACTCGTCATGTATATGTCTCTTCAAAACAGAATGAATACCCGACTGTTCATTAAACTCAAAAGTAATGGCAAATTTCCTATTATCTTGACTTGATACCATTCTTAAACCACCCAAGAGCATCCCGACTAAGATCTCTCGCTGGACATCATTAAGCTTCAACTTTGGGGGTGTTCTGACAACTTCTCTACTCAAGCTAAGAGTATAATCAAGCTTCTTTTTTAAAGCAGGCTCGATTTCGTAATTGTTGCGGCACATTAAATCGAACATCTTTTCTATCTTCACATAATCTCCACAGGAGAGATAGCCCTTCAACATTGTGTTACATGACCTAGCATTAACACCAACTGTGGCGTTACCATACATTTGGCTGAAGATCTCTTCCACCCTCTCCAGATTGCCAACTTGTACAAGTGAATCTAAGTAAATGTTGTACATGGTTCTGTTCGGCTGACATTTCTCAAGGCACTGGATGAAAGCCGACTCCAACTTATCATGCAAGCCTAAGTTGGAATACATAACCATCAAATGGATAAAAGATGGTCTGAGGGGTTTCAAGCCACTATTTATGAACTCTACCATAAGAGACTCAACCTGTTCTGTATTTCGAGCTTTAGACAACACCTCTACAATTTTGTGATATGCCATAATACTTGCGGAACCCAAAAGCTCCTGCATACTCCTGAACACTCCCAAAGATTTCATGGGTTCTCCAACCTTTGCATAAACTTCCATAAGATACACAAATGCTTGAGGTGGAGGATCCTTATTGAAGGACAGAAGCTTATTCCAAGTTTTTTCTGCTTCCTCTAAATCTCCTTCATTAGAGCAAGCTCGTAAGACCGACACCAGCACCTCTCTGCTCTCTTCAAATCCCTTTGATTGCATTTCAGCTCGCAATGATGCAATCCTTTCCATATCTATGGCATCCTGATAGCTGCGGAGCCATATAAGGCTGCCGTAGATGTCCTTGTGCATTTCAAGTCCAGAAGTTGTCAAGTCGTGAAATATAAACTCTGCCTGGGCAAGTAGGTGCTTACAAGAGCCTCCTGGTTTGCTCGCAAGAGCTCTGAACAAGGAATTGTGTAAGTTGAGTCGAGGCTTATAACCTCCCAACTGAACCATACCTGTAAATATGTTGCATGCTTCCTCTAGGCAACCTTCAGCAGAAGAACTAAGATAGGCAACAGTCAGTATATGATACGTGGATTCGCTAGGAACTCGTCCTTGGTTAAGTATCTCATCAAAAATCTCCCTACATTTCAAGTACTTTCGCTCCTTACCCATGTAGTCAGCTAACTTGGTTGCAAGACCAAAATCAAAACGGAACCAGTGTTGCTGCATCATCCATTTGTAAACCTGAAAATACAAGTTCCTAGTATTATCAGTTCAGCGATCAAATAGCAATCCTCGTGCTTTTGGGAAATGAGGCAGCTGGAGAGGCGTAAAACAGGCAAGTCTCCCCGTAGTTGCAGTTAAATGTGAGGGGCCCCGGGGGGGGGGGGGGGGGGGAACTATGTATCCAAACTTGCATCAAACGATCATGGAGTAAACTATTTCACTCATCCCTCTACGAAATAATCGTAAAGCTTTCAAAATTCTAATGGAAGCTTTCAATCATGGAAGCGTACTCTCTTTTTTTTTTTAATTATTCAGCAAATATAATTTGATATACTTGATAATTTGGCGGGAATAGCAAAGTTATTCATTAACTTGGTAATGTGGCCAACGATTGAATAATGGAGTTGAGCTGAACAGAAGCTCGAAATGATCAACCTTTTTAGCTTAAAATAGATGGGGAAAGAAACAGAATTTACCCTAAAAGCGGTCTCATTTTCGCGAATGCGGATACAATGAACTACTACATAAGTAGCATCATCTTGCCTCATCCATTTTCTCTGGGAATTCAGGAGCCGGATCAGCGTCCCGTGATTATGCGCCGGCAACTCCTTACAAAGCCAAGCCAATTTTGACCGGCGCCACTGTTCCGGAAGCTCATCAAGTTCTTTAACTTGAACGGTTGGCGAGTCGAATCGCCTCAACTCAGTCGACTCAAACAGACCATCAAAATCGAATCCTTCCGTCTCCCCATTTTTCAGTATCTCTAGATTGTCATCATCGGGTAGAGATTTTTCAGGCGAGCGGTCCAACTGTTGAACCGAAGTAGTAGCTGAGACGGAATAGAGAGGTGGAAATGTGATGAAACGGAGGCGGAGCGAGGGACGGAGATAGAGATAGCAGGGGAGAGCGAGGGATGTGGGAAATTTGGAGGATTGGGTCGGGCAAGTCCGGAAATTCGGAAGAGGAGTTTGGGCTGAGCTGGAGAAGGGGCTGCTCAGAAGCAGCATGATATATGGGACGTCTACAAAATAGAGTTTGGCGGGGAAACGTGGGAGGCTGCCTCCGACGACGGCAGCCGGGAGCTAAGGGGCTTTAATTTGGTAGTGGTGGTCCCGGGATGACTAAAATTTTTTGTAAATGATTCCAATTACAATTCCGATTCCTAAACATGAGCCAAGCGGCCCCTGAGTACTTAATAGAACCCAACTCAAATATCCGCTAGCTTTCACTTTCAGTAGTGTTTCTGCTTCAGTTTTTTATCCCAATTTTGATGCGAATTTAAATGTTAAGGAAAATAGGAAATAGTAAAGGGGCGGATGTTTTCGCGATTTCCACAAACTTAGAGTAGGTGAGTGTAATTTACGAAAAGTTTAACGATAGACACAAAAGAGTACTCGTCACGGTTTCTTCTGGTTTGTTCGACAATTTCTGCTTGCTGAAATGGCGCCAAGGAGAAGCACTCCTGCTATTACTAATAAGACGAAGAAGAAGGCTAAATCTCCGCCGTCCGATCCTCAAGGAATGTTCTCCGGGATGGTTGTTCACTTAATCGAAAGCGGAGTTCAGGCCCGTCGGTTACAGGTTGGTTTTTCTATTGCTGTCCGCTCGTTAAATTTTTTTCCATGAAAAAGACTCCTACTTTAGATGAATTTGGGATTTGAAATTTCTTTCTTTTTTGTGGCCTTTGGTGTCATCTTATGAAGATTTGGAAGCACAGATTAGAGCAATTGGGGGCGAAAATAGAGGATGATTTCTCGAAAAATGTTACGCATGTGTTTGCTTTAAACTTAGATACATTGATTCAAAAAGTTGATCTTGAACTCGTAAAGCGCTTGAAAACGGTGAGTAATAGGATTTTGTGTTCATCATCGATATATTATGCTAATTTTGTTGGTACATTTTTTTTCTTGCGTAATTTGATTGGTAGAGATCAAGTCTAACTATTCTGTTTTTGTTATTGTTTAGCAATCTTTTTGTTGTCTTTAGATTTAATTTCAGTTTCTTTTCTAGCTCTTTAAAGGCCTAATTTAAGTGATATGAAGCTCAATTAAAAGTTTACTAGGAAAAAAGAAGCTTTTTTAAGGATTTTATGATACGCTATCACTCAATTTTTCTTATATTTTGGTGGTTTGAATGCAGCTAGCTACTTGGCTTAGAAATTAATCTCTGAAGTGTGACTCGTAATTTTCTTTGATTGAAGAACATATTTAGAAAATTTTAGGAACTTTGGTTATTTCTTGCTACTTTTGTTCAGATAGTTCTCAGTTATCAGTGGCTTGAAGACAGCTTGAGAGAAGGAAAAAAAGTACTTGAAGAATCATATATTCTGTCATTGGAGAGAGGAGGAGGTGACAAGATAAGCAACACTGCAGAAGAAACTTTCCCCGAACTCTTGAATGATGTCCATTCTGGTGCTAGTGAAACATTACAGCAAAAAAAGATCAGAATTTCGCCAATGGATCTTGCAGATACAAATCTGAAGAACACTGTCAAATTGGAGGAAAATGCAGTACCTGAGTCACCTGATTCTTCAAGTGGTTCATATGGCTCTATGCATTCTTTAAGTCCCGAAATCACTGGCCCATCAATTGATGCTCAACACAAGACTGTAAGTTTTGATTTCAGACATGTCATTTGTCTTATTTGTATAAATCAATGCAACTTTTATTTCCTGAATTTATCCTTCGGAAGGCAGCAGTGTGGTCTAGAGGAATAATGGTGTAACAATCAATTCTGTAAGCATCTTTTTGTTGGCCTAAATGTCATTGAATCTTTCTATTATCTTCTGATCAGGTTTTGACTTCAGACTCAGCCTTGCTTTACAGTCCTCCTGATTTAAACAGGAATATAACTGAGATATTTGGGAGGCTTATAAACATATATAGAGGTGAAGACTTTTGGAATTATCATTTTCTATTTTAGGATAATATCTCATCTTTTCATCCTCTGAATGCTTTGTTTCGTTTTACTTGTTCCATGGTAGCTCTTGGTGACGATCGGAGGTCATTTAGCTATCACAAAGCCATTCATGTGATTGAAAAGCTGCCTTTCAAAATTGAGAGTGTGGAACAGGTTAAACACTTACCTGGTATTGGCAAGTCAATGCAAGATCATGTAAGTAAAGTATCTTTTACTGTATCATGTACAACTACACTTTCTTTGTTTGTGGACAATAAACGCAAGTATCATACCATCTCAAGCTTCTCATTGCTTGTGTAGAATTCTGAGACAGAAAGTCCTGGTTTTTCTATCCCACTTTAGAATTTGGTGGTGAAGTTACTAGTTGTATGCAGATAACATGCACGAAGAATTTTCCCATTATATATAAGCTAATTCTGCATCTATTTAAGTAGGCACCTAAACAATGCGTTTCATTTGTCTGTCTCTGAAAGTCCTGGTGGTTCTATCCCACTTTAGAATTTGGTGGTGAAGTTACTAGTTGTATGCGGATAACATGCACAAAGAATTTTTCCTTTTTATATAAGCTAATTCTGCATCTATTTAAGTAGGCACCTAGACAATGTGTTTCTTTTGTCTGTCTCTGATATTATGTAGATTCTGATTCATTGATTGATAAAAGTGTTGTTATATATCTTTTACAACTGAAATCTCCAATATTAGGTAAGTCTGGCGGGTTGCAGGAGAATTATCACCCGCATATGTTCCTCTACATACCTTGAAAAGACAAGCATGCTCTCTGATTGCAGATTCAGGAGATAGTGACAACTGGGAAGCTATCCAAGTTGGAGCACTTTGAGAAGGATGAAAAGGTATCACAAGCCTCCGTAATTCGTCAAATGTCTTTTGATTTATTTCAATAATAGTTGGTGATGAGAGATGTTTTGCTTGTGTTATCTTGTTAACTGCATTTTCTGTAATATATAACAGGTTTCTCCTCATATGTTCTTGGAATTTGAGGACTTATAAGATGTTCATTTTCCATGCTGTACAACTGTACATCAGATTTTGTGAGTGTGTGGCTTGATGGTTGATTGCAATTTACCATCGTGATACCCCTGAATGACAATCAATCTGATTTACTTGTTTAAGTATGTTTAATATATAGAATTGGTGAGATTCGGCTACATGAATATTTTCTGTAGATGAGTGCGTATCTTACATATCCAGGAGCTAAACCTGTTCTCCATTTCCTCCTACATGATCCGAAACCCTGTAGAGGATCATGGCAGAGATTTTTATGCATATGATTATTCGCAAAATGAGGAGCTACTAGCTCATTCTTGTGATCAATTGTAGAGTTGAATTGTTGAGGAAATTACCAACTCCCAATTTGTTTCATGCAAACTAAAGGGCATTGAGTTTCTTATTTGTTCTTTCTTGTGGATTTTCAGGTAAAGACAATTAGTTTGTTTGGAGAAATATGGGGAATTGGTCCAGCCACTGCTTTGAAGCTTTATGAAAAAGGCTACCGAACTTTGGATGACCTGAAAAATGAGGAATCATTGACAAATGCACAGAGGTTGGGGTTGAAGTACTTCGATGATATCAGAAAAAGGATTCCAAGGCATGAGGCAAGCTCCCTCCCCCCTCCCCTCCCCCACCCCACAACAAGGAAAATGAAATGAGTCCAATTACATTTATTATATTCTTATGTTCATATAATTGCTGATTCATATGTGACCTACATGAGCCCTGTTTGAATCATGCAGGTTGAAGAGATGGGACATCTTCTAAAGAAAGCTGGAGATGATGTTTTGCCTGGGGTATAGCTTATTTCAATTTCTTTTTTTGCATATGATTTTTGATTAATTATGAAAGAATTTCATTCCTTTTTTTTTATGAGATGAATTTTATATGCATTCGTTGTTGGTATTGATTGGTCAAAAGTTTGGGTGGGACAGCCAGCTTGTGAGCTACCAAATTTCTGGAAAATTTATAAAATTGCTTAAGTTCAAGATTACTTTTTCTGAAAGTTAACTTTGAGATTGATTATTTATTGTCCTAGAAACCATCTTTTTTTAAAGCCCTGGATTTTGCTTAGTTTGTTTCAGACATTTCTCACATAAGCGTTTGCATGGTCAAAATGCATCTTAATTATAGCTGCCAAAGAACAATGCCAGTTAACCAAAGTATCAATGCTAATTTGCAAAACAAATAAGCAAGGTTCTCCTGAATAGCTTCATGAGATATCATGCTATGCTGCAAATGTGTTGGCTTGTTCAGTGGACTTTAGCACAAAAAATTTTGCACCCTCGAAAATCACTGGAGTGGCATTCTTGCATCCTGGAATTAGGTATTGCTACCAAGGTTTGCCTGACTGATGGAATTACGTTTTGCAATCTATTCCCCTTTTTTTTTTTAATATCTACGTGACTTGAGATCTACATTGACAATTCTACATCTTCAAGCCCTCTACATTTCTAGGTTTGCAATGGGCAGAGATATATAATTGTGAAGGAATGCAAGATTGTCATGTTGTGCTAATTGGGAAATCTAGATCCTTAAAAAGTTAAAATTTTTTTTCCCAAAAAAATTTGCATTTTTTATTGTGAATATTTTTTCCTTCTCCTGCATCGTGAAGAAAACATCAAATTCATCATATGTTGATTTCTTTTTGCTTGTCATTTGTTAATATGAAGCTTGATTCTGCAGGTAGAAATTGTTTGTGGAGGATCTTATCGACGGGGAAAAGCTTCTTGTGGGGATTTGGACATATTAATTACTCATCCTGATGGTAAAAGGTATCATTTTTCCAATTTCACTTCCACAAAATTTGCATATACCCATGAGTTCTCCCAGAAAATATAATCAGCAAGAGAAAATGGATAAGAAAGGAAGGGCAGTGCTAATAGTTCTGTCCTTTGTACTTTTGGCTTGAAGGTTGGGCTGTGGTTTGGGATGAAAGTAAAGAATTCACCATGCTGGCTGACCTAGCTTTAAATGTTGCTCAAGCGATGATTGTTATTGTTGCAAATTTTGCCAAGATTTCTTAGATAAGGCCCCATTCTCTTTTTTTCTGGCACTTGTTGAGAGGCTGAAAATAGTTCTTTATTCTTGCAGTCATGTAGGCTTTCTCCCACAGTATGTGAAGCACCTGAAAGACATGAAGTTCTTGAGAGAAGATTTGGTCTTTAGTGTTCACAGTGAAGAGGTCTTTCTAACTCTAAACCTCCTTATCTGCATTGAATATATATACTTAATTACCTGTAAGACAATCTAGAGAACGGCTTGTCTTGATCTGAATTGTCTTTAAATTGAGTTACGTATGTGTTCTTATTTCTTTGATATAATTTGTTTATATTTCTTCTTACTATTTCATAGTGTTAGTTTTGGCTGGAGAACATATCTTGCATCTATCAGCAACTTATCTAGGAATTTGAACATTGTCTCATACCTTATGTAGAGTTTTTTTTTTTCCTTTTTAAATATTCAAATTGCAACCTGAAATAATTTCCCTGGAGAGGTTCCTACTTGGGATTAAATGATGTTTTGCTAATGGTTATTTAACATTTAGTTTGTTTGGTTTCTGAAATTTGGCTTTCCCTCCACGCATCTCTCAACCACTTCCTTTATCTTGTTCTTTAAGTTGCATTCTATTTGTTAACCTTCCTGAAATATTTTTCAGTGATGATATGATTTCTCCCAGAAGATCTAGTGGCTGTATTTTTAGACCAGCTAAAGTCAAAAGAATTTATTAGGTTCAGCAGTTGCTTTTGCATGAGCCTGTTAATGGAATATATTTCCTGTTGGTTGATATTCACTCATTCGTTACATGTGCCCAGGTTACAGATTCAGGAGTGGACACTTACTTTGGCCTTTGCACTTACCCTGGACGAGAATTGCGGCACCGCATAGACTTCAAGGTACTTGAGTTTTGGTTTATGTGTTTTGATCAAGTCGTAATTTTCCTGGTTGATATGGTAAGTCATGGAAATATATCATATGTCTTTTCATTGTTGCAAATATAGTGAAATTTGTCTTTTTAGTTACAACTACTGAGAGGTGGATTGTTTCTTCTGCTCATTCAGGGGTGGAGCACTGATTGTTTTATCTTCTAAATTTTAGTTCCTCTGTTAGTATCTTGACTTTTCCTGTCATTTGGGGAAAACTTATGCTTTGTCATGGTTGTAGTTTTATGATATTACTTTTTATTTTTAATCTTATGTTTTTGTAACTAGTTCTTTGGTATTACTTATGATGATAAGATCTAGAGCTAAAAGAAATGCTGTCACCTTGACTTATATAAACCATTAATTTCTGGCTCTTTTATATTTTTTAAGCACTAGAGCTGATTTCTAAATGTGCCGGTGTTCACAGGTTTATCCAAGGGACATCCATGCATTTGGATTGATAGCTTGGACGGGGAATGACGTATTGAACAGGAGGTTGGTCCGTTCACTTTGATTTGGAATTTGTACCTCTGATCTTTCAATTAGGATACTTATCCAGCATTAGAGATTGAGCTGACAATGTGGGCCTTCATCTCTCATGAGGATGCACACTTACGAATTTGTCATACAAGTGCATCTGTCAGAGGCCAAAATTGCCATTTTCAATGCCTGTTTTTCGATTTGCCATCTTATTCTGTTTTGCAACATATATTCAATCTATTGTCGCATTTCTTTACATGAATGACTGTGAAGTTATTGTCTCCACTCACCATCCCAACCATTTCTGATGCACTACTCATTTTTTTCATTTATGCTAACTGATATTTTCACCATTATGTGGCATGCACTCTTCACCAATTGGATTTAATCATTGTAACAGGTCTTTGTAAGTCATTTTAATCATTTTAATCAAACACACATGACATAAACATTGTACATGAAGGACCTGCCTCCCATTTGTCATGTGTGGGACTGAGTTATGATGGCTACTTTTACATACACATATACATAAATGTACCTGAAATTCTGTCTGACAAACAGGGATAAGTTGATCCTCAATTGATGTGGCATTTTGAGGTCATTCTTTAGATCTGTATGCATTCTCATTGCTTGTTTCTTTCTTTTGTTTTCTTTATTTTTTGGCCTCCTGGACTCAATTGCTTGTTTCTTGTTGAACCATGTTTTATGCAAAGCTCATACTGTGCACACCTGATGAAATACACTAAAAATTTGGCATGTTTGTGCAGGAGATCTTCCGGTGAGACTTCCCTTCCCCTTTTCTAACCCTTACATGCTACCTAATAAGCGTCAATGGGAAAATGTAGATTGTAGAGCTATTAGCCTATTGGATCCACAGAGACAATGTAGATTGTTCCCAAAGACAACCTAGAATACTTTACCTTCGTTTTTGGTGCAAGCACCATAACATTCCAACTGAAAACCAATGGTGGTATGTCGTGTTATCTCTCTTGGTCATATCATTCTGAGTCATGGTTTTCCTTTCTGCTACAGACTTTGATTTCAACAGCATCTTGGTGCCTTTGCATTGCATGGTTCAGTGACACTTTGTTTGCTATTTATTTTTAATGTGTTTAGCCATTCAATACTGGGTGTTAATATTCCAGGTTGAGACTACTGGCAGAATCCAAGGGTTTCCGATTGGACGATACAGGGTTATTTCCAGCTACTCGGGGTTCTGGTGGCCAACGGGTATGCATCATTGTTTTTATTTTCTGTTACTTGCTCCTAATTTCTTAATTTATTGTGGCACTGAATGTGTAATCCAGGGTAAAGGTAGTGCCAGTTTGAAACTTCGGACAGAAAAAGAGGTCTTTGATTTCCTTGGCTTTCCTTGGCTTGAACCGCATGAAAGAAATTTATAACAAACGGGCAGCTCTATAGATCCTTGAATTTCCAGACGCCAAGGTTTGCTTGATGACTAACGTCACTGGAAGAGATGTGCCTGTCATGAGAGCTTCTAGTTAACTTGGTTGTCCACTCGGGTGATATGATTATTCAAAAAAGCTATGCAGGTGATCTGAAGGGGACGAAGTCCGCTTCATAAACTAGTCCTTGGAATTTTTTATTCCCTTGGTTTACGTTCTTCAAAGTGGAAAATTCTTGTGAATATATATGTAAATAACGTGAATCATCTCTGTTTGCACGAAGCAAATTTTGGAATGTTAACCTAAAATATGTATATCGAATCCTGTCGAGGAAGATACAAGAATTTACAACTTCTTGTTTCCCCCTTCCCCGCCCCCCGCTACAGCCCCAGCTTTTCTTTTTTTTTGAAAGAACGCAACTTCCCATATCATTGGAGTTAGATTCTTAAAATTCCTTTTCCTGTGAGCTTGAAACAACAGTCTCCTTTTCTTACGCTTAGGTGTAGCGTATTCTCTTAGCTTCTACCCATTTTTTCAATCTTATGGCTGGCCAAAAGAAATTAAGGTAACTGAAATTGATCCTCGCTTCCCATGAAGGCAGCAATAATTTGGTCCCAAAATCAGAAACTTTTGGAAGGCTTTAAAGTGAAATTATGGAGGTCCAAATTTGGAAACTTGCTGAAAAGACGTTTGAAGGATGGATTGACGTGTGTGTTAATCCTTACTTCTATTGGAGGTCGACGAATTAAACAAGGTACCAAATTTGAATCCTTAACTAAGTCGAACTTTCCCTCTTCGTCAAAATCTTTCGTCTACATATTATTGAATTGGAGGTCGACGAATTAAGCAAGGTTTGATCTCTTGCTTCTTTTGTTAATCATCTACTTTTATCTCCAACGCCTGGTTTATACATTGGTTTGTACTGTATTACTAAAGGAAATGGGTATGGCAAAACTGAAGATAGGAGGAGCATGGGGTGGGGGTGGGGTATTGGAATTCGAATTAGAAGAATGGACAGTGGCCATGTCGAGAGAAGAAGTTGCAAAGCGATCTGGCTGCGCCGGAGGGCCTCAGACGATAAATTTAATAGCCGCTGGCAAAGTCTTGAAAGATGGCGATGGCACTGTAAAGCTCCGCCAGTTGGGTCTCGAGAACAATTCCAAGATTTTGGCGTCAAGGGTCTGTGCTGAATCAAGGCAAACTGAAACAAGAATTCTTGGCTGAAGAAGAGCGCTCCAAGCGACTCTCCAGGCTCAAGTTTGCTGCGACTTCCTTGGCCCGGAGACATACTGATGGATCATTACCTATTGAAACTTCAACTTGGAGCTCCAAAATCAGAGAGGGCAGAAAGTTCAGCTGGGCACTGAGACCGACCATGAGCAATAATGATGGGACTCATGTTGCACACCAATGCTAAGCAGTTGATCACAAGAGAGAAGTATAGAGGTGCTGAATATGGGTGAGGAGGCATTCTCCCTGTGCGATCCAAAGGCCATTGAGCTGGTTGACAATGTATCCATTCTACAAATAGACACTGTATGGTGCTATTTCATGCTCCGCGATGTCAGCTGGCTTGCAATTGCTGGGCGGCGCATTGCAAAAGCCAGAGAGGGGCTTGAGCACGCTCATGGCAAGGATTCCATTCTTATGAATGAGACTCCTCCAGGAAGGAGGACGATGTCCCTAGCTTCCTTTGTACCTCTGGCTGGAGCTGTTGGAAGGAATAGTAGCATATCATAGTGGGCAGTTGGAAAATTGTAGGAGGGCCTTGAGTGATGCTCAGATGAAATTTTTTTTCAGCTTCAAAGTGCCTGATGAAGCCTTTTCAATTCTCGCTGGTACGGGATACAAAGAAGGGAATGCTAAGAGGGCTCTTCGTATGAGTAACCTGGATGTGGAGAGCGCTGTTGATTTTCTCGTCGAGGAAAGAGAAAGTAAGATAAAGAATCTCAAAAAGGACCTGCTGCATCTAGTAGAGATTTTGCAGAAGAAGCGATATGGAATGACACCACTTGGGAAAGCTGTGGATCTTCAGAAATTGGCTGAATTGGTCTCACTGGGATTCAACAGAGAGCTTGCCACGGAAGCCTTATGAAGAAACGAAAATGACACCCAAAAGTCTCTGGATGACTTGACAAATCAAGAAACATATGCTGCCATACAGGTTGCTATCGAACTTGGGAAGAGCAAAAGACGGAGAACAGAAGAAGCTGCAATGGTTGGGCAACCCAATGAAGAATTGAAGATGTTGCTGCAACCACGGGTGTTGGTACCCAAGGTTTAGGTTCTGTTGCTAATCATGCTGGAAATCCTTCATGTCAAACGGACGATATGATGAAGCGGGATGAGGAGATGGAAGCTGAACTTATTCTGTGAATTGAGAGGTAAAGATGCATTCTCAGACTATGACATCGATGTTTCAAAAGAAGGTGAAGCTATTAACGAATATTTCACTTTGCTCAACTCTATAGATAACAAATGTTAGAAAATTTCCATCTCCAGCAGATGAATAGTGTTTCTAGACAATTTTTTCAAAAAAAATTATTGGTCAAGTATTGTGCTAAGATTGTTGCAGGAGATTGCTAATCAAGGATTATGATGTATATACTGAGAAAATATATAAATGCACATAACTGGTGAAAGTCATACATGATACGTCTTTCTTCTTCTTTTTTTTGGTTTTTTTTTCAAATTTTTTCTTTGATTTTGTTCATCTGTTTCAATACTCTTTCTAGCAACGTACCTAATAGATTTTTCTTCTCGAGCCAGACGCAGGCATAAAAATCAGAAATCATCCAGTCCTTATTGGAGACCTTGCTGTTGTAGATTACCATTTTGTGATGTAAAATTTAACAGCATTTAACCTTTCGACCATATTCAGCTCTGAGACCCATCTGTATCAGTTGATCATGCAATGAAATGAAATACAATTCTGTTTTGGCAATGCCTGAAGACCAGCATGACCAAAAAAAACCCAAAAAAGGGAATTTTTTTTGTGGGGCTGGGGGGAAGAATTATTGCCTTTAGCTAATCCATTTGTTCGGAAGTGGAAGTTCTGTGTTAATTCATACCAGACTACAACCTTTAGAAGAAAACTAGGAAGGAAATGAAATCAAATTTCCGTGGTTTTTAATTACCATTTGTTTCCTCAAAAAATCTACAATTTAAGTGGTTCTGAGTGAAAATGGTAACTCTATACAACATCAACCATAAACCAGTAAAAGAACAAGATGAAGATAGCCTCGCCCATATCCCCCATATTCTCTGTTCCTCGTGTACATTCAAACGCATCTTTCTCATCTCGCCTGCCTAAAGCTGGAGCATTCTTCCCCAGTTGTCAATTGTAATTGATGATTGTCAACCTCAGTTGGATCATATTGTTATTGATGATTGTCAGCCTCAGTTGGATCATCAACATGGTGGATTCTCTTTACAGAGAATTTTTTCTTGAAGAACTTTATTAGTTGTATAATAAGAAGAACAGCCATGTACAGCAGGGATACCAAAAAAAGCAGCCCAATTGCTAACTGAATCAGAAGCGAAAGCCATTTAAACAATTTCCTCAAAATCATGCTTGTTTACATAACAAGAAAGGCTGAGGATAAAGGAGGAATGAAACTACTTGATATTTTCCTTCCCTAGAAAAACAATTTCTTCGCCCCTTACCTCATCTTGCCTTTCAAATTCTTGGTTGTAGAGGAAGGGAGGGGATGATCATGAGGTTGAGGAAGACAACAACCGTAACATAGCCGTAGAAAAGAATTTAAGAAATATAGAATCAAATTTGTTTCTGCAGAATTGGTTCTTATGGTTGGCAGAATTAGGTTTGGTTTCAGAAGATAAGTTTGCTTTTGCATTGTTTAATGGGATAATTTTTTTTTTATTGACAATTTAGATTGATATTTTTTTTTTATGTTTTTTCATTGACAATTTAGATTGAAAAGGTGCAAAACAATGGACATGGTTTGCCCCGGAAAAACAGGGACGACAAGTATAGAGATACTAGTGAAAAAGGACCAGATTTCAGAAATTGTACCTCTTATTGGATTAAAAGCTTTGATAAATTCGACTATAGCTGATTTAGACCTCCTTTATATCTCATTAAAAAAAAATCGGAACTTACGCTAGAAATAGCAATTAGAGTGTAACAAAATTGATAAAAAGGACCCATTTGGGTTTTGACATACACCTAAGTCAGATTCCAAAAGGATGCTACTTGGGTATATAAATCAGAGGATATTCCATGAGGTACCCTACGTTCCTGAACTTGTGAATCCTTCTTCACTGTATCAGGTGATTAACTGACAGAGTCATAAAGCTACTAGGGGTCGATGTACTAGACATCAGTCCCATAGTGTACTTGGAGGATTTGTGACTAGTGATTTCTTACAAATGCCAGCTCTTGTGGAAAAGTGTTAAAGAGAAAATGAAAGCTATCAGACCAATAACTCAAACAGCAAGCTACAAAGCCTGCAACAAGAATGTAATCCATGATAATGAACAAGAAAGCATGTATCCCAAGAAAGATAACAGAACGAGGAAACAAAAAGTAGTAAACCAGTGGCCATCACATCATATCTGTGTCATCCTTCTTTAGTTGTGAGAATACAGGAATTGCATCTACAATGAAGCGAAGCTGCTTTCAGTTGACCAGTTTGTATCAGATCCAACATGTAGAGCGCCAAATAACAGGACAGAGTCCGGGTGCTGAGAGGGAAAAAATCAAAAAACAAATTCCCCTTTCACGGATCGTTCACTCATTCTAGCTTTTAAGTGATGATTAAAACTGTCAGTTAGGATGCTCTAATTTGATTTGTAGCCTCCCTAATCAACTTCCAAATATCAATATTACATCCAAAAAAATCCTACAGAGAAATCCAAATACTTCAGTTCTTAACCACATCGATCGCCCAATTAACTGGCAAATCTCTAATAATTTGAAGACAATCACAACTCTGGTCGGCTCTTATCTAGTATTTCTTCCCAATCTATAAAACGCTCCAGCAACTCTTTTTCTTTGATAACTAAGCAATCAGGACTCTTCCCAAACCAGTCATACCGCCGCTTGGCAACATAATCATAGACAACATCCCTTAACGGGGTTGGGACAATTGTCAGAGAGCTTAATGCAGAATAAGGTAATGGCAAGTAAGACACAACCCTCAGTGCAGCTGCCAGAACAATAACAGAAATTAGGCAAATTGTTACACAATCAATAAAATACAGCAAATGTAATCATATGCTCAGTCTTGTCTTGGCATGCAGGATAACAACCAGAACTGAGAGTTTCTTACAATAGCTCCTGCATAATCGAGGTTGAATGCAAAGGAAAGCAACAAAAACAGTATGCTCACATCCACGTTGGCCCACTATCAGATTCTATACTATTCTCTCAACCTACTTAACTTCTAGCTATAAAACTAATCTGTTGACTTCAGCGAACGAAAATTTCACAATTAGCCCTAAAATCAGAAAAGGTCATCAGGAAAGCATTCTAGGAAAGAAGACTAGTAAAAGGTACATATAGCAAGTAGAACACAAAATAGCTGCATACTAAACACGAGAATCTATTATCCAAAACATAATTTGTAGTTCAATTAAAAAGTAACGCCATCCCAGTCAGAGGAGCTTGTAATCGACTGACCTCTTTCCCTTCTTACTCTCCCTCTTAACATCCACACTTCAGGTGTAATCAGATTCCAGAAACATAAACATGAATCCCTTAGGCAGCTGATCGTTCCAAGAAGCTGAATATGATCAACAGTGCAAGATAAATTGGAAAATCCATCTACTTTTCAAGGTTTGCAATTCCTCACCAGAGGCAGGAAAGATTACACTCTACTTTTGATCTGAGATCTGAATTTTTTATCCTCATTCATCTATTTGACAGTTCGAATCTAATTTGCACAAAATTTTCAGTAGCAAACGATATATACAACTCACTGATATTTCTTCTTTTTGGCTTTGAAAGCATAACCAAAGCCAATTATAGTACCAAAAGTAAGCCTGCAGCTACATGAAGCACGATGACGTAATCTAATAGCACAAGTTTTATCACCATATGTATGGATCTTCCAACTAAACACTTTTCCACAGTTTAATATTTCATTTAAGATTTCATCTCGAGAAGCTTTAAGAGCAATATAGTCTAAAATATGTTCCATCAGGCCTATAAGCAATAGAATTTCTGTCCAAGATAATGAGATACCAAAACCCAAATTAAAACCAAGAAGTGATGGAAACAAAGTGGAGTGAAATTTTATGAGCGAGAGAGAGTTCTAACCAGTGGAGCCTTGGTGGTAAAGACCTGGACCTTCAATGAACAGAAAACGGCGCAGAACATCATCTCTATCAACCCCACATGCTCTCATGTATGGTTCTGCAGCTTTAGATTGAAGACAACAGAATTTGATCTTTTTGTCCTTGTCAGCTTCAATCACCCACTTCACCCCTTCAATTAAAACAACAACATCAACATATATCCTCAGCATTCACAAGAATTCCTACCTACTTTGCTATAAATTCAAATCGAATGCCCCCTTAGAACATTGTCCCTTTTGAAGTTTTCTTTTATTCTTGGTTCTAAAATCTCGTTCACTCACCATATAATATCCTCACACAAGAAATGTGCCACTAATCTCACTTCAATAATCTCAATCACATTAAACAAATTAATTTACTTAATTTTGGGCAGATAGCAGGAACAAACATTGCATCTTCTTCTTGGTAACTAGAAATTGTACCATTATTCAACAAAATTATCCATTTCCCCCTAATCATGGAACATTTTATGTAAGGAATCATAATGCTCAAATGGACATCATTTCCTTGACATATTCTCTTTATTTTTTTTAAGGTAAACAGTCTACTGAAATATAACTCACACTGAAACATTTTCAGTTTCCCATCATGAAAACCAATTCTATAATCTCAAAATATCAGCTATCCTTGCTCTCTCTCTCTCTCTCTCTCCCTCTTTCTCTCTCCATTTTGCCCAATCAAACCAAAAGTTTAACGAGTCACGTGTTATTCTACAATTTTTTTCTTGAATTTATATACAAAATTCACACACACACACAAAACAAAATACAAAATGCAAGCATACAGTAGATTATAGATACCTCTGTGGCAGAGGTGGCAAACGCCGTCGTACACGACGACGCCAGGCTGAAGAAGAGTGGGCTCCGTCTCGACCGTAGCAGTGGAAGCCGGAGGATTATGGAGGAGTAAATCATCAGCCGCCACGTCAGCAGCTGCACCAAAAGCTAACGGCGGCGGGGGCGACGTTTTTGTTGAGAAATGCAAGCTGGCAAAGTTTCCCCGAACTGCTCTTAATGCTCCTAAACCACATCCAAGCGTCATCACCGTCTTCATTTTCCAACTTTCTGGTCTGTAGGAAAAATAGGCTCTTTTTAAAAAAAAAAAAATTGGGAAATTTATTTATGTTTGCTTTTATATTTCCATTTTGAATTCCACTTGTGCTTCTGTTTTTGGTTCCTTCAGCTCCAAGTCGGCTTTGATTCGATGGGGTTGAGTTTGTTACAGTTTGACGGCACGATGTCGTTTAGGGGAATTGTTCTACAGCAGGTCCACATTTTGGCAAAATCCCTTTGCAGGGCGCGACCGACTCAAGTGCGAGGCATGCTGGGCATGTAGAGTGTAAGGTCCTGATTCAAAGTTGCTGAGAATGAACGGTCCTGATTGATTTTTGTGTAAATCGTCAAACCAATCGCAAGATGACGTCGTACACAGTGTGTGCAAGATTATTCGCAACATGGAGCAATGTTGTACACTGTTCCGAGAGCTTACAATAAGCGTGCATGGTGACTAAAGGACCAGTAGATTTCTTTGAAGAACATGGTACAAATTCATTTCTCTTTCACCATAATTCAAGTGGCACTCAAAATGGTTTTATCTTAGAACATCTCATATACCAAAAAGAAAGCAATTTGAATAGCATGGAAGTAATAGAGCACTGTCTTCAATTGCAAGAGGTTGCCTGAAGGGATTTAACTGGATCTGCAAATTAGAGAGGAGCTTCAATCCAAAACGTTAAGGAACATATGGGGATAACAGAGGTGTAAGCTTCAAATTTAAGTTGAAGTACTGACAGGAATGCTAGGAGGCGAGCCAGTTATGCTGCTGATGCAACGAGTTGCCAAAAGTGAAGCTTCTTCACAGAAATCAGAGAAAACTGCTGGGACTTTGATCTCCTTTATCAGTTCCTGCAGGACAACAACATTCAGTACTGTTCTAGACTAATTTTAACTAGTTAAAGCAGGCTAAGCTAATGGAAGAGGTAGGAGCATATGTTCTGCCCAGCACTCTCTGTCTGTTAGCCATTCATGCTAGTAGAGAAAAATCACTTACAATAGTTGGCAACCAGCTCTTGTAAGCAGCGATACCAGCATTTGGCGCTATAATCAAATCAGGAAAAGAATCCTGCTATTGAACAAACCCGTCAAAACACAGTACGGCTGCAAAGGAAGTACACCTCTTCGACATAAATTTTTTTATCTAGAGAACCTTCATCAATTCTGTGTAAACGTCATGGTAACAACCAGCATGAAGCTGTAACGTGACCGAACAAGATCTATCCGACAATGGCTTTACAAAGTGGATATCTGATTTGCATTCACAGTCTCTATCTGTGCATTGAGCATAACTGCAGATGTCAATTCTCTCACCATCCCTAGGGTGCATATGAATAATGACATCAGTGTGACTGGAAATCAATTTCAGAACAGGAATTGCCAATAAAGAAGAGCATGGCAAAACAAAAAGGCAACAGTTATCAACCTTAGTGGCTTAGTTAAAGATGTTTGGGACACATTTCCGAGTATGAGATCTGAACAAAGCATCCTTTTAAATCACTCAACTTTTTAGATTAAACAGACCTCCAGCTAATCCAGGCCAAACAAAGAAAGGATGAAGTCATTTAGTTTGAGATAACTGCTGTTTTTCCTGCTTGTATCTTCCACACTTCAATCAAACAGCGACCTCCGTCAAATTCCCAGCCTTTTCACTTACACTGGACCTCACACCTCTTTTATGGCTAGAATTAACCAGAAGTCAATGAAACTACAAGGTTGAGATTCACCAGAACTAGAGCACTAAACAAAGTGGTGCTGAGCACAAGTGTCACCAATCAACTACTACCATATAGTGCAGATACAAGTACAATAAAACTTATATATTACAATGAGTAACCAACCTTTCTTGTGGAATTGCAGGCCCAACAAAGTCTATACGCACTCCTGCTCCAGGAAACAGAGCAATTAGTTCACCAAAGGCCCCAAGTTGATGTAGCTCTTTCTCTGGCCCTTTCATATTTAATTCATTAAGTAAAAGTGAGATTTAGGAAGTGATGGGCTCCAAAAGACCAAAAATCAAAGAAGAACACTTCAAGAACTATCCCTTGCTAGTACACTTCATATCAGCATGCTATAAAATTGGCTATGCTAAAGTCATCCTGAAAATTTCCAAAAATAATTTGAGGGAATACAGAGGCATGGCTTGATTAATTTTGAGGATTTCAAGTACATCAGAGTTGTTTCATGTTTTCCATATGCATTACATTTGGCTACGCTTAGAGATATTCTATCACTCTCTATCCAGGAACATTTCTAGAACTTGATAAATCTTGCACTAAAGGCCAATGAATATCTAATGAGGAACTTCACCAACTAAGTTATGATCCACAGCTTTACTTCACAAATCATTTGGAAATCAAGTAACGATAACATGGCTTAAACAGAAAATGCAGTATCAACTTTAGCATAGTAGAAGCACTTCAAAAAAAAAAAAAAAACCCAGCAATGTTGTTTTCAATTGTTAGATTGATTAAATATATATCTGAAAGGAGAAGATACCTAGGTAATGTATACAAAACTTCTCGCCAACTATATCATCCAAGCTTCTTGACATTACAAGCTGATTAGCCCAATATAATGTCAGCGGCTGCAACAAAGAAAAGGGGAATAGCAGCTCTTACACCCAAACTTGATTGAGACCCAAAAAAGAGTAACACGTCCTATTCCGACATGATTACATGATTATTATAGTTCCAAAACCTTGAATAATGAAACAGGTTCTTACATATGTAGTTAAACCAATCATTTGTCCTGTTCAAGAATAACTGCAGAAAACATACCCAATGAAGAAGCAAAGCAACAGGAGAATAAAGCGGGATGCACCTCCATTCATAGTAGTCCTTCCAACAAGTAATTTGTTTCGGTATAGGGGATGGCGGCCCTAAAATTTTATCCCTCGGTAAGTTAACTTAAAGGAATATCAAACTTTAGAAAGAAGAATATTCACTAAAGACAAATGGATAATACCTTTACAAGGACATAACGAGCCTGAAAGACTCCAACCTTCAATTGGTCTACCAAGAAAATGAAATATGTTTGTCAGAAAACACTTGCAACTAAAACAATTCAAGATCTCACCATTAAGCATACACTTACGTCTCTTACCATCTCAAATCTTGCATACAGTACATATGCAGAGACACACTTAGAATAACATTATGAGTTCTATATTTTTTGTTCCCCAAAGTTCATAGGGTAAATGTCTGAAATTATTAAATACTAGTAAGGCAAATGCTGTAACTTGCATTCGTATTTCTTTACCTAGTCATTTTATATCATTGGGAAATGAATGAGGGCAAAATCCAGTTATCCCCAAACACCTCCCTCACCCAAACAATGTTCAGCTCATGACGAATATTTTGTTGGATACTGTCAAAAAAAAGTGTGATAACAAGTTTGAATGCATCTCGCCACCAACTTCCTAACAGAGCCAAAATTTAGCATGTGCAATTGAAATTAACGTGGGCAAATTTTCACAATAAAAGAAACAGTGATATGAGTTGCATCCAGAATTTCATCATCCCTTAAAAACAAACCATAAAAATGAAAAGAAAAAAGTCATCCCTGAAGATGAAAAGCCAACATTAAGACGGCAAAACACCTTGTGGAACATTGAGAATTAGTTAATGCCCCGCATCTACATTCATACATCCACATTCCCGAACAATGAACTCCCCGTTTCATCAAGAAAGAGCATCGAGTTTCACATCTTTCGCGTACCTGCAAAAATTCAAGTACTCTCTTAAACCAGAGCACAAAATCTTTACAGGATTGATCAACACCCCCAGAAAATCTGAAATATCATTAATTACCTGAACAGTTGCTTCTTGAGTAAAACTGAAAGGAAAATCATTCAAAATATCAGCACGCTTCATTTGCTGTTCTAACCTTTCACACTCTACTTTATGGACACTCCGGTGTGCAACCTGAACTAGCAAACAATGTCCCGCACTTCAAAAAACAGTACTTGCGATATTTTCTTCAACAACCGTCGTGACTTCTATTTCTTTTTTTTTTTTTGGCGGCAGGGGGCTAGAAAATCCCTATTGATCTTAGTTCTTGAAATTAATCATTATGAGCGCCGTTGGATCAGCTCAAACATGTCAAAAATTCAAACTCTTTGCAAAAAGAGATCATCTTGGTTTGATTTTCCACCGTCAATTTTATTCTACTGTAAAACGAATAACTAAAAACAGAAAAGGGAAAGAAAGTGCAAAAAGGAAAGGAAAAAAGTAATCATTTTTCCCATCGATTTTACTAGTCACTCAAATTTAGCTAGAAAACAATACGTAAATGTGACAGATAACAGATACATGCTACAAACAAATCCCCCTGCTCCCTCCCCACTTCTTAAGTCCTGCACCTTCCCTGCTGAAAAAAAAAATTTAATAAAAAAAAAAGAGAAATGCTTCAAACAACAGCAGTTTTCTCTTTCCGAAAGAAAAAAAAAACAGCAGTTTTCAGCTTATTTTCTTTTCTGAAAAATTTGGGCAGGTGTTCTTGTACATAAGCAAAAGGACCTGGTGAGAGATGGAGCAATAGGCAACGGCTTGGCAGCGGCCACAGCGCCTAGTAGGAGGGCCCGAGCACGGGCTGCGACTTCCTTTTCCGGCGCACTCCATCGCTCTGTTGAGTTCCGTTTCTGACTGTTCTTATAGTAGTCTCGGAACGATGGCGTTTGTTTTGGAGGGACATGAAAGCAAAAAGATAAACTTTGAGGACCTCAGCGGGATTAGATATATAGTTGAAGGTAAATCTGAAATAATTCAGAAACTAAATCTCAGGACCCTTATTTTGGAAATGAATTAAACCATTCTTTTAAAGAGATTATTGGACGGGACACACGCTATGTGTGTACATATTTTTCAAAAAAACAAATAATAAAAAAATTAATTAAAGAGATTTTTATAAGTTGATACAATGTTTATTAATGAATTAATTAATCAGTTAATTGAGGGGAGTGTAAGATAAGTAGGATATTTTAAATGTTTTTCCTTTTTTATAACACCCTCAAATTAAAATGCACATCAAGATGCCAAACAATCAAATTAAATTCATACCAATAGACCAAACAATCTACACGCAATGCCCCAATAAGCCAATTGTTTTGAATGTTGTACTTGGACATATATTTGCGTCACTGCAATGAGCAATTGTTCAATGCTGATTGACCATTTTAGGACTAGTTCTGTGGTGCTTGATTTTGCGATCAGAAGATGCTGCCTGCTTTGTCCATGAGATAATTCTTTTTGCTGTTTACTGCAGTTTTCTGCCACAAGCATTTCAAATCAAACAGAAACATACGCTTACTAGTCTCGAACAAAGAACTTCAACGGGATCCATAGAGAAAATTGAAATAAAAAGAGTGACTAAAATACAAAAGATGGGTTTGGATTTTAAACATTCTGAATACTCAAAAAACTCTCAACAAGCATTTAAAACTCCACTTGCAACTAACAAACTTTTTGAACTCAAAATTGTAGCAGACAGTTGAAAAAGCCTCAACTCTGCTGTGGCATTGATTCCCCCAGACAATCTCCAGATCCAAACTCCAGATCCTCGTGCATCTTGATCCAAACTCCAAATGTTGGGAGATCACACGCCAAATTCATACAATTCCCAGAAGACAGTAACGACCCGTGCAGCATCAAAGGTAAGATAGCGCTCTACACCATCTCTTGCATGGTTAAGACGTTCCTGCAAGAGAACCGATCTGAATCGCTCAACAAAATCAATCAAAACAGAAAAAGGAAGGGAGACTCGTCAACCCAACTCCAATGCTTATGCTTTTCAACTCAGGAAAATCATCAATTTAAAAAATTATTCGAGTTGTACTCATGAAAAAACCAATATAGCCTAATTAATCCAAAAAAAAAAGAAAGTGAACAGGTAAATTGCGATGCCAGAGGAAGAGAAACAAAAAGAGAGGTGTAGGGCTCGTGACATGTACCTTAATTTCACTAACGCCTCTGGGTTTTTCCGATGGATCTTTTGCCAGAGAACAAGTGCTTGGGTTTCAGAGAAGGAATGACTCTATCAGCCTCTCCCCGCCGAGCATCCTTGTTCCTCTTCTTTACAGATTTCTTAGCCAGCTTCACAGCCTTAACCTTTTGAGCAGAGTCCTTGAAACCCTCTCCTGGGGCCACTTCATTTGGTGGACGTGACCTTGACCGAGATATAGACCTCAAGCGTAGCTTCTTGCTAGGTTGATCATTGTCTACATCCATGGCATCTTCTCCTCTTTCAGGCGATCTCTCCCTCTTACGACCTCTGGACTTGCTACGAGCTCTATTAATCGCCAAACTAGGATCAAGTCCAAGAGATGATAACTGTCTTCCCATTCTTTCAGAAGTGAACTGTCTCTCTTTGTCAAATTTCCGGGCAACAATTGGTCGGCTCTCTGCAGTACTCTTCTTCATCCTATGCTGTTGAATGAGTAAGCTTTTCTTTTTCCTGATCTCAGCTAGTGCTTCTTGTTCTTCTGCAGTCAACTCAGCACCATCCATCTCAAAATCATCATCAGCCTCCTGTTCCTGCCGAATACCTTCTTCATGCTCCAATTCCTCAAGCCTCTGTAAAATATCAGGATCAATGAAATCATAGACATTGTGCCCATCCATAATTTCAGGCATTATATCCTCTTTCCATTCATCATTTGCAAGGATATGGTGCTTTCTTAAGCTAGCAGAGTATACACCTGCACCACCATTCTCATCCTCCAGATCCCTCTCAAGCTTCCTCGTCTCTTTCTCTGCAGCTTGGTCAGCTTTCCTAGCTTTAGCTTCCAAAACAGCCTGAGGTATGCATGCTGGCCTTTCTTTCTGGTCCCTGGGCTTTGGAATTGCAACGTGAAAACGATTCAAGCAGTCATTCAACTTCTTTGACTTCATTTTCAATTCTACTCTTTGGTTCAACAACCTTTCACAAGCCGCATTTTTAACTGCGATTACTCCCTCTTCAGTAAGGGTACTCATCGTCAACAGCACACCTTCATCATCCGTGGGTTCACCCCCTTGACCCATCACAGTCTTCATTGCTTCTGCTTTCATCTCCATGACCAACTTCATATCTTCCTCAGAAATCCCTTCAAGTGGTTGCAAGTCTGTTTTGTTGCAGACTATGATCAAAGGTTTGTTCATAAACAGCGACTTAATGCTATGAAAAAGAGCTGCTTGTTGTGCAATACTATAGCCACAAGACCCAGATATGTCCAAAAAGAATAGTACAGCAGCCCTGAGATGAGCCAGAGCTGTAATGCTGCACATTTCAATAATATTACGGTCCTCAAAGGGCCTATCCAGGATCCCAGGAGTGTCAATGACTTGATACCTTAAATACTTGTAGTCTGTGTGACCAACAAACAGAGACTTTGTCGTAAAAGCATAGGGCTGCACATCTACATCTGCTCGGGTAATTTTGTTAATAAATGAACTCTTGCCAACATTTGGGTACCCACATATCAAGACAGTCCTAGTATTTGGATCAATTGAGGGCAGTCTAGCCATGTGTTGCCTTATCTGTTCAAGATATGCTAAGCTAGGCCCTATACGCTTAATCACAGTACACATACGGCCAAGAGCAGCAACCTTCAAAGACTTGCAACGATACAAAGAATCACCATACTTCAACAATTTCACATAATCCTTGGCTATCTTACCAATTAAGTTCCTTGCAGTATTGATCTGCCCAAGAGCAAGTTTGTAATGGTCTTTGTTATAAAGGACATGGAGAAGATCACCATAAAAAGGATGAATATCATCAAGCCTAGGAAACTCCTCTATGATAGTGGACAGCTTCTCATGAAAGTTTTGTTGCGTATATTTCACTTTGCGCATGTAAAACTGGCGGATGCGAGAAATGGCATAACCCTTGTGAACAACGGTAGGTGTTTGGCGCTGTGTGCGAGAAAGGATAATATCAACAAAGTCCTTCCCCGTGGGAACAATGGTGATCTTTTTAAAGTTATACTGCACCATTCTTTCTTGAAGTATATGTCACTCTGCAAAAAAGCACATAAAAGCACTGGAAAATCAGATAATTCCTATTCTTACTTTCTTCATTTTAGAAGATCAAGAAAACAGATATCTTGTAGACAAGCAAAGCTTATTTGACAAGACTGTAGAGAACAACTGAATTTTCCAGCTAATTAAATAGGACAGAGTTTGTCACTTTTATTGCAAATGGAAATGACCCGAAAAAAGATGTTAAAAAGAGCATATTTTCCAATCACTTCCAATAAGAACTGATGCACATAATTAACATCAACTGACTCAAATAACAATATTACCTATTTGCTTCCAGAGATGAGCCTGGTCTAAACTTACGAAACAAATACACAACAAAAGCTGTTTCAAAATTTGATATCAACTGCAAAGTAGAAGAAATAGTAATTTTAAACTCAAATTGACATGCCCAAAAAAATCAAAAGAATTTTAGCACAAAAAAGACATCCCAAAATATAAATAAATAAAAGCACCGCACATTTCTTCAAATCGCCCCAGTATATTTCCAAATCTCTCTCCCCTCACCCCCAAAAAAAAATAAAAAACTATTTTTGAATTCAGAAAGGCTATGAAAGATGACCAGAGTGAGAATAAAAAGATCAAATATTCAATAATTCGAGCAAGACATTCCAAAAACAGAAACAGACTCAATGATGAATCTCAAAAACCCAGTTGAAAAAACACAAATATTTCTCCAAAATCCAGAAGAAAAGGCCAAAACATATTAAACCATACAACGAACGTAAAAGAAATTTTACCTAAGAAATATATGTTGCCAACGGCTGAATTCGGTTGTGGTGTCCAGCTATTAATGGAGAACTGGAACCTTGGCGGTGTTCCAGACGCCGTTGGCAAGGGGTTCTGGTGTTGGGGGTGAGCGCCAAGTCAGCTTCCTTAGTAAGACTAGGGTTTTGGACGTGTATTTTAATGAAGCGTTAATTTCAAATACCTCCCCTGAGGTTTTTAACAATTGCAGAAAGCTCCCCTCCAATTCTAAAAATTACACTTTCCTCCCCTATTTTCACTATTTAAGTAACATTCTAGAGCCAAAAGCTATACTTTTTCTCAAAATTTCTATAATGCCCTTAAGTTATAATTCACAACAAAAATGTAAAGGAAAAAAATGATTTACAGTCTCTATTTCATTTATCTTTATTTCCTACCATTGTTACCTACTTATAAACATCCAAATTACCATTAAATAAACACTTATCTTTGTTCTAATGTTCCTTTTTTACCTAAAAATTTCGGATGCAAACCATTGTATTAACTATAAACGCTACATCATATACTCAAAAACTTACCTACAATCTCATAACAATATCAGATTTTACTTAATATACTACAGTATTCATCAATATTCCTAAATTTCAATTCCATGGCTGCTACCTTTTAATACAAAATATTCTAAACCATCACTACTAATATCAATATCCAATATATTCCATTGGCACAGAGTTCAAAATCGATCAAATTCTCTCTATAGGAATAATATCAATAATTGTAACTCAAAAATAGAAACGCAATACAGTTATAAATATATACCAAGAACACTTTTTTTCATGGTAACCATAATAGTATAACTTATATTTAGTTCTTATTCCACTTCTTATCCTTAATTTTTATTTTTTATTACTGTCACTATCTTCATCTCCATCTAATTTGATAATGAAATTAGCACTCAATTTGTCATTTGACAATTTCAATTTGCTAATACCTATCAAAAATTGGAAACAAAAATGGGCGCAAGGAAACTATTTACTAATAATGGAAAATCGAGAATTGGGAATAGATACTAAGATATATAAGTATTGGTGGTTTAGTGTGTATAATGATTTTATTAGTAGCGACAGTACACATTTGGTTGAGAATAATAGATAAATGAATTTGAAAGAGAAATAGATATATGAGAAAGAGAATAGATAGTTAAATAGAAAAGACTCTGGTTTGAATTATTGGTTAATAATCGATGAGAGAGTTTTAATATTTGATAGAGTTTTTGAATTGACAATTAATAAAGGACATTATTGTCTTTTTATCACAATAAGAGAGGTTTTTATAATTATATAAACCTCAAGGGAGTCGAGTAAAATTGTCGAAAATCTCAGGGGAGGTTTCTAAAATTGTCCCTTTAATGAATAAAAGTACAGTAGGGTTTTTGGTTAGCGACTTACAGTGAGACGTCAGATTTTTGGTATATTACATTCCACACTGCATTGATTGGATAGTTTCTAGTTATACCCCTTAGTTTCTGTTATTAACACTTAAACGTGTATTTGTTGGACATTCTCAATAAACATATCCTAGGTTTTATAATACTTATTTTTTCCCCTATGTTTTTTTTAACAATAAACTCGTCCTTTGTGTTCGTATTATCACCGATGGGTGCAAACAAATCGAGTCGAATCGAATTTTACTTTAATTGAGTCAAGTTTTCATATAATTTTACGAAACTCGAACTCGACGAGATCAAAATGACAAACTTTAGCTCGAGTTCTACTCAAATTTGAGTCGAACTTGAGTTCGAGATTAAAAAAAAAATAATTATTATTTTATTTTAAAAAATTGCATAAAATAATAATTTTTCTTAACAAATAATAAAATATTAGGAATATATTTGTAATTTTACTATTAAAATAATATGTGTGTGTGTGTGTATATATATATAATCGAACTCAAATTGTTTCGTGAGCTAACAAGTTTAGTATTTTTGAATTCGAATTCGAAATTGAACTCAAGCCATTCATGAGCCAGTCGTTTGCGATCGGCTCACGAACGGCTCGATTCGTTTGCAGTTCTAATTACCATGTTTATAGATCTTTTTTTTTAACTTGAAGTGTATCTGTCTATTTGTTTTAGTTTGTTTCCTTCACAATCGGTTGAATTAATAGTTACAAAATTGCACCCACAAAGGGAAACTAACACCCCCCCCCCTCCCCCAACCCCACTTTTGGGTCAAGTTGTGATGAGTAAGGTCGAGAATAGGTTCATCTTAAACCTTTTAGGACTAAATAAGATTTTTTTAATATTTTAAAAAATTAATTACAAACTTTTACCTATTGACCAATATCAATATTTGATTTTTGTTGCTCTCTTTTTTGCGAAATGTGCCAATTCGTTCTTTTCTTTTCTTTTCCTATCGAATGATACACATGCTTTGAACAATTAGGTATTTATTCCACGAAGAAGTAGCTCTAATTTATACTACACCATTTCATGTTATGAATGTCTTGAATGAATGATATACTCTTTTCCAAAGGAAAAAATGAAGGGTACACTACATGATCTGTTGTCTCCAAATTTGTGGCAGCCTTTTGACAGCTTGACTCAGATTTCATTCGCCCCACTGGTGACGAAAGAAACCGATCTATTAACTGAATGCGAGTAAAATGATTAATTAGAGTTCTGAATCTATTAACATCTATGATACAGAAGCAGGGTGCAGATGATCGAGGATAGAACTACTGAACTACTACTACAACTTCCAGATTTCCATTTCCTTTTAACAGCTTATAGCTTCTGCGTAACATTGGCCAAAGCATCCACAACTCCAACTCTCAAATTGAGTGGTCTTCATCATTGTTCCAAAGTGGCTCTTTCTTCACCATCAAAATAGTAGACAGACGAAGAAGAAACTAATTAAAATGGCTTTGGCATCTGGAGATTTGAAGAGCTACGATTGTGTATGTGCTGGAAATGAGTTCTCAACCACCCGTTTTCGCATTCTAAGCTATTCAAAGTCCCAAAAACATACGACATGGTTAATACCTATAATTACGTTGATCAACATTGTGGCGATGCACATCAATAACTGTCCAAAAACTCCAGCAGGGCATCAGCGCAAGTGTGTTCCAAAATTCTTGGGAAGATTTTCATTTGACAAGAGAACAATCGGACAAAGCGATGAGACGCAACATTCTTGTGGTCATCAATTAGTTGTATTCAACTGAAACTCTTCGTACTCTTGAAGTCATGAGTTTTAAGATTCTCTGCTGATGTCCAATCTCGAAGACTGTGAGTTAACTGTCTTTAAATGCTCTCATTCTCAGTTGAAGCTCAGAAAGCCAGTTAAGCGTCAGTTGGCTGGGTTCCTTTCCTGGAGATTGTTCCACTCTGAGAGCATGATAATAAGATAGTAATAAAATAGTCCAGTTTAAAATTTCCCTTTTCTTTACTTTCATAAGATAGATCTCGAATTTCCCAGGTTGCAAGTCAATGAGACTCTTGATTGTGGAAAAAAAAAAGCTCGTTTCTTCCCAAGCCGAGATACCCTGCGACCAAATTGGACATAAAGGGCACAGAAGGCCTAAAACCCGAGCCATTTGAATAGCAGTTAATTCACAACTGACAGAACATGACTGTCTAATTAGGTAATTTTGGTCTTGCATCGGCTCCTGTTGGATGCATTCCTTCTGCACCACTTATTTTCCACTGTTACATTTTCAGGTATCAGGCCTTAGTGATTGCTAACGTAGTTGTACCCGATAGAGTACAGGAAAATCTGGTTCTACACTTGAAATGATCTGCTCTTTTTCCTCCGCTGGCACAAATTTTATGGCTCTTCTTTCATCGGATTCCCCTCGACACTGCACGAAAACCAAATCCTCTCAAGTATTCAATCTCGTCAACTCTGCCCTCTAGTGACCACCGAAGTGTTTCCACCATATTTCGAGAACACTCCTGTAAGCACTGCTTTCTCTCTGATCTTCAACCTGCAAAGCAGCAGATTATTTACAACAGCAGGAAATATATATTGATTAACCTGGACAATAGAATAGTCCTGGCTTACCTATTGGCAGATCCTGGAATATTTATCTTCGGTGGTCTCTGTTTCTTTGCTTTAGATGCTACCTTTTTTCCCTTTTCTTGAAGTTCCCCTTGTTTGGATGAAGTTGGTTTTGTAACAGACTGTTCACTTTCTTCCGCAACACCCCCATATCTAAATTCTGGAATTGGTACACCACTTCTGAAATCTTCACTGTCTTCAGTTTCTGCTGATTTATGCACCTCATCTTCACTAGCAAATTCATCATAAAGTTCTTCTGCCTCCACTGCTATTTGATCAGTGTAGCTATCTTCCCCAACAGAATCTTCATTCCCAGGTTTAAGTAAGCTGAAATTCATGTCACATTTTATCTGCTTCTGAACCTTACCAAAGGTAATATTTTGTCCGGAGAAAGTCTGTACAAATCTACAATGATGTGTAAATTAGCTTATATTACAATAAAAATATATGCCTCTCTAAACAACCAATCTGGTTCACACCTATACCAACAGGTGTTATCAAATCAAAACAGAAATTAAACAAGAGTGCAAAGCAGATGCAGATTTAGCAGTGAATAGATATTCTGAATGCAATGGATTTCAAAGGAAGATGAAATATTGACCGAAAGCACTGTGTTTTGTGTTGCAGGTTGTTATGATTTCTTTTGTAGTCAGAGCAAAAACTAGTGGGGGGTAAAAGCTTCAGCTTTTGCCACCTGGACAACCAAAGTAAGTTCAAGAGAGAGAGAATAAAAAGATAGACATCTTACACACACATTAGGAGCATACCTATAAGCTTCATTCTTCGTTTTGAAATCAATAAAGGCAAGGCCTTTGCAGATAGGGTCCTTGGTTCTTTTGTTTCCAGAAACAACTGGTATGATATCAAGTATTCCAGGAACTCCTTTAAAAGCCAACCAAAGATCCCTGTGGATATTCTTTTTCTTAGGGAGGTTGATCAAACGGACACGAAATCCATGTTTACCCTCTTCCGAGACTGCAAAATTCCCCCATACATCACTAGTGGAAAAAATAAGAATTGTATCTACAAAGGCTAATTTGCTACAAATAATTGCAAGAGTGAATCAGATCCACACAGAAATTAAAATTTGTAACTTGATTCCATTTACAGAACTGTCTAATAACTAAGCTTTCTGTTTTTAAAAGGTATCATATACTGCCGCATCTCTTTCATTTTTCCTTGTTCCTATATGGATAATTGGGATACTGGAATACCCTCTATAATGTTGAAATTTTTGCACTCTCTTCCTTCTCTTGATAGTTTGAAGGCTCAGAATGCTGCTTTCATCTAAACTCAAATGGATTGAAGGTTCTTCATTGATTCACTGATTTACAGCTAAAATTAAGGTCAAATATGGCCAGTGACCCCATCTCTTCTAGCACCTATGATATCAATAATAAATTGTTAAAGGTGATAAGCTGCAATATCTTGAAATAGTAGCCAACAGAAACAAACAAGCCTCCGGTAATGAACCCAAAGCATCTTCTAGATAGTTATCCAGAAGTTATTAAAGTGTTCCAGAAGCTTGGCACCCCCAAGCTTTCAAATTTTTTTACTTGACTCATTTTTTCATGAATTAGGACCTTTTGCACATGCTTTAACTGGTATTCTACACGCTCCAAAAAAAAAAAAAGACGAAAAACACATTAGGTAATCGTAGAATTTCAGACCCAACAGGCTCCGAGGTTTTAATAGATCAAAGACTGATTATTTCAATGGCCAAAAGAAAAAGATATTGTGGTTCTGTTCACGAACTCCAATTAGGAATCATTCCTTGCAAAAGCAAAACCTTATGGGTTGTTATTTAGAGGGCCAATTACATATTTGAATGTGCAACCCATGTCTTAAGTAGCCCACAAGCACTTAAACATGTACCCCAATAGCAAACAGAGACATCATCAGTCTAAACAGATTAATCTTTGAACTAAACTTGTCGATTTCTTTCAAATTAATAAAGTTTCAGCAAAAATAAGCAGCTGCTCGTAACTTTGTAGCAAGTAATGTCAGATTAATAAAGCGCAGTCAATGAAAAGAAAATACAACTACACAATAACGAACCTTTCTCTTGCTGACATTGTTCCTTCTTGGAAATGGCCATGGCAGGCTTGTTCTTGAGATTATTGATATTAGCCAGCTGAGCTTTTCTGCCCTGCTCTATTTCCTCCATGAGCTTATCCTCAATGGAAGTGTCATAAACCTTGCCTTCACCAAACCCACGTGGCTTATTCTCAAGCCACTTCTTCATATTAGTCAAGGGAATAAATTCCTCATCTTCATCAAAACCAGTTTCTTCTTCTTCTTCATCATCAAAAAAGTCATCATCTTCCTCAAAATCATGCATTTCCAATGCACTATTGCCACCTTGTGGTTGTCTATCCGAGGCATATATGCAAAACCCTATTCTTGGTCGGCCAAGAACACTAAAAAGAGCAAGGCGGATGAGTCTATTCGGAGAAAATGAAACTTGGGTTGGGTGGGTTTTCGCCGGAAAATTGAACGCTCTTGACTTGGAGTTTCGAGGAACCGCAGAGTTGCATTGTTGCCATGTTGTTAATCTCCCGAGGCTGAGCATTTTTGGGAGGGTAGACACCTTAATGTGCCAGTTTTGGCTTATTGGGAGTGGTGTGAACTGTGAAGCAAATTGATGATTAACACAGTAGCTGCCCGTGCTTATTAGATTGGCGTCCCGGATGAAACGACAAGGCCTTAAAATTTAAGTTGTGTGTGTAATTCTTGCAACCTTTAGTATAAACTCTCTATAATTGTGTAATTCTTGGATGTAAATCTAAATTTATGAATTTATACAATTAAATTGGTAATTAAACTAAAATTATACGAGTTTGAATTAAATATTAGATATTTTTCTATTTTATATATCGAAAACGGCTTGGATGTGTTGCATATTTTTCTCTTGTTATGTCGAAAAAATTTAGAATAATCTTTCTTAGCATAATGAAGGGATTAATAACACTTTGATCCCCCTGAATTAAGGGGGTAGTCATACTTCATCCCCTCAACTTTAAATATATACATTTAACTCCCATGATTGCCTGTCAAAGTTAGAAATACAAAAAAAAAAAAAAAAAGAGTAAGTGCAATGACATTATTAGTCTTTAATTTCATGAACTTATCTATAACTTAGACTCTGTTTGATAACCCAATTCAGTACTTAAATTTAATGGATTCATATATTAACATATTCAAATCGTTTGATAACTAAAAATTGAACATCTGAATTAATTAAATGGCACTGAATTTCCTAAACAAAACTGACTCCCAAAATTAAGTGGTGACTTATTCACTTATCATTGAATAATTAAACATTTGAACATCTGAATTAATTAAATGTCACCGAATTTCCTAAAAATGTACTCAAATGTATTAGACTTAATACTTATCAATTCAATAATTTAATGGATTCAAATTTCAGATTTCAGACTTCAGTTTTATAAAAAGCACCCTTAGTATCATTTAGTTTCATTAGTAATGAAAGATTTATATCTTCTTTACCGCATCAACTATACAAAAATATCAAACTATAAATAGTTAAAGACAGCTAATATTTAGTTTATATACTTGAATTTTTTTCATTGTATTAATGTTCACTTTTATATATGTTTTAATCAATTTATTAGACTTTAAGTCGAACAAAATGGATAAATAGCTTAGTAGTAAAAAATAAACATGATTAGCAAATTTAAAAAAAAAAAAGGGTAAGACTAAGCTCATTTTTTTAAGAAGTAGTTTTTTATTATTTTAATTTATTTAAGCTTTTAGACTAATAGTATTGTTATTTTTATTTATCAAATTTGTCCAACATGAAATTCTCATGCAAATTTGCTAAAAATGAATTATACGCCTTATTTTTAAAATTAGAGAAGAAAAATGGAGATTAAATCAAATTTTATTTTAAAAAAGGTAATAATGGTAAACTATAAATATATCAACAAAAAATGAAAATAATATTAGCCTAAAAGAACGTAAACTAAAATAGTAAAAACTAATTTTTTTTAATCAAAAGACAAGTTTAGTATTTCCTTTTCTAAAAATAAATTTGGTAATTATGTTTATTTTAGTATTGTGTTATTTATCCTTTTTGTTTGACTTAAAGCGAACAAAACATATATAAAAGTGAATATTAACCCAACAAGAAAAATTTTAAAGACATAAACTAACTATAAACTTTATTTTAGCTTTTTTCAGAGATTGCTGTATAGTTGATACAATAAAGAATCAACTTTATTTAAGGTTAAATGGGGTAAAATATGACTACCCCTAAGTTCAAGGGAACAAAGCGTCATTAGCCCCAAGGTCCCTTTGGAACAATAGATTTGGATATCAAATCCTCAACCAATTAAGAGCTAAGCAGACCATACCAATATGTGAATTTTTAATTTTTCCAAAATATTCAAAATCCTTCCATCATACATTGCTAACAATCATTTGCTATAGAAGAGGCGCGTTTGCAGTGTTGAACATCAAGCTTGTCTCGATTGCTAAGATTAATTCCATAGTACCGGCATTGTTTTTTGAACTGTTTAAACATACACCCTAAAATTCTAGTCAATACTTCCACTGAATTTTGGCTCACTTTGAATTAACTCGGTTATTTCCAGACTCATCATATCATAGTTGCAATTACTTGTAACTTAGAGATGGTAATAGAATCGTCCAATTAGGGACTAATCGGAGAAAAATTTCTTATAATATACTTGTATTGTTTTTATATTACATTAGCACTCATTTTACATGTAACCAAATGTGTAGGCAAATCCAAAAATATATTAATTTTTTCTTTTTGCATATACATCCAAAAATGTTTAATATATATATATATATATCTATTAAGTTGCTTTTTTTTTAGGCACTTAAAATCTTAACTCTTAGTTTTCTTACACTTTCAAATATTTTCTATAACTTCAAGTGTGATTTGTATTTTCTTGACATTTCACTTTTTCTTTTGTTGATTTCACTTAAATATTTGTCTGTAAAAAATTACTCCACATTCCTCCCATAAATGAATATTGTGAAAATAAATGTTGCCGGAACCCAATAGAATAGAAGACCGATGGCGATGGGAGTTGAGTTCCTTAGGCGATTTCTAATTAAACCAAGCCATAACAGCCTCTGCTGCTGCATGCTTAGCATTGCACCTGCACTTAGCACTTAACATAACACCATTCTTGCCTAAGATCCAATACGGACAGACCAAGGAAGGACAGCATCTCCCAACAAGCTTGCCCTTCTCTCTATTTAAGTCCCACCACCCAACTCAGAATTCTCTGAGGCAGCTTAAAACAAATGCAAGCCTATTCAATCAACCCCCAGCTCCAAACTGATAGTACCCTTTTCACAGAAAATCTCTTGAAGTTCTGTACATTTTTAAGTACTTTCGCAGTTCTCATGGGTCAATGCCACCATCCGTACCTCTTTTTTGATCAGTTTTTCCAACCGTATATTATCTTCTTCAAACTCAATTGTCCGCGGCTATGCCCAGGTGAAATTCCACCTCAGGGTTTAGTTCTTTTCTTAGCAATCCTTAGGATTGGTTCCCGAGAATTACACTTTCTCTTCTCAACTTAAAGGTACTGTTCTGACTTCTGACTTGTTACGCTCTCATCCCTTTCTCCGGCTGCTGCTTGTTTCTGCAAATACATGTCCATATGTTCTTGACTTCTTTCCCAATATCTTACCTCTGTCCTACCAGCAAGTAGACACAGGATTTGTTTAATTTGCCATATAGTTATTCTGTTTGTTTGCGACTCACTACTGTCCCTACACATCCGGCGATATCTCTTTTGCATAGTTCAAAATCTATCAACTTTGTGAAGAAGAGTGAAGATGGATGTCAAGGCCTGCAAATCAAAACGCTGTCAAGATCGAACAAAGATCCATTGTTGACGTCGAAAGACTTCAAGGAGTTAAGGAACTAACCTCCTTCCGGCTGGAACGCGGAAGCTGCCATTGATGTATATATATATGAAGAACATGTGATGTGCATCTTTTCTAATAGATCGGTAGTGGAGGATCAAAATATCCCCCATCACTAAATTTAGGGCTTTCCAGACCTTCTCCACCTCGCCTTTTCTCTCTCCCACGCTTTCTCTTTGTCAACAAAAGCCCTTTGTAGACTACTTCTTCGCCATTGCTATTCCTATCATGCTTCAACTGTATAATTTCCTAACGATCTCTATGTAATTTCATTCTTCTGGTCATGTCTTTTCCTCACGATCTCTATGTAATTTCATTCTTCTGGTCATGCCTTTCCTTCACGATCTCCATGTAATTTGATTCTTCTGATCATGCTTTTTCCTCATGATACCTATGTAATTTGAGGGTTGGACCTAGTGGACCTGCTGCTCTTGGAAATCATCAGCATCTGGGTTGAAGCATTAAAGCTCAGCAAGCCGTTTGGGGTTGCAGCACCAATATTGCTTTTTTTAAGTTCTATGAACGGTTCTAAAGCATGGAAGAGACTGATGAACATGACTACACAGAAGGATCACCCCCGTTGACCTGATGATCGAGACGATCTATTGTTTCCACTTCCATATTTTGTGTTAAGAATATTAATCATTGATGCATTGAAGGATGTTATTGTTATGGACAACCTTGTTGTGATGGTTTTACTGCTCTCTGTGTATCTCTCCCGTCTTCCATTCAATCAATCAAGGTTTGGAAGGAAATATAAGGCAAGGACTGAGAAACTTTTGTCTTCCTAAATGGGAAAAATTCATGAGTACTTCCCATCTTCCCTTTCCCTCGCCATTCCTTTTACCTAAACCAGCATGATTTTGAGGAAATTGTTTATTAACAATTCGTGTGATTTGGTAAGTGTTTGGGCCTCCTTGATGAGCAGTTCGGGTTCAAACAACAGCCCATCAAAGAATTCTAGCCAAGAGTTTTAAGGTTTCAAGGAAGGTCGTATCTCGTCTGGATCATTCGGCGGAGTTGTATGTGACTTGACGATCGCGAAGCTTGGGCCAGCAGCCCATTGGAGCTGACTCGAGAAATAAACTCTTCAGTCACGAGGATTTTTTTTTTTTTGGGGTGGGAGTAACTCATAGGGATTGAGACCTGTATATTCTTTAGAAATATAATCTATGATAAACGAGTCATTGATAAAAAAAAAAAGCCCCTTTCTTTTTCAAGCGTAGAAAATAGAAACTGGTAACAATCAGAAGTTACAACAAATAAAGCTGTCCACGTCTTATAAAAAAAAAAAAAAAAAAAAAGGTCCTAATCCTCCCCCTTTGCTGCCAAAAATATTGTCCTCTTCCCCTTGACCTAACGCCCCCAACTCTTCTGTGTTCTTGTATTGAGTAAATTGTAACATACTACAAAACTTTTTTAAAAAGATTAGAATGGCCATACACTCATTTAGAAAAAGTTCCCAAAGATGGCTGTCATTTTTTTTTTTTTTTTGAAGGAAGATGGCTGTCTTTAATCATTTAAGTTAGATAAAAATCTTTGCTCAATCCATTTCGAGCAGATTAGATACGATCTACTGCCATAACTTTTCTAAATAAATAGCTCTTGATATGATTGAACCTATAGGTTCCACTTAACACATAATTTCGTGCCTGCATTTGCTTCGCTTAGTCATGGAAGTCGACATCTGTGATTCTTTATACACGATTGGAGCATTAAAATTATCATAAAGATTATATGGTTTCCCTTTCTTTATGTCGTTTTTGATGTTAACTCGACCCAGTTTATTGGCAAATGAATATTGTAAACTACAAATCTAAGTTGACTATAGGAAAAAAGAAACACCTTCACCCCCCCGCTCCTCCGAAAGGAGAAAAAGGACAGGGAAAGAAATTAAGGATAATTGGAACACTTGGCGCAGAACAAGGTGTGGTCTATTTCCAACCTCCCTCCCAAGCCTGCCCGCGTCTTAAATAAAAGTATAGTATAGACTGTGGCGTGATTTGAATATAAACAGGCTGGGGTCTATTCTGTAGCCCCAACATTTTTTGGCATTAGGTATGTGTGGTTTCCTATCGTCGACTGTTTGGCACAGACATAATGAGAGGTTGAAATTTCTGCCCTCTGAGGAAAGTTGTTAGCAGTACTAGCTAGCCTGCAACAGGAGTTGAGGCTTCTTAATTTTGTTGAAATCTTGTAGCTGCACCCTTGACTTTGTTCGTTATTCCTGATTTTTTAGATTGGAACATCCCTACATACATATAGCTCATCTGAATCTGTACTGCGCTTGTCCACTTGTTATTAGGTTGGGATTATTGCCATCTACACCTCCTGCTTTTCATTTAACAAGACACACTAGAGAATAATTCAGGCATACGAATTTATTTCACATGGGTTAGGTTTTGCAACTCTTCTTCTATTTTTTTTCCTTTTTGTGTGTGTTGGAAAAATGGAAGAAGTTATTTTACGAGCTCTTGTTAAATTTGAAATTCACCCGACTAAAAATATCAAATGTTTGCAATTACACTTTGAGAAGTACTTACACGTGTTTTCGTAAGTTTGTCCTGTTATTTGGGAGATGATTGGATTGAATAGTAAAATGAGAGAAATTGTAAATAAAAAATTGAATTTAAAATCTCGCACTTTAAAAAGAGAAGAAAAAAAAAGTTTGCCCGCTTACCCCCAAAGATGTTTGTGACTCCTGCAGCATTTCAAGCTACCGATAATCTACTTATATATTTTAGCAGAAGCTATATGCAATGTTTGCAATGTAAATGTAGCTGAGAAATGCAGTACAATAACAAGAAAATATTAGTGTGCATCAAATAATAAGAATTATAATTTGCTTCCTCGAGAGTTTGCAAATCATGACTCGTGTCGATCGGGAATGAATAAATTGCGACATTATACAGTGCTGGAACTAAAGTTAAATGATTAGCCGGTGATGACACTGCTCATTCTACAAAGAACAAATTAGCAACGCCAAGCAAGTAGTGACTTCTCAAGTAGAAGAAATATGAGAAACAGTTATGAACATAGACAAGCCGCTTTGTCATTTTATTATGCGAAACAATGCACAACAGGCTGTGCATTTAGGCGTTAAATGGGACAATCAGCACAATTACAAGGACGGGATGAAAGCGAATTACTGATGGCTTTATGCAATTTTCATGCATTTCTTAGTGGACTTGGACCAAACTATGTGGAAAATGTTGGACGATACGAGTAATCTACAATTGTTTTCTCGGTCCTGACATGAGTTCTTGGTCTAATTGGATGGTACTATATTTGGATATTTTGCTGATTTCCAAATTCATATGCAGTTTGGACTATACACAGTTTCTTTATGCATTTGTCACAGATAGGCTCAATTTAAAATCAGAGTTCCGATTGATTGCCACATGGTGATGAATTGAAGTTTGAAGTACGAAGATCACATTCACAGTAGTTTAAGATCTTAAAGTTAAATTAATCCCATCAATTTAGTTAATGGCCTTTTTTTATAGGAACGCTAAAAAGTGAGGAGGAGGGGGAAATTTATAGTTTCTTGACCAATTCTTCCAGAGCAAATTGTCAAAAGAAAATGATGTTGGCATTGACTGTGTGTGATTCTGATTTCCTCCCAATTAATCTCTGTACCGACTGAAAACCATGGCTCAATATTTCAATCCAGCGAACCTTGTGCTGGTGCTGGTAAAGGTTGCCCGAAAAGACTAATAATCTTTTTTGTGAAACATATCTATTGTCCTGAGCCAATTTCCTACCCACCAAAAAACACAAAAAAAAAAAAAAACTTAGATATTGAGATTTAATGCCACGGGGTTTACAGCTAACACTTTGACCATTCAATCACATATTCACATTAAGTTTTGCGATTAAGCCCATGTCTCTAGTTATTAGTGATAATTAATGCAGTCTTTCACCCATTCTTCAGAGTGGGTTAATTTATTTGTTATTATTTGTCATATTTAACTCAGTTCAAATCTCACACCCTGCCCCAAAAGGGCACAGAAATAAAAATGCAGAACAAATCTCTGGCGGGTCGTTAAGCATAGTTCGAAAATCAAAATATAGCTGATTTCTTACTTTTATTAACAGAGGGGTGGTTTCATTCATGCTAATTTAAAAAATTAATACAATAAGCATAGTTTTTTAATTGCTCATTATTTGAAGGAAATTTATCATATTCTTCTCGAAATTGAGTGTAAATAATTCTAACCAATGGTTCATGGATTGGGCTTTGGGCGTAAAGATGTAGACTTGGATGTGTCTGCTCCACCTCACCGACCTAATTCAAAAGGTGATAAATGGGGCCCTAATGGTTATCTCAAGGATCTTAGTCTAGACTCTACACAACATCTAATACATCAGAATCCAAGGTAAAATCTCCCAAAACTGGCTAAGAACAAAACATATTTTATTATAATCCATGCCCCTGCGCATATCATATATTTTATGCATGAGCCTATGTTGATTTCATCCTGTCGAATTATACATCATGCATGTAGATCTGGAGTTAAATATTATATTTGATTTTATCTTAAGATCAAGAGCAAAATAAAGTTTCTTAAAAGCGCTCGGGGGATGAGCAATTAATAACCCCTTTCGATTGCTACTTTTTGAAATTTTTGTAAAACAAAAAAAGTACTGTGACGATTTACAGTATATGAATTTTTTTTTTAAAAAAAGTGATTGAAAAATGTATATATTCACGAAAACGTTAAAAGTTTTCCTTAGACAATAGCAATCCAAATAAGGGCTAGATTAGTAAAGATGTACATTTAAAAGGTATTCTTTGATATTTTAAAATTTTGGGAGGCAATTTCTAATTATAACATCGAAAAATTTTTAAAACTCTTGAAGGAATGTTGAAGGATTTGTAAAATTTTGGAGGGTAGAATCTACCTTTTAATAGGAAAACGGTGAATTTTTTGACTACTTTGAGGGACTATAAAAGAATTCTGAAAAGAAATCTTGAGTTGCAGCCCCACGAAATTTTCTAGCGTACTACTTTCCCTCCTTAAGTGGCAAATGACACAAGAGGTTTGAACCACAAAGCTTAGTGGCCACAAAAAAAAAAAAAAAAAAACTAAATCCTCGTTGGACTTTAGATCAAAGGTTCGAATCCTTCTTATTTTGAAAAAAATTTAAAGAAAATGTCAGGACACTCCTTTGATTTAGTTAAATTTGTATACTTGCTAACCCCTTACACAGTCTCTTTAAACTCACCCTTCTTATAGAATATTATAAATTAGGTTATACTTGCCAGACAAAGAAAAGAAAAGAAAGACACAAGAGGTTTGAAAGCAAAGAAAACAGTGCAGAAAATGACGTTCCACTTTGCATCAATTCGAGTGATAATAGACATGCAATGTGACAAGCAATGGAATGGCCCTTGAATCTTGTCTACAAGCACAAGAAACATAAAATTGGGGTTGTGAAAGCACCCAGACACACATAACTAAAACCTGTACACGTACGAAATTATATATGTATGTCACACACATATCCGGCAGCACATCCCCATACCTCATCCTCAGGACGGGGAATTTTGCTATTACTCACAGTGGCAGGATGTTGACCTATTAATTGTGAGTATTTCATGACACCACATCCCAAAAATACAATTTGCCACCTACATATACATATGATAGTGGCTTTCATTATATGTGTGTGTGCGTATTTGTGGATTGTTGTCAAATTTTAATCGTAAAATACTCCTAATTAATTGTGTAATTTGCTTATGTTGCCCTGAAAACAAATACTTGTGCTACTCACGGGTTAACATCATTTGGTGGATTTCTTACGTATGGCAAAATCATTTCTCAACACACTTATTCATAGAAAATCAATGAAATACTTAGTACATTCAGTTTACTTTGGAGCACAAATAATCAAACAGTGTGTCACGCTATTAAGAAACATCTAGTGCGTCGTCAATATTAGAAACTTTTGTTAAAGAAATTGTGTGATCATGTTGACACAAAAAAAAAAAAAGCATAAACATAGTGGCAAAAAAATTATTATTTTTTTGGTTTTAAACACCTACGATTATATATGGGAAGAGGAAATTAGTAAAGCCACAAATAAAAAGCTCAGAAGTTTTATTAATTTAAAACTTAACGAAAATGAAGATATTAAATTAAGGAAGCAAATCACAACTTAGAACTTTCTAACCAACTAAAACAAAAAAAAAAGGAAATTAACTTCAACAAGAGGGACTTCAACCGAGAAGAACTGCAAGGAAACTCCAAACCGACTTGAAGAAGTATTCTGCCAACAACATGCAAACACGGGATGTGCCAAACTTCAAAGAAAGGCTCACATAGAGCTCTCCGCAATCAAAACAGCAGTTGGACACATAAATCATTTGATAGCTTAATTCACTCTGGTTTAAATTTGTTAACAGATTAATTAGGAAACCGGCAACAATATTGCAGTCCTAATACATATCAAATTTGAATTATTCAGTTGAGGTGTGGTAGTTGTTTGGTAGGGGTGATACAAGGCATAATTCGATTTCTTGATCGTTTAATTTGGAATATATGGAATGCATGTCATGAAGTAATAACTTTAGAGGATGTGGTCTCGGACAAGAGGGACATGCCAACTACCTGCAATACTCAACATTGGTCCATTGATCTATGTACTACACCCTTTACCATTTGGTTTTCTCCAATAATAGAATCATGGTAGTCTCAAACGTGGCGTTCCCTCTGATACGAGTGTCAGAGGAAGGAGAGGACCATATATATATACATACACACACAAGTACGTTTGTCACTTTCGTTCCAGCATATTTTTACTTAAAATCTTCTAGTGGGATTACTCATTCGTATTCGTTTATTCAAGAAAACTAGCCATTTTTGTTAGATATATATATATATATATATATAGAATACAGTGGGCAACTAGAAAAAAGGATACAGGAAAAAAGTTATAAATTTAGAAGGGGAAGGACAATGAGAAAGGGAAAAAAAAAAACAAAAGGATACAGCGAGCAACTAGAATTCAGTCTTTTTACTAAGGCAAAGAAAAAAAATGAATGGTTTATGCTCATTACGTGCTTCTAAAACTTCTTGTCCTAGGGGGTAAATACTACTGTTAAGTAGACGAAAAAAAAAGATTGAATAAAATGAAGAGAGTTATCTTAGAGAGACTTATGTACGTACTTTTTATTCTTGGTTTCCAGGTTGGGGATCCACCCAGCTGCACGAGGCGGCTGATAAATGATGTCTTGGTTGTATTTACGGCTGGGATGCCTAAATATGTGGTAAATACCTGCATTTGTAGGTTACTGTTATTCCAAAACAGTAGTATACGCGCAAAAAGCCTCAAGGTTCAAAGGCGGCTGAACGTTTTGCGCAAGAAAAGTAGCATTTGAGGCGCAGCTAGTGGTACTGCGCGCATAATAGCTTTCATTTGCAGAAGTCAGGCTGGGGGAAAAAAAATTGAAATTCCACACATGCTTCCCTTTCTCTCTCTCTCTCTCTTTTTTGGGTTGAAAATGTTCTAATAGTATTTTTTTTGTAATTAAAGTTTAGATAAATTTAGTTCCGGTCATCGCCATGGACCAAGGCGTACCTCCAAGATCATTGATCGCTTGCAAGAGTTCTTACAGATTATCTACCAATATAATCTTCACATTTACAGTAAAATTCAAACATAAGAGCTTTTGTAAAAAAATGATCAATCTTTATCAATTTAACCAGCTTGTGTTTGCAGTACCAGATAACTTAATGACGTACACAATTAATTGACATGAAACATAATTAAATGGTAGGCTTTAAGAAGAGTTGACCCGATGATCAAAGAAGATGAATTTTAACAATTATTCAATTTAATCATTTAATTGAAAGACAATGCCCAAAGTATATATACTACCTGACACTGTCCCACCTGAAATTAAAGGGCATTTTATATCATTCCCCCAACATATATATACACACACCAAGAATCAAGAGTTCTGTTAGCGGTAAATCATTTTTCTTACAAAAGAGATCTACACCCAAAAATCACAAGCTTTCACTGATACAACGATATACTCTTTTCGTTCCATTTTGATAGGGTTGTTTTCTTTTTCATTCATCCCAAATTATAATCCATTTTTCAATTGAAGAATGTAGATGATTTGAAATTTCTCTAAAATATCCTTATTTAATATAAGTTGTTATTGAATATAACTTAACTTATTTAATGTAAAGTTAATTAGGCATACTCCATTTAATGTAAGGATACTTTAGGAAGATAGTAAAGTAAACTTATTTTTTCAACAAAATTATTTACTTTTCTTAAATTGTGTAAAAAAAAAATTAAATCTATCAAAGTGAGATGGACGAAGTAGCACACTATTTTTACCATAAATACTTATCACATGTTCTTTCAACTAGCCTAGCTTTGTTGGTGGGAAGGGCACCATGTCATAGGATGCTCAATGTTCAAGAGCTATGGAAGCAACTATTGCACGGCCGCACTAGTCGCACACTCACGTAAAGATTGAAAGATGGATCTCCATCCACAGCGGTCGGTGGACATTGCTGGCAATTACAGGATCATGATTAGTCCCAATTATCCTCTATCGTTGCCCTAAAATGATTTGGTTCCAGATCGTCTAGTAATCATCAGAATGAATAGACAGACCAAGATAATTTATTATTTATCCAGTGATTCAAATTATTTTTCTTGATATATTAAATCATTTTGTTTATAAAGGTTATATAAGTCCACAAGGGAAATGGCAAAGCAAAGATGTTGCTATTGCACTTTGTATCGATTTCAAAAAAGCTATAATTACTGTCATTCCGCCATTTAATTACAACTTTTTTTTTTTGAGAGAGTTCAAAATGTTAAATCATGTCCACGCTCCTCCAAAAGCTAAAAAGTTTCCAGGTACTTGCCTCAATTCACAAATCATATGACTTTGCCGTTTTGTCTGATGTAAAGCGAGAATGATGGAGCAACTCAAACTAGTAGCCATCCTTTTGTCACTACTGCTACTGCACTAACTTCCTTTATGTGATTTTCCAATATAGTTCTCAGAACTTTATCCTTGTTCTGTCTCTCTCTTAACTAACACACACACACACACACAAATTTAAAAAACCCAAAAAATTTTGTTGAAAGAAATCATTATGTATTACGTAGTGTACTTGAAAATATAATTTTATGGAGAATTCTATGATCCCTTTAGAAAATTACACACACACAAATTAAAAAAACCCAAAAGAATTTGTTGAAAAATATAATTTTTGAGGAATTCTATGATCCCTGTAGAAAATCAAATTTTTAATGTATAATTCTCAGGATTGATAGTGATATAATTTTAAATGATTAAAATTTTTACTATTTGAGGGTCAAAAACACTTACTTCATCATTCAATGATCATTTAAAACTCGAAAGTATGATATCCAAAGGGACTACAAATTTTTTCTTATGTAATCTTTTCAAGAAGATTTGGGGTTATGGGGTAAATCAAGGTAAAAGTTAAATTATATGCCTTTTTTGACGAGGACAGTGGGGCCATCCGTAAATTCAGCGTGACGGAAGTGGGCAGGCGAGCCTCCACCCGCCATGGCACAGGTCCGTGTATCCATTGATATATACCCATTAGGACAATGAAATACATAGTAAATGATAGATACAAGTGGTAGGATGATTCATATGTCATACTTTTGCTTCTATTTTTCTACTTTTGTAGTTTTTAGTGGAAAAGTTGGTTTTTTAATTTTCAACCAATATATTCATCAGATTCTCATAAATTTTAAAAGGACATTAAGTTAGCTTACAAAAAGTCTCTCTCAGATTATCTCTTGCTTTTGATCCATTTTGGTGTTTTTTAGTTTCTACAGAAAATTTGATCAAATAATGACCTTGAAAGATATAGGCAAAAAGAGAAAAAGCTAAAAGAAACTGAATTCTCCCACAAAATCCAAGGAATGATATAGTATTACTGTGGCTCGGTAAAAGAAATAACAACAAAGAAAAAAGTTTTGTGCCCGCGCCGCTGCCTCCCACACCCCCCCCCCCAGCACAAAAAAAACAAACAAAACTAAAAAAAAAAGAAAGATTTTTTTTTGACTAATTGAAGATCTTGCAATTATGCATCATGCATGTGCTATAAATACGTGTCATTGGTTAGGCGAACCTGACTTCATATTGTACTTTATTCATTATTATAGCAAAATTATGCTGCCCGTTATACACACACACACACATATATATATATTATCACGTGACAAGAGTGATGAGGAAATTTTCGGGAATCATATGATTATGAAGTAACTGAGAAAGGTATAAATAAATATAACTAATTATTTGACCAACTACTGGTTTTTTGGGGCAGTTTATTTCCAGATCCATAGATTTCCCGAAGTTGATTAATTTGGGACGAGGGTACACCTTAGCTTAACGGGACAAATTATGGGCATCTGCCCCGGGGAATCTCTATGTCTACCACAGACCATTTTTTTGTTTAGACAGTCAAGTGTGTCTGGATTGGCATTATTTGCAAAAATAAATAATTTATTTATATTATAAATACATTTTCAATCACTTTTATTTTTTAAATAATTTTTTATCTCATATATATTGTATAATAAAAAGTTTTATAATAATTATTTGAAATAATATTTCAACTAATCTCCTACCTAAAAAAAAAGTTTTTTCTTTATAATTTTTAAAATTTTTTCTGATAGGTGAGAGGTAGGATTTAAGAAGCGGAGAGGGGGAAAAAAGAATCAATCCAATATCTCTAAATCTTGGAGTTTTAACATCTTAATTTTGATCACTAGATCAAAATCTTCTCCATAATAAAAAAAATAAGTTAATGAAGTCAAAATTTGCCTTGTTTGGACAGTCATTTTTCACCGGAAAAGTGCGTCCTTTTTCGTGATCACTTTTTTTATTATCTTTTTTCTCATATACATCAAATTGCTACAATAATTTTTCTATAAAAAATTCTAGAAAATGCAATCCAAACGCAAGATATTGCATGCTTAACCGCACGCAAATAAATGACTTTTATTACATGAGTAGTCGACTCTTCGTGTTGAAATGTGACTGGTTTTTCAATGATTTTGTTTCGTCAACATGGCTTTGTAGGAGAGCTGGAAACACCATACTACCCGGTAATCGGGTTTCTTTTCCTCTTTTGTTTGGTTGTGATTATGACGATGAACGGGCAGACATTCTTAGCAAAACTGTTTGCTATGCATCCCAACAAACATATAGTATATGTTTTCCATTTGTTGAAGAAAAAAGGTCATTTAATTAGTTAAATATGAACTAATAACTACAATACCGTTGGATTACGTTTTGAAATTATATTCAGGTGTTGAATAAATAGGAAGAAAAAAAAAGTAAAAGGATGTTTTCTTTGTACACAAACATAAAGAAAAGAAGACTGTCTCTAGAGACTAGTAGACATCTCATCAGAGTGAACACTTGCCAAAAACGCCAAATTGAAAATTGAAGCCACCAATGTCATCAGTAGAGCGGAGACTATAATCCGCGTAGTTCTGCAGTATCAAAAGGTTAGAAAATAGTGAGTAACAGCACATGCATACCGTCATCTTGGCATAGTATGGCATCAAATATATGATTAAGCCTCTTGTCTTAGGCGGAGCGGAGCCACCATATATATTTTGAAAATTGTATAATAGACTTGTAATTTTGCAATATTTTCATTTGTACACTAGATTTTTTTTTTTTTTTTGACAAAGGAACCTGTCGCACTACTCAAAGTGCACATTGGGGTTAGCAGCACCCCGTGTAATAACTCGCATATAAGGGGGTAAAACGCACTAAAACAAACCCCGTATGACTCACCCTTCCTCTTCGAATTGTAAAAGCACTTATTTACCCTCTTTGCCCGCAATAATTTTATAAAGCTCCTCACATTTGATTCCTTTTGAATTGACAAAGGTCACACAATTTTTATTTTTTTATTTTTTAGGTTTCTTTCTTAAGTTTATGGAATTCTGTCCTCTACGGCAAGAACACTTAACATGGAAATAATAAATTCAACCTTTGTTAACTTAAACACAAACATGAATGTAATAACATCTAAAATATGAAGGGCATACAATAAGCCCAATTGGAGAGTCAACTCTTTACAAATCAGCGAGTTGAGGACTGTTGCCCTACAACATTTGATCCTTATTCCGCGTAAATTCAAATATCCTGCATTCTTGTGCAATGTGGACTGACTGGGACGATTTCCAAATCTGTCGACTACACTTGAGATTTTCCATCCACCTTGAAAGTCATGGCTGAATGCAATGGATACGATAACAGTGGATTTAAGTAGAAGATAAAGAAAATTCATTTATAACTCAGGATTGTAGAAACTTTTTGGATATATTCATGATACCTGGCACCTACCATGTAAAAAAAAGACAATTATGAAGTGCCAAGGGACATAGCATTTGGATTTAGGCAAAGAACGTTGCGCAAACACAAGCGTAATTATACTGCGGCTCTCTTTTTCGTTTTCACGATCTTCATTATTGAGAACATCCTGCATTATAGCTTCGTTAACCAGTTGCCTTGGTAAGTTATAAATAAGGCCCCCCAATTAAATTGTACAAAAATAACTCTGTGGCCCTTGTTAGGTTAGCTCAATGGACATTAATTTGCTTAAAGTACGGGAGATTTTGCATTTACTTCATCAAATCCTCTTCAATCATCACATAAGATATTTTGTTGCAAACTTGAAATATCCCTGCCCGAAGAAATGTGTTAAAAAAAAATAAAATTCATGGAAACTGTAAAATTTTTCTTGCCAACAAAATAGCAAATTCAAACCAATGCCTCTAATTTCACGCTTCCTCTCCTTGTTCTCAATCTCATATCTTAATTAGATCACACATTTCAATAGTCTTCTCCCGAACAAAAATTGACTCTAAGATTGAACACTTAAAAAGATTCATGTCCATTTCAGAAGCTATATTTACTACCAAAATTTGGTTCAAGACTATTTAGTCATCATTTGACTTCTTTCATAGATGTATTTTTGGTCCAGATATTTTGAGATATGCGCAAACCAAAATATAATAATAATAATGAGAATCTCAAAATATATAATAAAATAAGAATAAGGAAAATAGGAGACACAAATTGTATGTCACCTATTTATATCCACAGACAAGAGGCAGACAACCAGCAAACACGAAAACCTAACCCCCTCAACATCAAACTCTCATTCTCTCCATCGCAGGCGTCATCATCCCTCCGGCGACAACTCCGACCAATCTCCGGCGACAAACCCGTGCGACCTTTAAATCATCAAAATGAATAGCAAAGAATGAGGAGCAATCGGGGACGATCATCATGTCGGTCTCCTACTCAGACTGCTTTTCCGACCTACTCTGCGGCGAGGACTCCAGCACCATATTCTCCGGCGATGACGTGCCGGAATGCTCGTCGGAGATTGAGTCTCAGCATCCCCCGGAGGACTTGGAGGAATCGATCATCGGACTCATTGAACACGAGAAACAGTACGTTCCGGGCATCGATTATCTAGAAAGCTTTCAATCACAATCCCTCGACGCCTCCGCTAGAGCAGATTCCATTGCATGGATTCTGAAGGTATAGATAAACATAGCACTAACATGTTCACGTGCATAGGAGGCCATGAACGATGACAGTACTAGGAGAGATGATATTTAGCTATTTTTTACAAGTATAATAGCAGTAGATTTCATCTTTATTTATCTCTCAAAATGCATCAAGAGGAAGGTGGATCAATATAATGTGTGTTAATTAGATCAGTGATTTACGGCAAAGGAATAAATATATAAAAGGATTCATTTTTAGTTGGTTATGAAGTTGGCGGCAAAAGAAGGGGGCGACGCGGGAAAAAATGGCTGGGATTGGCGGTGGCGCCAATATTGGATTCCTATACTTGGCGGAGTTTTCGCTTCCGGAGTTTTGATTTGATTGATGTATGAATTTGTTTTATCGGATGTCTTGATGCAGGTGCAACGTTATTATGGTTTTCAGCCATTGACGGGTATCTCTCCGTCAACTACTTTGATCGAGTTCTTTATTCACGTCGCTTGCCGGTAACAGTCATGCTCCCGCAGAAAACAGTCATTATTTACTTCTGAACATCTTAGTAGTTATATATTATTTTTTTATTCTGGGAAGAATTACCTGCTCAGGAATATTAGTTTGTAGTATTAAAAATTTTTGTGGACTTTTCAAACATGATGAAAAGGACTTTACTACTAGCATCGAGTCGAGTTAACTGCAAAAGTTTATGTACTTATGAGACGGTAAAGTAATTCCATTATAAACATAATATTGTATATTCTGTCGTACTTTGTCTTATTTTCGCAGTAATAAAAAAAGTACTAAATAATACCGAGTCACGTACTTTTCCCTCTACCGATTGTAAAGTACAAACTATTGTCGTCATTGTTTTGGTGCTTTCGTTGTTTAATCTCTCTGTCTACTTGGGAGTATATATCTAGTCTAGGTAAGATACAGTGGTCTTCTACAGTTACGTCAAATTAATCATCGGTATACAACTGTATGTATGGTCGCTAGGATATTTGGACATCGTATTTTCAGACCTCCTTTTGATTTCACGGTATTTATAATTTTCAATACAAATCTCCTATTTTACCTCAAGCAACAATACATAATTACTTTTAATGTAAACATTACACACTCGTGCATCTCTTTGTTTTCTGTTTTTTTTTTTATGTCATTTCTAAGAATTTGGTGGAAAATAATCATTAGATAACTTTGCGTGGTTTCAACTCAAATGATAGTAGAAGTATTAATACTAATTCCCCAGCATTGTTTTATCTATTAGCACGCTTACGGAGTATTAATAAGCATCATCTGCTCCTAATTCAAAAGTTCATTTAAATGAAGGTTCCTTTGTCTTTTCTAACTAGGAATATCCGTACTAATCTCTAAGCAAATATCTTATCAAAAATTCCTTTTGCTTTATCATGCAATACTTTTTATGTAATTTCATACTAATATTCTTTTTTCTCCTTTTTGTTCTTTTTGGCTGGGGGGGGCGGGGGGCACGAATTCAGCAAACAAAAGGGTGGCCAATGCAATTATTGTCTGTTGCTTGCTTGTCATTAGCTGCAAAGATGGAGGAACCTCTTGTTTCCGCCTCTTTTTAGATCTTCAGGTAATCCGGTTAAAAACCCATTATAAAATTTATAATCATCCATTCTTTCCCCTGCAAAACCTATATAACTTGTTAAGGAGGAGTAATGTGCCACAGAGTAATCATTGCTTGTTTAATATATAGGTTGAAGCAGCAAAATTACATATTTGAACCGAGGACAATCGGTAGAATGGAGTTTCTTGTGCTGAAATACATTGGATTGGAGGCTTCGATCTATCACGCATTTAGCTTTCTGAGCTTCTTCGCTCATAAAGTCGACCCAACGGGGACCTATGCTGGTTTCCTTATTTCGAGGGCCACCGATATTATTCTGTCCCACATACAAGGTAGTAGTACTATCGTACATGTACATCCCGCTTTCATCTGGCGTGCAACACGCCTTTCTTATGTGAGCATGCATGCGTCTATCTATGCATGCATGTGGAATTGTAGATAGATAGATACACGTAAACATGATTTAAAAAAAAATGAAATTGGTTTAATTCGTCCTCTTTGCATAATCACCATGTCAGATGCTAGCTTCTGGAGTACCGGCCATCATGCATTGCTGCGGTAGCTATCCTTAGTGCAGCCAGAGACCTCCCAATTTTCTCTTTTCTTGGTCCTGAATATGCTGAATCATGGTGTGATGGACTCCATAGAGTAAGAAATATATATATAATTATTATGCATAATACTTTGAGTTGGTGGTGCAAATCGTTGTAGCAGATGTTGTATTCAACCAATAGGTCGTCTTGACAAATTTGATTCGATTCAATTTTGTCAAATCATTTAACTAAGCTGCACTTGATGCGGAGGAACAATGATTTGATAAAATTTAATTGCAATCAACCTTTTCCAAATGATTTAACACAATGTTGACGTTTTCTCCACAGCCATAGCTCTAGCTGGCGTTTTTAGACCATTTGATCAAAAGGAAATGTTTTTTGTCAACTTGGATTTGGGATCCACTTTTTGCAGGAGAAAATAATCAGCTGCTACGGCGTAGTGCAGCAAATAATTATCGATAATAGGCCAAGGAAGAGCCCGAAATTTTTACCCCAGCTTCGAGTCATGTCTCGGATGAGTCTAGCATCCACCGAATCATCATCATCAAACTCATCTTCTTCATCATCATCATCATCATCATCCTGTAAAAGGCGAAGATTAGAAAAATTACTTATGGACAGATGATGACAAAGGAAGCTCCGAGTGAAGGGGGGGGGAAAAATCTGGTGGTCCAACTCGTCTAGAAGCCTCGATGTTTTTTGGAGGGTTTTGAGAAAACAAGAATTGACAAGTATGATATAGATTAATGCTAGTATACATGTATGTATGAGTGCTTGGAGATTTTTTTTTTTTTTTTTGGGGTGAGCGGGGGGGGGGGGGGGTGGGCAGCTCCAGTCATTAATGGCTTTGCAGATTCCCAAGGGAAAGTGATTTTGGTACATAGTATTGTTATCCAGGAGTGAGTGAGAAGGGGGGATCACATTCATTGTTTAATAGTAGCAGTGGAGTCATGGGGGTTATGGAGTGCGGAGTGAATGGCTATTGAATTCAAAGGCTGCATTGATTAGTGAACGAAAGGGTGGAGATGGTGGGACCTTTTCCACAGGACTGGCGAAAAGAAGGGGCAGAAAAAATCAATGGAGTTGGCTAATTTATGGGATTGAACTTTGAAGTTTGAGCTCTAGACGTGTTACAAGTCAAGCTCCTCACCTAGGCCTTCATCATTTTGCTATTTTTCTCCTCCAACTTCTACCCAATACCCCCACATGCTTGCGGCAATGAAAGGGGACGAGCGAACACAAATTGGGAGGGAGATAAATAAATCTGGTGGCTCAGCTGTAAGACGTCTTCATACTTGGGACTGCTTTCTTTTGAGTTCTTGAGAGTGATGTGTACAGACGCTCGTAGCTGTTAACTATGGCGGGCTCTACACGTGTGCATGTGTGCTTTTTTGGCGGGAAATTGCCTTTTTTATTTTTCAAGTCCTAACCATAGACTGGACACTTCTTTTTGTGTGCACTTGACACGTGTGATGGAGACACGTGTCTATTCTTTTTCACTTTAAATTTTTTTTTCTTTTTGGGGTTGTTTGATTGAAGGGATGAAATTAAACTTAAAAAGTCCCTTCTTGATGGCCTAAATTTGGGCTAATTATAGACAAAAAAAAAAAAAAGGGTCTTTGGGGCCTTTTCTTTTCCAGAGCGTGCTGTATTTTGGATTCTTGAATCAAGCATAATAATGAAAGTAGTAGTACTAATCTTGTAGCAGTAATTTATTTGCAAAATTTTCTCCTCTTTCAAGTACTCTCTCCATTCATACAACTGATAGATATCTCACCACCCTCCCTCTGTCACACACCACACGCACTCACATGCTTGATTTGCCATGCACGTGAATGACAATGAGGACTTTGTAGCGTTGCCATTTGTTTTATTATTACTACCATCAATCAGCCGAGAGAACTTTTTTAAGTGCAAATATGGAATTTTATGAAGCACAGCTATTGTTTACTCGTTAGAGGCTCAACGCAGCGCTACCCACGCAACACAACATACGCTGGTTGGTCCCTCTGAGCAATAAAGAGAGATCATCGATGAGTATGACTCCTTAACTTAAACCCGTGCCCTTCTCGTGACTGACCCATCTCTGTTTCTTTCATCTCCCTCAGATTTCAGACAAAACTTCTCAACTGTTCTTCTTCATCTAACCGTCTATTATGTATGCCCGCCCAAAATTCATCAGTCTTTGATTGAACTCCCCTTATATATATATATATATATATAGATATATGCCTTTTTCCCCAGTATGGGACCATGGTGGGATGGGAGGGCTTCCGCGTTTTTCAAGTGACTCATCATCAGTTGTACAATAATGCATATTAATACATGAGAAATACCGCACTACATACGGTAAGTCCTAAAGTATCTCTCTTGCAATTGGACCACCATATCAAAATATATTTAGCGAGTTGTTGCCCATTGGTCATCACCTATAAAAGTTCGATTCGATGGTGGCTGATCTTAGAGCTCCATCCATTGGTGGCCCGGATATATCCGTAATTTGCGGGTTAACTTTGAACCTCTCATATCCCGTCCCAACTCAACTGTCCCATAAATAAAATTTACGTACAGATATGCTTTACTACTAAGACCTATATAAGACTCGAGGGAGAACGATGAGTTGGATAGTACCGGCGGAGGGTTTAGCTCGTCGCAGTCCACAATTAGTAGCACGAACTGGGATTTTTTTTCTTCTGTAGTATTGGAATTTAAGACATTCGAATTTCTGTTTTAATTGTGAGAAATTAATTCCTAGTCATTTTGCGGTATATATATATTTTTCAAAAAAAAAATAAACTGTGTGATATTATTATATAGAGTAGACTGGATTCTCTATGGGAAGTAGAGCCAGCGGCTTGAAGTCAAGATAGGAACACTTGCTGTTAATGTCTGTTCAGAAAATGGACCACCAGACTGATAAGACTTCAGAAGAGTTGGGACATTTAGGTAATCGACGGATTCTGATGAATACAAAAATCTGCTCACTGAAAATTCATCACTTTGTGGAGGGCCTCCCCCTAGTTTGTTTCAAACAATTTGGTTGATCATTGTGGCTCCTAAAGTTACAAAGTAAACTATTCCCTTGTTTATCACTTTGCTAGACGTGGCATCTTCGGCTTGGACCTGGTCAGTTGGAGCCATTGCTGAAACTTTGCTGATTAGCTAGCCAGCACCATCTCATCAATTGACATTCACAATTCACAAATCATCATCTGGTTGGTAGAAGAGCAAGTGCTGATTAGGATGAATTAAATTAGGGATCGGATCATCATCTGTAATGTCACGCTGGATAGAATACCACAAAAAGCTACATATTCTATGAATTGTACATGGACTTGTTAGGCAATCAAACAGCCCACGACAGCTGCAGTATATGTTAAGTATTGAGGCAGCCAACCCCCCCACGACCTTAAATCAGACAAAACCACTTGAGATTTATTTAATTAAAACATCGAGGAGACCATCAATAGGACGAGACATGGTACGTAATTTTATACAAGCATATATAGTACAGTTTCCACGTACACGTGAAGTGAAGTGCTCTATATATATTGAAATCGTACAAATTAATTAAGGTTGTGTTGTAATACTACTGAGAATACTGCTGATATAGTCAAGTTAAATACGATCGAGTACCAAGTTGATCCAATTTAAAAGTAAGCAGGCGCATGATGAAGATGAACTTCCTTCTCTTGTAGATTGGAATAGGAAAAAGATGACAACTTTTCAGGTTTTATGTAATGGGAAGACATTTAGGCGGACCATAATGTTTGTAATGAGTTGTGAAAGAGAAACTTCACATCAACTGCTTTTCGAATTTAGAATTTGATCAAAAATTTCAATACTTCAACTATTCATGTACGATGACACGTGTTTTTTGATCACCACTTTCTATAGTATGGTTTTTTTTGTTTTTTACAAAAATAAAAAAAAGAAAGACTCAGTAGTGCTCGGTCAAAATCTTCTGATTGATCATTTGCTTCACTCAGTGGTCTTGTAAAATTCTCTCCAAATCAAATGTAGAGGATGGCCAGCAACAACTACATAAATTAAATGTGGATGCTTGGGAGAGCTGTAGGGTAATTTGCTTAGTCTCTCTCTCTTTTTTTTTAATTAGGAAAAAAAAAAAGAAAAGAAAACAAATGTGACCCAAATTCTTCTTGCCCAAAAGGTAAAACAAAAGATAACAAGGCTAGTTTCAATAATGTCCCAAATTTCTTATCATTCCTCCTCAGCCAAGATGCTGGCTAAGGAAGAATCCTAAGTAGTCTATGAAAACAAAAATACTTTTCTTTCCTTATGGGAACATTGTAGGGTATTGAAGGACGTAGAAGGAGCTCATTGGCTATTCACCAACTCTTTTTGCAGGTGAATTTCAACTTTCGTGGCCATGACAATAACAGACAGGACCCTGGGATTTCAGCTTTTGAACCTTATTTTTGGTTGTAAAATACTAAAACCATGCTCGTGGGGTTCGTCTAAAAGGCAATATAGATAGGTCCGTGGAGTTAAAAGCTTCAAAAGTTGGAATGATTCTGAGTTTGCTGATGCAGCTTAGATTTTATGCTGAATGCGAGACAGCAACGCTCTCAATTTCCCGGACAACCCAAGTGTCCCATTTCCAGCGCCAAAATTTGGCTAACATGCCACAAAAGCAAAGAATACGGATTCCTATATATTTTTTCAACAAGAAAAATTTTAGTTTTCTTTTTAATGATGCAATATGCTTAGTTCTATTTATTTTCGCACAATATATAGACAGTAAAGTAAACTACGCCACACCTATTGCTGATAGTGTGAAGAAGATTGGCATTATTGATCATCAACAGCAAGAGAAAGACAGAGATATTTGAGATGGGTTTAGGAGGAAATACAGATTGCTGTAACACAAACATCAAAATGCCCAAACTTTTCTAGCAATTTTGCAGAGTCTTGCATTTACTTGATAAAAGTCATCACGTAGCTTTGGTTTTGGTCAGTGTTAAGGCAAATAAACAAAAGGGAGAATTGAAAGCTGCCTTCGGCAACTCGCATTTTTCTCGTTGGATGCTTTGTTTGCATCAAAAAGAAGCTGAAAGGAGAAAATTGAAAGGAAGCGGGCTCCCTCGAGGGAGCGTGGTTGCAGTTTTTGTTCTTTATTGCTTTCTCATAGTGCCTGGACCTCCATTTCAAAAGAGTGGAGACAAAAGAGTCACCTATCTAATGATCAACCAACCTATATCCGCCTCACTAATTAGAGTCTTTTATGCTCTACAATGCATCTTGTCATAGTCAGAAAAGGAAATCACGAAGCCTTTTCTGCTAGATTATTTTTTGAAAGTAGGCAGCTTTGATCGAGAATATGACATAATTTTCTATATCTTTGCTTGTTCATGGGCCTAAGCAGACCGATAATGATTGGTTAAATCCAAGGAAAATGATAAAGCTAGTATTACCAGTTCTTCAGTTGGACCTATGGAAAGAAATGAAAGATGATGCGCTGTTCAGCCGAAAGCTAATATGAACAGTGGCATCATGCAAATTCAATGAACATTTTCTAGGCTTGCCTAATTGTGGCCGGAAATAGTGACATTGCTACGTAGTTAATCAGGATTCCTCAAATTGAGTTTGAAAATTTGTCGTCTAAATCCACCGCATTCCCATCTAGAGTCAGAGTATTAGTATGCTGAGCGAATTCACCAACAAGCAATGTCACATTTTCCTTTACTTTCAAGCAATATCTGAATATCACTACAACAAGTTAACGAGTCCTCTGAGAAAAAAGGGAGTCAAACTCTGAAATCTTGATGGTAGGACTCGTTAACTTGGTTATGATAATATTGGTGAAGTCTCGTAGGTCACAATATGTCGCAAACATGCTGCAATTTACCATCGCTACACATCCCAAAAAAAAAAAAGACTCCTTGCCTTCCTCTTTTGATTAAGAAAACAAAAAAGTAAAAAAAAATTTCTTTAAAAAAAATCAAGATAAGAAAGAAAGGTCTAAAAATGGCTGAAAGGCCTTTACAGAAATCCATTTTAGTGCAAGCCACATCAAAATCGCACCATAAAGCAAGAAAGAAAAGTTTGATGGAGAAATTGTTGGAACTTAATTAATTTGCAATGTCGTGGTCTAGCATATATACTATTCCAGCTATGGCAATTAGAGAAAGTTTAAAGAAGAATGTGGAAGAAGGATTATCAGTTTGCTTGATTGAAACTCGTGTTAAAGAGTATGACCAAATACTTTTACAACGTGATTGTATCACTTGTCCTTAGTCTATAACAAAGCAAGACGGAAAGAAACAGTATTAGCGCGTGATTATATTACTAGTACTACACGAATGCCTCCCCAATTGCTTTTTGAAGTGGCCAATGTTGATTAGGACTAGAAAAAACCTTACCTTTTCACATTACTTTACGAGCAAATTATCCAGGAACATAATCCTCTTCTTGTTCCCTTAGATTTTAATTGTTCTCTCAACTTTCTTGATTCATACACTAATTGTCTGGGCTCCTGTTTTGCTTTTCAATGCATGCAACTAATTTTCTTATTCACGAAAGATGTGTACCTTGTCGCGCTGGAAATTCAAAAAAATGGCGACATCTTGCATTTTCTAAGAAGCGTCCCAACTTCAAGGGAAATCATGCAGTTCTATATTATTGAGACTGCAAATCCTGAGCCTAAAAGATTATATTACCTTGTGCACTTTATCTGAAGCACGAAGTTTCGCGCTTGTTATTTAGCACTTTAGGAACTTGTCTTCTTCGATGGCAACAGCAACATTTCGCAGGAAATGTGGGTTAGCAATAGCACCTCTTCTCACTGTTTTATACTATTTGATAACATTAGAAGGATTGTCTGAGGTATTCAATCAGGGTTTGCCTAACATGTAAGACTGGAATCTAATGTTTGTGGAACTTAATCATTAATTTGCACATTGGAGACTATACTTAATGCCAATGCACAACTTTTACAATAAGAATGTAACATGACCATCGGTTTTTTTTCTCCCTCCTCCAGTCTTAAGGGTCTTAGATTAGTGGTGGAGACGTTGATCAACTATGGTATGCCCCTATGGGAATATAAATTACACCTTCAAACTTGCAACACTATATAATTGTGAAGTGATTAGCACCTCTCCCGATTTAGTTAAGCCTTTTAAACTCTGTGGGCTGGTCCGATTCTCGTGGAGTCTCAAGGCCCCTTCCTATTGAGAAATCCTAAAATAACCAAGCCTCTTCTTTGTTTGTGTTGTCGTGACATGCTAGCGAAAACAAGTTCGAATCTACATTTGAGAGTAACACTTGAAGCGTGTTTGGATAGGAGATTATTTGAATTATTATTTGAAATAATTACTGTAATACTTTTTATGATAAAATGTATGTGAGATTAAGAGATTATTAAAAAGATAAAAAGAATTAATTGAAAATTATAATTATAACGCAAGCAAAATAATATTTGAATAAAAAAAAAGACCGGATGTGAAACCTTTTCTTGCAGAAGACTTGGTCGTAGCTACTCACCATAGATTCGTAGAGACTTAGCTTTGGGCTTCGGCCTCCGTTTGACCCAAAAGAAATAAATTTCTTGTCTTTGGTTTTGCTGCTTTTTATTTTATTTTATTTTATTTTATGTCTATGAGTTGTAATTAATTCAACATTTCTCCACGCTATCTCCTGTAAAATTCGATCTACCTTTCCCACTTTTTTGTTATTGTTGATTTTGCATTGCTGGGTTGTCCAACAAAACTACAAAAGAGAAAGACGAGAAAAGTTTGAAACCTCGAACTTACTTGGACAAAAAACAAAAGCCCGTAAGAGACCATATGTTGGAGGTTTGAAACAGTCTACCCCAAATAGAAATACTAACACGTTAGCCCAATTTCTAGCAAGCCCAAGACAACCAAATTACCCATTCTGGGTAGTCTTGGGACTTGTTGTTCCAAGACCCAAAAGGACAGGGCTCCAAGTTTCACGGCACTCCGAGTCTCCTTATCCGACGCAGCCCCGGCGATAACCCGCCAATTCCACCACCTAAAACGATGGCTCAAACAACCACCATTTTATCCCTAACCGCCACGCCCAAGCCAATTCCCGCCAAAGACACAGTCCGGAGCAACCTTATCCTGCGCACCCTCTGCACCATCCCACGCACTCATCCCCTTCTATTTTGTGCAAATGCCATCTCAGCAAAGCCTTTGCGAGCAAACCCACCTCAGAAATACATCTACCCTGACCCCAACCCAGAATTTGCTAAAGCTGTAAATCCCATCTTTTATTTTTGTTTTTCCTGGTTGAAACATGAAATTTTGACAAGTCCTATGTCTCATCTGTTTTTCTTAAATCAAAAGTTTTACTTTACGCGTGCTTCAAAAATTGAAACTTTTAACTCAACATATTTTTGGTCTAAATTTTGACGTGTTTGTGGGAATTTAGGAGACGAAAAAGTTCAGAGAGGAGCTGGTGAAGAAGCTATCAAAAGAAAAGGAGACTTATGGGGATGAGCTTGATGCTGTGGTAAATGTCTGCACAGATGTAAGTAGCTTGTTTTTTAATGATAGTTTAATTTCTGTTGATTGAATTATTGAAAAGTATTTGACACTTCATTGCACAATTTAATGAAAAATATATCAAATAACATGCTGTGTAGTTAAAAATATAGCATGGAAGATTACCTTCCAGAATAAGAAAATAAAATGAGATAAACGTCAATCATGATACAGGCCTGGAGAGATTTGATTGGAGAGTAGAATTGATTGTGCAGTGATTGAACGAGAAGTTTTACCTTTTTCACTCAGACCAATTATGTGACATTTAAATTGAATGAACACGATAGTTTTGGCTCAACAACTTGAATAAAACTCGCGTTATCACGTTGATGTCTTTTGATAGCCAGTAACATATACCATACCAAAGATATGTAAATAGAAAAACATGTTTTGCCTTCTATCGTAAAGCATTTTTCCCTCAACTTCAGTGTTGATGCCAATGTGAAAAGGTTTTGTCTTTTGGTTCTCACATTTGGTTAGCGTTCTCAATCCAAGGGTGCTACAGAGGAACTGATTTAGTAGTTGGAGTTAGTTAATTTGGATATAACTCAATAGTTCATTTCTAACGCAATCTTACCTTCATGAAATTTGAAGGCTGATGATGGTTTGATACCTCTGCAATCTGCATCATGTATCGGTATTTCATGCACCATTTATTCTTTCATTGCTCTTTTAGCTGAAGATCTGAAGTACATTAATTTTGAGCTGCTACTTCCTTCTTCATGTACTTAAACTGAGAGTATTTTCATCTTTGATTTTTTTTTCCCACTCGCAAGCGGGACATACTAAGATTTTGAGAAATTGTGGCGGTGAATCATTGTAATTAGTAGCCATTACTTCTTGTACCTCATTAAGTTTCGATGATAAGTCAAGAGCCAGCCGACATCGATGAAGCTACGGAGGCAGCAGTCCCCTGTTTTTCATTCGTTCCATCATCATGATACTTGACCTGGTTAATTAATTGCACAAAACCCATGACGAAACACAGTCTACAAAACCCATTACCGACCGACGGTGGAAGGGACACATGACGAAATCTTTCAATCAGGCCTTCTCTTACTTAATTACGTAAGGAATGACAACAATTAAGGAATGCATTGAGAATTGCTTTGGCTTCACAATGGATAAGAAGAAAACTTGCAAGAACTCCCAGCTTTTGAATGGAGTGGTACTACTGACTTGGCATTTTATTCTTCGCGTAGATGAAATCTGATCTTTCATTGCTTGTTACTATGTTTCGAGGGGAATGCTACCGCTATCACAGTCGGCTTCAAAAGCTGGTGCCGTAGGGTCTCGCTGGGCCATAATAATATGACGGAAGCTTTCCCTTGTAGCACTAGCGCTGTCATACAGACGTGCAAATCACTACCTGCATAAATCTTTTAACTTTTCTGGAAAAGAGACAAATAGGGGAATCTGAAATTCAGTAGTATTTTTGGATTTCAGTTCCTGTGAGTGCATTTTTTTTGTATCATTTTAATGGATTGCATAGTGAGAGGAAAGGCAAGGGCTGCCTTTTGGTTTCATCCTTCCCCTTCCCTGGGAGAGTAGCCATATTTCATCATGTTTTGTCTTCTTATCCTTTGCACTCTGGATATTGGAAGCTGCTGCTTGTCCTCTTCTTGCACAGACTTATCTTCGAAGAATATCCAATTAATAGGAGATATAATAGAAACGCATTAAGAAAAAAAAAATTTTCAAGATAAAACTAGAGAAAAGTTGGTGGGCGCAGTTGTTTCTTTGTTTCTCTAGGATATTCGAAGGTTTATGGAAGAACAAATGCGACGGTCCAAAGATAAGTGAGGAGAGAAACTTATGCCAACCGTGACCGCCATTTGGAGCAATTTGACATGGGTTCATACTGTTCAATAAATAAATGCAATTGAAGAGAGCTCGGATTTGCAGAATTCTGATGAACTTCTCTGGCGAAGTAATTGCTTGCAGAACTATATTAAATTACTCCCTATTATGAACTTGAAACATCTTTTCCTTAGGGATCTCACTTGTTTGAGCTAGATATGGTTGAGCTATTGAATCTTGGAAGAAATATCTGATCTTAAAACCAGACAAACCACAGCTCTAACCTTTTTCCAGTTGGATTTGACAATTTCTGCCAGCAATTGTCTAGTAGTAAAGCTAAGCCCTTGATTTCATTTAACTGCTACCAAGTGTTGAATAGCTTAAGAATAATGGTTCCAACTTCCAAGCCACTCATTTTAAACCTGTTTCTTTATCACATCAGATATTTAGCGAATTTCTGTCCTCGGAGTACGGAGGACCTGGAACATTATTGGTGGAGCCTTTCACTGATATGATGGTGGCACTGAAGGAGAAGAAACTTCCCGGAGCGCCTTTAGCTGCACGAACATCCTTGTTATGGGCTCAAAATTTTCTTGACCGCGACTGGGAAATTTGGAACTCTACACCAGAGAAATGATAGTCTTTTGTGGTGTACTGTACTAACTACAAATATTTCCAGCCGTTGTTTCCTTTTCGATCAACCAAGAGGACTAAGTAGAGAGAAGTAATTTGCAGTTCATTATGAATATATTGTCATCGAACAGTGTAAGTTCTCATTGCTCTCCTATCTATTATACATCGATATGATTACTGAGCATCTACGGCTGAAAGAGTGAAACGGTGTACAGATATTGGAATTCACTTTAGCTCGTTCGCTTGAACTGTATTCCGTCGCTATGAACAGGAGATACCTCAGCTTGCAGCCTCAGAAATGCTCTGCAAAGAGGGCCGCCATGATTTAGACCTGCCAATGTTTGTTGATCCTGGCCGCTGCCATTGCTTTTCATGTCTTGTCACCTGAAATGGTTAATTGTCAATGAGATCAATAATCCTGGGTAGGACAGGTTAATCATCACGAGATGCTTGTATTGACCTTTCTAGCCTAATCCTTGGATAGGACTTTTGCTCATCATGTGCTTTTGTTTGTCAGAAATTGATATCTTTAATTTACAGAAATCCATGAAAAGGCCAAATCAGAGAATCGGACGTCCATGAAAGCTGCCCGGTCATTTTTTAAAACATAATAATCTCCAGCTGTTCAGTTTTATTATGACAAAGAAAACGTATAAAAATTTAGGAAGATGTCCTAACTTCTGCATAAATGTATAATATATTAGAACGAAATTGCAGTTGCTAAGTTCGAGTTGCAGCTGATTGGCTGAAATAGTTTACCTGACGGTTGCTGTTGTCCAGTTCAGACTTCCCTGTTTCTGCCCGCCGCTTGAACCTTGCATTTCTGGTTGTGCTTCCAATTTGACAATGGATTCTGCCTGGTTCTTCTTCATCTTTGCATGCTTCTTTGCTCTCAATACTTTCATAACCTCTGAAACACCAAAAAGCAACTCGAACTTCAATTCAGGAATCACATAATGACCTCTTCCCTTGAATAACAGCAACTTGGGGTACATATTTTTCCAAGAAACGAGAAAAAGTTGTGGAAACCGAAATCAACATTATGATGTAAAGATTACTGCGTCAAATCACATGGGCTCAATCTTTATCGCCCTTATGACATACCATTTCCCCCCAAAAAAAATAATAATAAGGGGACCAGAAAAGTTGGTAGCAGAGTAAAACATGAACGATACCTTGAGTTGTGACCAGTCTGTAAGCTCTGCCAAGAACTAGGGTTTCGCTGGGCCTCAGAAGCTTTACCCGAGTGAACCGAACCGTTTTATCATCTGAATTCTCCTCACCACCAGTCATAGGCAGCGGAATTATGAGAGAAACATAATGACCAGGATTCATCTTCATGACTTCACTAGCAGTCACAGGCCAATACATCCTATCTATCCTTCCACTTGGATGTTGTATTACCAGTGCTGCAGCATCCACGGCCTGACAGTTTCCCATCTATGTGTATGCACTTTTATCTATCCTTGTCTCTCTAGAAATTTAATCAAGAAACAAGAAGTCTATAGAGTAGAACAAGAAGAACACAAAAGAATGGTAGCTAGATAAGGGAGGAAGAAGGAAGGAAGGAGATGGAACCAAATAAGCAAAGAGTCTCTTTCTAAGCAGTACCCACCAAAGCAGGGCCACTCCACCAGTCCACCTCCTTCATACTCCCCACAGGACAATGGTAAAATAGGTCTCACTCAATCACCAAAGCCGTCCCTCCGTCCCTTCCCAGCCAACTCATCCATGCTAGTTGCTACTAGTACTCCTACAAATTGTTTTTCTTTTTCTTTATTTAAAAATTCAAAAATTTAAATAAAATTAAAAGACTGGGATATTCAAGTAATTAATGTTTCTTGATGGCTGATTATTATAGACTGAAACTCAAATGCTATTATTCTGGAACCTATAATGGTACTAATAATGGCTGTTATGATGGGCATATATGATTAGTTAAGGCAGTATTTTTTTTTTAAGTAAAATGCATGCTAATTTGATTATGTCCCTGAGTCATGGGGCCGGCAACGTTCCTCATATGCTGCTGAGGTTGCCACGTGGTTCGGCGTCGAAGGTCATGATCTTGGACGGGCATGCTCGGCGGTGTCGACGGGGTCAAGATTTGGATTTCTGCCGATAAATTCATTTTTTTTCGAATTCTTTTACCCTTCAAATTCGTCATAAATAATCCTCAGGTCAACTCATTGTGCCTATAGCCCTATACTTAACTGTACTACTAATAAAAACGCAAAATCAAGGCGTGCAGCTGAGATTCCAGCAGAGTTTATCTTAGTTATCATATAGTTGTAATTGTTGGCCGTGCTCATTATTGTAGCCCTGAACTGTTATGTTCCTAACCACTTGACTTATTCTGTTTCAATTAATGTGATTGTGAAGCTCAATAAATTCAGCAGAGTGTGATATGGGATTGGATTTGTCTGAATTTAGTTTTCTTGAAGTCTTCTTTATACTTAAAATTTTGGATTTCTGGATAGTTTAGTTGTTTCGATGCCTTGTCTATACTTAAAAATTTGGATTTATGATTTCTATTGACTTGCATTTTCCTTCTACTTTCTTTGTTCATTTTTTATCCTCCTGAGTCCGTTTGTTGGAACTTGAAAAACGAAAGAGAATTTTTTTTTTCTCTCATGAATATTACATAAACATTTAAATTAAAAATTCTCACTTCTGATCTAAAGAAAGTTAACGTTCCTTGTTTCTGAATGTCAATCAATTACTTCCTGTATCGTCTGGAAGATCCCCGTTTGGATTGCATTTTCTGTGTAGCGATTTGATGTATGTGAGGAAAAATGTAATATGGAAATGTGATCACGGAAAACGACGCAATTTTCTGACAGAAAATGGCAATCCAAACAGGATTAATTTTCTCCTTCAAACAAAAAAAGATTAAATTTCCGAATTCCCAAACACGACTTTAGAAGAAAGCTGGAAAGATACTCTGTAATTAATTATTTGGGTTCTCGGACACACCTTGTTTGACTTCTCCTTGGTCCTTAGTTCGTGGTTGTTGTGTTAAGCGAGCATTAGAATGACTTCTCCTTGGAAAAAAAAGAAAAAAGAAAAAAAAGGAGTCACTTTCACATAGTTGTCTGGGCAAATAAAAAAGAATGTTCTTGTTGCTATAACCTCCTAATAAATAAAGCATTGGTAGGTGTGTAACGTTGCATTAACTCTTACCTCAGCCTGCTGCGTTTGTCCCCTGCTGTTCTCCCATTTATTAACCTCTAATTAAAAATAACAAAAATTCAATTCAAATTTCAAACAATATATGAAATAGGTTGAATTTTCTCTCACATGGAAGTTCGCTTTAAATTTTCAATGGCTTATTTGTCGATGCTAAATCGCTCAATATCATTTTTCTTGGTTTAAACAGAAAATTTAAACACTAGAATTCCGACTTCAAACATTTTAACCGGCCATGATTCAGAGGAGCGAATATAAGTAAGACCTTCCAGATACGAGACCTCCTCTGCTTATGCTTAAAAAAAGAAAAAAAAAGTGGCCGTGATCTAATCTTGATTTGCAGGCCAAGAATAACAGTAGTAGTATCTATGAAATTGTTAACAACAAATTAAATTTTATCTTAATACGATAGCTTTCTGTTATTGTCGAACCTCCATACCGTTGTCAGCAAAAAGAACGGATTTTGCGTCATTGTTACCGTTCTAATATCTTTGCCATTTGGGTTACATATATTCTATACATATCGAATGAACCATATTTGATGATGTTGATCACAGGAGGACCTGGTGTGATCTACTTACATATGCAATCAAAGTTTTGGAAACCGCCAAAAAAAAAAAAAAGAGTTTTCGTGGCAAGTGTTAATTAGCAGATCTTTAGATTTTTCATTCATCAGTCTTTCATCCATGGGAGCTCCGGAGGGTGAGTAATTAGTTACGTACAACTCTCTTTTCATGATGAATATAACATAGCGGATGGATAATCATCACCCCCGCAGCCGCTGCTTTAGAAAGTTATACTTTAAAATAAAATTTTGGCAAACTTGAAGCTTCTTGATTGTTTAAATTTATTTACTTGGCAACCTTTAGGATAGAAAGATTAAACACCTGGTCTTGAAAGAAATCTGATTCTTCAAAAGTAGTTATGAGAATCCACAAGACAGCAAAGAGATAAGAACTTAACCCTGAAGCAGCGCCAAGAAATTAATTTACTACACGCTTCTTATCTTAGAATGATGAGTATCTTATTGAACTTTGAGCACAGACAAAGAATATTTAGTAAATGGAGGGGGGAAAAAAAGAGAACGTAATCTTAGTAAAGATCTTTGACTCCTGTAAATCTGGTTCAATTAAATAAAACCACTTGTATGAATCTGAAAGCAAAGTTTGAAGATCTTCTCTAGTACTTATTATTCATCCAGCCTAGTTTAAAATCGAGATGAGTAAACATCTGTTGGTTTAATGTCAGATTATGCAAGCCATGTGAGATGTTGGGGATCTTCAGCTTAAACAATAAATGATGAATGGACAATTTTTTGTTCAAACATGACCAGTACTGTAGGGCACTACAACCATTTCTTTTTGATGGCTCCTAACCTGTTACCCTCGCCATGGAATCCCTTCTATTATAAATAGTACTCGATCAATTTAGATGATCAACAAACCGTAGTGAGCTTGCAGATATATGTAATATGTACGAGAAAAAAAATACTGTAATACGTTTTTGATGTGATGCATATGAGATAAGAAGTTAGTTGAAAAATGTATTTATAATGCAAATAAATAAAATTATGCAAATAATAAGCTATCAAAACAAACCTGCGACATGACTTGTTGCATATGACTGCCTATATTTTCTACTAATATGAACAGCATTTATTGAGTAAAATTGAAGTCATGGGGATTCAAACTCTCAACCATTTAAGATAATGGGATTGTGTTGTCAGTGGGGTTAACTGGTTAAGACCTTTTGTTTGTGGAGGATGTATATTCATGATTTTAAAGTTGCTTTCTCCACATTCGTCCCCTATTATGGCAGTCCAAAAAGTATTGATTTAGATTTATTTAATTTAAAGAATAATTAAGGATTAAAATATTCTTGTGCTCAAGATAGTGATGGCAGGACGAAAGGAGTTAGAACAAAAAACATTAAAGTTCATGTTATCTGCCGATATGCGTTTGATGAGGATTCAAAAAGGCAAACTACTATTTTGACACCAAAAAAAAGAAAGGCAAACTACTAGTTAAGCATGTTTTTTCCTATGCAGTCCTGTCATGATGATGTGGACACCTATTTGAGTCAACAGTCAGAATTTTGTAGCTAGATCAAAGAGCACCGGAGCTAACGTAAAACACCACTTTGTTGTTCGACAATATTTTTCTCAACTAATCAACGCGAAATTGTGGACTACTTTATCTAGGTGGTGTCTCATTCACAACGTTATTTTTTTTTTTAGTTTGGATGATTTTGACTCTATTCAGCATCATCACGAGTCAAGAAATGCTTCGAGATCGTAAATCGATTATAAAAGTATTTATAGACTACTCTTTAAAATAATCCTCAAGTCAGCAGTAATAAGAATCGAATATATGAACACAGTTATTGCCTTCAAAGCGGAATTCGACCTGACCGAGTGTTAACCAATTATAATTTATAACGTAGAAGATGAGCAACTATTAAAGGTGCTATAATTGGTTATTCAAAAAAGAATACAGTACTATTGCTGATCCGGTACAGTTACTGAAGCTTTTCTTAGAGTTATTTTGGAGTGGAGGCCAGAAAGAGTGAGATTATCGGTCGGTCATGGGTCATGGGTCATGGGTCATGGGTGAAAGGGTAGATAGATTTGAGGAAGGATCTCTTCCTTTTTCTTTCTTCTTTTTGTTTTTTTTCCTCCAATCCTCTTATCCGTAAAGACTTTTACGCTCTAGTCTAGACCATTGTATTGGCTTTATACGTGCATTTGATATTAGGCGAAGGCCAGGAAAAAGTCTATGGTAATATCAGCACATGCTAATAAAAATATTTGTTTTGAGAGCTCCTTCCAAGACTCGATAATCTGTTTCCCCCAGTGAATTTTTTTTTTTTACTACCTTCACTTTATTTAATTTGTACTAAGTAATGTAATTAGTAAGCAGAGTCATCCGTAGATTTGGTTTCATACTGTTATAACAGTAACCGAGTTGCTTGTATTATGTCCAAGGCTGTTCTTATTATAGAAATATTTGTTCAAGGCTTCGCTAATATAAAATGGCAAAGGGTTCACTTAAATAATACTACGAAAAAGGGGGAAAAAAAAAGGCGCGCGCGGGCGCGCACATGCACATATAGAGAGAAGGACAAAGACGTCCATGTGATTCGCTTTTCATGTGATGGATAGAACAATTGCACGGTAGGGTGACCGTGTCGTCGTAGACCATAGAACCGACTAAATATTCAATTTAATATGATAAGTATATAACTCGAGTAAGAAGAAAGCGTCCACGACGCAGCACCCACAACCACAAGTGCTTTTCAGAGTTTAATCCACAACCTATAGAGACGCAAGAGTATATACTTACTCTAGAGCAAGGCTGCTGGTAGAGGTGGTTTTGGGACCATCTCTTTCTCTAAAACTGCACTTTCGTTGCCTCTAATGATGTTGGTTTATGCTTGCGTTCGATGTTCCTAAAGAAATCTATTCATTAAATTCTCATCATTACTAAGATTTTGGTCAAAAGTACCACGCGCCGGTCTCAGACTAAATTCTTTCAATTATTGGCTCAAGCCTAGTTAACTGAGACCATTCAATGCCATTTGGTCACACTGAAAGATTTCCTTTTTTTTTTTTTTTTTTTTTTTTTTTTTTTGCAATTGTAATCTTCTGCACCTATTACTATTCTTCCTCTAATCTATTCTACAACGGAGTCACCGAAGACCGACGGAGATTGAATCATCAGCGGATCATACGGGTGCATTACGTACTCATATGGATATAAGAGAAGTCACATTAAATAGCAATTTGATAGAAAATATGTGGTGGCCAACTAATCCAGAGAGAGTCGAGAAACATTTCTTGGAACGCAGCCCAAATATGGTACTAAAGCAGGATGCAGGAGCGCCAACCTTAGTTAGGCATATTCTCCGGTTATGGTCATTTGATCAACCACAATCTCCCCAGTTGAGTAATCGGCTTTGTTCTGTTTCTTGTACTCTTTTGGAGGCTTCCCTTTATCTTGTTCCAAGCTCTTAGAGCAGCATAGCTAATACATACAAACACGTGCCTGATCTTCGGAAGATACAACAATTTTCTTCATTGTCTAGATAAAGGGTATACGGATGAAATACTTTTTGTTTAGCGTACCTTTATATGTATGTATTTTTTGTTCCACTTGTTTAAAAGTCAGGCGAGAATTAAGCCGGCCCTTTCCATTACTAGCATCGATTGGTCAACATGCGAGCGATTAGCTCAAGAAGAAACTCAAAATATTCGATGATGCCCATGTAATCAGGTGTACTATATATATATATGCAGATAAAGAATTAGCCATGAGAGGAGGGAGTAGCCAGGGAAAGAATCTTTCATTTTAAATTAACAGAGTTGTTGACTTGGGCTCATACCAAGGCAACCCCGAGAAATTCCGAGGGCCTAAAACTGCAAAAAGCCATCGCGCTAATGGACAGCATTAAACGGTAATGATGTTCATTCGGCGAAGTAGTATAATAGTATTCTATTAATTGAGACCAGGTGTGCTTATTATCCCGTCCCTTTCGATTTTGGGCAAGCAGAAGCATGTTTCAGCCAGGGATTCTAGTAGCATGAAGGTTATAAAAAAGTAATATTATTAGTTCAGAGCGACTGTGGTATAAAATTTCAAAACTACAGAGTGCTTTCAACTTTCAAGAGGGGTAAGCGGACGACATTTTTGACTAATTCTTTTCAATGCCATTTTCCTGCCTTGTACCAACTAACTAGAGAAAAAAACAAATAGAGCTGAGGAAAAAGTATTTCATCACTTTGTCAAGTTCTGGGAGATCAAATTAGTCAGTTAGTACCACCATCTAAACTGATTAGTATGTTTTTGCCTTCTTATTTTAGTGCTGAAAGATGGATAACTTTGTAATCTTTGTGTGAACTGTACTGATGGATGGATGCTCGGCCAAGCCAGCTATAAGTGCCGCCTTTAAACACACTGAAATGACCACGGAGCGACAACATTTCCTCACTTTTTCATGTTGATTTGCATAGTTGTCCGCTAAAGCAGGGGAAAAAAGGGTTGAAATAACGTTCTTCAACCAATCGCAGTAACATCAAGAGCAAAATCTGTTTTGTTTTACAGCGAAAAAACGTATCAACAAATCAGCCCAATAAAAGCGCAAGGAAGACCACCTTTTGGGAAAGCTTTGTCGAGCTTAATGCACTAAGAGACGTCATCTTCCTACACATTTGACATTTGAACAGTGGTGTTGTCTGGTAAATTTACGCCAAAGGAAAAGGAGAAAGAGTGCATGAATGATGAAACAAAGTTGTGCACTTTTCATTTCATGATTGCGATCACTCGTGTGCATGCAAGGTACGTTAAAAAGATCAAAATTGAAACTCATATCACCTCATCTTAGTGAGTGAATGGAAGAAATTATTGGTACTTTTTTTTATTAATTTGGAAGATGTTCATGATATGGACGAATAGGAGATTGGCACATGATCAAGTTTGAGTTAGGCCCGCAGGGTGTTTGATTAGGATGGTATCACATCAAGAGCGTTGGGTGCCTCAAAATTTGAAGACACTATAATGGAATAATTCCAAATCCAATTTGCAGTAACAGAAGCGTGTAGGTGATAGGTCATTCCGTTTTCAATCCACCCTTGGCTTTCTAGGCTGGAATTGCCTTTACCAACCGGACCACATCACCTCTATATTTGCATGCATATGCCTGTTGCCTTGACTTGAGAGATATAGTACCATTTCTTTCGAGGTTGTACTGTTAGCTAATCTTTTTTTTTTTTCAGGGAAGCATCTACTGCTAGCTAGATGTATGTTACCACTTCTTTGTTGGGAAAGACGGGAATATGAGTGAATAGTAATTGGCTTTGGTTTTGAAGGGCTACCATGCAGAATACGGTCGCTGGGACTTGGTGTTGATCCCAGATGGTTCTAAACCTTTTGGAGACTAAACATTTGTAACAATACCAAATGTAAGGTAAGTTTTACTAGCTTGTTACTCAAGCACAACGTGCATGCATGATTCACATTTTCTCCTGGGCACTAATACGTTCCTCCTCCCACATTTTGAGGTGGCAAAGTAATTGTGAATATTATGTGTAGGAACAATAGAAAGGCGAAGGCGAAGTTTATGGTCAGAAACTTTAATTATGGATCTAGCCTAGTGGGCTTGAGGACGGTGGAATTTTGAGCCCATTAATGGGCACTCTTTGATCTGGGCCAGCTTCAGAGACTCTCTGTCTTTTTTTTTTTTTTTTAAAAAAAAAGAAAAAGAAAAAGAAAATCATATCTTGGCCAAACAAATTTCACCATTAGCCAAAAGAGAAAGTAAGAAATGGTTAATTTAATAAAAAGACAACTCCCACAATTCACAACCAAAATTAACAACGTTACGTCACATAAATGCAGAATCCTTCGCTTCGCTACCACTACTTTGGAGTTGTTAAAATGTACGTATATAGGAGAAGAATGCCTAGGTGTATTATGTATGATTCATACCGAGACGTGATTGCAGAAAAAAAAAAAAACCGAGATGTTAAAAAAAGGGCCATCATAACTCATAACTGGGTGAGAGATTTCTCTTTAGAATGATTACACTGAGGGGAAGAACTTGTTGAGGTTGCAAGGTAAAGAGTAGAACTCTTCGCTCCTCGTGTCAGATTTGTATGAGCGGAATCTATCCCACCATGGCAACCCCCTGTCCCTGCTTGTTGCACTACCTTTCTTATGCAGCGTGACGTCCAGGAGCAACGCCAACAGCCCAGCCACGAATGGCTCAGACGAGAAAGGCACGTTAATCATGTCGTTGAACTGACCACACAAGGAATCGATCAAGTTTTTGATGCTAATATTCTACCAAAATGAAATGCAGAAATTTGATATATACTACTTACCCATCTCGCCCTCGTATGAACAGGACCCATGCCATTCACGGCTGTGTACTCGTTGAAGTATTGCGGCACGGATAAGCCCATAAAGACTGAGAATCCCAATATGAATTTTGTTCTGAAGCTGTTCAAGTTGCAGAACTGCAGATAACTGAGTCCTGCTGAGCCTGTTTGCATCATCATCGATGTAAAAAAAAAAAAGATTAATTAAGCACAACTTGAAAATGTATGGTGGCTTTGAGATTATATAGGTAGGTTTGTAGACGTGCTTACCAACATAGGCAAAGAAGAGGCAATATAGAGCTGCAACAATGGGGGCTGGAATTGAAGCAAATATAGCTCCAAATTTCCCTGTGAATAACCGCCGAGGCAGATATCAGATGCAAAGCATTTTGCAATTGCACTTCAACCAAGAAAGAAGAGAAGTTAGTTGTTGGATGGATCATCTACCTAGTATTGAAAAGAATATCATAAAACCAGCAGATATTTGCACTACTCTTCGGCTTCCCACGCGTGTCACTGCCAGCAAACCCGCATTTTCACTGTTTCAGAGAGAAAAAAAAAAAAAAAGAGGAACATTTTCCGCTGATTAGGAGTCGGGCTATGAATTGCGGGACGTGATGGATGGAAAGCTTCGCTAAATGATTAATAAGAATCTTACACAGAAACTGATGATCCATTTCCTGTTCCAAACATTCCCGATAACAATATTCCGATTCCCTTCAATGAATAGAGACACAACCACTAGATTATTAGACCAGTAAGAATCAGACAAAAATGCTTTTTAGTTTTTAAAAACATTTTGAAACCTCCAATTAGGTTTAGGTATGAACTAGGCAAAATTTAGTTGTTCGGCCTTGTTCCCATCTCTGTCTGATAATGCCACTTTTATCAGCCGGAGAAGGACTCAACAGGGAGAGTTAGAGAAGACTCGAGATCATGGTTCAAAGACTCGGCGAGAAAGAAACGAGATACACTAGCAAAAGAGATAGAAAGCATCTAGTCGAATTACCTGCCAGCCAACACCGCGGCTAAGGACTGATGGTGGAACAGGAGTTGCACTAGCATGCCTCGCTACAGCCATGAAAGTACCTGTGGACTGTTAATATAAAATCAGATGTCAACCACAAGTTTATAACATTTCCTGATCTAATGGTAATGGCAAAGTTTAAACTCACTTCAACAAGAGCAACAAAAGAAGCTGCCATCATTGCAAATGCTTCTCCAGCATCGAATGTGGGAGGTCCCCATTGAAATGGGTATGGAAGTCTAATCCTGCAGTAAGTTTCAGAAAGCTCTCAAGATAGATAGAAGTAAAATGGCAATTCACCTTCAGTTTGTGCGAAACTCTTAACAGAAAGCATTCGTTGCTTATGAGATATAACTACACGTTTGTGCACTTGATGTCTTGCAAATGAAAGCGGCAGTTTATGTTTGAACAATATTATAGTTACTAAAAATACTGCGCTCTAAAGATTTCTATTAGAGGTAAACCTCAGTGGTCTCTACCTTCATATACATTATCTACATTCAGCCTTACCAAGGAGCAGCACCAACAATTCCTGCACGATCTGTTCTGCAGGTTAACTGAGTCTTTTGTGGAGTGTTCTTGTAAGCTCCTCCCACCGTGAGAAGGTGGGCATAAATCCACACAATCGCCACTGAGAATAGAACAGCAAACCGGTCAAAGACATGTCTTCCTCCCTTCGTCAGGTGGGGTATGTACTGCACAACGATCAGAAACTTGGGTTAAAAGCTGGAATATATTTAAACACTGGAGACTAATATGTACAAGACGTCCAAAGAAAAAGCTTTTCTTGTCATTTATGCTCACCTGTGAAAAGATAACCAGGAGGATAAGTTGTGGCAATCCAATTTCAACACATTTGGCAAGCTGCATGTATAGCACAACAGTTAATGATCACATCCGGAAGGCTTAACAGCACATACAACTGGAGTATTGGGGAAAAGCAAATTGACTTGAAATTTTCTTGGAAGTAAAGAACAATTAGGTTTTTTTTTTTTTTGGGGGTAGGAAAGAACAATTAGATGCTTACTAGAGGAAAACCAAATTCATACAATCCAAATCCAGATAAAGCCACCAATGGAATTGCAGAAAGTGGGCTCATGAACCTGGCATTGTAAGCACATGCGTAAGTCAGTTCGACAGATGTTTAGAGGAGTCACGAAACAATCCACAACAAGCATCCTATCACCAGACATCAAATCCAGTTCCAGAATTTACTACTGGAAAAACATATAAAGAGGGAAACAAAAAAGAAAAAGCTCTGCATACCCTTGTTGCTGAATTTTTACTATAGTAAAATATAACCTACCTTGTAACGTTGCGCCAAAGGCCACTAAAACCAATTATAATCTGGAGAGTTGATGCTACAATCATGGCTCCCTGAATTCCCCTCATGATTTTCTGAAATCTCTGCATAAGCAACAACAGAAGGTAATGATCGAATGAACACCTATCAATAGAAGACAAAAGTATGAGGAGTCTCAATAGCGCACCTCCTGAGGCTCTGGAATACTGCTATATCGCCCTGCCAGGACAATTGAAAGTGTTGTGGGTACAAATGTATAAGAGCCCCCAATTACAGCAGGTAATCGTGTCCCGAAAAATGTCTGAGTCAATGTATTCAACCCAGCAACAAACAGCAGTGTCTGAATCATCTTTGCTTTCTCTTCCTGACCAGGGTAATCATAAATACGCATTACATGGATGTAGAAGCAACATGAAGTGAAAGTATAAGAAAGCATTTGTGCCCATGTCAGAGAATTTACATTTCCTCCTCCCATTTGGGGAACCAAAGTGGTGGGGATAAGAACAGTTGTCCCAAGCATGACAAGGTAGTGCTGGAACCCAAGTATAATGGCCTCAGCTGCAGTCAAAAGATCCATGCACATTAGTTACAGTCACATCATCTTCACAAAAAATGCAGGTTAACAGTCTATAAGTCTACCCGACATACACGCACAGAAATAAAAAATAAAGAATTAGAAGAAGATGAACAGAAGAGAGCAAGCACAGAAAATAATTAAAAGAAGAAGGCAAGGAATGCGAAATTTACAGAAAGTTCAAGGAGTAGCGTAATGCCAACACAGAGAATGAGCGAAAAAGCCAAAGAATCACATTCCAAGCAGATGGACTAAATGCCAAACAATCATTAGTCCTTGAAAACACATTTCACAAAAATTGAACTCAAACGGAGGAGAAACGGGCTAGAGAAAAGAAACTAAGGTGCAAAGAGATAATTTTCCGCAGTAATCACCATGGACAAAAATTCCGGGGAGACATTTCTACATGCAAATGCTCCAAGCAAGAGTTTTCGAAAGGTGCCGGAGAAAAACTCATACATCCCATCAAACAGATTCCGGAAAAAAATGCTATACAAAAACAAAAGCAAGCACTCCTAGAAGAAGTCCCTAAGAGAAGATTAGGGAGACTCACGCCAGGGTGGAGGGCTAGTAATGCAGTAAGAAACATTAGGCAATTGATCTTTCACTGGATGAGGCTGCAGCTCATCTTGCTTTGGTGGGGGCGCAGCAGCTCCTCCACCTCCTGCCATTACTCTGCTGCTTCTTGATCCTTTCTCTTTTTACAACACTATAAGTGAAGGATTTTACTTCCCAATACACTAACAAGTAACAAATCTCCACAAAATCCCAAATCCCAAATCCTCTAGAAAGTCTGACCAAATCCCAAGCTATTATTATACGCCAAAACCAGAACTCCAATCCCCAAAAGACTACTCTTACAAGCTACTAGTCCACTAAAGTAAAAGGGGGGAAAAACAAAAAGACTTCTTTCTCTTTTTTTGGAATAAGCAGTTATATTATGAGAAATGAGAGTGATCGATGGCCATGGGGTAATGGGCCACAATACAACAAACAAAGGGCTTCAACGCTCTAGTTGTAGGAACCAAGAAACATACTTCTCTCATTCCACTAAAGCAAATGTGAAAGAAAGAAAAGAAGACAGAGAAGGAGAAAAGAGAACAAAAGAAAGAAAAAGAAGCAAAGAAATCCCTCAAGTAAGAAAGAACCAAAATGCTTCTCTTCAACACTTCCCAAAAAAAAAAAAAAGAAGAATCTATCTTTCTCTTACTACTCTCAAATTTTAAATCCGTTACAGGGATTTGAAAGTTGGAACTTAAAGTCAGTCTTAAGGCGTTTCTTCCTTCCTTTTTCTTTTCACACCGAAAAGATAAAGTTATAAAAGCATCCAATTCAGCCTTCTCAACTTTATTACCAATCCTCATTAGTACTACACCAATAGCTAGCTAGCAACAATGTATGTATGCATGCATGCATGCTTGAATGTGTGTGTGCGCATCTGAAATCTTGGTCAGCATGTTTAGTCTCAAAGGAAAAAAATGCATTTAAGAGTGAGAATTTTGCCAGCCATTTTCTTAATCATATGCACTTTGTCCATTTTCTTGGTTTTCACTTTTCATGTTTGTTTGCAAATCTTGTCATCAGTCAAATTAAGAAATAAAAAGGGGCAGAGTTTCAAGGTTTGATTAGTCTTTTTCTTCTGCAGAATGGAGAGATGTCAAAATGTGCATACAAACACCAAATCTGTCTGCTTTGTTGTTTTATTTCTTTTTGCTGTTTAGTTTTTGTTACTGGGCATTTGCATGCATGACATTTTGTACTCTGAGCTGTGTCTTGCATGCATTGACATGTCTATTGTAGAGTACAAGCCAATACAATCTTATACACTAATTCCAATATTGTGATTTGATTACTTCATTTTTCAATTACTGAACACAAATTGCATCTAAGTTTTAGAACCATACTGTTGGCCGGTTGAAGTTTAAACAGCAACTTTTTTTTTTCCCTCTAATTTTGAAGTAGTTTTGGTTGTGAGGATTCTGCAATGTATGTCATGCAACATAACTATACTACAAAAATAGAAAAGAGAAAAAACTAGAACATAATATGATGGCACAATATTTACAATCTCCATATAGTACAACGTATACTTTTTATAGCATGTTCTTGGACCATGACTTGCAGTAGCTACAAAAGGTTTTGCTCGTCAAGCTGGCATCAGTTCAACAGGCAGCTTTTCCTACTTTTACATAGGAAAAACTTATATTCTTTCCGTGTTTTCCACTGCCAATCTCTTCCTTTTTACCAGTTGGTTGTTAGTGCTAATTTAGAAGACGTAAACCAAGGTAACCAAATAAAGATGAGAGTTTATTGTTTATGACTTGTCAAAGAAAAGTAAAAGAAAGAAAAAAAAGAGTTAGATGTTAACAATCTTTGGATAGCCCATTTTAATGAAATAATAACACGTTTGTAACTTTCGAAGCTATTCGTGAAAAACAACAATAATGAAGTTTCAAGAAAATTGCGTCGATTGTTTCAACTTCCGTTGACCCTCTGTCCTAGCGCCATGAATGTTCTAATTCTTGTTGTGCCTTGTGATTATAACTCAGACAGTAGAGATAGGCTTGCAAATGGCCTCGCTTTCTTTTCAGCCTCATAGGTGTAATTACTTATATGAATGTGAAATTTCTTTTTCAATTATTTTTCGCGGTTAAACATATTTTCTGCTGCATGCTTCTGACAAATAGATTCTAGGCTCTCCGACTCCTACGGTGGACAGTCTCCTCATCATCATGTTATGAAGACAGAGGCAGCTTATCGACGAATATTGGTCGAATCATTAAAGCAAGACTTCCATCATTTGTCAAAATAATGCAATAAGATTAATGAGGAATACAATTCCGGGATTAGGTGCTCTGCCCACTTAGCCACCTGAGATGGTTGTCACAGAAGAGGAAGTGGAAAAAAAAAAAACAAAAATCTCTCTGATCAATCAGAACCATATATATATTGAAAGCAATAATCTGACGAACACGTGGCAGATTTTTATCTGGCTCAGTATTTCTTTGTCTTAAAAAAAATCATTAATACTGTATTATCAAGAAAGTTTTATAGTCGACTTTTTCTCTCTTTCGTTCTTTCCATATTTGGTTGGCAAATCATAAAGGAGCTCCACGTGAAGATCCCTGCTCTGATACTGCACGCTATCCTAGTCATGGGTCGCTTTGACCTTAATGACTAAGCGCAAGCACCTAACTTTACCATCCACCAGCCCAGAAAATGCTGCTGTTTTGTACCAGAGTTCAGTCCGACTTCACATATATGAAATCTTTTATCTTCGTGATGATGAACAGACGAATATAAAACTGTTTCTACCCAAAAAAAAAAAAAGAGAGCTGTCAACCGACACCATTGTGTTCTTCCCTTTTGCGCCCGAAAGGTGGGAAAAAAAGAAACAGTGAAAAGTAAAAATGTTTTAAAAAATTTTGAGAAAAAAATTTCTCTACCCTAAAGCCAAACTCTTTTCCAACCAGACCTTTCAAAATAGGCACAAGTGGTCAACATAACCACAAAATTGCGGACATATGACTACATTTACGTATACATGTGTATGCACAGCAGTTTTCCACTTCAATAATCAACCTAAAGACGGTTATTTCTGTCCTGCTCCACGGCAGCCATTGGGAAGTTCACTGTCTAGCTTTCCTGCTATACATTGATCATCCCAGAACAGAATGAGAAACTGCATTTTACAATCTAATAATAGGCATCAGCCCATGAGCTTTATCTTGGCGTAATTCTGTCTGGATGCATATAACCCATGCCCTCTATCAAATTAACAGCATGCAGCAGTAAACGCATTGGGAAGTAATGTGGCGATAAAGAAAGCAAAGCTCAGGGTTTATTGAAAACAAAATTCCTTGAATGCCTAAACTTCTAACATCTTACAACTACATGAGACAAACTTCTCCATCAAAATTTGGTACCAATCCAAAAAGAACTTGATCCTCAGAGAGTTGAGGAGCCATTCCCTTAGTTATCTGAACATGACGGCACCAATTCACCCTCAATGCATGACAGAGTAACATAGTCATTGACCAGCAGAGCGAGTTTGTAATCTCTTCCTCTCAAACTCAAGCTAGCAAAAACACAGAAGATCAAAAAGTCAGTAATGAGGTGAGATGACACAATGCATTTCACTTAAGAGAGTTCAACTTTTAGAGTTGACAGTCTCACCACTTTCCGCACTCGCTCATTAGCAGCTGGAGTTCCTCCAACGACGGACTCAGCTAGATATGGGCTACTAACGCGCACTTCATTCATCACAACTATAGTAGTCTTGTCCCAGCGCACTGGAAGCCTGAATACATGATGAAATTAGTAATATGAATCATAATCGTTTGTCTCATCTTTATTTGGGGTTATGCATAAGATAAATTTAAAGGTAGAACAAATACTTAATGAAAAGTAGCCACTAACAGTAACTAACACCATAACAATCACTAAATCAACTCTTCTTAAATGATAACATACAAATGGTCATCCAGATAGTTCTTTTCTGCATATCATAAGGCAGTTGAATGTATTAAATATTCAAATGTGATGGTCTAATCAGGATATGTGTGTATGCGCGTGCACGCGCACGAGAGATGGGGAGACAGAGAGAGAGAGAGATTTGGAGGAGCACTCTTTTTTTTTTGGGAGGAGGGGGTGGGGGAATCACCACCGTGTAGCACCTCTATTAGCTTTGCCAAAAATGTCAGCATGCTATGCATTTAATGGATTCAGGATGCCAGAAATGCTGTGGAGTTTCACTAAAGTGCCAAAGCCAACTACTTGCATCCATGTCCATGAGTCAGTTAACTGCATTTTCAAGAAGCTCAGGGGGCTTATTCTTCTGTTCTCCTCAGAAATTTCTGATTAAGACCATAGACATTAAACAATTTCAGGTGCAGTTAATCAGATGATTCTAACCAGATTCCTATATGAAAGAAATGAAAACTAGATACCAAGCTTGAAAGCAGAAGACTGCCATTCAGAAGGATTGGCATGTTTCCTTGACATTGAAGTTTTGTCGATCACTTCAGATGAAGATTGAACGAGTACACCATTGAGATTCAATTGGTAAATTGACCCAAAATAACACTGGATAACCAGGGTAAGAAAGAATATACCCTGACTTAGTTTAAATGCTGCATTTTCTAGAATCATGTAACAGCTACTATATCAGTATATACTTTTGACTCTTTTCTTTCAGCTTCACTAAAAAAGGCCCTAACCATCTTCTGACTTCTCCCTTAGTGGTGTTGGCAAGGAGGTAGCAAGAAGAAATATGTTAGTCTTCTCATGAATTTAGACAACATGAATGGATTTGTTTTGCGTACAACATTCATATAGTGCACAATGGCATTTGAAGAATTAAAAAGGAGATTCCGCACAGGAATAAGATTGTTCAGCAGTTTTACTCCCCAATTCTGCATCTAACACTACTTCCGAAATGGAGTTGTTTTATGCATCTGATGCTCAAGGCTGAGCTATTCCAGTGAACTTTATGAAATTATAAATCTCAAACCTGATAGTACCTTTAAATGGAAGCCATACTATCTACTCAACATCTATGATCTTTCATTAGAAACAATTATTTTGATTAGTAAAGATTTCCTTTTGACGATAGACCGTTGGAGTTGTATAACCACAGTTAATTCTTGAAATCACATGCCATTTAGTTCATGCAAAAATCTGCTTTTTGCCAACAATTGGATGTCATAACAACACTAGCAATACCAGAACTTATTAATCACAAAATAGAAATAACAAGTCAAGGCTGCAAAGAACCAATATTTTCAACTAGTACAAGAGGAAAGAAAAAACTACATAAATATACTGAAAAATCATATTGAGAAACCAAACCGCTAATAGAAGATCAAGAAACAGCACTAAAGAAAATGACAAACATAAAAACTTACGTTTTGGACAGAGCATCAAAAATGCTCTGAGCTTCAGCTGTAACACCGATCCCAAATCTTTCAGCCTCCAACTCAGCTTGCCTGAAAAATGCCACTTATAAAATCAACCACAATAATCACAAAATAGTCCAAATCCACAACTTGGTCAGAAAATTTTTTTAAAAAAAGTTCGAAATACCTAATAGCAGAGTCTTCTCTGGCTTGAAGATTATTAAGATCAATAAAACATTTCTTGAGATCAAGAGGGTCTTCACCTTGACCCAAAAGAGTAAACTCCTTTATGTAATTGGCTTTCAATAGCCTAATATTCCTCTTTGGCCCTGACCCTGAATTTAATCCTTCTTGTATTCTTCAAATCCAAAGTTAAAGAATTTCAAAACCCACAAGAAAATTACCAATTCATAATAAATACTGTAAATGCATGCGAAAATACTGAAAAGGAAAAATGAAACTTTTTAAGGGAAAATCTTGGAAAACAGGAGGAGAAGGATATGAATAACAAGTATGTTGGATGAGCGGTCAAAGGTCAAGACTTGGCCTTGAAATTCTTCTCCAAGAGTGGTCTTGATGGAGAGTATGCATCCTACGGCGAAATCTTCATTACTGTTATGAGCTTCCATGGATTTAGGCTTCTCTTCTTTTCGGCTTGTATTTCACCTGATTTGAGGTTTTGTAACGGAGCACCAGTTTCTTTTCTTTTCTTTTCTTGTCCTTTTGTCATACCGTTTTCAGTAATTTCAACACGGGCTGAAAAACAAAAGTTTCCAGATCGGACACGTATTGGGCAGCCCAGAATTCTTAAGGCCCAATTCAAAGTCCAGCCTTAAAAGAGTCCGAAGCGATAGGTGGTGGCTAGTATTGCATAATTCCAATTGAAAATCAAGTCTTCTTTTTTTGAAAAAAAAAAAAAGAAAGAAGAAGAAATGTTAATCGCACTCACTATTTGTTTTTTTTTATATAGTTTAATAACTGAAAATCATATAATAAAAATGATAATAGTGAAAATGCGATTAACAAAATAGAGAGTGCAATTAACATTTTTCACCAAAAAAAAAAAAGATAATTACCAGAAGAGGTTGAGTTGATCCGTTTGGAAAGATACACTATTGCATGTAAAAATGTTAGGTTGGCGTTCATAAATGAACGCTCATCTTTTGGTAATTGGTGGGCAACTAGTTCATTTATGGTTGTCAAAGCCTTTTAAAACATTTTCTCATTTATGGAGAAATATGAATGCAAATTGCAGCAAGGGTTAAATGGTCAATTGATGCAATTTCTGCCATTCAATTGTGCCACTTTGTAGTCCAAACAGTAAATGGTTGAGAATAAGTCAATGTAAGTTGCAAACTGGTGTTGAATATTACTGGGACAATAGAGAAATTGCAGAAGTATCATAGGGATTTCCTAGTGATGGACATTTACATTGTTCGGATTATAGTTTTTCACAGAAAAAATTTATATTTTTGTTTTTCAAATTATCTTTTCACCATGTAATGTATGAGACTGGATGATATAATCTTGATGTTAAGATTTTGCAAGAAGAGCTGAGCCAACAAATTCTAGACAACAGAACGTATTGCATGTCTAACAAACAGAAGCAATTTCTCAGAACTGCGTGCAAGCACAACGCTTCCAATACTGATGGCGCACGCATGATGCAACCTATTCCATTGTAAGTAGTCTATTATGATTTTTATTCTAACAGAGCTGAACAGCAACTAAACAAATTCCTTCTGATCTCTCCTTGAGTACCAATTAAGGGATTTATGTTACTCATTCTCACCATGGAATCAGCAAAATCGCCGAAGAACGAGAGTGCAGAATGCGAGCAAGGATTATGTTACTCATTCTCACTTGCAGAATGCGAGCTCTGAGAGTTCGTATTCTTCAAATATGAGGATAGCAGACTTTCTGTTTCAATCAAGAGAATAGCGACTAAATAATTCAAGTTTCTCTTTAACAGATGTTTGTCATCTTTTTGCAACAAATGTCAGCAACCACAATGTGAGAAAATGCTAATCCTTTTTTTGCTCAAATGTGAATCAAAACTCAGTAATTTCAGCCATACAGCGCATTTGAAAAATGCGAGCTTGAGAACGAGCCTATGACAGTATCATCCATCACATCCCTACAACAAAGAAACGTCAACATTCACGAATTTAGTACATGCACTTGTATTTAGAGTTCAGATACGTCATCTTCACTGTTTCTTTCCGAACAATATACATCTGTTTTACGTGAATTAGGCCTTGAAAAACTTACATCAACAAAACAATCGTGAAAAAAAGAGGCGGATAATTGATGCCGCCATCCTTGGATTTTGATCAACAGTTGCACTCATCACATCGTGAACTATAGCAGAAGATCAGGGCAGCTGTTGTCATAGAAATCGAGCGAAAGTTGGGCAAGAGAAGGACTAAAATGGAGAGCTAATACGAAGAAAATGCATGGGAGCTGGAAAGGGGACAATGGCCATGCCGAAGAAGCACTTAGAACACTCGAGCTAAGATTATTATAAACTTGCTTTTCAAATTGCGATGGGGGAGGTTGGAGAAATACATTGATGTCTTCAGAAATCAGAATGATGATACATCCTCCACTGGAATTCTAGGTTAGCAAAACTTCAGTCTGGAGTCATTGGGCTAAGTTGCCAGATTGGGTTCAATTTCTATCTTTTACTTGCACATTTGAGCATGGGATTTTTTCCTTTCCCCATTTTGAAATGTTAAAATCGCGCATTTCCCAACAATTATTCCTGGACCAGCAAAGGAGCCCTCAGGCCTTCGAAATTGTTTCCTGGACCAGTCCAAGTTACTTGGTTGTGGTAGTCCAATCAGAGGCAAAAGATGGACTTCCGTAATGGGTCCGGAATAATTGGGTTTTACAACCTGCAAACCTTTCCCCAAAGTCTTCATCCAGGACAGGATTGCAAACGAACCGAGCCGCTCGAGTCGAAATCGAGCTCAAAATATTAATCCAGTTCGTGAGCTCGAGTGTATTATATATATATATATATATATATATATATTTTATTTTTTATTTTTAAGTATATATATTTTTATTTTTTTATTTTAAGTATACATATATATATTTTTATTTTTTTATTTTAATAGTAAAATTACATATATATTCTAAATATTTTATTATTTATTAAAAAATATTATTTTATTTATTTTTTAAAAAATAAAATAATTATTTTTATTTTTTTCGAGCTCGAGCTCGAAATTGTCGGCTCGTTGAGCTCGATCTTGAGTTCAAGTTCACTAAAATTAAATCAAGACTCGACTCGATTAGGCTAAAAGTCGACTTAACTCGGTTCGTTTGCAGCCCTACTCCAGGTCAATACTAATGGCGGACTGGCAGCTCGTCTCCAACTTTATGGTCAAAGAGTCGAGAGGTAAGGTTAAGACTAAGTTCAGCAAAATGACCTTCGATTAGGAAGGTAGATGCATAGTACAGAGATTTAATAATATTTTCTTTATTTTTTTTGGGGTATCCATAAGATACAAAAATGAGATTAATCAATTAGATATCAATCAGTTACTACGTGAAGATGACAAAAACTGGCCTGGTTAAGCTGTATTGTCCAAATAACATGGGATTTTCTGCTTGGCTTTGACTGAATCTTCCCCACAAGCTTCTCTTCTTTTAATCTTCTTCCTCCATCCCTCTTGTCTCTCTCTCAACCAAAAATAGTGGGATTCTCGGCCACTAGTTCCAAAAACCAGAAGCATGGAAACATAAGCAAAGCACACAAGAAAAAAGAAAACAAGCATATTAACTTGAAGCCAGAGATGGGCTCTAAAAAGCCACTGAAACATCAATCTAACTCGTTATTAACAAAATTATTGCCTTGGACCTTCTCCATCCTCCTCCCCCTACTCCTCATTCATCTGTGTTTTCATCCAATACCCTTCTTACGCTCTCCATCTAGTCAGCTTCATTCAAATAATAATAATGCTATCAACAATGACTTCGCTTCTCCTCCTTCACAACATACATTTCCATCCAGTCAGCTTCATGCAAAAAATCACGTTATCAACAATGACTCCGCTTCCCCTTCTCCTTCGCAAGGTACATTGATCTAGGATGCACAATAATCAAAAGGCAATATGTGTTTGTCATTTCCCTGTGTTTTCAGGCATGCATTTGTCACCAATTTTTACGTATGTATGAGAACAAAAACTTCTGTCTTGATTTCTTGCAGATGTTAATAGTTCTAATGCTCCAGCTGCGTGTGACTACTCGAATGGGGAATGGATACGTGACAAGTTGGGACCTCTGTACAATGGTACAACTTGTGGTACAATTAAAGATGGCCAGAATTGCATGAGCCATGGGAGGCCTGACAAAGATTATCTCTACTGGAGGTGGAAGCCAAGACAATGCAAATTGCCAAGGTTTGAGCCTCGGACCTTTCTCCAATACCTTAGCAATAAGCATTTGGCTTTTGTGGGTGATTCCGTTGCCAGAAACCAATTGGAATCTCTGCTCTGCATGATCGCCACTGTTTCTTCTCCTAAGCTTTTTCGTAGTTATGGTGAGGATAACAAATTTCGCAAATGGCATTTCCCTTCTCATAATGTTACCGTGTCCATTTTTTGGTCACCATTTCTTGTAAAAGGTATCGAGAAATCCGATGAGATTGATATCACGCGAAATTACAATAAACTGTACTTGGATTTAGTTGATGAGAAATGGGCAGGGGAAATTGATCATCTGGACATGATAGTTTTATCTGTGGGGCATTGGTTTTTACACCGGGCAGTGTACTATTATAATGGTACCCTACTAGGTTGCCACTACCGCTCTGATCAAAATTGCACTGAAATTGGATTCTATGATGTTTATGGCAAGGCATATCAAACAGCCGTTAATTCAATAATTGACAGGAAGAGATCATCTAGTTGCAATGCAACTGATGTTTTTGTAACTACATTTTCACCTGCTCACTTCGAAGGGGAATGGGATAAATTTGGGGCGTGCCCCAAAACAAAGCCTTATAATGCAAGTGAAAAGAAGCTAGAGGGGATGGACGCAGAAATGAGAAATATAGGGATTAAAGAAGTTAAGGCAGCAAGAGAAAAAGCTAAGAAGTTTGGTAACTTGAGATTTGAGTATGTAGATGTGTCTGCATTATCTTTCCTTAGAGCAGATGGCCATCCAGGGCCTTATTTGTATCCTTTTCCATTTGCCAATGGAATTAAAGATCGTGTACAGAATGACTGCGTGCATTGGTGTTTACCAGGGCCTATCGATTCATGGAATGAGATTTTGCTAGAAATCATGAAAAGACGGAAACTGAAGTTCAGTAGATAATGGTAAGATCATACTGTTCTTGAAAACGAATGTGCAGTGCGTTCACTATCAGAATGGCTTTTTCAATGCTGTACTCTTCATTTGCGAGTGATTACTGGCCGCCATGAGATCAGGAAAACAGAATGAGAAAGGGTAATGTAGAGATATCGGAGTTGTTTTGTACAGCACATCATTTGGAGCGTGGCAATTTGTGACTGATTTTCTACCTAACATAGGACGCTTTTACAGTCAAGCTTTTGTAATTTTTAACATGCTCCTAGCCTCCTCATAAGGTGAAACAAAACATTTAGATAGGGATAGAAAGATACACTGAATATAATGGTTCACTACATTCACCATGTAACCCAAGAAAGCGAAAGGGTTCAAAGTTCAGACACCCTATTTCTTAAGCGTCATGTACCATGTATTAATTTTTTTGTCATTTGGCTTTTGAGCCGGCATACAAAAGCCAAAACGGCAAGTGAAAAGTCAAGGAACTATTTAAGAGGACAATAATAAGAAGCAAGATCACTTGTTAGTGGGTTAATTATTCTGCATGCCAATAGGTCAAATGCTAGAATTTTTTTTTTCAAAAAAAAAAAGAACAAGAAATGGAAATGGAGTTCTGCTGACCTCTCTTCAGTTGTCTGAGTACTCTCTTTTAGGGCCGGCAATCAGGTCCAATTCAGGTTGGCGGGTCGGGTTCTGATCCGACCCGTCAAAAAATTTGTGGACCCGACCCCGACCCGTCAACCCGTGACGGGTCAGATATGCTGACCCGAACCCGAAAGTTTCAGGTTGGCGGGTCAAGCGGGTTGACCTGAAACAACCTGAAATTTAATTCCCATTTACTGATTAACCGGCTATAATTTTTAATAGAATCAATTCCAAACTAAATTAAGACATCAAAAGAGTAAAAATAATGTAATACATCATCTATCCAAATATAATAATTTCAACTTCACACAAGTTAAATAAATTCATTTAGGATTAAGTAATTAATGCCTTTGAAAAAAAAGAATAACTTAGTTTAGTTAGATAAAATAATTTTTATGTTTATTAAATTATTTTTAATTTATAAACGGGTCATATCGGGTCATATCAGGTTACCCACGGGTTAACCCGAAATTGACTTGTTTTCTTTTCGGGTTCATCGGGTTCGACCCGATTCTGATCCGAATCCCCAAAACCTCAACCCAAACCCATTAATTTCGTGTTAGGTTCGTGTCGTGTCGGAAATTGCCACCCCTACCCTCTTTGTTCATGTAAAACAGTAAAACTTGGAATTGTTTGATGCGGTAAAGGAAAAACAAAAACGTAAAAAAAAATTTAAAAAAAAATCCCATGGGGTCATCCAAATAAACAAGAAAATAAAAAGAACAAGAAAAACTCTGGGACGTTTCCATAATAGGTTTAAGAAGAACCCTATAGTGCATTTATATGCAACAAACCTGTTTTTGATTTATAAGAAGAATCCACAATTTGATAATAAAGAACATGGAATTTACTGAATTAGCAAATCCTTCCGCTGCCTAGTGTTAAGGATTAATTGATATTTACTGCTACAGAGGTCTGTCCATTTGTCCAGTTCAGACTCCAGACTCCATACCTCATCTGATCTCCCTCTCCACTGCAAAATCAACCTCAACTCTGCAACTTCTAAGTGCTCTTTCTTCAATGGCAATCGCCTCCACATCCTATCTTCCCATATACTTGGGCGCCCAGCCTCATTCCCACCACAACCTCTATCACATCCCTCACTTCAGAACTCATCAAAATCCAATCTTTACCCCAAAAAGGACACACCCTTTTGTCGTCTTCCCTAAACACGCAGCGTTCAATCTCATCTTCCCACTTTCGACCTCCCAATCTTCTTCTTCTTCCACCTCTTCTACGCCGACCCTCCAGAATCCACTTCAAACAGGGCGATTTCTTACTAATGAAGAGCTTGAAAAGCTTCAGTTTCTTGAGAGTTATAGGTATTTTCAGGAATTAAAATCTGGGTTTTTGTACATTAGAATGATGGATCAAGAAGAAATGGATATGACGGTTAGTTTATTGTCCGAGACTTTTGCTGAATCCATGTTGTTGCCTAAAGGGTATGTCCGATTCTTGGAGTATTTGGTGAAGCAGTATCTGATTGAGAGGAGGACTTTAATGCCTCATACTGCAACACTAGTCGGTTTCTATAAGGAGGATGAAGAGGAGGATTTACAGTTAGCTGGGACAGTTGAGGTGTGTTTTAACAAGAAGGGTGCTAATGCTTCTCCTCCTACACCTACTCCTCCCAAAAATTCTCCATATATAAGCAATATGACTGTAAAGGAGTCACTTAGAAGGTATAACTTTCAAATTTTAAATTGTTACTCCTTCTATTATATGTGGATGACAAAAATTTATAACATACCATCCATGGAGGGCAACAGAGATACTCACTTTTTAGTATTTCTCCCCTGTTGTCTGCATAATTTCGTAATTTTCAAAAAAAAAAAAAAGAAATATCAGCTAGAAAGGGTTAGGTGTTCCTGTGTAAAAACACCAATACAATGGGATTGGTTTCTCCAGTAAATGATATTCCTTGACTTCCTCTGAGTATATGTTGAATTTTGAAAGACCTTTTGCACCTTATATTGACAAATGTTTAAACCTTACCGTCCGCATTAAGGCAACAACTTTGCATATCCTACTTGCACTGCAAAGATAAGCAGAATATCCTGGAGGCTGTTAGTTTCATTTGTCTTGCCATTGCATCGGTGTCTTGCTGTGTTGTGTTGTTGTTGTTTGATGACTATAACTTAATTGTTTCAACATTATTGTGAGTGAAAGTTGAATTCAAATTTTCAGGAGGGGCATTGGATGGCATTTATTGAAAGCAAGTGAGGAATTGATTGCTCATATGACTTCCTCGAGGGATGTTTACTTGCACTGTAGAATGATTGATGAGGCTCCTTTGAATATGTACACAAAAGCAGGATATAGCATTGTCAGGACAGACAACATCTTAGTCCTGCTGACATTGCAGAGGCGTAAACACTTGATGTGCAAGCAAATTCCAGTCTTGACTAGCCCTTCTGAAATGGATACTTACAGCCAGGAACCTTATTCGTAAATGGAGAGTCAAAATGAATTTGTACTTTTTGAGGTATTAAAGCGTTCTGACTTAATTCCCTTCGTTAGAGAAACCCATTGCGCATACTTGGTTTCTTTCCCTAGCTTTTTTATTGCTGTAATTGAAATTATAATTGCATCTTCTTGGCAGATGCTTGAAAGTCATTGGACGAAACCTTTTGTAACATAACTGTATTATATGATTAAAAATCTGTTCAGGTGACTCTACTTTTTTTTTTTTTTTGGTTTCTTTAATTGATTCTGCATTTATTGCCTGCTTTAATTTTGATAATGATAATCATTAGATACGTTTAGATTGGAAGGCCAACTAGATTTTCCTAGCTGACTTTTTGATGATTTTATTATTGAGTTTCAACCTTTTGCTCATAGCTATTTCCACTACACTTTATTCTGACATTCTTGTCAAACGAGTTGTTTGCTTTTAGAGCATGTTTCTTTTTTACTCTTTCCTGCTTGCTGGCTGACAAGCAAATGAAACCTGGATTCTTGAACTTGTTAACATGTTAAATCTACCATTTATATGTGAAACTCCAGTCCTGTAAACTTCTTATTTACTGCTGAACTAGTTTAACTACTCTCTGGACAACCTGAAGAACATTGTGGAACCTATAAAGCACGTGACAATATGCGAACTATTTGGAAGCCTATGGCTCTTGTTAACTCTTCTGCTCCATATATTTCATAGAAGGATATTATGTACTTCTGTTTGAGGGTTAATACAGTTTGCTTCAATATTGTTTCCCATGACAATTCGTGAAAGGATGTTATGGAATAGTTCTCTATTATACATAAGGAAAAGACGAGCAATGTCTCAGATTTTATTCACATTGTCGTACAAATCTTCAAATTACATGAGAGAAATACCTTATCAGAAAATGGTGAAGCTAAAAGAGGAAAAAAAAAAGGAAAAATATGACACCTGATGCTTCCGGCTGTCTATCAGAAACTCTTTTTGAGTCATTAAATTATAAAAATACCATCTTCTTCAGACACCTATGAGTATGTTTATCATATATGACCAATCAATAAACTGAGGGTTGCTTGTAAAAATCTTAAGAATTTCTTGAACTTTGAAGATTCTAGGTTGCAGTACAGTCTTCTTAGCAGGAAGATCATTTACTCGGTGTATCATGATGCATCTCTAATTTTTGTATGAAAAAGATTGTTGTTTGTTTAAATCATTCTGAAAGTATGCATAGTCATCCCTAGTCCCTTTGAATTTGTGTAGACAATTAGTTGGAGCTCCTTAACACATTCTGTCATTGAGGGCCGTTCAATACTGTCAATTCGTACACAGCGCGATGCAAGGCTAGCAAACATGGCTATAGACTCCATTGTATATGAATTCCTGCTCATGTCTGGATCAATTATCTTGCGCAACCTCTTTTTATCATTCAATATGTGCCTAACCTGCAGCACCCATGAAGCAGCTATTAGGCTTTTATGGAGATATTTTGAGCTGTTTTTGTCATGTCATGACCATGGCAATGAACATTTGCTGTTACCTGCAGTACTAAGTTCTGATCATTTGGTCCTTGGTTCAGGTCAACTGCTCTCCGTCCAGTCAAAAGCTCTAGCAGAACCACTCCAAATGCATAAACATCACTTTGTAAAGTGAGTTTTCCTGTCTGTTGCCAAGGTAGATAGATCCAAAGCTCAGTCCTTGTTGCCAATTAATGAAACCAAGTAAGAACCAACCCTTGATAGTATTACTTTCTTATCTCATAAGTTATCAAAGGAAGGAAAAAGAAAGGCCTAAATCCCTTGTTCATTATAGGAAAAAAGCAGATACATAAGATCAAGGTGGCATGGGAAACTGAATTAATCTGTATACAAAAGACCGGAAAATAAATAAAACATCCTTGTAACGGAATTGCTAATTTAAATGTACGTTTTGTAATTGAGGTAGGAATGGCAAAATAAGAAAAGAGAACAAGGCTTGGAGTCTCCCTTTGGACCAAGAAACAAAAAATTAGGGGGCATTGGGGAAATAAGAAAAGAAGAAAGAAGATGATAAGCGAATAATTACAATAATTGCCTCCTACTTGGCTTCTGAAATTCTATTTCTGCTTATTCTTCCTTTTGATTGCACTTCTAGGTGCTTTTGCATGATGCGTTTGTAAGTGCAAAGAAACAGTTAGGGTTTGTCTTGGAACACTTTATGATGCAGTTAAAAGAATTTAACTGTTGCAAGGCTGCCAGTTTATTTTTTTCTATCTTTTGATTGGTTGAAAGTATCTTCCAAGTTTTTGTTTAAATTGTTGTGGCACTAAGGAATTATGAACATGAAGTGGTTAAAGCCTGTTGTTTTCTAGTGTTAATAGAAGAGAAATCAGAAAAATCTTGAGTTCTAGTTTTCTAGTGCTGATATCTTATATAATGAAGAGAAATTCCTATTTTCATTTATGGAGAATAGAAGATAAAATTTGTAATCCTTTGTCGTTATGGATACGTACCAACGTATATTCTGGATCAAAGTAGCCAAAAGTACCCAGCACTCTTGCTGTTACACAGGTTTCCTGGCCCTCTGGCATCAACTTTGCAAGTCCAAAGTCTGAAATCTGCAAAAACGCCAGAACTTACAACAATTGTTATATCATAAAAGCACTTCCTACAAATCATGCTGGAATCTTTTGGAGATTTTTATGAAGTGGATGTACCTTGGCTTCAAAATTGTTGTCTAGCAGGATATTGGTTGATTTGAAGTCTCGGTGTACAATAGGAATTCCGACAGCAGAACTGGAATGGAGATATGCAAGTCCTCTTGCTGCTCCAAGAGCCACTTTGAGTCTCAGAGGCCAATCCATCTTCAGTTCTCCAATACCTGGAAGCTGTTGTAAGACTAATACATCTTCAAGCACAAAAGTTTAGAGAAGTAGTGCAGAATTCACAAACAAACAAACCGTTCAAGTGATCTTGCAGATTCCCTCGTGGCATATATTCATAAACCAAGAACCTATGCTTCCCATCTGCACAATAGCCTATTAAAGATACAAGATTGGGATGGTCCAATCTGCTTAAGATATCAACTTCCACCCGGAATTCGCGCTCCCCTTCTGCTGCTTTAAATGACGGTAGGTCCATTTTCTTGATTGCTACAATCTGTGATTTGAAAAAAATATTCTTATAAACATATACCCTTTGGTCTTCCTCTTTCTTCATTTGTTTTTAACTATTGTTGTGAACTTGAGAGATGGAAATCTAATTGGACTATCAATTTTACGTGAAAAAACATGCATATACTATGGATGTGCACGAGTAATTTTGCCTAGATGTTTTAGCAAATGTACCTCTCCAGACCGTAAAGTACCCTTGTAGACTCGACCAAATCCTCCTTTCCCAAGTAGATTTTGTTCACTGAAAGAATGTGTTGCCTCTTCCATTTCTTTAAGCGTGAAAACTGCTGATCCATGGTGTCTTTTTGCAGGTGGAGCGCTGCCCTCAATTTTCCAACATTCCACTGGTTTATATACCCCTGAAAAAGGAAAAGCAGAAATTAAAGAACTGATCGCCAAAAAAAGCAAGGGAATTGCATGGGTGCAACAACTGAGTTGTAACGCAACAGGAGTAGAAGAACACGAGACATTAGAGACTGAAGCATACAAGGATTGATGTGATCTTCAGACTTGCTTCTGCGGCGCTTATTCCACGCTGAAACCAAACCGAACGGCATGACAAATCTTGCTTAAGATGATCTCCAGTTTGTTTGTGGATTGAATAAAGCACGCATTCAGTTGAAGAGTGAAGGGCTATGCTCATGGCAGTCTATGCTATGCAACAGGAAAAGGAGAATGAGAACTTACAAAGCTGGCTCACAAAAATATGGAGGAAGAGAAGTTAAGATGATGGTCATTACCTCATTATAGGCTGGATGGTATTGAACCGGAGTCGGGCTGATTATACTGATTGAGAGAATTGGAGAAGGATATTAAGTATAAGCAGAATTTGATACAATGTAGCATCAGAATCCTGTAGGAGTACGTACAAAGCAACTGAGAGACTAGCTTTGAGAAATACTCAAAAAATGTAGTAGTAATACCAATCAGCCAACAACCTGCGAATCTCACTTGATGAACAAGAAAAAGTAAACAAAGGAATGAATAAAATGGCCAAAGCGGTTGCTTACCTTTGATAGAGGGGGGGGTGGTGTGGTGTGGTAGGTACCTCTGAAAAGGAAAGAGGAGCCTGCAGCCTTCAGCCCTTGTGATTTTGTGTGAACTTGGGAAAAGATTGTGTTGTTGTTGTTTCCTTTTCATTTTGATTACTTTCTAATCTTTTCTATGATTTACCTGGATTAATGCTCCAACATTCCATTAACGCATCGCCCCCTTTTTTCTTAATAATGTATTATACCTCTTTCATAAAAAAACATTATTTATACCTCTTTCATTACCTACCGTCGTCAGCTTAATTTAACCCAAAGAATACAACTGTATCTTGGAAAAAGTTTACTCATAATCAATAGGGCATCTTTAAAAAAAAAAAATATATATATATATATCTAAAATGCAGAATCGGATTTCAACAGTTATTTCCATACACTAGAGATAGTGTGTTTTTTCTTTTCTTTTTTAGCTGTTTTTTAACTTAATGAACTATAAGTACGATTTGTAGTAATTTTTTTTTTGAAAAAAAAAAAAAAGAAGAAGCATGATTTGTAGTAGAGTAATAATCTCAATAGCTTCAAAATGGGACCGAGATAACACCCAAAATTATGACCGCAACTAACATGCATCTCTCTTTTTTTTTTTTTTTAAAAAAAGGATAGCATCTCTTAACAAATTGGTAGTGAATTATATGTGTATTGCGAAAAATGGTGTTTGATTTTTCTGGCAGTTCCAAGGGCGACGTCAGTGCTTAGTAGTTGAGCTCAGCTGTTGAGCCTTGTTTATCTGGATTGTTTTTACCTATGGGCCTTTGCTTGGGCTTGAGCGATTTGAGCTGCAGCTTGAGGCCACGTATGGATTGGTGTACTTTAAAGCCCGGCCCCGCTTAGTATTTTTTTTTTTGGAGAGAGTTTCCATTTCTATCGCTATTGTGTTATCCGTTAAACAATCCATTCAAGCCAGTGAATTAATTCCAGTCCCATGAACTAAGTAATAATCAGCATAATCTAATTTACGTTAAAATCAGTCCCGCGAAGAGATAACGCAAGTGGTCTACCTTTGTGGAAACTACTGGATCCTCATCCTAGATTGATTGCCTGAAAGTAGTGAATTTTTAATTTCTAAGCAAAAAGCCTTCTTCTTTTTTTTTTTGAAAAAAAAAAAAAAAAGAACCGCAAAGCCATTAATTTGTGGGACTCAACTCTGCGTCTATCTACTTTTGTGGGCATCTTTATTTCACATCTGCTGGCATTATTAAAAGGGCGGAACCGCTGTGGCCAGGAATTCAATGTTCCCCTTTGAATGAATCAACGAAACTTCAATAACAAAAATTGAAGAGTTTCAACTGTTTTGGTTAATGACCTGGACGTTTGGGATGGGATTTGACTCATAACAGATTCTTTTCTAACTGCTGTTCACAAAGAACAACGTGCCCATGAGGAAAGGAAACTCCTTATTAAAGTTCCAAACCAGTGCTTAGAAGAGTAGACCAAACATAACGGAAGGACAAAATAAATCAGGAATTTTTTTTAATGTCATAAATTGGTGTTGTACGTCAAAATTAAGCTAACGGTTCATATTGAATTGTCAGTTGTGACTCGTACAAGGACAAGGACTTTTCATTTTCCATATGTTATTACTTTTCCAATTCTTTTGCTATAAGCAGCTTAAAATTGGCTCTTTTAAAAGGAAAAGCACGTAAATGGGCAATTATAAGTTTCAGATCTTGAATAATGGCGCTTTGGTTTCAAGATCGGTTGGTTAAATTAAAAAAAGGGTTAGCTAAAAAGTTGAAGAGAAGTGAAGCAAGTGTTGTAGCTTTTGCAATATTGCCATGATCGGAATATTTTGTTTCACTTTACTTCCTAATACGATTGTGGCATATTCTAAGAAAAAATTAGTGTTGTAATGAGTATCCATCACTGACTTTTCCTTTGGACTTTGAATCAGTTAAACAGCTCATACCAAACAAACAAAAAAAATTGATTGTTTACATTTTCATTAACTTGAATTATTACTCTTGCTTCAAATTGCCATGCGAAAATATCCCTATTCTACCAAAAGACTATATACACCATCATTGTTACAAGAAACGTAACGTAAAGAAACACTCGACAGATTTATTCACCCATTACCATTCGGAAGCCTTGAATGGTAACGGTTGCCGAAAAGAAATAAATGTTACTGCTAGGAAGGCATGGAAGTGTGGGGCAAATCTCATAGTCTGGTCACTGGTGACTGGTGAGTGGTGGCAGATGAAGTAGACGGCTAGCTTTTAATGGGCAAATATGAAAATGGGGGCCACTCAAGACATTTATTTTAGTACTACTATTCAGTACTTGCCTCTATATATATATATGCCTGCTTCACCAAGGTTCTTGCACAGCTCACTCTTCTAAAGCTTGCTCTTCACTTTCTTTGTTAGTCTATCAATTGCTAGCACACAACAAGAATCGAGAATGGCAGCGAAACTAGATGTGGAAGTGGAGGTCAAGTCTTCAGCAGATAAGTTCTGGGATGCCATCAGAGGCTCCGTTGATCTTCTCCCCAAGGCCTGCCCTAATCAGTACAAGAGCATTGAAGTTGTTGAAGGTGATGGAAAATCAGTTGGCTCTGTTCGTTTGGTCAAGTATGCTGAAGGTAATTGAGCGGTCGACTAATATGTTAGTAAAATAAGTAGGACAACTTTTGGTTACTCTTGGGATATTCCTTTCTGCATGCCTATTTAGTATTCCAAATTTTATAGGGACCAGACGCTTTTCATGGAGTAATTAATTGGTCATGCTAAAAGGCTAAATTTGGTGTCATGCTTATTTTATTCACAATTGCATGGTATGTTCACTGCTTAAACTTCATAATGGTTGTTAATTATACATCATGAACGTACCGGTCATCTCTTGATGTCCGGCACATTATGTCATTCTTCCCTGGCATTCATTGTTATAGGAGGGATGTATTTTGCTAGGCGATTGATTGCAGAAGGGTGGGGATAGAGAATTCTGGTCTGGCGATTTCTTGGAGAATATGCATCTACTTAGATTAAATGTCGCTGAAAGTTCTTAATATAAATCTGCTGCTGTATAGGATCCCTGGAAATTACTTTCTCGAAGGAGAAGATTGAATTTGTCGACGAAGGGAACAAAACTGTGAGGTACAGTGTGATCGAGGGGGATCTCTTGAAATTCTACAAGCTTTTCAAGCCCACCCTGGTTGTGAGTCCAAAGGGTGATGGGAGCCTGGTGAAATGGATTTGTGAGTTTGAGAAGACAACCGATGAGATTCCAAACCCAGACATCATCAAGGGTTTTGCAGCCAAGAATTTCCAAGAACTCGATGCTTATCTCCTCAAGGCATAAATGGAATTCTCTCTCATATGGTCCGTTTAATAATCCTGAAATCTTTTTCTTTTTCCTTTCTCTGAAAAATAACCTGCAGCCCCACCTTGCAGTGTCCGAGTTAAATGCTGCTGTCACATTATGTAGTTTTTCATAATATTAATACAACTACCATGTAAGTTTTTTTTTTTTTTTTTTTTGGTTTTTTGGGGAGCTTAATGTAAGGTTTCAGTACTCTGTTTTTATGAATGTTTTAATCCGACCATATATCTTTCCTTTTTGGGAAACAAATGTCTTTAGCAATCCAGCGTCCATAATAATAGCTACATGCTTATTCGGGTTACAAATTCTACCCGTAATAAAAGTAAAAACATTTACCAAGAAGTTGACGTATGGTTGATCTTTGATGAATGATTATGGTACTTAATTAGGAAATACAAATGCCATTATCTATCTTATTATGATGCACTAGATGCTTTACGTATCACTGAATTGGTAATTGATTATTATGCCCTACTACTTGTTACTCCACAAAAAATGCATGGAACGAAAATCACCTCGAACTCTTATATACAGTCTTTCTTTCTTTTTCTTCTTTGTACAACTGTTCTGGGCATATATGATACATCCATTTACAAGCTTCAGAATTGAATTTCCCACTACCTGTGAGAAAAGAAAAGAAAAGACCTTTTCTTTTTTCAGTTTTTTTTTTTTGAAAAAATAGAAAAAGGAAACGATGAACAACATGTTCATTGTTCCACTTGTACCTTTTTGTGTTTCTAAAATACGCCTTTCCAACAGGATTGATTTGTTAGAAAAAAATAATAATTTTGCTGTGATTTTTTATTTCTGTACCAGTTTTGCTACTTAGGAACTCTTCATACTTGTGAGTCTTCTTGCTGCAGAAGCGGGGTCTTCTGATCATCAGATGGAGAACTACTGCTCTTGTGGTTTTTAATGCCCGCTTCATCATAACTGATGATTTGTCCCCAAATCAGGGTGTAGTGACCCAATCCGCATGCCAAAGCTCCTATGATGCTGCGCGATCACGTTATTCGCTTAGCTCGATATATGTGTGGATAACAAAAATTATTTGATGCTAATAATTTAGAAGAGGGTTTTCAAGATTTACGGATTCACAAAATGTGTTTTTTTTTTTTGGAATTTTTGTACTAAGGTTGGGTGTTTACTGGTCACTTGTTAAAAGAGACTCCTGTTAAGCGAGACGTTATATATTAATTTTTTAAAAATACAATTAATTTGGAAAATTGCCAAATATAAAATGTAAAACAGTGAAGTTAAATGTAATCTAAATATATATAAACAAATGTCCACTAAACACTTATTTTAAAAATTCTCGTGAAATTAAACGTTTGATCTTACATGGTACTTCTTCATTAATGTTGCTCTGAACTTTTTCCTTGTAATTTAAAGTTCAGAAACTCTGCACCCATCTACAGTAACTTAACCATGGAATCTTCAACGTAATTTTTCGTCTACTAGCACATTATATGGTACAAAGCAAATAAAGAGCGAAGATACTGACATTCTTTTTCTTTGCTCCCTTTTTGGATAACGAGTTTTAAAACAAAAATTTCTCGACATATTTTTCAATCATTTTTTTTACATCACATACATTTTTCTACAAAAACTTGTAATCCAAACAAGTTCTCAGTTTCGGCCAATAAAAAGAATGCGTCATTCGTATAAAAGATTAAGGGAATAAATAGGGGTAAAAAGAAAAAAAAAGTAAAGGTAAACAGAGGAAGCTACTACCTCCCGTAGTGAAATGTATCTGCAAATAGGAAACAGCCAAACATGCTTGCAATGGGAATTCCCACTGGCTTGAATATAGAAGCAAAAAGAGGGCCTTTTTTCTGCATACACCAGAGGTGGACGCTGCTGCGGATTACACTCCCAAAAATACCCTGTAAACATGCATCAAAATATTTTCTAAAAAATATGCAATAAAATGTGATTTGGAAGATGCAAATGTAAAATATACTTACTGTTAGAATAATAACGAGAAGCTCCATGTCAAGCTTTAATTTCCAAGCATCGACGTCTCTTTCTATGATTACGGAAAGTATGGCAGACAGGAGGGTCCCGACTAAGCTATAAAAAGAAACTATTTTCATAACTTGTGGGTATTTTTCGACAGTTCCCACCTGACCCAACAACAAAAAAATGAAATATAACTACAAGCTAATGTGATCAATTGTTTAGGAGCAAGATAGAAAGAAAAGCAATTAAAAATACATCTATGGATATCAAATTTGGTGTATACTAGTATAAGCTTAATTGGGGTGCGATATTTCAATTCAATATTGTAATCCAGTTAGTTATTAAACACGTGTAATTTAAATAATTCAGCACTTAATTTTTAGAATTCAGATTTCAAACTTCAATTTTATCAAACGGCTCTAAATCTTTAGCTAGGTCCACACAAAAGTTCTCGTGTATAATCTTTTCTCGATGGAAAAATGCTTATAGAGAAAAGAAAAAAGAAAGAAAAGAAGTGACAAAGAAGAAAATAGCGAGGGTACTAGTGCTTGCGCATGTATATACCTGAATAATATTCCAAACTGAAATTGCTAATGAAGCAGCTGCTAATAAAACGCAACCGAGAATCCAATTCTCATCCTGCGGCGAGGAAAAGATTAAAAGTGGCGGTGGAATTAGCTGCAGTGAAAATGAGGGCAGCGGAGACTGCTTGACCACGGGGCCCTTGTAGAGAGCGACCGATGTTGCTCCCACAAATGAAATCAGGGTGCCAATCGCTTTCACTTGACTGCTCAAACTTTTCCAATCATTTTCCTTTCTTCTGTGCCGATGAATTCACTTAGCCACACTACCAAACAAAAAATCGAAAATAATTGCTCTAAATTCATTAAAGCGGGCCACTGAACTTTCCCCTATGAATTATTGTCGAGTTTTTGAGTCAGCCATTTCATACTCCAACTACAACACTTCATTCCCTCTCTCAGCTCTTTATTTATTTATTATTATTGTACTATTAATTTCTTGTTTTGTAATGGTAAGCAAATGCCAAACGCACAACAAAACCCACCAGACCACGCGTTCCTTATGAAGAATATTCACCATAAATCTATATTCCCCACCCCAAAATTTGTCCCCAGGCAACTGAATCTGCAATGAATATCCCAGAGGGATGAATCTTGACTAAGCTTATATTAACAATAGTTTTTGGTTCGACCAAAGATACCCCGTCCAAACGCGGATGCCTTGAAGATTCTTTATATTCTTTTCTTCCCCTGTATGTTGTTTATATTCTTTATGGCTGGCTGTTTCATGATTGATGTACTTATTGTTTCCTTGATGTTAACCAACCACAGCGCCAGGCGAGGATTAGAATATTTTGGATTGGAATAACTGACGAAGACATTAAATTAAATCAAAGAGAGAATAGTTATAAGCTTACCTGATTATTATAGCGAGGATGAAGGAGAAAGCTGGGATCAAGTTGCCCATGCCACATGCAACAATGGGAGAACCGTAGCTTAGTCCAAGAAATGCAAGGTTTTGAGCTACAGTTATCCTGCCAAGTGCAATTAACCACAAGTTAAAGTCGACCACAATTATTTGAAGATAATAAAATCAAGGAACAGCCTTTCTTGCAGATCTCATTTTCTTTTTTTCTTAGTTTTGAGAAAAGATCCGATTTTCTTTTCAATTCTTCGCAAATGCTTCAGTACTTATAGAAGCACCTGAAGGAAGTTCTACTCAGAAAATGGTTACCATTTATAAGCCTAGTAACATCTGCATGAAATAAAAATCTCCATTCTCTAAATTAATTTACATTTTTTTCATACAATTATACTCTTATTTCCTTGCAGTCTGAGCATGTAAAAGATGAATTGTGGGATAAGGAGAGTGTGCAGGAAAACAAACCCAATTAGGCCAAGGAGGAAAACACGTGGGAGGAGTTGAAAGGTGAGCAACGGCTGCTCTGATCTGCCAAAAAACGAGAATAGCAAAGGAAGAAGCTAAGGTGAATATGAATCTTGTGTGTTCATGATTCTGATGTTTATGCAGATGTGCCCGATGGGGTGTGTGTGTCTGTGTTAGGAGGAAGCTACTGAGGAGAGTGTGGGAGATCATACTGGTTCCTATAACATAGGCACGAATATAGCAGAAGCAAGATTGAGCCAAGAGCATTAGTATAAACAACAAAAACAAAAGGGCTCATCCCTCTTGAGATAATTGTTTTCGCCATGATGGTTAAGCTAATAGTGCAAAACTCCATTATGAACATCACTGTGGACGGTATTGCTTCACCCAACACAGTCCTCATGGCTCCCATTTCTCTGATCCCTCTCTTTTATTTCTTTCTCAAGGTGGCTAGCTCTTTCTTCTCGGTCCCTCTCTCATTTATGGTGGCTCTCTAGTCTCGGAGAGGGGTGGGGGAGGGACACAAAACTGCACAAGTTAACCCTTCATGCAAGTGTGAAGGTACTTTGGCGAAGTGAACGAGCGACTCGAGTGTAGTGACCCCATCTAAGACAGGATGGAGATGAAAAACAAACATAAACTAATTATTTTCCCAACAATTCATCTTGCTTTTATCTCTCTTGCTTCTTGTCCTTTTTGGAGTTGAATGAATAGTAAAAATAATAAATCATTCCCGAAATTTTTTTTAAAGAAACTAGAAGCTGCCGAGCCAGACACGTAGATTATTGCATTAGGTTCTAACTAACAACACCTGTGAAGATTAAGATTTCGATTTGCATAACCTTGTGGTTTAGAACATCTTAGGGCCCAGCTATAAGCACTGTATAACCTTTTCCGGGTCCCTTTGCTTACGTAAAACTCCCTGCATTTTCCCACTTGGGATCCTCGGTGACATATTCTCTATGACAATCCAATGCCACCTCTAATATTGCGCAAGTGTTCTATTATTATTAAACCAAAACCAATTTGAATTATTAGAAAATTAAAGTGCAAATAATAACAGGATACTTGACGCAATATTAGAGGTGGCATTGGATTGGCATAGAGAATATGTCACCGAGGATCCCAAGTGGCATTTTCCGGGACCAATATAAAATTTCTTTACCTTCGTGTATAGAGGTAATAGAAAAGTTGAAAACACATCGGTGACTGGTATGGCTCTAAGAAATTGTTTTTTTTTTTTTTGGATAATTTCAAAAACCTCCCCTAAAATTTTTGATAGTTTCACTTGGTACACTAAAATTTTAAAAAATTCACTTGCCTCCCTTGCTTTAAGCTTTCTGTATCATTACAACCCATTTTAAAATATAATGTTAAAAAATTTATTTTGGGAGAGTAAATTTAATGTTATTTCAAATTTTCCCCTTGGCTGTCTTACTTTTTATTACCAAAACGTAAGTATATTAATAACAAATGAAAAATAAAAATAAAAAGTATAAAGGTTTATTTTGATGGTATAAAATATAGCGTGTTCTTTAAATACCAAGAGTATATATTTGAAAGTTTATTTGAAATTTTTGCAAGTTACAAAGATAATATTTTCTTTATTGTACGGTGTTTTTAGTTAATTTATAATCATTTACATATTTTTTGAATTTTCTATTTTTTTTGGCCAAATCGATGGCTTGACAACTAAAAAGATACAACATGCTAAAATTTATATATAAACTTGTTTGTATGGCTTTTAAGTTGGTGTAAAAAGGAATTCTCATATTTGTAAATTATTAGAAGTTACTTTTAAAAGTATTGTAAATCATGCATGATTTTAAGTTATTTAACCTTTCTTGTCTGAACCAAGGACACAAAAACTGTTAAAGAGGCTTTCAATCTTGTTATCAACTCTTGAATTTTCATTAAAGAACTACATCGATCAATTTAGAAAAGTTAAGCAATAAATCCAATGTGTTATGACAATTAAGAAATCACATAAAAGGGCAAATTGGGAAACAAATTGTATTCTCTTTCTCAAAATAATATTATATTTTGAAATGGGTTTCAGTTATTACAAAAGGTTTAAAGTAAAAGAGCCAAGTAAAAAATTTTTAAATTTAAAGGTGCTAAGTGAAACTGTTAGAAACCTCAAGGAAGAAGGTTTTTGAATTATTGCTTTTCTTCTTTTTTTTTTTCCGTTCTTAAGAAATTCTTACTTGGGTAGTCCATTAGTAGATCTCCTCCAAATGCCCAGACAAATGCTTTGGGCCCTAATGAGAGATCCAATGTCAAACCGCATGGTGATTTCCTTCCTTTTTGTTTTACATTTACAGTCAACGAAATCCCTTTGCAATTGCATGACACACACAATGTCAACGTCTCATCGCCTGTTTTTTGGACTGAATATTGATTGGTCATATCAGGCTCTTGAGCACTCTTTCTGAACCCCTAAAATATCTATAAGCTCCTGCGAATTCGAACCAAGTCAAGACTAAATTGCTGGCCTAAACTCGATTGATTTTCAAACGGAACTTGAATGACCACAGTGCCATCAGACCACGGAAATGGTAATAGAGAATTCTTTTGATAATCCTTATCTTATACAATTGATGTACAATGCTCCCTACTTTATAAGAAGAGGAAGCGGAAAAAAAAAAGATGCTACCTATAAAAAAACGAAGAGGATGACAAAGTAATCCAGGTATAAAGTTCATTGTTGACAAGACCTCATCCCGCTTTCCTGCAGATAATGCTGTACTTGTGGATGCCTCACACCCACTGATAAAACTCAATTGGTTCCATTTGATGGTTTTGCGTATTGCTGCACTCCCCTCAAGAGGGTAGTCTAGTTTCTGGCTCCCACCCTACAAGCCTCCTTCAAGGCAAGAATCTCCTACACGGTGCTTTCTATGCTCCACAAGCTTCATTGTTTTTTACGATCTACATGCAACACGTACTAAACCTGCTTTTCCTTCTTTATTCTGCGAGCAAACGTAGGAAAAGAAACTTGCAACATTGAGTAAATACAAGGAAAAACATAAGACAGGTTTAAATTGAGAGACCATCAGTAGTCTGGTGGAATGGTTTTACATATTTACAGTCCCAAGGATTGAACAGACAGGTAAAGAGATTAAGAAAGATGCTTTGATTCAAGAATATCTGCAAGCAAAATCAGATATCTGAAGGAGTATTAATGAAACTTTACTAATTATGGAAGGTTAAAAGGCAAGTAATAAATGTGTCTCTTCCTATTAGAGGCTCCAAACATTTGTGCTGGCAGAGCCAATCCTAATATTCAGTTTGTTGACTTAATATTCAGTTTGTGCTGGCTGTGCCGCTAGGTATGCTGCATGAAGACATCAACTGTTCTGATATCTTCAGATGCAATCCGGAGTAATTTTCAACCATTTTTCTCATGTGTAATTATTGATACAAGTATGCCATATGAAAAGCAACGTTAGTGCAAGAGTCATGAAATAACACATATGAAGTGTTAGATATAACACAAGCTAGTTAACTTAGGCTAAGTAGTACTCTGGCTTGAATTATCATGAAATAACTGATGCATAAAATCTTGCAAAAAGCATTAGGCTGTAGCCTGTAGTGTTGCAAAGCAAAAATGGATTATCAGATTCTCTTTACTTGGTCCATTGGCCAAGATAGGTCGCATACCCAAGCCAAGGTAGTACGCTGGCGTAAGCTCACAATCACATAAGAAGAAAACTAGTGATCGATGCTAAGCACATTGCTAAAAATTGCCTACAATCTGTATCTTTGAAACATCTTATTCTTCTAAAAGATTTCAAATAGTCGGGGAATATGCTGTATATCAGGTTCTAATGTATTACTTCTAGTTTTCACCCCAGCCCCATAGAATGCAAGAAACACTGAATCAAACAATTGATTGTTGGAAAAAATTGTTGCAGCTACTAATAGATCTTAAAGTCATTTCTACTCATTTAATTTCCTATTTGCAGTAAACAAAAATGTATATACCTCTACTTCTCTGGCAATAGATACATACTAATCTTCAATCTTTAGGGATCTTGATTTTGCAAAAGGGGAGAACTTTCAGCATTGAATACTGTGCTTCCTCGCAATTGGTCCTCAACAACCTTCCCTTCTCTTGCTTTTCCCCACATCACACAGTAAAACCCAATGACAATAAGAATTGACCCCACCAAACTGCAAAATTTAGAATAGTAATGTAAAAAATATGCATCTGTAAAGAAGGGGAAAAAACAACACAAAGACATAAGCAACTAGCACAGTTTTGAAATTCATTCAAAAGGCCTGCATAAAAGTTATGTGATGTTAATTTATCTTGCATACCTCCCAACATAAAAAGTATCTTTTGAAATGATAATATTAAAGGCAGCTGCAATGACTATGCCCAGGGGATGAAACATAGCAACAAAAAGGGGTCCCTTTTTGTGAACACACCATGTAGACAAACTGACTTGTAGAGCAGAACCAAAAATTCCCTGAAAAGACATAACAGGAGGAAGGTAACCACCGAGTTATATGAAATGTCCTTGCAGGATACCATTCCCGATAAGCAACCATAGCACTCAAACTCAGCACCTAATAGAGCACACGAAGTTTGTTCCCCTAAGGAATAAGTATGATATCTTGTTTCGGACTTAATAGTCAAATTTAGCACCCTTCATAATAAGTGCCAAAGTAGACACAGAAAGCAACTGAAGAGGACAGATGATAATTTCCATGATCTACGTAATTAAGAAGACATGTTAGCTTGTGCTAAAATGAACAATTCCACAAGAATGAGTGAGAAGAAGCAAGATTCTCCAACTGATGGAAAGAGAAGCTTTATTCACTTACTGAGTATAAAATAGTAAGCAGTCTCATAGTAGGTTGTAATGTCCAAGCACTTAGATTGTCACCTGAAACTAGAGAAATCCCTGCAGATAGAATGGCCGCAAAGAAGCAGTAGAAGAAGACCATGATCAAATCTGCTGGGAAATCCTTCAGGATAAGTGCCTGAAAAAACCATTATATGGAGAAATGTTGCTGTCACTCCCATTATGTTTGTGTTCATTTTCCTATCAACTAGTGTGGTACCTGTACAATGATAAACATCGAAGCCGCTAAACAGTCTATAGCAAGAAAAAGTCCACCCAAGACCCAGTTGGATTGTTGCTGGTATAGAAGATCATAATGGGTTATTGGAGATGATGAGGCCATCAGGATTTGGAGGCCCTTGTAGAGAGTCAGAATGAAGGCTCCAGCAATTGACACTATGGTACCAATTGATTTGGCAATAGTACTTGAGGTTCTACAATCTACTTTCTCCATCCTAAAATCAGTTATTTTAGAAGAACTAATAAGCTAGCAATTAACCTTGTCTGAACTTCATGTCCAAAATATCAACCAAAAAAAAAAACTGATTACGACAATCATGGCTTGAAATAATGCATGTTAGAATGATCTTTAAGCAGTATAGTAAAGCTGATAATCTTTCCTTCAAAAGGCAGGATTTTTAAGTTGGTTAATTTGGTCAAAAGTATCCCACATCAATTCTATTCAACTCCCAACTGCTAGACCAGGGTTTGATCCTGGCTGCCAGGTCTGGGGTAGGGAGGGAATAGAGGAGTGGGGGAAGATTCAAAAATAAATAAATAAAAAGAACTAGCGAAACACATGTAACAATTTCACCTTTGAGCCAGCACCTGAAGCTTTCTGGAACGAATCCAGGATTTTTTTTTTCCAAAGAACTATACAATATCCAGCAAAGACAAATCTTTTTTTTAACCAAAAAAGAGTCTTCTATATAAAATTCTGAACTTTGTTTCTGAATATCCACTAAGAAGCAAGGCAGAAAGTCTTAAAAGTAAAATTAGATATTCACGAGGCCCATCCTTAGCCATTTTCCAGAGCATTCTGATTCTACTTCCCCAAATGCAAGTCAAGGCTGGCAAATGTAAAAGGAACTAGTAATTGAACCCACAGGTCAAGCTAGTTAAACACTAAGTATAAAATGAAAAACCTGAAAATTACAGCAAGAACAAATGTGAAACCAGGGATGAGGTTGAGCATTGCAGAAGCAAATGACGCAGAGGTATAGTCAATTCCAGCATATCCTGTTACCTGAGCAGTGCACCTAAAAATAGTCCCAAAAATCAGACCTTATTTTCGTGAAACTAACTTTCCTTTAAGCAAAAATTCAATGAAGATATAAAGGGTCTACGAATTGACATCAAACATACCCCAGAACACCCAGCAAGAAAAACCCACTGACCAGTTTGAAAGTGAGGGGAGGCCTATTTGATCTGCAGCAACAAAGATAGAAGAAAAAGGGAAAATTATTGAAGGGTCATAAGACAAATATTAAACCTCTGTAAAGTAAGCAGCTTTATGTGAGTATGGGTACAGATACCTGTGGACTAGAAAAGAAGTAGGGAGGAGAATTAGGGAAGCAAGAGCGTTGGAGTAGGTGACAAATACGTATTTGGACATCCCATTTGACATGGCTTCTTTGCTTACAATAATTAGGCCTACTTGAGCAGTTTGTGCTATGACCATCCCCAAGTATGGGGCTACGCTCTTCATCTTCTCCATGTTTTTATTGGCGTTCTTGCTCTGCAACCTCCCTGCCTCTTGAAGAGTGCGTATGTGAAACAGAGGCAGCAGCAAGCTTTCTGAAGATGCGAAACTCGACGTTTAATTTATTTTTTTTTATTTTTACATTCGTCACTTACTGCTACTCCGGTACCTTTATGAATTTGAGGAAATTACATTCTATGACAAATAATGAAAGATAAGGTCTGAACCGACCATCAAAATTTAAAAGTCTTTATTGACGACTAACAATCCAAATAGGTGTTGGTTAATTAGACGTTTAATTGGGCACCACTTATTCATTCATTATTCATATTACAACTAACTAAACTAAAGCGTGGTGTTTGAGATTCAAAAACCACAAAGCGTGGTGTTTGAGATTCAAAAACCACGCCTTTGACCAAGCAATCACTAAAAAAAATTAATAGAGAAAAAGCAGATAAGTAATTATCAAATTATTGTAGAGTTAACTTTTCGGGTAGTTTCCCGAGGGGTCGTTGGAGGAGATTAAAAAGACAGGATTCTGAGATGTTAGATAAATTGGATTTGTTTTTTGAATTGCATTTTTTCTTTTTCTCTCCTGTGGGTGGAATAGAAGCAGAGTTTACACTAATGAATTCTTGTTTGATAACTAAAAAATCCCTGTCCTTCGGTTTACATCACATGTTAGGACTTAGGAGTCTTAGGACCAACTTCGCGTACATTCAAGTCAACAACAAACAAATTGTTGTTTAGTACTCGTCCAACTTTCAATAATGTGATTTTGGGTATTGAGCTTTAAAGAAAACAAGTACCGGTGTGTTTGGATAGATGAAATATTTAATATAATATTTCGCTTGCATCATAAATATATTTTTCAATTTATCTTTTTATTTTTTTAACTATTTTTTTATTTTACATACATCACATTACAAAAAATGTTACAATAATTATTTCAAATAATACTCTATCCAAACACAGTTATGCCCTAAATCCAATCCATTTGGGGCTCTAAAGACACTTTTATATTTATATATATTAATTCATGGCAATCTTTATTATTTATTTTTTTGTTATTCATTACTACTATTTAAATTATAAATCGCTTAGAATTAATAATCTTGGGAAGAAATCATAAGAGTTATGATTGTGAGATTCTTCTCATCCATATGGTTATTAATCTTAGATATCCCTAACCATAATATTAGTGAGAAAAGGGCATCACTAATGCGGATAGGTTAACATATACTAAGTTTTTTCCTTTCGAATGAAGTAGTGGATCTCATCAACTATGATGTGGTAATATCTAAACTAGTATATGGATGTTTGTGGATGACAAGTACATTAGATTGATCAATTGAGAATTTCATAGTGTCAATGAAAATTTCTCTACATGATAGCATGTGTAAGTGATCCTTAGACTTGAAATCACCGTAACATTTTGAGTATTGACTATTGTATTTTGATTCTATCCGTTATTATTCTTAATTGAGTAATTATGCAGTAGATGTTGGATATAATATGAAATATGGAAGGATGATGAGTGATCAATAAAGGATTCACCACTCTTAATTATAAGAGAGATATCCCTATGGGCACTTGTAGAACATGATAACTCAATAAATCTCTACACAGAGTGTAAGGGTAATTGAAAAGTGTATTTTCAATTTCAACTTAAAGAATTACATTTTGGGAACAAGGAAGCAACAAATAGTATAAGAATAAAAGAGGATGACATTATGAAATAACCTTTGTTATGTTAAATAGAATATGTTTATGGTGAAAAAATATCAATTACACAGAAACTAATTCATGAAAAGGTAAAGTCAATCATTCGACTTTTCTCAAGATTTGGGTGATCATAACACATTGTTAGATGTTAAATGATCTATGAGTATGAATTGATTAATTAAATTGAATTAACGATAAATTAAAAGAGTTTTAATTTATTTTACCTAATTGAAACAATGGGTTATGATTCACATTCATTGCCAAATTTTATGAGAATCTATTGGATCATACACAATACATCATCTTCTCTAGGGACCAAAATGAAATTAAGTGAGACTTAATGAGTTAAGTATAAGATACTTAAGGGTCCAATTTGTGAAGACAAATGGGATTCAAGGAGTTAAGAGGAAATTACCTAACCCTAGTAGATTAGGAAAATTCCCTATACAAAAAGTCACGAGATTAAGGAGAGAAAAATCAGTTTTTCTCTCATTTCTCAATCAGTTTTTTCTCTTATCTTTCTCACATTAAAAAGGTTTAGATAATGACCTAGCACTTTATCTCTCTTGTGCACTCATTTACTTGGAGGTTCTCCTTGAGAAATTGGTGGTGTAGACTTCACTAGATGCCAAACACTTGGATGACTTAGTGATGGCTTTGCCTTCGATTGAAAGATTCTTGGAGGTTTCACACAATATTGGTGGTGATGTTGATTCAACCATCCATCCATTTACAAGAGAAAGTTTCTTCTTGAGATAATCTTCTCGCAACCTTTTCGTAAGCCATAAGATCTTTCAAGTAGATCCATGGGATTGGAAACAAAATTTTAAATTTCTATTTCGCTGCCTTGTGTGCTTCTTATTTATTTCCTTTCAATCTAAAGGGGAAAACAAACCAAAAGATTGATGAATTTCTCAAACTTAGAGTAAAAGGTATCATAAACTTCATATAGCAATGTCTCCATGGTAATTGATTCAGTTGCCTCAAGAAAATGACTTGTGGGGTAGTTGGTAGACGAATTAATAACATTGAGAGGGAAAAACAAAAAGGAAAGGAAAATCTATTAAGCTGTGTATATCACTTTTGGAACAGTAGATTACAGAATAAATCCTTGTAAAGTACATTTCCAGTAGCTTGCTGATCTGAAATTACTTTCAACTCCTAGGCCATTGTATTAGGAAATGACACTGTAGAAACTTTCACAATATTTGCTTAAACTTGCTAGTAGATGGCTTGCCATGGTGTGTGGCTAGTGGAGCTAGAAATTCAACACAGATCATTTGGGGAAATTTTTCGAAAAAAAAAACTTTTTTGATGTAGTGTATATGAGATAAAAAGATAGTTGAAAAATGTATTTATGATATAAGCAGATAAATTTGTGAAAATAGTTTGCTATCCAAACATTCTCAGATGGGCGTCTTTTGTTGCAGCAAGAGACGGGTCTAGCAGCACTGCTTATGCATTTCTTCTCAATTGGCATCTTTGGCTATCAAAAGAAGGGCATTTTCATTGCCTGGTTCCAAGCTGTTCAATCCACTATCGTCAACCACCTTCATTTCTTTAGCTTTTCCCCCACATCACAGAGTAAAATCGAATTACAATGATAATAGAGCCCACCAAACTGCAAATAAATTGAGAATTCGTGTCAGTGATTGTTTTTGCAGAGAAAATTAGTTATTATTACTTAATCCTGCTAATGATTACAAACCATGCAACAACCATGAACAGAAACAACTAGGAACTAATTAGAATAAGATCGGATCCTATGGTTTGTGGAATATCACAGAGAATGTTAATACCTTCCAAGATAGAAAGTGTCATGCAGAAAGATTACCCCCATTATAGTTGCAATGACAATACCGAGGGGATGAAACGTTGCTGCAAAAAACCATGCACCGATGGTGACTTGAAAAGCATTGCCAAAAAATCCCTAAATTCACATTCAATACGTGAAGTGGAAGATGTTAGACAATCAAACAAAATGTCGGAGTAGATACTATATGACTCATCAGATGTGACTATTTCATTTACTAATACTTGAGGACCAACGTGGTTAAAATGGAGTGTTAGCAAATCAGTGAAGCATGTTATGGTGCAGGAAATTTCAATGCATACCCAATATATAACAGCAAACAACCTTGTCTTTGATTTTAAGCTCCAAGCATTGAGGTTTCTTTCCAGGGATTAGGTAAGCAGCTAAGGAAAGAACAGCCACAAAGCAGCTATAAAAGAACATTATGATCAACTCCACTGGGTACTTCTCGAGGACAAATGCCTGAAAGCATAATAGGGAAGCCATAATCACTTGTTTTCTGAATTATATACATTTGTCTTGAATCAAAGCCTCTTTAACACCATTAATTAACAAATAGTGATGCAATCACAGAATCGACGCCAAGCAGCAGTCCTCCAAGCACCCAACCTGATGACTGCGAAAGAGGGTGAAGGGTGAGATTTGAGTCTGAAGGGATCATCAGCAAGGGAGGCCCTTGATAAAGGGTTGCAATCAAAGCACCTGTGAAAGCTACAAATAGTCCCAATGGATTTGGCCAGTGTGCTGATGCTTCTGCTGTCCATTATTTCCATCCCGAGACACCAATTGTAATTTGCTGAGACTAAAACATTTTGTTGTCTACTTGGACAAAACACTTAATCCCCTGTAGGTGAGAACTAGGGGGTATAACCACGGCGTTGCACGGTGGAATAGCCAGAATTTAGGCATCATTAAGTAGGCATTACATGGATAGTGATAATGTCATTGGAAAAATGTAGCTGAAGAGTGTACAATCCAAGCTCATGATAGAGCGAACAAGGAAGAAAAAGGTGAAGCTCAACAGAAGGTTAAATCAAGTGAAGCTATTTAGAAATACGAAACCAGTGATCGGTACATTGCATCGGCCAAGAACAATTGCATCGATGATTTGGACTTTAGTAACATAATACTTGAATTCTGAATGTGTGATGCCAGGGGTACGTAATCTCTATTCCATTGGCTCCAAAGATCAGTATATAGAGCAAATGATTTTCTTACTTCTTACAGATCACTTGATTAAGGACATAGGATCATGGAAATCAATTTATATGCATTAATTAATAAGCAGAAAAATATTACTCAAATCTGAAAGCTAGGTGCTTTGGTAGGTAAATGGAGAAGGTAATAAGGAAACGAGTAAATCTTTCCTATACTGACAGTGTATAAAAGTGTATCTCAGCTGTGTTAACAGATGCATGGGTTTGAAGCAAAAACATCAAAATGCAACTCCAGGCATACACATAAAAGCCCATGAATGCATAAGTTTTACATCTGTCCAAGGTTGTCTAATCTCGACATAATAAAAAAGATTTCCTACTACATCAATGCAGCTTTAAGGAGTACCATGGATAAAGAAATTAAGATCAGACAAGTCTTTGTTTTTTTTTTTTTTTGGGCACTGCCAGAGTTATCAGTTTCTGTAGATTCCCTTTATATCTTTCCAACATCTCTAAACCTTGCTGTGAGGCGAACTTGTACTCATGAAGAAGATCGTTCTCCCTCTGAAATTAAAAAGCGTGCCATGTTAATAAATTGGATAAGTGAAGATTCAAGGGGGACGGAAATGATTAATGTAAACAATGACCTGATTCTTGAGTTTGAGCATTCCGTTCTTCAGCTTGGACAAGTTCATTGTTGGCGCTGATGTGGAAATCGAGTGATTGATACGGCTAGTTAGTTTAGTAATTCTTAGGGACTTGTAATTTTTTGTTTATTACTAAATGCAAGACTTAGAGAGAAGGCGGCTTGCATGAACCGGACAATACAACTTTGCTTTCGTTGGCGGAACCTTTGTTTATTAGTTACTGTCTACATTAACATGGAAGCTTATCAAGTTACGAGAAAGATTCCCCTGAAAGTAAGATGGCCATTTGCTGGCTTCTTAATTTAACTGGTTTACGTCGATTTCTGATTGGAGTGGATAAATTTTAAAATGACCCTGCGTCAGGGATCAGCTGCTCAGAGTAAAACTAAGTGAATACTGATAATTACACCCACTACTCGATTAAGAAATATTGGGACCACATGGATAGCATAGCATGTAGTATATATATTTTTTTATTTTTTTCATCATAGAATTTGGCAACTGGATCCGAAAAGAAAGATTAAGAATAATTTTGACAAGTTATTAAATTTGCCACAATAGCCGGCCGGTGGAGAACGAGAACAGAATCCGCGTCAATGAAGGTTTCCAGACGTGACGTGGGAAGCAGAAAAGAAATTGAGAAATTCGACATCTCACACCTACCTTTCTTATTCTTAGATTTTTATCCCAAATGATTTTTCACCTGTAAATTTCTTCGTTCTTAATTATTCTTTGCCAAACAATAATGCATTTCAAGTAATGCGTGTTTCAAATTTGTTCACTTCTTGAATCCAAATTCACCTATCCAAGTGCAACATTTCATTCTTCCAAAGAAAAAATGATTTTATTTTACGCCATCTTTGAGACTGTTTGATGCATTCTCTTCTCAATTGGCATCTTTGGTACTCAAGAGGGGGGCCTTTTCACCCCCTGATTCCAAGTTGTTCACTCCATTGTCAACAACCAGCTTCCTTTCTTTAGCTTTTCCCCACATCACAGAGTAAAATCCAATTAGAATGATTATAGAGCCCACCAGACTGCAAATGAATTGAAATTTCTTGTCACTGATTGTTTGCAGGGAAAATAATCACGAGCCAAAACAAATAGCAACTAACCTATAAGAATGTATTCCAATCAATTGCTTATTGAAACCAAACAAAGTTTTTTTTTTTTTAAGTGTAAATCGGAGGGCTCGAATTTGAACCCTCTTATTTACATTCCCTCGTCTCGAACCATCTAATTCATCACTTTCCCTCAAAACCAAACAAAGGTAAATAGCACTAAATCAGGAACAGAAACAACTAGCAACTAACTTCCAAGAATGTACCCCCAAAAAAAAATGAATGTACAATCAAATATGATATTAGGGTTTGCAGGAAAGCACGGAGAGTGATGTCAATACCTGCCAAGATAGAAAGTGTCATGGAGAAAGATCACCCCCATTGCAGTTCCGAGGACAACGCCTATGGGATGAAATGTTGCTGCAAAAAGAGGTCCCTTTTTCCTCACGCACCAGGAGCCAATAGTCAGTTGAAAAATATTGCCAAAGAATCCCTATAATTGTGTGCATTTAGCACATGAAATGAAAGATGTTAGACAATCAAAAAAAGTCAAGAAAGGGCTAGAAACTTTATGACTCATCAGATATGACCATCTTCGTTCACTAAGACTTGAGAAACAAATTCATTGAAATGGAGTTCTAGCAATCAGTGAACCAGGATAAATGCTGCAGGAGTCTTTACATGCATACCCCGTATAGAACAGCAACCAACCTCGTCTTTGTTTTTAAGCTGAATGCACTGAGGTCTCTTTCCAGAATTAGAGAAGAAGCTAGAGAAAAAATAGCCACAAAGCAACTATAAAAGAACATTATGATCAACTCCACCGGATACTTCTTAAGGACAAATGCCTGAAAACATAAAAGGGAAACAATTATAGTCTCTTATTTCTGAACTATAACTGTCTTCAAATGATGGCCTCTTCTGACCATTAGTTTACCTGTGCAATCATAAGTAGAGAAGCAATCACACAATCAATGCCAAAAAGCAGTCCACCAAGCAGCACATTTGCTGACTGGGTAAGAGGTTGAAGGGTGAGATTTGAGTGAGATGGGAGCATCAGTAAGGGGGGTCCTTGATAAAGAGTTGCAACCAGAGCACCCGAGATTGCTACAATAGTCCCAATGGATTTGGCCAGTGTGCTGAAGCTTCTGCAGTCCACTGTTTCCATCCTGAGCCACCCATTGCAATCTTATTCAGATGAAAAATTTTTAGCTGTCTACCCCAACTAAATGCCTAAATGGACGAAGTACTGTGAACCTGAATAAAACGGCAAATATAAAGGTAATCCCGGGGATAAGGTTCATCATTGCTGAGATAAGCGATGAAGGGGCATAGAAAGTCCCAGCATAGCCAAATATCTGCACCAAGAACCTGTATGATGAACTACTTCAGTTTACACTTATGATACAGATTAAAATAACAACAAAAGTTTACGTTGCACAGAGTACATGAAAGTATTTGGAGCGTTTTACATACCCAATTAGGCCAATCAAGAAACAGCAGCCAAGAAAATGGAAAGAAAGCTTGGGACGGGCTGATCTGAACCAGATCGAAGTAGTGAAAAAACAGAACAAAATCAGGCAAAGAAGCAAACTTTTGCAGATGAAATGAAGATTGGATTTGGATATGGAGAGGGCACCACCTTTTGATGAGAAAACAAAGAGGAAGAAGAATGAGTGCACCCGAAGCACTGGAGTAGAAAACAAGGCTGAATGTTGTCATTCCACTTAACATAGCTTTTTTGGTTACTATCAAAAGCCCCACCTGTGCAAACTGCTGAACCACCATGCCCACATAAGGCAGTGAACTCTCCATCCTCACAAAATTTCTGTATGCGACTATGCAGAGTGCAGATCAATTGCGGATTGTTACAACTGTGGATTGGAAATTGGAAGGGTAACGATTACAAGTAAAGGATAGCACAGATGGATTTAAAGGCGGTGATTCAAGGGATTTTCAATTGTTTTTCCTTCGAGTAAATACAAAATTTCAGGAAGCGGTTAGCATGTTTTTTTGATAATTAATTTGTGCTGCATGAAGATTAAAGCGGACATTACGAATATTATTTGGTTTGTGACGCATATGTTTAATAATTAGTGTCCGCATCAACCAATTTTAGGGAGTAGATCAACTTAAGATAAAGATTCTCCCAATGAATCCATTTTAAAATGAATTTGCGTCGACCAACAGCTGATCAAGGTATAGCTGGTCGTAATTACACCAACTCCTTGATTAAATAAATAGAAAAATATAAGGAACAAGTTGTTGAAGGTACACTGGGACTCATTTTGTTCAAAAAAAAAAAACAAACAAAAGAAAAGAAAGAAGCATTGGGAAACTTGGACAGCATAAGGTTTTTTTTTTTTAATTAAGAAAAAACTGAACTATTCTTAATAAAATATTTAATAAATTGAACGAAACCAAATATTTAACGCGCCAACATTGCAACTAATGGCCAATCAGGATACATGTTATTGTACTGGTTCAGTGAGTTCAATATGTGAATTTGGGTAGTGGATCCAAAAAAATAAAAACCTTTATTGTCGAAATCGAATGTCGTCTGTAAATATTTACTTAATTATTTATAATTTTTGTAAACTCAAAAAATAACGAATTGTTGTTGAGCCAAATGAAGTAGACAACTGAATAGATACCTGACTAAGTAAATTTAAGACTTCCCGGTGGGTAAATATCAATGCATATATAATATTCCTGGATTGCCTATCATCCCAAAAACCAAATGCGACAATCATACTGACGTAGATTTCTTGGTGGTGCTCATACTGGCACCCGTTTTATAGTTGTACGCAAGTACTAAAATCAATGCTAATATTTGCCAATGATTAGTTTTAAACAAAGGCTTTACTAACTAAAGTTTTAAACACTTTAAAAAAAAATTTCCCTTTTTTTTTTGCGTGATTGGTCTATTATTTGAGAATTTTTTTTGCCTGCTGATCACTTATGCATGAAAAAAGTTCGTGCGTGCAATAGCCATCCTAAATTAGTTTTGTCGTATAAGTTTTTTGTAGTATTGAATGTTTGACTTGTATTCATCTTTGAGGCTAATTTGTAGTATTATAAAATCGCATGACTTGGAGAAATGGGAAGAGTGGAGTTGAGATTCAAACTTCAATCGAAGTCAAGTAAATCATTGAGTGTGTTTAGATAAAGTATTATTGAAAATATTGGTCTTGTTTGGCAAGCAAGTTTCTGGCCAAATTTGTCAGCTATAAGTTTTTTAACAACTTTATCTATATTAACTTCAAAAAAAAATTTTCAAAAATTTTAAACTATATATTTCAAAATATTCAAAAATTTACAAACTTCAAAAAATTTTTCTACAATTTCTACAGAAAGTTACAGTAAAATTTTAGACAAACATCCAAAAAATTCACTTGCCAAACGGGGCCATTTATTGTAACATTTTGTGATGTGATGTATTTGAGATAAAAAAATATATAATTAAAAATATAAAAAGTGATTGAAAAATATGTTTATAATTCAAGTAAAATAACATTTGAAATATTAATTTTTTTTTTTGGTTTTCTGTTGAATTTGGATCTAGACGTGCTTTTCCTATCCACTAAATTGAGGCCGTAAATTGGCCCAATCAGCATGCGAGATGTTTTCGAGAAATTTGTTGACAGTCGTAAAACAGGACAAATGAGTTGCCAAGCATAGTGGGCCACCAATTGAATGGGCCAGATGTTAAGCACGCAAATTTGCAAGACAGAAGCACATGCACGTCATGAAGTTCAGGCTCGTGTTCATGTTTATCATGCAAATCGTCTGAACAAGGACGAGACTAAAGCAATGCATGTAGGCCCAAAAAATTGGGCTTCATACTAGCAGACGGAGTATTCAAGCCACTGCGTCCACAACACAGAGACCCCAGAGAACACGCAAAATCTTGAAATGGACAATCTTAACAGATTGTCTATTGCCTCGACAAAGTTCTTATGACATGGTAAGCTACATATTTGGAATTTTTATTTTCATCACTTTATGTGATCGTAAAACGATACCAATTTTTGTGCATGACTAATGACTAATGTAGATTAATCGACTGAAGGCATGAAAACACAGTATTGAATTTAATATGTAATGCAAAACAAAATAACCATTGTACCGAATGTCAAAAAATGAGTTAAAAAAAAAAATTTCAACAAGGCAATTAGTCATGACAGTCATTCGCCAATATGGAAGGACCTAATTCGTGTGTCTGGGCAGGAGATTATTTTTAGAAATTATTTACAATAACACTATAACATATTTTGTGATGTGAGATAAAAAAAAAGGTTGAAAATATAAAATATGGTTGAGAATTGTATTTATGATACAAGTAAAATAATATTTGAAAAAAAAAGATATCCAAGCACTAATTAATTATCTGCTATTTATTAGACTTTGTTGAAATTGCTGTATAAAATAATGTTAGATATTTAAAAGGGTTCGTCATAAAACCTTTGGATAGACGTAAAAGTGAATCAAGAAGTGTTTTTTTTGTTTTTAAGGTAGTAATCCAAAAGTACTTTTAAATGCTGAAGAGGTATTGATCTAATGGCTAAGATTAAGACTTTACCTCAAGAATTAGAAGTTTTCAATTCAAACCTCCCATTCCTTCCCCTTATTTCTTAATTCTCACCCCCATCCTGCTAAAAAAAAATTTTTTAAGAAAAAAAGGAAGAAGAAAGTGCTTTTAAGAATTTAGATTCTTCAAATCTAAACTAAGCAAAACAAAGGTGTACAAGTCCAAACAATGGTATGGCCTGTGGAATTAGCTAGATAGTTACTTGCACGAAGAATACTGTGTGCCTGTAGCGAAATCACGGTGACTAGAGAGCCCAGCCCCATTACCCCCACATGCTATCCTTCTGTAAAGACACACTCCTCCAATTGAACAATCCACATTAAGGGCACTATTCAACATCATCTCATTTATGCAAGAGTCTGTACTACCAAAACAGAAATATACAAAGAGTCTGCGTGTGACAGGCAGGAAATTAAGTTTTGGGAAATTTATGCAGACTTGTCAAGCTAACGTAATATCAACTATCAAGCGTGGCCGGTGGTTAGGAGGAAAACGAAAGCACCTTAGAGATGTAGAGCATGGTACCCTAATGCTTATACTGTGTCAAAATAATTTTATAGCAGCCCTTTTGGAAATGATCGTATCCCTCTAATTTTATAAGTTCAGAAGAAACTAGAGAGGGAGGACAGCACTTTATGTGAGATTGCTCCAACGTCCTTATCAAATGGAAAATGGAACCCCACATATCTCAGTCATGTCCTCAATCACTGACCTAAGATGCCTATTCCATCTTTCTATGATTGTAAGTCCCTTTCAGAACTCTGTTGGGTAAAGGATGCAGCATCATCAATAGATCCCACAACCAACTCTTGCAATCATGGCACCTCATTTGCATCAACCTCCCCCTCCTAATGTGTGGTTTTTAGTAATTGTTTTGAGCATTGCAACGGGGACTAGCAAAATTAATTCCATGTGAATGTTTCAATCGCAAAGTAAGAGAAGGTACTCTATAATGTAAACGGAATTGATCAACTATAGACCATGATGTTGGAGATATGTATTCATTTCCATGCAATACTACCGTACAAGTATTAAGTTTGATACCGGATGCATGGCTAAATTGTTTCATGTACTAGCATATAATAAATCAGAACACTGATTAATGTATCCCTATAAGTATTTGGTCACACTCCCAAGCAAGGGCATGTGTGTACGTGTGCGCGCGCACGCGTGTATTTTTTTTTCCCCCTCTCGATAGAACAAGCGAGGGTACTTACTACTTGTGTAAGTTGACTATTTTGTGCTATAGAGACGAACTAAATGTTGCCTGTTTATCGAGTTTTTCCATTGCAAGTTTGCAACTAAAAGTAGGAGCCCCGTTGTTAAGGAAATGATTTCTAGGTGGAAACGATTTAGATTAGATTAAGGGTGTCATAATAGCAATCTGAAGTGACCATCCTACATATTTTGCTTGCTAGAATAGCTCCGGTCTATGTTTCCGCAGGCATCTCATTTTAAACCCAAAAAGTTATGGACGGCCTTCAGCTTGGCCCTTGTAAATGAATAAATTATCATTTGTAAAAAGGTGTCGCTTTCTCTATTTAGATTCTAGAGTTATAAAAGACCACAGGTACGGGTACTACCCTTAAAAGGAGTATATATATATAAAAAAATTTAAAAAATAAAACTGTTAATTGTACCAGACCACTAAAATAATTCAGCTTTCCACTTTGATGATGATACAATATTGTGCTCCCAAAGTAGAGACAAGAAAGTAAGGGGAACACATTGATCAGCTAATTATGTTGTGTTAAAATAATTTGGTTGGGGGCTTTGTAAGTAATCATGCAATATAACTTAACGCAAAGAAGATCTGATCCGAAGGGTCCTGAATCTTTTATTATTTGCACTTTGCAGCAAAGGATGGACTACAGGGAAAGGCGAAAGCGACTGACAAACGACGATGGCTTTCTTTTCTTTTTATTTTCTTTCCAATCCATGGGGTATGAGCTATGAAGGAGTGAGCATATATGAACTATGAAGGATTTTGCTTTTGGTTTTTTTGGATGCGTGCATAAAGCTCTTGCGGGCCAAAAGAATCATAAGCAGCTAGACAGCCACGTGATGATGATGGCTTCTCAATTTTCACAGTTGAGGAAGTTGGAAAAAAATTATGATCAAATGGGCAGTTTTTTCCAAATCTTGATTCTCTTGACCCACCCACTCCATTGAATTTACTATTTATACTTTTTGCAGTCCCACTGAAATATTTTGGGAGCGTTTCAAAAGCTTTTATATATATTTCCTTCACAGGAGTATACGAAACAAGAATATATAGGTTTCAATAATGTTTCATTCATATGCTAATATTAACCATCTCCTAAAAACTTATCAATCTCAACTTATTACGTGCGACCGAGCATGATTCTACAAAACTAAATTCTTATGAGCACTTCATTTCAGGAAAGAATAATTTACAAGTACTTTCGTTTGACAAAACCCTAAACAAACTGACCCTCCAAAAATTCGCTACATGTTTCCTTCCTTTGTCTACCCATATTCCCCTTAGTTACAACTCATGGTGAAAAAAGGAGGGGACAAAACAAATGTGATAATCATGGATGATGGTGTAGGGTTTCTGCAGTAGACAGTAATTTTTACTCTTCTTCCTTTATGTATTATTGTCCATGACTTGCATGCCCTACACTTTGTAAAGGGTGACTGCTAGCTATATTTATCATGCATAATTGCATACTGGACATGACGAGAATTGGGATCCAGCTGCTTCATCACTGGCAAGAAGAAAGTTCCGTCCTCATTAGTCGAAGGGCAGCAAATTGGTCGACTTATTATTTCCACAGCCCTGACCTACAGGTTTGGTCTAATTTTCAATCTCACAATTACTTGGTAGAAATGAAGAATCTTTCCCCTTACATAACACACCCCCCCCCCCCCCCCCCCAAAAAAAAAAAAGAAAGAAAGGAATTGCATATAGTGTTTGACTATATACTTAGTGGCCGAAAAGAAATTAGTACCGACCAACCAGCAGTCTCATTCACCACCAATTCTCAGTGCATTACAACTCTACCGCAACTTCAGAGTTAAGGTCACTCTCATCTCCCTTAGCCCAGCTCCCCAAACCGCCACCACCCTCCCAACCCCAAAAAGAAAAAAAAAATAATAATAGCAGAAAATAAAGGAAAAAAGACCTGTAAACTTGCTCCTCTACAATCCGAGAAGCTCATGAATAATTAATTAAAGAAAAGGCACTATAACACAATTGCGTGTGATGCATCCTTAATTGCATGGGCCATGCTGCACAGTGCAAACACACAGACTAGTGTTGTTATTATGGCCTAAAAGGCTAAAATCCTTTCATTTTGCGCTTTATGTGTGTGCCAAAATATGGATAGCGACCCTCGTTTGTATACTTCATTTTTCCTTTCTGCAGAATGGGAGGACCCTAATAATGCTCAAAAACTCGATGACCTTTTAGAAAAAAATTGCTCTCTAATCGTTTTCCAATGTGCCGCACTCATGGACCCCCAAGGCACCGTACAAGTGGGAAATTTTATTTCAAACCTATAATCGTGAAATCATGAGCACAATATCCTACTTTTTCCAAATTTATGGTTTTCTCTCAATTTAATTTTGCTGTATCAAAGCATGTAAGCTTTTTTTTTTTTTTTTGTAATCAGGCTCAGATCATATAATGTGAAAAGAATTATATACATAAACTGTCTGTATATAAAAGAACAAGATCGCTAAGATTCCTGAGGATGGCAAAATGATACTTTAAAATATATTCGGGCAATACAATTCTTTTTTTTTTTCGCCCCTTAGGCTCGACTTTAAAGTGTCTCCAGATTTGGCACGAATTCTTAGATATGTGATATATGTGTGGTGCTTGGATAATGAAGTTTCCAACCTTCGGTTACTGAGGAGAGGATATATCGTTTTTCCTACGGACAACAAGGTTTACAAAAATCAAAGAAGTGGAGTGATGGATGTTTATGTGCCCCATACGATGCACATCTTCATATGCAATCGATAATTATTTAATTGAGAAAATTTTCTGCTTAAGTTGATTTTAAATGGTCCAATCCAATGAATCACAGGCGCATTGGAAATTGTAGAAAATACTTTTTATAAAATACATATATTGGTGAAGGAGAAAAACTGTAATTGATGATACACTACCAATCTATCACTCCAAGAAACACTGAAATTTAGATTTCTGGACATCAACCAATTCTTGATAGTGTATATGATTAGCTGCTGCCAATATTCTGAGTTTAGCCTGATGCAGCTTCACTTGGCTTTCTCTTGAGTTGGTGAGGACAGGCAACGCAACCAAAATCCATTGGTTTATCAATCATCATGGACCAGTCTAGTACCCTTTTGCATCCTTGTATTTTACTACACAACCTTGTAGGTCACCTGCATCGCGCTTGCATTCTTGAACAGGGCTCTTCAAGTGAAGAAATGGATAAGTCCAACTAAATTGGGGTTCCACCTTCTATTGAAAAAAAAACATCTAACTTATGGTGGTGAATTGCTAAATATTCCATCTTGCTTTTAATTAGTACAGCAACCGATAATAACGGGAATTGACCCGTAGAGTAGGATTTGCTTCCTCCGAAGTATGCAATCCCCGGATCCTGTGGTTCTACTGTCTTGTGATAAAAAAAAAAAAAACTATTTGATTTTTATATCTTTCGCATCATCTCCCTAGTTATTTATAACAAGTGTTTCATCACATCAAGTTGTGTTAGAATTGACGTCAATGGCGACGAAATAAAATTTTTGTGGCGTGAGATAATTACTAAAAGAACTAATTGGCTAGTCTTTTTTAAAAAAAAAATGATTTCTACAATCATTTTGCCACGATATCGTATAGGTATTCCGCCAGCCAAACTAAATGTTGGGAACCTATCTTTTTTTTTCAACAGAAAGAAAAACAGTTCTCCTAACCTACACTTTGGATACGATCGATTACTATTACTAGCTTCATGAGTAGAATAAATATGTACATGTATGGATACATTTACTTGGTGATTTGGATTTTTTTTTTGTTTGCATTATTGATAATTGAGTGGAGAATAGGGAATAAAAATACGTACATGTATGGATATAAGAGACATGCAGCAATGGTAAGGATGGGGAGGACAGAATTTCCACTTCCTTAATGGAGGAAAGGGATGGGGCATTCCACACTTCGTTATCTTGACCCAAGTCTCTCTGCCAAACTTTGATACCAGACCAACTTCTTCTTCTTCAATCCTATCATCGATCGCGTGTCATTCATTCCATAACAAAAACAATTCTTAAACAATTGGTGTCATTGAATAGAACAAAATCACATGTTGTACGTCCCCAATACAAATCAACACCTCCACCATCACTGTCATTCAATTTACGTCCATGCAAAATGCTTGTACTATAATAATTATACCCCCATACTACACTCTTTTCCTTTTCTCCCCATCTCCCCCCACCCCATTTCGTTTTTCTTATTTCACATGCTAAGAAGCTCCAAAAGAACGAATATATATATATAGAGAGAGAGAGAGTACACTATCCATTTTTGAATGTGAACTGAGCCACCCCTCCTTGAAAATATTAGCATGTGTTTGCATTGCACTGATCATCAAATGAATAGATGCATTAGCTATATTTTATGGAGCCTAAAAAAGTGTAAACTTCGCTCAATATTGAGAAACAAAACGTTGCAATCACGTACGCTTCAATGTCTTACATCACTGGCTCAGACTGTGTCCCCAACAACACTATTCTTTCCACTCAGTGCCTTTGCTGACCGTGCAAAATGCGAATTTATCCTCCAATAACACAACCCCTTCTCTCTATCTCTCTTTCTCCCTTTCTCTTCCCCCAGTCCCCACCCTCTCCCTTCAATAAAAGAAACTCATTCATTCTCCCTCTCTCTCTCTCTCTCTCTTTGTGCAGTGTGCGGTGAAATGGGGTTGCCTTAGAAGAAGCCAAACACAAAATAATGAAGATACCAACTGATACAACTCTGTCACTGTCAAGAAAAAATTTATGATGGACATAAATGCTGGTTTATCACTGTAAAAACTTCTTTTATCCATAATTTGTTACTGTTAGTGACGGTACAGTTACTTGGTTACTGAATGGTCAAACACAAAGGCTGTTAATTGCCTTGTTTTCAAGGTTGCAGGCTAGAAAGCGATGAGAGGGCTGCCTTCCTCTTCATTTAGTCACCATGCAATTTATATATGTATGTAACACATCACGTTTCATCATTATCACAAATGAGATAAAAATCCTCCTTCAATTCTTGAAGACTAGTCATGAAATGAGCTCAGCTCTTTTGTCGACTAAATACAAAAAGAGTAGTTGATATTAAGGCTAGTCAGTTAGTATCATTTCTACTTAATGTCAGCTGATGTATGTGTCAGCACGTTTTTTCGTGTGTGTTTTTTGCATGACTAATTACATGCACTGGCTATAGTTGAGAGTAGCAAAATAACTTCTTCACGAGTAGAGCATACTCCATTAACTTTCTTGATAAGTTATGTAAACTTGCCCAAAAAGTATCTAAATCACTGGAAAAAAAAAATGCTCAACTTCAGAACTGATAATACTACTCCATCTAAGAGTTTGCATGCAAGTCAAACGTTTATATGTATGCAATTGTGAAGTCATAAAATGGGTAACAGAGTGTAGATTAGCAACATACATTCCTTCTTCTGAGAAATAATTAGGCTAATCAACACTTCTGAAATTCTACAATGGGCCGGTGTGAATGTGCTTTTTGCCTTCTTTTCTTTGTTCTCATCTGAAATAGAATCACCAACAGGAAATGGCCGTAAAGGAGAACTGTTTGACACTGTTGAAAGGTGCCTAGTGATTAAGATGCTGAGAGGACAAAGTATAACTAATAAGAAGCTACTTAAGTTTGCAAGCAAAATGACATTAATGAAAACGCATTTCTTTGATATTGTAGTGATCTCGAGTGGCCAGTTGCCTTGCATGACCTAATGCTTCTGCTTTATTGGACCACAGGACATTAAAAACTGCACCTAAATGGTTGTAGCATATCATCCTACCATGTACGTCCATGGTACCAGTGCGGCTGATAATTGCATCCATCAGCCTTTGAGCTTGAGGTAGGAAACACATAAGTTGGTCAACAAAACTACAAAAGAGACTCATTCACGTAACGGGAAAGATCATCATGTGAATTTTTTTGAGCTCAGCCATTTTAATAACAGGCAAATTTGAATATGCACACATGGTATAGGACCATCTACAAAATAGAGCATATCTTGTGACATTCTGCATTTTTGTTGACCTATATTAGTCATTTAAGCTAACTACAAAAATCCCACTTCAAAAAAAAAAAATCCCAATGCAAGTTTTACACGTAACTCATTATGTATGCTTGAGGAAATAAGAGAAAAAAAATTCCCCAAAAAAAAAAATGCTGAGTAGTCAAATGAAGAGGAAAGTAAAAATTAATTAGTAACAGCAAGAGGAAATTTTCCTGGGACTGAAATGAGTATATGGTGTCAGAAATCAGAATGGCTGGGAAACAAGGTCTTGGGGGCCGAGGGCTGAGAAGATTTCAAAATGAATTCTGATATAGACTCCAGAGGATCTACTCATGATGATGTAGGTAGAATTAGTATAAGGTTTGGTCCGTCTGATAACTCATTATTGGAGGGAGAAGTAGTGAAAAGTATTGGATGGTTATGAATAGAGGTTTGACAAAGGAACTGTTGGAAACGGGGTAGAGAGGAAAAAGAGTGTGGGCCTAAAGAAATCATTTCGGTAGAAATTAAAGCCTAATTAAGAAAGAGAGAATAAGAGAGGGGGGCCTTCGTGCGGAGGTATAAATTTGAGATTTCCATGGTGGTGGCAACTATCCAGTGGCCTTATTTAAAGGAAGAAAGGGATGCTGGGTTTTTCTTTCTTTTGAAGATAGAATAGAAGAAAGAGTGTGAGAGACTCAACACTCAACAAGGACTAAAACTAAAGTAGCGATGGAAGAACAACTCAGCTCATTAGCTGTTACTCATCTTCTTCAACACACTCTAAGAAGCCTCTGCATTCATGAAAACTCTCAATGGGTTTATGCTGTCTTTTGGAGGATCTTGCCTAGAAACTATCCACCACCCAAGTAAAAGAGCCTAACCTAGCTAGTTATATTTCCAAGGAAAGAAAAAAAAAAAGACTTTCCTCTTTTTCACCTAAAATGCAATTTGCTCAACTGACATGGGACATTTTTGTGCTTCTAATTAATAGGTGGGATGGCCAAGGAGGAGTATATGATAGGTCAAGAGGAAACAGAAGAAACTGGTATTCTTTCTTAGTCTCTTATAACTCATTCCTGAGATTTATGATCATCAGTAACCACTCTGCATTCCGCACGAGAAAGCTGATAAAGTAAGCTCGAGATAAATGAGTCACAAATTACTAAATGCCAGGATATTGGTTTGGGAAGATGGTTTCTGCAATTTTGCAGCCTCAACAACTGAGATCAACACTGGAGAATGTCCAAGCTCTTCAGTCTATGGGAATTGTGAATATCAACACTATCAAGGACTTCAACCAGAACTCTTCTTCAAGATGTCCCATGAAATCTACAACTATGGTGAAGGGTAAGTGGACTAGATTGACCCGTTCTTTCTCTTATATTTTCTGAATAATTGAAGTAGGTATTGAAGTTTGAATGCTTTGTTGAAGTTTAATTGGAAAAGTAGCTGCTGATCACAGCCACAAGTGGATCTATAAAGAGCCAAATGACCAAGAAATCAACTTCCTGTCGGCATGGCACAACTCAGCTGACTCAGTAAGGAACTCCTCTATCTATATCATATGCATCACCTTGTACATGACAGTCTTAACTTCATGCTACGTACGTGCACTCATTATTTAAAAGGAGGGAAACATAAAACTGTTTTTGTACTCTACCTTGAATTTAATTACATCATCTTGACAGCATCCTAGGACTTGGGAAGCTCAATTTCAGTCTGGTATTAAGGTATGTATGTACGAAATTAATCACTCATAGATCCACCTTAAAGTACGTACCATGCTAGATTAACTTACAGCCAGTTTCCTATGCATGATCTTGTAGACTATAGCTTTGATTGCTGTTAGAGAAGGTGTCATCCAATTAGGAGCCGTCCACAAGGTCTCCTCCTCCTTGTCTCTCTCAACATTATTCGCACTCTCATATTTATGTCGAATTAACTCAAAAAGTCAATTTTCTGCTTACTAACATTGTGTTTTGAATAATGTCAATAAGGTTGTCGAGGATCTGAGCTATGTCGTATTACTGAGAAAGAAGTTCGGTTACATCGAAAGCATTCCCGGAGTTCTTCTGCCTCATCCATCATCAGCAGCATATCCTTTCAAGATTGATGGTTATGGAGCAACAGAAGGATGGCACTTCCAGGGAAACCTTGCACCACAAGCCGAATACTACGACCATCTTCATCAGCCCATGAAAATAAGTCCATCAATGAGCAGTCTTGAAGCCCTTCTCTCCAAACTACCATCTGTGGTGGTACCGGCTTCATCCCCTCCAATGCCAGCTTATAACGGTGAAGCCCCACCCCAGTATTTAATGATGAATAAACCAATGGAGTTGATGGGGACGGAGAAAATTGCCAAGGAAGAATTTGAGGAGGATAAGCAAGAGAAGGATGCTGGTGAGAGTAGTAGCTCAATGTCGTCGTATCATCATCATTTTGGCTATCATCAGGACTTGAATGTTACTGAGGCTATGCATAACCATGGATACCAATGAGAGGTTAATATCGTTTAAGATCATTTTCATGTTAGAAGAGTATATCAGCCTCCGCAATTTCAACTGTTTTAGAGCTTGTTCTGATATGTCTGAGAGAGTGTAATTCCTATTGACCTCTTCTTTTCAGTTGTAGAATGAGGACGGATTCTTGTGTGGAATGTATAAATTTCTAGTAGAGTAGTATATGCTTTGCATCTCTTTGGAGTGCCGGGCACATCCAGGATAACTGGAGTTCATAATCTTTAACTGATTAGCTTGGTTATATATGAGGAATAATGTGCTTATAAACTAACAAGTTGGCGGCACTCATTTCTAGCATACTAGTACTGTAATTTTACACTTTTATTTCTTCTTTAGCTTTGTCCTTATTTCCATTGTGAATTTGTGGACCTTATAGTTTGTACAATTTAAAACCCCGAGGCGGTCTCGTTTAAAGAGTAAATAGAAAAGAAATTTTTGTAAGTCATAAGATGAGAAGAAGAAGATGTCTCTTAATTGTCAAGAATCTTTTTTTTGTCACAAGACAACATTAGGCAGTGCTGCAAAAGTTACGAAACCGGACGTGAGGTCAAAAATTACGAGACGCTATACGGAGGATAATCAAATTTACTGTTTGAGAGATTTTCTTGATTGGAAATCCATACTCAAGAGTTGAACTCGGGATTTGAAGGGTTTCTCGGCGGTCAGCCGCTGTAGCTGATGGTAAAGACATATTACCATTGTTGTCTGTCATGAAACACTTGTTAATTGGACGAGGACCTATATGACAGTTCGCTTTCGGCATTGCCATATGATTATGAAACCCAGCCTCCCATCCCTCAAAGCTTTGTTTTTTTTTTTTTTGTAACCTCTAATTGGTGGTTTTAGAGAATAAGCTTGTCTTTCCACACGGCGCCGCCCCCCCTTCCCTCACAACAAACAAAAAAAAGAAAGTAAAAAAGAAGAAAAGTAGAGGAATCGCATAGTTCTGTATACGAGGACAAGAAGGATCCAATCTGGACTTCGGACTTCGGCGTTAAGGTCGAATATCAGATTCATCTAATTCGATTCGAGACAAAAGTAAATTTTACAAATTGATAAGTCTTACATTCGCCTATCAAGAAAAACCAAGCCTAACATAAACAGGCCGAAGAATAATTTAAAGGTAAAAAGTAAGTTCTATTTCAACTGCATAAATGATCTAAGCGTTTTTCAACTCTACCTCTCCACTTCGAGAGCGCAAATTGTTGAACCCTAATCCAAATGAGATGAAAATTACAATGACCACCAACACTGGTCTGCAAATGAAGGCAAGTCTAAACGACAAATTCTACATTGGAACGTGAAACAAAACCTCTCAAGACTTTTTGGGCAGTAGTAGCATTAGTTCAAGACGACTGTAACATTAGACCACTTAATGTCTATATTACACAGAAATATGGAACTGATACTCTATATTGGTGACAAAATTAATTGTGTGTAACTGATTTTGGTTACAACAAGTCCTTGATTGCACATCAAAGCTTATAAAACCTTGTGAGATAGCCTTCCCGTTTCTTCTAGTAAATTCAGCAGATCCAAGCTCCTAACGAAAAGCTGCAACTTCATTTTTGAAGTCTGATAGGAGTTCCTCAACACTCTTGACAGAATGGCTGGCCTTGTCCCTCACTCGCACGCTAACCTGGAATAGATTCAAGACATTTCTAAGGAAATCAGAACCCTTTAGATGTTAGAATCTTGTTCTATCATAATGCTAAATGAAAAGGCACAAGTAATCAAAGAAAGCTACGAGCATAAAAATCCTGGATACCACATAGATTATTTAGTTCCTCAAAAGCTAATTGGTTTTAAAAATTTTCACATAGATTATTTAGTTACTTAAAAGCTAATGGGTTTTAAAAATTTTTCTTCCACAATACTACTTGACAGATTATAGGAAATTCTCTGTAATTCATTCCGTTTACTAGATTGCAGATGCTACTAGCAAATCCCAAAATGCTTGCTTTTTTTAAATAACGTTTCTAAATTATCCTGTTGTAACTACATTAGGTCATCTACCTCAATGTTCCAGATAACACAAATCAACAAGTACTTTAGACACTATCAGGATCTCATGAACTGTTATCCAATCAAATTTGTCTTGCAGAACACAACTGGTGAACTGGAATCAGTTTTTCTTTTCAAGCAAATTAATAACTGGTAAAATCTCGTGAACAGAATGAATGATTTGCCTATACAGTCCCGCTACAAAAAGGAACACAAACAAAGGGCGATATTTTGCTCCGAGGAACTTGGGTAATTAACCCAGCCATATCCTCTAGATGGCTAATATTCGAAATTAAAAGAGTAACTATTTAATGAAAAACCGGGGATAGTAGAAGCAGTTTCAGAAGATGGAGAAAGAAGGGCAATTCGGATGGCATGAACCAGCCATCAGAGATAACTATTAAACCCCCATCGCCCAACCAAAAACGAAAAGAACCATGTATTATGCCATATGACCAACTTTATCAATCAGGAGGCAGATGTAAATTATCAACTCATGTCAAAGCAACAACCCATACCAATACAGCAAGACATGTTTGCAAGATTTGGCAGGGAAATGCACAGACTATGCAAACATAAAGTGCTAATTTGATTCAATATTATACAAGAAGAGTACAACCTGTCCAGTTTTGGCTTCCTCCTCTCCAACCACCAAGATGTAGTTGTATTGTGCTACTTGAGCTTCTCGTACCTAAAGGAATCCAGAATATAGTAATGTTTATATTCTAACACAGTATACATAGAAAGGAGAACATCGATGGAGCAATTTATACTTTAAATACAACTCTCCCTTCATAAATCCCCCCCCCCAAAAACAAAAAAAAACAATTTTCTCTTTTTCAGGAAGAAAATTCCTCAACCTGAGGAAAGGATTGCTTCCTTGAGCATTAAATTGTTTACCAACACAATGAGAATATACGCTCAAGAATTAGGAAAAGTATGCTGCTTCAGCAACTTTTGACGGACCTTTTTCTGGATTGTTCTGTCTGTTGCATCAACATCAACATAATAACCAGCATCATGAATTTGATCCCTTAGCTAAAACAAGAAAAACAAATTGTTGCAGCAGTTTCAGAAGCATTGATGAAAAAACGAAAAACAATTATCTAAACATTGTATTATGATAATACACAAATAAGAAGATTTGCCATGTCATCTTCCAGATATCAAATATAATTTGACGCATCAATGCATAAAGTAAATTCGCAAGTCAAGAACAAAAGAAATGCTTTTCAATGAGCATAATGCATAAGCACATATGGTACTGACCTTCAGAGCGTAGGGTTGTGACTTTTCAGAGACAGGGCAAACAATTGCCTGACGTGGACTAAGCCAGAATGGCCATTTCCCCTTATAATGCTCCAAAAGTATAGCAAACATACGCTCCACAGAACCAAGAATAGCTCTATGTATCATAACAGGTCTCTCCCTCTTATTCTCATCTTCTGCCGTGTAAGATAAGTTGAAACGAGAAGGAAGTTGAAAATCCAGCTGAAATAACAACAATAATTTAACAAAAAATAGCAACTAATTGGTAAATCTAACAACAGCATACTTAATTCTTAAAGAAGAAAAAAATAAAAGGAAAACATAGAATCCTAAACAATTTCAGGCATAACAGCAAGCAAAGAAGAGACGCAAAGAGAGAGAGAGAGAGAGAGAGTGATTACTGAAGAGAATTAAGAAACAACTTAACCTGCAATGTTGCACACTGGAATTGCCTCCTCATTGCATCATTGACACTAATATCAATCTTCGGCCCATAAAATGCCCCATCACCTTCATTTATCTGATAAACAAAACAAGAGTTCCACGGGACCAACAGAAGAAAATTAAAAGGCAGTACTTCTTGATACATATAAGCAGCAAGAAACAGCAAATTAAGGTAACAAGAATGAACTCGAACAGATCACTGAACGCAAGTTACTTTATACATATTGAAGGTTAAAATTAGAGAAGCCATTCAGATAAAATAATGTTTTGAGTGAAGAAATCAGATAAATGACTGAGTTGTTTTGACTTCTTTCATGTTCTTAACCAGCATTAGAAAGACCATACAGACAAAGCCTCACCAGATTTTCTAAACATATTACTGCAGATTATAGCCAGAGATTTTGAGCGTGTAAAAGCTAGGGCAGAATTTGATCGCTCTTGACAAAGGATGAAGACTTGGAAATCATCTTTAAGCATATTTTGAGAACAAATTAATGCATCAAAAAAATGAATGAAGTTAAGATAAATTGAATACCATACAGTGCCAGTCATAGTAAGATAAATTGTTCCCAAATTGAATGGAGTTAAGAGATTATTTCCAAATCGCATGCCAGGGTTAATTGCAGAAAATAAAAGAAGTGTTTTCAGGTATGAACCAGTCTGCAATGCATTAGAGGAAAGAAAAGGATGTGCTAATCCCAAGCATGACAGAAGCAGACCAACCCACTAATAGGGTACTGTGAACGAACTCCACTTCAATTACGCTTGAGAATCTGACACAGATAAGCATATAAGAAATCTTCTGTAACAGCACATTGACCGGGGAAAGTAAAACTGCCCCAGAGCTCTAATTGGCTGAGCAACTGATGGTTTAACACCATATACATCTATACTCTAATTCTTTCATTACAAAAACTAATAGAAACAAGTGGAACAAAGTTATGTTCATTCACAAGAAAAGATAAGGACAAACCTGCCAGGGCTTCCCAAACTCATTCAATGCCTCTTTAAGAGCAGCTTCAGCCTTTTCCCATGTTTCCAAGTCACCAAGATATTTTTCAGGCCTCTGCAATCCAAGGATTATAAGAAACAAAAAAGCATGTCAGATCTGTAAACTTAAATCTATTTTTCATGCAAAAGTAATCAACCCAATCCCAGACAACATGAAGTAAGGCTTCTGTTAAGTTGTAAATCAGGAGCGGTAAAGAGACTAGTAGTAGATCAATTGCGATGAAGCCAATGCATCTTGTCTAAATGCCTAAAAAAGATAGCATCCATTACTTCCCCAAAATAACGTGCAATAAGATGTTGCGCTTATGCTTCTTTTTCCTTTTAATCAGAACAAACAAGCTATTCAGTAGATGAATTTGGCATTCAATCAAGTGACTTCTAAAGGAGACATAATTCTGGATTTACACTCCATTTCTAATGATAAATAATCAGGCCTCTCCTGAGGACAAACAAGTTGCGCAATTCCATTGACCTAAAAGATTGCCCAGTTTAAACTACACATATAATCTCGATTAAATGTTAGTTCGTCAAATGCTACTTTCTCGAGCAGTGAAAAGTTTAAAAAGGAAGAAAGAAATAATAGAGAGAACAAAAAGCAGCAGCACGCATAAACAACAAGGCTCTACACAACAAAGTGAAGAACAGATGTAGACAAAAACAAGGAGGCAAAAGCTACCAACTTCCGGTGACACTAACAATGCCATTACAATACTTATTAGTGCAAAACCACCAACAAAAGGAAGAACAGCATGCACTGATGCCCTAAATTTGCAAACTAAGAGCTGCATAATAAAAGACCAAATGTACATACCGTAGATAATTTCAAGTCAAAGGTGAACCCAAATATATTGTAGGCATGACTGACAAAATCCAACACACCCTTGACTTCATCTTTTATCTGTCAAAAGGTGGTTATTTAACAACAGGAGTCAAAACAGCTTTTCAAAGGCTAATAAACTAGAGCCTTACCTGGGATTCACGGCAGAAAATGTGTGCATCATCCTGCCAGAAATTCAAAGTTTCAAAGTAAAACAAACCTATTAGCACTAGAACAAGAATTAATGGCAAAAGACTTCAATAATATCCATGAAAAAACAATACTAAGCACAAGACCAGACTATTATATAGTGTTGGAGACTATACATAGCTATTCGAGGCCAAGTTAGAGTAACCGTTGTATTGGGAAGAATATCGAGAAAGATGACGTTAACAAACACATCCAAACACCAGCTTTTACTACAAATCACTTGTGTTGTTAGATTATCCTCTCCTCTATGACTCAAAAGAATGGAATCAAGATGCAATCATCAACCAATGCAGATGATTTTAGACCATCACCATCATTGTCTTAATACCTGCTGAAATCTCCTCACACGAGTTAAACCAGTAAGTGCACCACTGGCCTCATTCCGATGCAGGACTCCAAAATCAGCCAGGCGAAGAGGTAGTTCTGAAAATTAAGCATAATTCTGGAATATTAAAAATTAAAGAGCAATACTAGTGTTCTACAAATATGATAGACAAAAGAGTTGGAAAACTATATCAGAATAGCTCACCCCTGTATGAACGAACTCTATGATCAAATATCAAACAGTGCCCTGGACAATTCATTGGTTTGAGCCCAAACTGTTGTTTCTCAATCTGCAATATAACCAAGAAAACACATTCAATCATATTAAATTTCACTAAGATCATCCAACCATATTTTATGCAACCACATTCCATGGAAATAAAACCCATCTGCTGAATCATCCAAACTGGAATTTAGCAAAAAATTCAAACTCATTGTTTCATGCCACTCTTTCCTCCATGACAAATTAACATAAATCAGAACAAGAACCCAGGCTCCCCCTTTACATTCAATGCCTATTAAAAATTGGTATTAAGTACCCAAATTAAATGAACAGCACAAGAAAAAGTAGATTCATGAAGCATAGAAGTGGGAATATCAGCCTTCTCAGGGATGGGGACAAAATGCAATAAAAATACAATCTTTTGAGAAAGTGACTATTAATTTCAAGTCTCGAAATTTGAACGGACTTTAACGGATCAGGCAAAAATGTATTAGGCCAACTTTCATGTTTACATGAAACTAAGTCGCACTAACTTCTAGCAAACTCCTTAATTGCAAGTGCAACTACAGAAATATCAGTCGTGCCACAACATAAAATACATAATAATGACTAAATTGATTTCTGACCTCAAATAAGAACATATTGTCCCTATAATTTGCAGCATGACCAGAAGTTTCCCATAACTGCATGTTATACATATTTGGACTCCAAACCTACAAAAAGAACAGCATAAGATGTGAACTTCAATGGACAATACAACATGTTTGCAACAGTAGTAGTTCATTATACATTACCAACCTCTTCATAACCTCTCTTCCAGTATTCATTTCGTATAAATTCTAAGAGTTTGTTGCAAACTCGAGCACCACGTGGAAGGAAGAAACAACTTCCGGGACTGCAAATTATGCAAGACCAACCAAACTAGGTCTCATAGGCATTTTGACAAATTTGACAAGACAGTACGATAAATCAAAACATCATGGTCCTACCTAAGTGGGTGGAAAAAGAAAAGTTCTTGTTTTTTAGCCAATTCTCTATGGTCATACTTCTTTGCTTCTTCCAGGTCATCCTTGTATTGCTGCAAGAAAGATTATCAAGTCAAAATCCTAGCTCAAAATCTAATAGAATTCACCCTGCCAATATTATACAAAATGCAAATCAAAGCTCTGACAGCTTATCTTAGCACTTTGCAGATATACTATCCACTGGTAAAGAAATCAATTACTGACAACAGGAAGTGGAAAGCCATATATTTTCATTTAAAAAGCCTGCCAAACAAAATGTTGAGGATACATCAACCAGAGAACATGCAAGATTTACAAATTAAGAAACATCTAACAAAAGGATATCTTCAACAAGTAAGAACTTTCTTACCACTGACTCTCTAAAGAAGGAAAAAAGAACCATGACCCATCATATTAAGTGACAAAGAGTTGATAGCAAGAATAGAACATAAAAGCTGAAGCTTCACTCTCAGTACTCAGTTTTTCAGACATCATCAGTTCAACATCCAACTTCAACTATCATGCAAGTTACTACATGATTCACAACGTCAGATAATTTTTGATTGGGCAGCTAAGGGACAGGCATTAACAAACTGGCAACAAACCATATTTTCTAAACCTCATGCCTTATGCCATAAGTTTCAAGAAGCTAATATCTTTATGTAAAACTTCTCAAGCTACTCAGATGCCATTGAACGAATGCGCTTGAGGAATTCATGGAGTACAGAAATTACCAGCTAAAAGCACAAAATTAGTGCCACTCCTGAAAAACTAGCTACGTAAATATTTTTGAAGCAGCTAGTGCCAATTGCAAGTCCAATAATCTGTTGCTATATATGAGGATTGCAGAATGACAAGAAAAGAGTCAAAATGGCTCAATAGATTAAATCCACATAGAAGTTTTATTTTATCTTGTCATGTCTACTGCCTAATGAAACTTAGATAGGCATGAATACAAGTACCAAATAGCTTTTGTTATACTAAGCAGAAAAACTATAAACACCTACATGTACTAATCGTGTTTTCTACAACTCATATTAATAACTGCTTTTACATTCAAATGGCATGTCTTGACAAGTTACACAAAGAACCATATCTAATAATAAGAACTATGGTGGTCCAAAATAGCAGGAGACAAGATAGATGCCATACTAATTACAAGATGCGACAAAATGCAAAAATAAGCCTTTACTCAAAAAGGAAACAGCAAAGCATGAAACCTACCTTCAGACGCTTCTGGTCCAGAAACGATATTCCATAAACTCTTTGCAAGCTTTCACGGTCTTTGTTCCCCCTCCAATAGGCTGAGGAAGCCTAATTTTACAATTCATAGCAACAATACGAATAAATGTTTCACAAATGCATCTCTTTACCTACTATGGAAAAGCCACACATCCTCTGCTTGTGCAAGTCAAAAGAAAAAGTTGATGCAAAACAATGATGCAAGTTATAATGCATTAATGGTTCATCCATGTCCTAAGAAACAATCAATGAGGGCAAGAATGGAAATATAAAAACTAACTGGAAAAGCCCTTGCTTCTGCTTTGTAAATAATATAGATAAGGCCTACAGCCAGAGTACAGAAATCAGAACCTCACCTTTAAACAAGAGAAAGCTTTAACAAAGGATGTATTTGGTATATGTGGCCCACGACACAAATCAACCAAGGGACCACATCGGTATACGGTGATAGTTTTATCTTCAGGTAAATCATTAATGATTTCAACCTGTTTGAAACAGATAAACTACAATCAATAAAACTGACTCCCACAAACAACTAGCATTTCAAAAGATATCAAATTACCTTGAATTGGTTATCGGAAAACATCTGCAGAGCTTCATCTCTTGTAACCTCAATGCGCTCAAAAGGTTGTTTTTCCTGATATCAAAAAGGTAGTTAAGTAACAAACTCAGTTCCAAGAAAGCAGCATGTGTCCCAAATCATTGGAATCATAGAAGCATAAATCATTAGTAGAAAGATAAATGCAATACATTAAAAATTGTCTGATAGTACAATAAAGTCCTCTTTACTGTTTTCACAACTTTTGAGATACCAGAAGTTGCAGATATTCCCCCTTTTCTTATCTTTTCTTGCTTCTGGTAGTAACACTAAAATATTTTTCTTTAACACTTAATTTCATTAACATCTATCCCATAGCATGTAAGATACTTTTATTTTGAAAGGTCGAAATGCATCTAAAACTTTCCCCAAAATGATATACCTTTGGAAGCTTTATACATTTCCAGAGCAACGATATATTTGTATTCTTATGTAAAAATATCACTAGTAACACAATGTGCCACATTTTCCCAACTGTTACCTAAATGAATGTCCTTCCAAATCCCAGCTGACCCCAAACCATCTTGCTGAATTGGATGTTACTCTATAGCAGGGAAAAATATATGACTATCTCTACAAGAAAATCAGTTGACAATCATTCATCTGAATCTCAGTTCAAGCATCATAGAATCACAAGTGCACGCTGAAAACCATATGCTCAAACAAAAAATGTTGACTGGAAGGACTGCAGAGTCTTTCATACTTTTAGTACCAGGAAAGTAAGTATGCTAAACCTATTTGAAAAGAAAGATCTAAGGATTTCAAATAGGATTCCAGGATCAAGATGTTTCTACGAGGCCAAAATGATAACAAAATTATGTGAGAATGCTTATCATATCGCCTGTCCGTATAAATATATGGTACATCACAACAATATCAGCTCTCCATATAAGTATATGAAACATCACAACAATAATCCTAGCTCTACCATATCTTTGTTGTTTATTGAAAAAGTTGTATGAAAGTGAAACTGTAATAGCTATGAAATGGTTAATCAAAAGTGTTTGCCATTGTCTTAAAGCATCAGCACAAAAATCAGAAATAAAGAATCCTACAAATTCAAATAACAATAACATGTTAAGAGATGGAAAAGAAAAACGGGCACACTGTTCACAAGCACAAAATAGAACACAGATTTTACCAATTATACAATTTTAGGTAGAAAAGAGAGATACCGATACAGCCTTCTTAGCCCCATCGTCAATCCTTTTAAAATGATCCTCATTCAATCCCAAGTCACCATAAAAAGCATCATAATAGAAACCCTGCAAAAGCAGCAACTCAGAGCATGAAAATATGATAAACATGCATTTTCTATCTAATTAACCAAAAAGGCAAAAGGGGAAACAGCTTAAATGCAAAATAGAAACAGGAGAGAACAGAAAACATTTAATGGTCAGCCTATATGAAAATGCTAATTCACCATATAGAGCAAAATCCAGTTTCTTGAGGGAATTACGGGTCAAACAGAGAGCTAAGGTTCAACAAGTGACATATTGGAAGCTTTTGATTCCAAAGAATATTTAGTCACAAAAGCTTATCAGTGTAACGCAGAAGCACCTCCAACTTTAACATATTTAAAGAAGTTTTCAACGAGCCAACTCTGGCCATTCTAAACCTTGGATGTCAGATATTCGAGTGAATGCGTATACTACAAAGATGAAGAGCTAAAGGACCCAAATTAGTAAATTACCTCCCCTCTTGTGGTACATGGCCCAATGCACAATCTGCATCCATATGTCTGCTCTAGTGACTGAACAGGCAATAAAACACATCGAATTAACATCCACAATGCTCAATCAATATGCAGTTTTTACCAAATAAAACCAGAATGCAGCTGGGAAAACTCAAAAAAAAAAAAAAAGGAGCACTGAACCTGGCCAAGAATGTGGGCGCTTGAATGCCAAAAGGTATCTCGCCCCTCATCGGTATCAAATGTAAACAGCTTCAGCTCACAGTCCCCCTCTAATGGCCTACGCATATCCCATAGAGCCCCATCCACCTTAGCAATCAACGCATTAGATGCCAAGCTCTTGGAAATTTCCTTCGCCACATCAAACGGGGTAGTATTCCACTTCTTCCCCTCCTTCACTGACCCATCAGGTAACACAATCCTAACAAAACAAAACCCAAAGAAATAAATTATTCTTAAACATAAGTCATTAATTCTTTATATTATATAACTTAGAGGTTCAGGGTTTCGTACCTGATGGGATCAGGGGACAAGGAGAGGCGCTGGAGGTTTTCCCGGTCTTGGATGGATTTGAAGAGGTCGATGCGTTTGTTGATAACTGTTGCGAGATAAGCTTCGTCTTTGGGGACGGAGGGGCCGGAATCATTCGAGGCTGTGCCCATTGGCAGGGGCCTCGAGTGCAATGAAGAGCAGTGGCGGAGTAGAAGGGTTCTAAAATGCAGAGCGGACGGCGGAGGAGGAAGACGGCGTAGAAGTAATGCGAAGCGCCAGCAGAGCTGGGAAGTCAAGAGCATACAGTCGTGGACGAAGGGTTTCAATTGAAAGAAACTAGGATCAAACGTCGGAGTATATAATACCCGTGTAAAATGCTCCGTTTGAATTAACTATTTTTTTTATATTTTTAAAAATTTTACTACAACAGTATTTATGAAAATTTTTTACTATAAATATTTTTTAAAATATTTAATATATTATATAAATAAAATATTTTTTGAATTATTTTTATTTATGTATTATTATAATATTACATTTAAAAATTTTATTTTTTAAAAAAAGACTACTTCAAATAGAAACTTAAATTGATGCACATTGAGAAGATTAAGGATCGCTTGAATTGTTATTTTTTGAAATTTTTATAATATATATAGTGTAGTCATTTGATGTATTTGGAAGTAAAAAGGTAATTAGAATATGTATTTATGAAAAATATAAAAAAATTCCTTAAAAAATTGCAAGGCCTAAACTTTGTTCAAAAAGTTGCAATTTGGTGACAAAAAATATGAAATTATAAATATGTCAAACAAGAATCTGAATTATAAAAATAAATGAAAACTAGGAGAAGGGTGACCTCTTGTTAAAGCGTGGATTTGAAACGGTGGGCTACTGTGGAAGAGGAGAGTCGTTTCGACAAGCGTGGGTTCCAAGCAGTGGGCTACTAGTAGGAGGCTGTTTCGGGTTTGACTACTATAATATATTACTTGGGCTTTGATTATGATTAGGTAATTTTCTACTAACTTGAATAATAACCAATGAATTAAAGTGACCCGTTTACGTAGCACCAAATTAATTATTTTGTAGTTCAACTTTTAAACCCTTCCCTTTCTCTTCGTTTTTTCTTTTGTAAAGCTTGGAGCATCGGCTTGTACCCCAAAAAAAAAAAAAGATTATTCCTAGTTTATGAATAGGAAGAAAACATAGGATGGGTGAGTATATGCTTAGTTAGATCATTAGTTTAACCAGCTAGATTGACTAGAGTTTTTTTTTTTTTTGGGCTTTAGCCAAAGCAACTAGAGTTGCTTAATCGAAATACAACTTTTCTCTAAAAACGTTAAGAAAATTGAAGAACTGCTCTAAAACCCTATTTGATAAATCAATTCAGCACTTAAACTTAATAATTTCAGATATTAATATATTCAGACCGTTTGATAAAAAAAAATTGAACAATTGAATTAATTAAGTGGCACTGAATTTTCTAGGCAAAATTTGTTCTCAAAATTAAGTGATAAGCTATTCACCTATTACTGAATGTGATATACACTCAAATATATTAAATTTAATACTTAATAATTCAATAATTTAATAAATTCAAACTTCAAACTTCAATTATATCAAAACCACCCTAGATATCCATCACTGGCTGGCTTTTCTGCAAAGCTAAAGCTACCGCTGCTTTGTATCAAGCGTCATGTGAGAAATTTTACTAATTAAAGCTGTGGGTTCGGTGGAAGGGAAGGACAGTTTGGACAAGGTGCTAGTTAGAGGCGGTGTTGGGTTTGCCCATTATTTTAGCGGGCCATATTTGGGCTCTAGTTAATGTGATAACCACTGGCGTGGGCTACAAGGGAATCACCTTTTTATTTGGTGAATAAACAATTTGCACGTGTTTTTTTTTCTTGTCAAAGAAGAAATCGGTAATCTTACCTAACCGACAAATTGAAAAAAGATGTTTTTTTATAAACTAGTGAGTAGTAACCAAAAACGGGAAATACAGAAAGAAAAAAAAAAGCAGGAGAAGCGTATTTGTGTAAGGGCATATTTCCCAAATTGAAGCAAATCTAAGACTTTCCTTCAACCAATAGAACCAACTTACTTGTTTGTAAAGAAGGTTAACAAAGAATCTCAAATTATGTACGATAATTTTTAAGAAACTCAAAATTACTTGTGTCATGAGTTTTGGACGTCCGAGGAGGATGGAATGGGATACGAGTTATTCGTCTTACTAGTTACTACACATAGCTTTTTCCCTTTTTTTTTTTTTGGCTTAACAGTTTGTGGCACAAAAGGAAGAAGAACTTTGTCACTATTTATTCGGCAAATTGATCTAAGTTCTTCAATTTAGTATGAATTTCAAGTACTAAGAGTTTACCCTATACGTTCTGCTAGTACCCAGGGAAAAAAAAAGGTATTTTAGCTCTTGCTAAATTGGTCGAACGTTTTAAAGGGGAAGGGGGGGGGTCTGGACACAAACTTGCTTCTTCAGGTTCGTCAATAAACTTAAATATATCCTACCACGTAAGAGTAACAAAAAAAAAAAGAGGATTTCGTTCTTCAATTAGTAATTTGAGTATTTTAAATGTAAAAAGTACAGGTTAAATAAACAGAATGTCAAGTATCGGTTGCTCGCAAAGCAAAATATTCACATTTTAACTATGTTTCAACATAAAGCTCGAGATCATTGATTCAACCAAAAAAAAAAAAAAAAAAGAAAGAAAGAAAGAAACTCGAGGTCTTGTATATAACCTCTGAATTTGAGTTTTGGATATACTGCCTATGTTCTTTTGCATTTGCATGTTATTTCTACCTCATGTACTAAATGATTATAATTTAAAAGAATCAATAAAAAAATTTAAGCGTAGAGAGAAAAAGGAGGAATATAATTGAGAGTTAAATTAGAAATTATCATTTTTTTTCCTTTTTTTAATTTTTGATTTTGTTGTGTGACATCTTAAGAAACAATGGGTAACTTGGATTTCAAGAGGAAATTGTCCGAATCACGGCCCATGGACTATTGATGAATTGTTTTTCTTCAGGGGAAATTCGTGGGTGTTCCAGGACGCTCTTAGGTCGGTCATTGATTGGCCATTTAGAAGACTTGGGGCCATTGAGAGGACTTGGGCTCGGGCAACGTAAGCTTACTCGTCAAGAAATATGCTAACAAAAACGTCTCAATTTGTGTCTTAATTTGACGTACATAAAATCTCTATAAATTAATAATTTATTAATTTATCAAGTATACATACAATTCAAAAAAAAACTGATTTAATTAACTAAAATTTTATTTTATTTTATAAAAAATATGAATTATTTAATTAATAAAAGGAGGCTAATGGTTTATAGAATATAAACCAATCCATATTTACTTGATTTGAAAGTATAATTTAATTATATTAATATACAAAACTCATATCATTTTTCTATTATCAGAAGGTCAAAAAGATTTAGAAACACTAAATGATACATATCCACTTCCATTTTATTAAATGCATACAAAGAATCAAATTAATAACATTATGTATATAAATGACAAGCAAATCTTTTTATAAATAACAAACACAAAATCTTCTTACATATCTCATTATTAAACTGTATCTTTCCAACTACGATTAATCAAATATATAAAGTATTATGTGAGTATAGTAGAAAGCATCCCACATACTTTCAAAAATAATTGCAACGATAGGTTTTTGGGAAAAAAACAACAATATAGTCATATTTTAGGAAAATATGATATGTAATTTCAATGAAATATTAATTTATGATATGCATGGGGCCAAAGAGTTACATAAGATTTTCAAAAAAATTATTGTCATGTAATTTTATTAAAATTATTAATTTAGCTCATTAGTCCGAATCAGGACAAAAAATTATTATTTAATAGAAGTTATTAATTTATAGAGATTTTATTGTAATACAAAATTAAGAAACTTTTATAGCCAAAAAATGAACTAAATTCTTAATAACAAATCAATCTCCAATATGGAAATTAGAATCAATTTGGCTGGTAGAAATTTTTGTCAAAATTGTTAAGTCTTTTATTGTTAGACCATTATTGACTCTACATTCAATGGGAAGTTGGAATCTTTACATCAAACCCGGTATCCATGCATTACATAATTAGATGTGTTCAGTCATGATATCACCATCTGCAGCAAATTTACCAATTCTTCTTATGCTCATTTATGCTCTATATCCTTTACACCACCCGATTCCCCGGTTAATATCTTTCCTCCTTGTTTTTTGTATTTTGTATTAGAGTAATAAGGAATTTTTCTCATAGCATCCTGTACTAAAAGATCTCAAAATTTTTGGTCAATTAAAAATTTTCAGTATTAATCTCAAAATCTTTGATTAGTTAAATATTTCCAGTATTAATATCAGCCACCGCATGCTCGAAAAGATAGTTAACCGTTTTATCCAAATTTGTCTGATCTATGCGTAATAAATGGCTTCCTACTCCAAACTAATGCAACTAATTAACGATCCATAGGATAATTAATTTACAAACAACTTCACTAGCCACAAGACAGTTAAAAGTACTACATACTTTTAGGGGTGGGGGGGGGGGGGAGGGAAGAAAGAAAATATTGCATACTCATACATCTTATGAAGAGAAATGTACAAGTGAAATTGACAATTGAACAGTTTTACCGGCATAAAGTTGTTTAATGTGCGTTAAAAGTATTCAACTGATCAAATTTTTTTCATACAAGGAATGCTAGAAGGAAAAAATAATCACCTTTCCATATGTAACAGCCACGTGAATAATTTTAAAATTTTTGGTATGCATGGAAGGGAGATAAAATCGGTTATATTTTGAGAAATGAATACAAGGCTAATGCATATATTGTCTTGCATGGAAACTTGACATATTGAACGATTGCCTTAAGATTCTGGTTCCCAAAATTTCATGAAATATTCTCATTCCTTTTAATTGCACAATCAACAAGGTAAGTTTCCATGGATATCACCCCGAAAACTCAATAAATGGAGCCTTCTCCTCCCCACCTTCACCACACAGAAGTTCGTCTCTTCAATCCCCAGTTAACATTCTTGTGAGAGTTTTTTGTGAGCTTTTGAGCAATTCTTGTGAGCGTTTTTTGTGAGGTTTTTTTTTTTTTTTTTTGGGAGAAATTCCTGTGAGTTTTTGTTTATCATCAATGGAAAATCATGCAACTTTCAACGTTCTCATGCTCCCATGGCTGGCTCATGGACATGTCTCTCCTTACTTGGAACTAGCCAAGAAACTCACCGCCAGAAACTTCAATGTTTACCTGTGCTCTTCCCCGGCTACCCTCAGTTCTGTGAGATCAAAATTGACTGAAAAGTTTTCTCAGTCAATTCATCTTGTTGAACTCCACCTTCCCAAGTTGCCAGAACTTCCTGCTGAGTATCATACCACCAACGGCCTCCCACCCCATCTGATGCCCACCCTCAAGGACGCTTTTGACATGGCTAAACCAAACTTTTGCAACGTGTTGAAAAGTTTGAAGCCTGACTTGCTTATTTACGATCTTCTTCAGCCATGGGCTCCAGAGGCTGCCTCAGCCTTTAATATCCCGGCTGTTGTGTTTATCAGCAGTAGCGCCACCATGACTTCTTTTGGGCTGCACTTCTTCAAGAATCCAGGTACGAAGTACCCTTATGGTAACACAATCTTTTATCGCGATTATGAATCCGTTTTTGTTGAGAACTTGAAAAGGCGTGATCGTGATACATATCGCGTTGTTTAATTGCATGGAGCGATCTTCTAAGATTATTCTGATCAAGGGTTTTAAGGAGATTGAAGGGAAATATTTTGATTATTTTTCTTGCTTAACTGGCAAGAAAGTTGTCCCCGTTGGCCCTCTTGTCCAAGACCCTGTACTAGACGACGAAGATTGTAGAATTATGCAATGGCTAAACAAAAAGAAAAGGGTTCAACCGTTTTCGTTTCTTTTGGGAGTGAGTATTTTCTCTCGAAGGAAGATATGGAAGAGATTGGCCACGGTTTTAGAGCTTAGCAATGTAGATTTTATATGGGTGGTGAGGTTTCCCAAAGGAGAAAATATTGTGATTGAAGAAACTTTGCCAAAAGGATTTTTCGAGAGGGTTGGGGAGAGGGGACTTGTTGTCAATGGATGGGCTCCGCAAGCAAAAATTTTGACCCATCCTAACGTCGGTGGCTTCGTGAGTCATTGTGGCTGGAATTCTGTGATGGAGAGCATGAAATTTGGCTTGCCAATCATAGCCATGCCTATGCACCTTGACCAACCTATTAATGCTCGATTGATTGAAGAAGTTGGCGCTGGGGTGGAGGTTTTGAGAGACTCAAAGGGAAAGCTTCACAGGGAAAGAATGGCAGAAACAATTAACAAAGTCATGAAGGAGGCAAGTGGAGACTCCGTGAGGAAAAAGGCGAGAGAATTGCAAGAGAAATTGGAGTTGAAAGGAGACGAAAGAGATCGATGATGTTGTGAAGGAGTTGGTTCAACTTTGTGCAACAAAGAGTAAGAGAAATGGTTTGCAACTACTATTAGCTCTTTTTGGTGTTTAGTATATGTGATGGTTACAACCATCAAGTAAGTATATTGTTTAGCATTTTGTGTTTAAACTAGGTTTTAACATGATGGTTATAATATCAAAACCATCAAAGCTTATTGATCAGGTTTTTTTGTGGCTGGACTAGGTTTTGATATGATGGTCAAAATGTTAGAACCATCAAATATTATTATTGTTGTCGTGTTTTGGTCGTTTGGGGTTTTACCTGTTCGTGAGTTTGCCGTAGATTGTTGGCATCTCAACGTACAGTATACTAACATATGCCATGTTAGGTGCTACGTTTTAAGTAGTAATATAATACCTACTTGATCAGTTTAGTATTACTATTACTTTGGAGTTTCACTTTTTTCTTTTTCATGCTTTTGTAGTTTTTGCCATTCGAATATCCTACTATTATAGAGGACCCATTTGAATAATAATAATATTTTCCCTATGAAAATCGAAAAAATTTTATGAGGACAAAAGAATATCTTTGCCTGATATGTTAATTATGATAAACCAAGAAAAGGAAAAGAATCGCCAAAAAGGTAATTAGTAATTGACAAAGCTTTTGCACAAAAACTGACAAATTTCAACTTTATGATTCAATAAAGGCGAAATTAGTAGCATTATAAATTCTGTTGTCCAGACTTTCTCTCCCGGGTGTTGGTACGGTCAGCCAGCAAAGATTTGGGATTTGGATAAAAAATGATGGGCTCTTGTTGCGGGCTCGTGCTTGTGAAATTCAACCCGAAACCTCAAGTCAAGATCATCTGCTCTTCTTTTTAGCTAGACCTTGACCTGGACCATTTCGATCTTTACTTGAGCTTTTCTTTTTTTTTCCTTTTTTTAATAATTGAGGTTTTCTTCTGTATATTTGACATAAATAATTTTCTCTTTTTTTTTCAGCGATTAAAGAATCGGCGGGGATGATTGCCAAGATGGATAATATTAATCACGCAATTATTTATTTGGAATTTTCAAATAATGATCAATCCAAAAACACTTATTGTGCTTTGAAAGTAAAAACAAAAAAAAAACAAAAAAAAACCTTATAATACTTGATATAAATTGCCTTTTCTTTGTAGGCAAAAAAGCAAAACCAAACAAAACACGAAAGGGAATTTATCAGTCTGCTAGTAATTCCTTTTTTTTTTTTTTGGTGTACATGGGCTTAAGTGCAGAGTAAATCAGCAATTCCTCCCTCCACTTGATATAAATTGAAACCTTGTGAAAGGAGAAAATTGTGCAGCCATTAAAAGAGGGAGAGACGCCTGTCCCAGAGTCTCTCCTACACTGCAAAACAGACCTGTCCAAGGCCACATCATCCAAGAAACAAAGGAAGACAAAAGACAACTCCAAAGAGTTTTCATCATTCGTGGATTTTGTACCAGATATAGATTGATTGATTGGTATTCATGGAGCCTCTATTAGGTAAGCTGCTAAAATCTTGACATCACCTCCAAACTTCCAAGTTTCCCAGTTTACTACTCAAAGCAACAGAAAAGGTTGAATTTTTGTCATGCTTAAGTAGGGGTAGTCTATTGCGATTGCACCCCGAATCCGTATCAAAGATTTGCTTTTTCTTGTGTCTTCATTAATTAAATCCATTTGGGTTTCTTGTAAATGCGAGAAGGGAAGGAAATATGGGTCCATTACTTTGTTCGCGTTAATCTCTGAGCTGGGCTTTGTCCTCAAGCTGGGTAATATCGGCAAATGGTTTCTTGAAAGCAGCAAACTAGTAGTGGTTGAAATTAAGCTCAGGGACTTCGAGAAAATTGAGGAGGAAAGTTATGGTCTTTTGGTGCTAAAAATGCCTTGGATTCAATCTGGAAGTAAGATTAGTCCTGCAATTCTTTTCATTATTGTGATATTAGCAGTTGTATTTTTCATCTCTGGTCTGCTCCACTTGCTTGTAAGGTTCCTCGTGAGGAGGAGGTCATCACAAAATTCTCAATCTAATGGATACCCTGATTTGTCTGGTTCTGAAGCTTACCAGAGACAGTTACAGCAGCTATTCCATCTTCATGATTCAGGTCTAGATCAAGCCTTTATTGATGCTTTACCAGTTTTTCTTTACAAAGATATAATGGGCTTAAAAGAGCCGTTTGATTGTGCTGTTTGCCTTTGCGAGTTCTCAGAGCAAGATAAGTTAAGGTTGTTACCACTATGTAGCCATGCTTTCCATATAGATTGTATAGACACATGGTTATTGTCAAATTCAACTTGCCCACTTTGCAGAGGGACCCTTTTCAGCCCTGAATTTTCCGTTGAAAATCCAGTTTTTGAGTTTGATGAATCAAGAGATGAAGACTGGGTGGTTTCAGGGAACGTAGGCGTTGCTGTTCCTTGTGGTCCTAAGCCATCTGAGGCTGAAAATAGTATTAACGAAAAGAGGGTGTTTTCGGTTAGGCTTGGCAAATTTAGGAACACAAGCCCAAACGGTTGTGCAAGAGGTGAAAGATATTGAAGTGGGAGAGACTAGTAACAGTAATTTGGATGCAAGAAGATGTTTTTCAATGGGTTCTTTCCAGTATGTAGTTGCTGACTCAGAATTGCAAGTTTCTTTGTGTCACAAGAGACCTAGGGGTAATGGTCTTGATCCGAGGCTACAGAGAGCCAAAGAGAAAGGTGGACAGAATGGGAATTCCTTGAATGATGAGGATATGGAAGGGAAGAAGATTAACATGAGAAGTAAAGGTGAGAGCTTTTCTGTTTCCAAGGTCTGGCTGTGGTCCAACTCCAACAAAGGGAAATTCCCAAATTCTACAGAGAACCAGATTTCCAGTTCAATTAATGTAAGTTTGCCACGGACTGCCAGAACTAACAAGTCTATAGCAAGATGCCCTTAGGACTCCCTTTTTTTTTTTTCCCTTTTCTGGTCTGCTACTTTGAGTTCATTTTTCCACACCATTTTAACCATCAATAAAAGCTTTAGTTACTAAAGCTTTTGCTTTCTTCTTTTCCCTTTTGATTCTTTTTGTGTGGTCTACTACCAATGGAATGATGCGTCTTTTCTCATCACTTTGTGGTGAGATGGCAAACATTTACTACTTTATCTTTCATTCAAAATCCCAAAGAGCATGCTTTTCTTTTCCTAAATTCTTTGCTATTTACCTCATGCCGGCCGTGCTCATGGTGTGCATTATTACTAGATCTTTGCATCTTGTATTAGAGTCAATATGAACTTAATTATGAGCCCATGCTTTGTCGCTTTTCCTTTACTTCTTGGTATCATTAGTATTGCGGTTGCCAAATGAGTGAGGTTTCAAGAAGAGTCTAAAGCGAAAATTGAGTCGTCCCTTTTTTTTTTTGGCCTTTTCCGGTTGGGACGGACAGAGCATAAACGTGGGATTTTTACGTCTAACAATTTAAGTACAAGTTAGGACGATTCATGGCTAAGGTTGAGTCGTCCCTTAATTTTTTGGATAAACCGAATTAAAGCCGGGTAGACTATATAATCTTTGAAATGCATCCATTAATCTGAGCTGTGCAAAAAAATTCTAAAAGCAACAATGTAACAAGATGATGTTACATAAATGTGTGCTACTTGCACAATTGCCACCATACCAGAGTTGCTGAGAATCTATACTCAACGAAACATCAATACGAAAAAGATTGACTGCCATGGGTTGCACTTTGATAAAAGATGCATTGATACCCCGCCTGCTTGGTCTACAAATTACAGCAGCTTTTTGTTAGGCAATTTCACATCTTGAATTTTTTTTTTTTTTTTTTTTTGTGTGGCACTCTCTGATATTTCAAAAGCGGATATTGGGGTCCTCAAAGTGCTTGCCGTGATGTCCATTGACATCTTGCTTTCAGCGAAACTTTGGGTTTCTCTAGAAACGGAGGAGTTTCTTATGGGTCCCCCCACTCTGGGAATGGGAATTGGAGATGACGAGTTGGGGGAATTAGCCTCTAAAAGTAAAAGTGGCGTTGGGGTAGTTTTGAAAAAAAAAAGAGAAGAAGAAACGTTGACATGCTTGGGGGCAGATGTGGGAGCCATCAACGAGCTCATGAAAAAATTAGTATTATTATGATGTCCCCCTTGATTTGATCAATGAAACAGTCTCCAAATAATTAAGTAGTAGTAGTAGTAGTAGTAGTAGTTTGTTGTATGTGTCCATGAATTTCTTGTTTTTCAGATCAAACTTCATTGGCCAGCAGGAGAAAATTTGTACTACTAGTTAATAAACAGTGGATTGCAGTTGCGAAACCTGCTGAAACAGCTTAGAAGTAGTAACATCTAGAGTAGAGGGTTATTTGTAATTGGTGAGGACAACTAGGTTGGTTCACGGTTGAGGACCAAATCAATTCAAGAAAAAGATTAGTAGTTGTCATTAATTGCGCACGCAGCTTGCTGACTACTTCATACGAATTATGCAACCAAAAGAAAGAAAGATGTGCTTGCTACTTACTATGTGATGATGCTGTGGTATTTGATGAATGTGAAGAAGTCAAAACAAGACGGACAAATAGCTTAGTAGTGTGAAAAAAAGAAACAGAGGGAAACAACTTATTAGCCATACATACAAACAAGTGCCTATACATTCGAGTGTTGTGGAGATAGTGGGCGTAGTGAAGGTGGTGCCAGCAAAGCCCTGCGATCAAATCCAAAATCAAGTTGAAGTATGGTCTTGAATTTGTCTGGTTTCATTTGTATTACCTAAACTTCACGCAAGCCAAAACACGTGAAAAGTAGCTTATGGTTTAGTGTTTGGCAGTCAAACCCAAACGTAGTGACAAGAAAGAAATGGGTCTTGTTTGGATGGATGGACGGTGGGGGTGAGTAGGAGAAGATCGAGATCCCAGGAACCGGAACGCGACCTTTGTGCCGAAAGTGATTATTTTAAATAATCACTCTGGCTACTGGCTGTAATTTTAAAAAACATATATACACATATTCCGACTCCGATCTAAGTCCAATCAGTTGTTGTAACATTCTAGCTATGGCAGGTCTGCACAATCTGTACCTTCGCTGGTTTTTTGTATAGAGAGATTCAAGATTTAGCACCACTCCTCCCTCGTACAAAAGGAGCTGGAGTACTTTTTTAACTCTTCGGTATTGGCAAATGGAGCTAAAATCTGTAAATTCCGTATCAACGGCGTTTAATAGCAATCATTCGAGGTGGGATTTTAGGGAAAAAGGACAGAATCTGCATCTGCTAGCCTTTCCGAGTTCTCATTCAACTTGAACATGCTAAAAAAAAACCAAAAACATTTGCCTCTTAAAAAGAGTCATTACACAGAATAAACATTGGATATTGCAATGCAAGGAAAACCTGTACTACAATCTTTTCAATTGGAATAGAAGTATGATCGACATCTAACGCTATTACGGATTACAAGCAGAATCGCCAAGGGTTTTTTTTTTTTAAAAAACAAAAAACTGCACCTGATATTTATCAAGAAGAAGAAGAAGAAGAAGAAGAAATCAATGACAGCTCGCACGAGAAGAAGAAGAATAAGAATTGGTGGACTGGAGAGGAGAGGACCTTTCTATATGTGCCTCGCTCGTAGGCAAAATTTGGTTTCCACAATGCCGTATGCGACTGTCTCATCCTAAATATACAAGGAAAAAAAAAAAAGAAAAGAGGCACCTCTTAAGGCGAAAACACAATCCCCCATGCATCTGATATTCCTGATTCATTCATCTGATAAAGCTCGTCCAGTCAGAAGTAACACACTGCTGAAAGCCGGATCGCCCGGAATTTGATGACCACCGGAAACTACATACATACGAGCAGAAGCTCAAACTATTCTAGTTCTCATCTCATAATACTTCAAAACAAATCCTTTGAGCGCCCTTGGAACTTCACAAGCCACGAGGAAAGTTGTTAATTTGCCCTTCCTCCAACATATCTTTGTTGTTCAACTTATAACCTATCCGTATGCGCATAACAAGGGATTTCTGGAAGTAAAATCATTTCAAGTTTCGTCAGAATAGTACCAACAATATGACCATTTTTAAGTTAGTAATATACTTTGTGCCCTCCCACCACCGTATTTTAGTTAAACAGTAGCCTGATTTAATTTTCAAGTCCGCTGCCACTTATGAGATGAATTTTTAGTTGGAGCATCTGCAAGTCATTTGCAAGAAATGGTAGTGGAAATGGTTTACAATCAACAGACATGTAGGGGAAGAATACAGATACAAATCTCATAATCTATCTTAGCGAGACAAAGGCCTCATTTTCAGTTGATTATTTTAGCTGATCATAGATTCTGATTTTGGATAATTACTTTCTTTTTTCTTTAATGTTTTCGTTTGCTTTTGCATTCAGATTATAATCCTAATTTAAGTCACTTTTCATAATCAAAACTGATGCAAAATATAAAGCACATGCGAACAAGGCTAAACAGTAGAGAAAGAAGGGATTCAATTACCTTGCCATGTTGGCTGTTCGTAATTCGCAATGTTTGGGAGATTGATCCATTACCATTTGCAGGGAGTGTATTACTGCTGGCTGGATCCAAATGTAATTGAAGAAACTGTAATTGTAAACATAACATATTGTCACCGAGTGTTTTAGATAAACCATATAAAAGTGCTCAGTGCAGATTGACCCATCCAGTTTCACGAAAAAAAAAATCAACTGACTCAAAGTTTATATGGGAATAAAACTAGCATCAGAACCAACGTGAATAAGGGGTTTGTTTGGATAGTGAGTTATTTGCACAATTTTACTTGCTTACATCAACAACATAGTTTCCAACCACCTTTTATCTCACATACATCACATTTAAAAAGTGCTACAATTTTTTTTTTCCTTCAAAGACTTATCCCAAATAATCACTAGAAGATTTCTAAAAGCACCATTCATCAACAGAAATGCATCTTAACTTCTTCAATACAACTTCCTTAACAAAATATTCAGGTCAAAACATGCTAAATACCAGAAAATAGAGCAAATTCAACTGTTTGACTACCAACAAATGTACATTTCCGGCACAAATTCACAATCACCAGTTCTGCATAAGAGGATGGGAGCAGAAAAGTATATTTTTACCAGACAGTTACTTGACCCGCGAAGCAGTCAGTATGACATGCAGAGAAACACAAAAGAAAAAAAAATTTCTGAGATAATAGAGATTCCCTGAATAAAGCAGGACTGTACATCTGATGCTGTTGAACTTCCCTCTTCATATACAAAATATAACTAGAAACATAAAGAATTGGAAGATTGTACACCAGATTATGATATTACCTTTGGCACTGCAGCCTGGAAGATAAAGTCTGTATAAGCATCAAATGTCTTATTTGAAAAGTTAGCTTCAATAATTGTTGTCTGCTGGTTTCCGGGCTGCTTGGAAAAGTTAAATGTCACTTTCAAGGTGCTGCTCTCAAATGCAACAATTGAAGGATAAGCTGGACCATTGTTTTCTGTCACAATAGACAGGAGAAATGATATTTGAGGGGAAAAATAATAATCATAATAACTCCAAGCTATTATGACGACTAATGAAAACCATACCAGGTTTTGATGGGTTTGGAGCAAAACCGTCCAACAAATCCATCATAGAAGAACTTCCAGGAGGGGTGGATACTCCTCCAGCTGGCGCAGAAGGTGAGGACAATTGCTCCAAGACATTTATAGCACTTTTGCTGTCATGACTAGGGGAAACCATGTCAGGAATAGAAGAGTTACTTTGAGCAGGAGGTGTCCCAATTGATAGAAGATCCAGCAGGACATCAGTGCCTCTTTTCTGCGCCTGATTTGTGTCTGAAGTGCAATCACCAAATGGAAAAAAAGGTATGAAATAACATGGGTTTAGATGATCAGAAACGACAATTCTTGCTGTACCAACACAAACCTGTTTGTGACGAAGATGGTGACAAATCAACACCAAGAAGATCCTGAAGAAAATCTCCACCAGAAGAGCTAGGTACTGGTACGTCATCTGAACTAAGATCCAGCAAATCAACCAGTGGTGCAGATGTGGTTTTGGCAACTCCATTAGGAAGATTAATAGGAGCGCCTTGTGAAGTTGAAACAAGTGCTGGCACTGAACCAGCCCTCCTTCCACTATATGTGGCCTCATCAAGGACTGGCATCCTTTCGACCAGTGTAGACCTGAATGTAAGTGTCCACCAGCACTTTCAATTAGGTAAGGAGCCTAAAATAATGAAACTTGCAGAAATGCAAATAGGTGAATGAAACTACATGGCCCAGATCACTTAATGAGATAAAAATATACCGGTACCTAATATTCCAATGTTTATCAACAATCGCACCAAACTCAAGGGCTCTCTGTTGTAGTTCAAGCACCAAGCTTCCTTTATACTGAACAAGAATATCGTTTATCCTCCTACAAGGTTAAGTGTGTATTAACTAATTGTTGCAAACTCTTCCACAAGAAAATGGGGTCAAGATTTGGAGTAGAAGTGATCACCATCATATAATGGAAACTAAAAGAACATCATACACTGAACAAGATGGAAAACGACTTGACAGCTTTAACAAAGCAACGAGACACATTGCCCGACTAGTGAGATCTGAAGAATGCCGTTTGATAGCTGTCTCTACAACATCCACAGCATCCGACTCCGTTACCTGCTTTACAGAATAATGCCTGTCAAGCATGTCAAAGAAAAGGAAAGCACTAACAGGCAGTAAGATGAAGCAAGCATGGTTGCAAAAGATTCATCATAGGCTTAAATTTTTTTCAGTCCTAACAGTCAATCTTGTTATGAATAGCAAGCCTGTGGTCTAGAACAATATTACAACAAGATGAAGTAGGCATGAGCAGGCCTGTGGTCTAGAATAATATTACAATAACAAAATTGTTAATCTACTACATTAAGCAAGATCATTGGATAATGCATTATTAGCAACAAGTTCTCATTCTAAACCAACATTGCTAGCCAAGGGTACTCCCCACCACTAAAAAATAGAAATAACAAGAAAAAAAAGAAGAGGAAAGAGCAAAAGAAAACTTTTCAAAGCTCTGCAATTTGATCAGATCTCTTAATAAAACAATCGCGGCAAGACAAATTACAAAGTCAGATGTGAGTATGGAAATGTAAGTATATCTCATTTTAACTCTAGTCCAAGCTAAAAGCATTAGCAAATCTCCCCTAAAAGCCGCAAAAGTTTGAGAGCAGAGGCAACATTGTTCAAATGGAACCATGAAAATATGAACATATTCAACCCCCCAAAAGGTAGAACATTGGGAAAGACAAGTGAGGACAAATTTTTTTGTAAGAATTAACTTACGGTTATTAGCTCCTCCATATCAAGGAATCCAGTGTTATTGACCAACATATCACCATATTCTCCTATGCACCAAACTGCAACTCGAACGAGAATTTCCTAATGCAAAAACAGTAGAGACATAACAACAGCCACCACCGCAATGTTAATAGTATGTCAATATAACAACCACCACAATAACTTTCACCACACTGCAGGAATGTTAATAGTATGTCAAGTACCTGATCACCTGCTGTTTGGACTAATCTGTACAAAGACCTTACAGCATATCCGTGAAGATTAGAAGCATTTGTAATAATGACAATAAGAGCATGCCATACATCATCCTTGACATAATTTCCAGCCTGCAGACCAGAGTACAGAATCAGCACTGTACCAGGAAAAGTAAGACAAGCAGCAATAAGGACAGCATTAACTCAACACTCCAACACATGAGGAACTTAGTCTTATCAAATAAAAGATGGACATTATCTTAGTGTGAATTAAAAAAGAAGAGGAATAAAAAAACATGACAAGTCCATAATAACTGCTTTCTTGTAAACTTAATGCATGTCTACCAATCACCTTCGCAAACCAACTCAAAAGAAAATATCAAGTGACCATCAGAAACCTATTGAGTGCATCAGTTTCAAAAAATTCTCCAGCACTTTGACAAGTCCATATACCATGAAAGGTGAGAGAGAGAGTGTGTGAGAGAGTGAGATAAGACACACTCATGCTCTCTAAATCATATGATTCTTCATAATGATTTGTTTGAAAATATACAACATTGCATAAGATATTGCATTCGGTTTACTAAATGACACTTAAAATGCAAAATTATATCTCATGATGTAGATGAAAAACCACCACAAGTCGCAAGAAAAAAAATAATAACCAGAACACAAAAGGAAAGAAAGTTTTTTGGCATCCAATTTAACTTCGGGTTGGAGGAAAAGGAATCAAAGGCCAACCCTAGAATGAAAAAATGATATGTGATGTCCATGTCAGTATTAAGGCAAGAATTTAACAAATAGTTTAGGATCAACAAAATGGACTATCTGCAAACTTCATATTTACCTCTGAGAGAACCTTGAGCATCTGATCAATGTACCAAATTTTCTCTGGCGAAAACCTAGCACAACAGGACAACAATAAATAGACTATATATTAAATAACATGCCACAGAGAACAGCTGGTAGTATTTTACTGAATTCTTTGACATTCTTTACCAATCCCCAGTGCAGTGTCGTGGATATCAACTACTATCATGAAGAACACGTGGAAATGGAAGGAAGTGAAAACCAAAATCAAAAGAAAAAAAAAATAGCCTAATTTCACAGAGAAGCTAAGAAATAGAAAGCAATTGATGGATAATTTAGAAGACAACAAAGAAAGTTAACATACTGATGCATCTATATTCTAACAGATGTAGTGCAAGACTTTTATTTCTGGTGCATCAAAAAGAGAGAGGAGTCCATCTCTAGGCTAACTTTACAACAGGGTAGAATGCAATAATCGGAGCATCCAATTGAATCATCTAAACTAGAGTATGTAAATGCCTTCACAAACATATACCCAATATTATCAGCAAGAACAATTCTCACTAGAACTACTGTTCTGCATTAGTAAATAATACAGCAATCAAACCACTGCAGAAGCATAACATCATAGTCTTAAGTATGAAATTAGAGAAATTGAGCCTTTCAACTTACTTCTCCACAATCGAGCAAATTTTGGCAGTAAGATCTCCTCTGAACTCTGGTTCACTTACTTCCAAATAATCAATTAGTTCCTTGGTCAAAGGCTTCACATTGCTTTCATTTACCAAAAGATACACAAGTTCAAGGGCCCTTTTACGGATTGAGGCATCTGAATCCTGAGAATCAATAGGCAGCCATGAGCTATAATTTTAGAGGTTGCAAAGAAAACTGTCACAAAGAGGTTTCAATTCTAAAACTGCATAATACAAACTAGAGAGTTTAAGCAGGTCCAATGACCAACAGAAGTCTAGACAGGGGGAAACAATCGTTGCAGCACTACAAAAATCAAGTTACGAAGAGACATTCTCTAGAAAATATTGCTTCAGATCATTCAAGGACCCGATGGCAACAGATATACATAATTCTTCCCTGTTCATTCATCTTTGTTCTGGAAGTAGGCATGATGATTACGCATGAACCTAGATTAGTTGTTTTCTTGAAAAACCCTACAATGATAGACCTATAAACCTAAACAAAAATAGGAAGTATACTATCCAGCAATTTTCTGGTCAGCAAAACAATAAATTCTGAAGGGCCAAAAGCAGAAAAATAGAAGTCAAACTTTCTATAGCACTGGTAGTGGGTAGCTGCAGGTATGAAGTATTTGTAACTCTTAACAGCAAAGGTAAGATAAAAGCACACATACTTCAATGGACAGGCTTGTGGGAAAAAAAAAATCTCGGATGATACCTTAACACACTCCAAGATAGTTGCTCTGTGCCTCTGTACTGCTTGACTATCTACTGTAATAGCTCTCATCAGCATGTTTAAAGCAACATATCTGACAAATTCACATTCAAATTCCAATTCCATAAGATGAAAGAGCATGACCAACTATGCTGGCAGTATAAAAAAAGGGGTACTTTCATGTTCCCCAAGCCAGACAGCCGTACACGTACATGAGTGTCAAAGATAAACCATCCACAAAAACATCGCCTATAAAACCATAGTGAACAATAATGGCACAAAACATCACCTCTAAACATCCACAGCGAAGAAAAACAAAAGAAAAAGAAAAACTATAGTGGCACAAATGACACAGATAAACTTTCTTTTTCTCCTGGCAACTATTTTCACATGACAGGTCTGATGAACAAAATGACATAACCAGCCTTAATGTCTCATTAAATGTGACGAAAACTATGCAAGCATTAGGAAAAAAAAAGAACCTGATATTGTTGTCACGATTGGACAAAAATCTACCCAGTATATTGATGGCAAGGACCCTCAAGCCACCATTATCTTCAATACTCATAATGGTAGCAACACACTCGTAGAGGATAGCATTCCCGGCATTCTTGTTTGACTCAGTTTTGGTTGCCACCTAGAAAAAGAATGTAGAGTGCCAGTACAACAGTTAGTTCAGTTAGTTCAAAATTTCAGCATGAAAAGTTAAATATCCTCTCTGAACAATGCATTGTAGAAAAGAAAAAGGAAAATATCCAATATGCACAGCTGCAAACATAGTCTTCCAGTTAAACAAAATTGATTAACATTTTCTTAACAACAAGTAGCTTTAAAATGTTACCATTTGCTTTTCACCCGTTTTACTAACTTAAAAAGCTTTTAAAAAAAATCAATTTTGAAAGCACTAGTGGATACAATTTCTTAAATAGCTTTTCCATTCCAAAACTTGTACTACAAAATACCTACAAAAGTTTTTCCACCTTTTCCACGAATCATGTACTTTCAGTAGCTTTAGGAAGCTAAAACAAACAAGGTTCCCACAAGACTCTAAACATTACTAATAGGTTGAAGAATCATTGAGAGTGCAAGGAGGGGGAACACAAAAGTGAACAAGATAGTAAGTGGGCGGAAAAAGACATAAAACTCGGGTTCTGAACGAAAGATTAAACAGGGCTGCTATAAATTAAGGATCCAAAATTTTTTTTATTGAAACTCAGTAACTGTTCAAAAAGGAAGAAATATCTAAACTAAACTTGTCAGCTGACGGAAAAAATGTTCTTTTAATGCCCCAACGAAGTTACACAAGAAGGAAGAGTCAAGGGGTTTCCATGATAAATAACTGTATAATTGATAAGGAAATACAAAAATATGGCAGAAGCATGGGATAAGACTTCATTATGTACTTAACATCACTGTAATTAACTCTACGGTATTCTGCGATTAGAAAACCATGTGATTTGTTCAAAGGGTGTAAAAAAAGTTCCACATTTGATGGCAACCTCAGTCTTTGATGCATTACAAACATGTCACACATAGACATTTAAGGAACTGGAGTTCCAGAGTGATAGAGGAATCATTAGCATAACAAGATCCAGAAGAAACACAAGTTTGAAATTTTTCTTAAAAACTAGTAAAGGTCAAAATTATTTGAGAAACTATATTGGAGCTAACACATCGCAGAAACACTTGGAAACAAACAGCAACTGACCTGAGCAAGAATATCATTCATGCAATCACTAGTGTCAACATCTCCCTGTCCAAGTACACGTAAAAACTTGAGCAATCTTATGTGAAGAAAAGGGTCAGTAATCCCCGCAATGTCATATTCTGGAGCATATGGACTATTCGCCAAATCCTTCAACACTTTCACCACGCCCTCTGTGCATTTCTGATCCGCAGCGGAAGAAGAAAAAGGGAAATATGAAAATCTCGTCAGTTGGAGAACTCAGAAAGCAATTCCTTTGCACGTCAACTTGTCATTGAAATTAACAAAAGCATATTTCCAGTCCAAGAATTACACTTGTTCACTATTAGTATAACACTTCAAACGTAAAATCACGTGGAAACATCATCAAATCTGAAAACATCACACAATGCCAACACATTGGCCTAAGTTAGAATTGTACAAAATCAACCGTTGTTATCTCTAAGAAGACCAAGCTTAAAGGTACCAGGTAAAGACAATAAGAGCAGATCTAAGGTGCAGAAGTATCTCATTCTAAAAATTTAATTTGGTTAAGGAAACATGCTCCAACCTTCATGTTAATTTCTAGATCACACAAAGTTGAGAAGGCAGTACTTTGCCTTCATTTATCCTTCCCAGCTATAATCTGCTCCGTATCCTTTTCCAAATGACCCATGGAATTTAATGCAAGTAATACAGGATTTAAACAATTAAAAGAAGGAAGATTTGAAAGAAAACCTTGGTCAAGCAAACATCACTTGAAACAGAGGACGCATAGCAGTTCTTTTAAGGATGTTGCTTTTCAGTTAAGAGGAAAATTGGAACCAGATTGCTACAAGAAAATTATCAGGATTCGGGATGTTTATCAGGTTGAAGATATCTCCCACAATCCAGAATCATCTAATCCAGCAAGCTAATGTTAAATTTGTGGACTGAATTCATTTGATCAGCCAGGTTATCTACTGACCTAAAATTTTTGTGGAAACAGGTGCTAAAGAACGTATAAGGTAGCATGCAGAAATTTTGGAGCTAATGTTAAATTTGTGGACTGAATTCGTTCAATCAGCCAGGTTATCTCTTGGCATAAAATTTGTGTGGAAAGAGGTGCTAAAGAATGTATAAGGTAGCATGCAGAAATTTTGGATGCAATGGAAGCTCAAAATTATGTGCAACTGACCATACTAAAGAGAAGGTAGATTTTGTTACCTAGCAATAGTAGGTAGACAGCGAAAAAGCAAAATGTACCTTTCTGAAATATTCGAGTGCCTCTGAACTGACTTTGCATAAATCTGTGCAAAGCTGCACTCCTGTAAGGAGAACTCCATGGTGCTTTTCCTTCAGCAAAGAAGCAGCAGAATTTATAAAATTTTCTGCCAGATCTGGCACTTTCCTGATAATCCTGATAGTGCATAATGCTGCCTAAATTACAGAGAAACTCCAATAAGAGTTATGTGATTCAAGAACAAAAGGAACAGAGAAAACAAGAAAAATAGGTCTTTCATATAAATTTATAGCTTTATACAGTCAACTAAAGCTACAAAAATCCAAAAATGCACATCCAGAGCTGCATGCGTATGAAAATGTTTAGCGAATTTCCTAAGCTGATGAGCCTCACGACCATATAACAGTGGCTTCTCACAGAATTCCTCAAGCAGAAAATGCTAACTGATAAATGAACTACATGGTGCAAAAACCATCTGAAGTTTTGACACAGCAGATGCTCTCTCCAACTCAGTAAGTTGACTTTCTAATGTCCAAAGATGAAACTATAAAAAGAGGAGGCTAAAGTTGAAAAATTCCTAATCAATGTATATAATTGTTCTCGTTTTGAAACAATAGCTCATAAATCAATTACTCTTTGGTGTTAGTGCACGTGCACTAAATATTCGCAACTTAACCTGATGACAGCATGGCAGTAAACATGAACCAAATTATAAAGTCAGTGCAGACAACAATACTTTAAAGCCAGTAGTGATTAAAAGATTGTGGAGACTTTACTTTCTTTCGGATGTTTGGATCTCTAAATTGCAGAAGCCGTTCAACTTCTGGAGCAAGGTCACGGGCCATTTCTGCAGAACAAATATTCCCCAAAGCACAAAGAGCAAGTCCAACAATGTACTGGTTGGTGTGATTAAGATCTCTATTGATGAGTTAAGGTGCCTGAACTAATTTCCCAAAATCCAATAGAGTATCTATACTAGCGATAACTCTTATTAAATGAATGCATGTGCTACTTATTCCTATTTTTGTGACAGGAGAAAGAAAGGCTTCCAGCTTTTTTTAGGCCCCTTGCCAATTGAAGCAGTCTTTTCTACTTTGTTCCCTTCATGCAGGTAGTGGTATAACAGTAAAATGATTAGTTCTAACAAACAAACATTAAATACAGTTACAGAGGATACAGTTTTATGGAATTTGTAACCAACATCAGAACTTCCTGTCTTTCATCAAGGAGCAACATAAGGCCAAGATACCCTATTCTCTTCTCAGGAAATCCAGGAGATGCAATTGATTTCAGACATTCCATTTGTCCAAAATGTGTAGGGTATCCCAGCATGTGAATGAACATGAGTTTTGCAAGATTACGATGCCTATAATCTTGATCGTTTTCGCTAATTGCAGCACGAATAGCTGCACATTCTTTTCTTACAACAGCACGCTCCTCCGCTGCAGTCTTGCAAGCACGAATGGACCGAATCATGTCCCTGCATTGAAACAGTAAAGCATATGCCACGATGTGAATTGCATTTTCAAGCTAATTTCTCATAAATGTGCATAAATACGAAAAGAAAATAAATCAGTTCCATCTCAAGTCACAATTGATGCCAAAACTTCACATTTTCATAATGAAAGAGAAGCCAAATGCTAAGACAAACACGAGAGGCTAGAAACAAATGAAGATAACTATAAACTATGATCATCAAGTTGTCCCTCGTTCAGAATTTTTAGCCAAGCAATTGGGGTGTCAAACTGCATAGTTTTCTACTTAGACACAGTAAAAAGTTTCATAGGCTAAATTGTAATGTTTCATAGTAACCAAGGGTGCCATACTAGTACATATAGGCAATAGGCTGTGGCCTTGAGCAGGAGAGTGTTTCTTTCTACCTTATTCCTGTATGGTAAAATGTACAAGGTTGGGGCTTGCACCTATCACATATGCACTTGACATCCTATTTTGTACGGCTTCTGCTCGCAAACAAGTCAACATTATGCTTCCCATGGAAGACAGTTGATTGGCAATAGGCAAACTAGTGCATCATAAGACATTGGATCATTTTAAGATTGCCTTGTGACAACTAACGACAGGTGCAAAATGCTAAGACTCAAGGGTCCATGAGATTCAATTTTAGCTTCAAGAAGAAAAGGAGAAACCCAAACAGAGAAGAGTTTAATGTCAAATGAAAACTCTTGCAATGCAAATCTAGCTTAATAAGAACATAATATATATAACTGTCACAAAGGGCAGGAAATCTTGGAAATGTTTGATTGTGGATAAATACAAGGGAGGTCAATAATAAAGGACAGAAAGGCAGATAAAAGTTAGTGAATGGAAAAAAGTACCTCAATTGATAGTCCAGCAGGGAGCTGACTATTGAAATGATTGGATAGTCAGCTAATTGGATAATTCAAAAAGGCTTAACATACTAACTAAATTTTTTTTTTTTTGCCTTTAAATTCACATGCACTAATTTACTTACAAACGCCACATGGATGCCAGGCACAAAGATCTCAGGCCTAATATGTACTTAACCAGTAAAATCAAAGCAGTGCCCCGAGGTTACCATATTTTAGCATTCAGGTATTCACAATACCCTGCCAGAAATTTGATAGCATTACAATGACCTTCCCTCTAGTTTCTGAAATTTAAAATCACAAGAACTTTCTCAATTTATGTGAACGTCCAAGTTAATTGGGCCCAATATGCCCGTAAATTTTGGTGTAAAAGATCTCCCCTCTTGAAGAAAGTTCCAAAATGGCAAGCATATATTGCTAAAATCATTTTTTAAGGGTGACTCGAAGCAAAATGACATGAGATCTAATTGGAGTCCATTGCAAAGCCAAAAAGGGATGTCTCTATCATGCTTGCATTTCAGCCCAATAGACCCATCACCAGAAAAAGAGCTGAAATAACATTTTCTTAGCCAAAAACATTTGTTTTGAAACCGAAAAGAAAAGAAAAGTGACACTCTAACTAAATAAACTTTGAAACCTACAGTTAAAGGATGATTATCAGAAGGTTTTTCTAACATTCAGCACTTAAATCTTCAAAAACTCAAAATCAGAAACCCAAACAAGCACTTCCATTCTCTCTTTTTTTTTTTTCTTTTTCTTGTTTCATTTAGCCAGTAATCATTGTCATCTTCAAGACTTTGATGACGTTTTCTTGAGTTCATTATTCCATTGTCTTCAAGACGGTACAATTTACTCTATGCTACAAAATCTTACATCAAACTTCAGGCTTGCAACAAACCATAACAAATGAGCTAAGTTGCATAACCCACTGAAGAACTTATTCAACAATCACAAACAACCCATTCCTACGCAAACTTAGATCAAAATTAAAGCTTAAACTGAGCTATATCAGGGTATCTGTCCCTATACGCAGCGCTCTTAACCCTCTGATAAAAACCTATGTCACACACAATCACCCAAAAAATAGGCATTCTCTTTCACCACCACTGCTAAACATCATCCATGACCTATGAACTTTAAGTGAGGCACCCATTCACCACAAACCCGAAAAGGGATTTTAGAAGTCAAGCAATTATACAACTTTAACCTAAACACAAGATCATAATCAAGAATTACGCTATCCGCGATTAACAAAACGTACTGATAACTCCATCCATCAAAACAAGTGACACATTATCAAATCCCAACAAATAAAAATCAGTCCAGCTCGCGAAAAGATTAAAATTTCAATAATTGAGCAAAATTAGGTCAAATAACAAGGACCCATTAGCGAATTACTCTCCAATATGATCCAGATAATTCGAGTGAGCAGTAGCACTAACCTTAGGCGCGTGCCGGACGAAAAGGGATTCATGACTGGGTCGATTTTGAAACTCCGGGATAGCTCGATCAGATCCAGGATCACGCCCTGACTACCCAATCAAATCTTTATAGCTTTTGAAGATAATTCGTGTTAATAATAAAGCTATACACAAAATAATTAAGATCTGAACAGGCCAGAGGATCTGAGGTATATAATTTGTGAGATTTGGATCTGGAAACGAAAGAGAGGAGAATTGAACTGGCTTTTGTCCCCTAATTTTTTCTAAAGAAGAAAAACTGGGGAAGGAATGAATAATGAAGTAAAAGTATGACTAGTAAAATGAGAGTAGTAGTTATAAAATTAATTGAATAATACTGGAAGAAATCTAGTGTGTGTTGTGTGTTATTTCCAGCATTTGATGACGCAGACTGGTAGTAGCTATTTCATTTTTTTTGTTTACGAAGAAAAGAATGGCAATGGGAACTTGCGCACTGCCAGTGGGGGAAAATAAAATTATTTTTCTTTTCCTCCCTAATTTTTCCTAATTTTGGGAGGTATGATTGGGTGTCTCGGCTGTCAAATATTTGTGTCACCCCTACTTTATGATTGGGTGGACTCGAGATGGGCTGGGGTTTTTGCTTTCCTTGATGGGTTGGTTTACTTATTTCCTTTTTTGTTTTTTTTCTCTGTGTATGTATTTTGCATTTTGTTTTTTCATTAAAATGCTTTCAGGTAATAATATGTTTTTTTTTTCTGTGTCCTTGTGAGCAATAATCGATAATGTTGTCAATTGTGTAAAACATCGTACAAATAGGGTCATGGAGTTAAATGAATGATAATGATAAATTTTTTTGAATATACATCAAATCGCTACAATAAAATTTTATACAAAAATTCCTAAAAATAGCAATCAAAAGGAAAATCTTGCAATGAATTGCCTAATGATTTTCCTTTTTTTTTTACGGCAATGATAACATATCTATAATCTAACTTATTTTAATTTAGGGAAGGAGATTTTAAAATAACTGTATATCAATGACTAGTAGGTAGGTATGAGAATTTACTAGACTAGAGGAGTGTTTTGAGTTCTGACACCTCTTTTAAATTTTTTTCATTACAAGTAAGATTCGAACCTGACTTACAGACCAAAGTCTCTCTTTGATGGCCACTTAATTAAGGCTGGACTGGGAGGAGGAATGCATGAAATATGAAAACATGCCTAACTAGTCTAGGAGACGAGTTCTGCTTAGACATCGGAAAAACTGTTTTTAGGTCAACCCTATACTGTACGTACGACTCATCTACAGACTTCAATGAAGAAACAACTTATCTTTGTCAGATTTTGAAGAGCTAGTAGTGATTTCCTAGCTTGTAGTCCTAGCTAATTACGGTCATGAAGTTTGTGGTGGAGTGCCAAAATCGTAATTGCATAGGCCTTTGTTAAGAGAATTTGTAGCAATCTACTACTGACTTTCAACAGGAGGGTCGTAAAAGAATTTTGGGGGCATTAATTGTTGTTTTAATTTTCTCTACTGCATATGAATAAATTAAGCTGCTGTTGCTCGTCTGCTTGTAACCTGGTGATACGAGGACCTTAATCTTGTGATCTTAATCATGCATGGGAGATGTAGGAGGTTTGGTTAACAGGAAGAGCTTAGGTTCTTGGTTTATTACTCGGGTATGGGATCAAAAGCAAGACAAACAATTCTGCTCTTATCCATGGTCATATCTTTTTCTTTTTAATACCTTTTTTTCTTATCCTTCCATCCCATTTCACATTCCTTCTTATCTAACTATTGGACAGGGAATTCGAACCCTAAATCTGACAATAATGAAGACTATTATCAAGATCAGTTTGATGCATATAATATAATTAAATAAAACATATAAATTATAATATAAGTATAGAAATTTTAAATGTTAACAAGTCATAACCTATTCATATTTTTGCTCATCTAATTTTCAAATTGCTTTTTAATTTTGCTCATCTAATTGTCAAAAAGATGACAATAACAATGTTGGTATGGTTCATCAAATTAAAAAATTGGGTAAAAAGGTAATTTCAAAAAAAAATTTCAAAATCTGTTGGGTTCATAAAAAATCGTCAGGTTTAGCGAGTCATCGGTTCGACCGTCCAAGTCAAACGGTTCAAAACGAGTCATCTGTAATTTCAATCAAATTGCTAAACTAGTCCGGTTCATGGTGGATCCACCGATTTTACCGGTTCAACTACCGGATCGAGCCGAATTTAATAACTATGGTTAGGGGAAATGCGTGCGAGTTTGAGCACTGCATATTACATGATGAAGCTAGAGCTACAACTAGCGCAACGGAGAGGGAGAAAGATGGGGGAGAGATTAAAATTGGAAGAGAAAGATTATACACTCAAAACCACACACCCAAATGAGCTTTTGCTCAAGTTTTATGTATGTAATAAGAAATGCTGCTTTTTCCTAAAATGTTGCTACATATTGTGAGTACTATTTTGTTTTTAAATAATCGCGTTCCATATCATTGGCACTGAATTTGTTTTTTTTTTTTTTTATGTTCCAGATTTACCTAAATGTAGAACATCTAACTAAATCACAGGGTCGACTGCTTTGGACAAGCACAGATAAACACTAGAGTTGTAGTTGTTGACGTCCAAAAAAGAAGAGGGGTAACCAACCGATAAACCCCAGATGTTTACCGCCTTGTGGTCATGTGCGCACGTGACTGGATTGGATTCTCCCCTCAAGAAGAATAATTTAAGGCGCATCCAGTGTTCCTGTGCACCACTGCCAAGAAATGTTTAAGTTTATGTCCCAGAAAGCGTTGAGATAATTGAAACGTAAGACAAAAGAAGCGACATTCTCCACCACCAATCACCATTAAAGAATGTTTGCCTAATGCTTCCAATTTCCAAATCGAAGCCCTGCGCCAGTCATCATATATCATCAAGGTTTACCAGCTAGCATTTCCGGCCTCTCAAAATCTGCAATTGGAACCAAGCTGTGTCTTGTTATTGTCCAACCATCTGTTTAAGGACGTTCCTCTTCTTCATTATTTTTCTTTTTTCTTTTAGTTCATTATGGAGTGAAAAAAGGGTGTACTTGAGATGTAGCAAAAGTATTACTACTATTTACACCGGCAATGGAGAGAAGAACATCCAAATCCAAATGATTATAATCCTGTTTCACAGGACACTTTCCCAAGATAACAACAAAATTAGTTGCTAGGTGAACTATGCACTGCAATCAGGATATTGAGCACATACATTCCACTCTCCAAGTTTATATAACTGAGAACCTGACATACTCGATATGTTCCACTATTGCCATCATGGAGCGGCTTTGATTTGTAGAACGGTTTTGGTTTCCCTTTTTCCCTTTTCTCAACGTATATGTGATCAATTTCCATGACCATAGCCCATTGAATTGCTTCGAGAGCGAATGTTTCTACGATCATAAACGGGATTTCCAGGGTCCAATGGCTTTATCACCATAGCTTCCCGCCGCCTGTCCTGCTGCACTGCTCCAAACACAATCTCATTGGTTTTCTCAGAACTTTGCTCAAAGTAGGTGTGGGGGGCTGATGAATGATGCTGATGACGGTGTTGCTGTTTCTGCATCTGCTGCAGAGGCTGCTGCTGAAAGTTTCCATCCCAGCCACTGTAGAAAGCATGGCTTTCTCGGAGCTGCTGCATCTTATTTTCAGAATCCTTTGACATGAATGCATAGGTTTTCCTCGGAGTAGGGGTTCTGGCTTCAATTGATGGGGGCTCATCTTCATCTGGTACTTCGTAGCTGTCTTGTACAGGCCAACCGTGTGAATACTTCTGCTGCTGTTCCTGTGGTTGAGACTGATAATTCCATGATTTTCTTTGGAACCAAGGAAATAGTCCACCCAAAATTTCTAAGGCAGATGCTCCAGTTTGTCCCAGCAGCCTCCCTAGGGATCCAAAAAAACTTTCTTCTTGCTTGTCCTCTTCGTCTTCAGTTGGAATCAGTGGTGGCCTTACTGATGACTTCACTGGCATTTGATATGGATTTTCAGAGCTTGGTTTCAGCAAGCTCTCATCCTTCTAAGGAAAAATGACAGATTCAGAAAATGGATAATACAGGATTTTGGCACCAAAGACAAACTATTAGCAAATATGTATGTGATCTCCAAGTGCTCATTTTATCAGACACAAGGTTTATGAGATAAGTGAGCGTAGGAATTCCCAGGGGCACGACGAATGGGATACATAATACACTTGCATGATTTAGAACAAGATTGATGCATCTTGAGATATGGTCTGGATTTCTTTCCAAGTGTTCAGAGAATTTCAATTTTCATAAATCTATTTCTTCTAGGAAATAGATACCAAATGACAGCTTCAACATGAAAAGTTAAAGAGTTTCAGGACAACAGCATCAAGAGTCTTGCAACTTACATTCTGAGAAGATACTATGGTACCAACACGACGTTGCAGCAGTGCTAGCATATATCCAAAGAAGCCAGCTGCCACAAGCACTGCAATACCTGCAATCCATTGAACTTTGTCATGATAAATCTGTCAGTTGTCGAACACTACAGATTAAAAATGCTACAGGAAATTTACCTAAAGGAAAGCCACTTCCATACTGATATGCACAATCATCAAAATGAAGTTGAATCTCACGGATTGCCTGATTTCCTCTGTCTATAACTAGGAGGGAGCAGCTGCTTCCTATATAGACCACATCAAAATCATTAGAAAATTTTGCATCCTCACTTGGTCCATCTATATGCCCCCCTCCACGAGCCTTTTTCCCTCCGGCAATTGTCGTAATTCCTGTGAAAAGAAGTACCAGTTAGATGCTTCCATATTTTACACCCATGAGCTCACAAGATCTCTGTTCCAAGAGGGACTACTGTTATCAAATGCTACACATCTAGAAATTAAGCAGGCCAACTTGTTACCAAATAAAATAAAATGGGGTGATGTATGCCCTGCACTTTATGACTAAAATCAATGAGAATTTCAGTAATGCTCAATGGCATCTTTAATACTAGGTCTTTTCAAAGCTTAATGAAAAGATTGCCAGATTACCGGTGTCACTTATCTTCCTGATTGCCATATTGTCAGTATCAGCAATGTAAATGTTTCCCCTGTCATCAAGGGTAAGCCCCTTCGGATGGTTCAACCTTGCTTCCCTTAGTCTCCCATCTATATGTCCTGAATAACCTTCAGCAGATCCAGCAACCAGCTTTGGTCTGCTATCTGAAATTTATCCACATGTATTAGAAGTCGTTCTTAATCAGCACAATAGCACAAATCACCTCACATCTAGGTAGTACATGGAATGCTAAAAGTTTAAAAATAAAAAAAGGAAGTTTTCACAGATGTTGGATGATGGCAACATTACGATAGCTAATCACTAATCAACATGAGGGAGGTCAGAAGATCTTGTTCCATCATTTGAAGGAAAATATGCACCAGCAATGAGCTATCAACATAAAAAGCTTATCAATGACCACTTGTAGTAAAGAACTTTTTCATGCGAGTCCTGCATTTGCCAATCAAAGGACGATTCAAGATAAGTTGGACTACCATTAATTGTGTGGTTGTGTGAGCAAATAATCATTGTTGCGACCATAAAGTAGGATTCATCCTCCAACATGGATAACAAGTTAACTAAAAGCGCAAGAAGACAATGTAAGCATTAGCCGAAACAGAGAATTTTCAAGATTATGGAAGGAAGCTTACACAGTGATAGTGAGGAAGAGATCCTGTACAGATTACTATTAGCAGAGTCCAATATCAGAAGCTCTCCACTGGGGCAATACTTCCAGAGAGTACGGCTCAATACCCAGCTTACTTCCATCAAACACAGTTTCCACCGTGTACCCACTCTCAAATTTCATCATCGGACGGCCAGAAATTGCTGTAACATCAGAATTCTCGTGAGACCCACAACCCCGGATGAAAACCTTCCCCAGAGAAGAAAAACGAAAAAGAAAGACAAATCCAAGCAAATCCAGTGCAGTGGTTTTAAGAAGAAAAATAACAAAGAGATCTGTACCTGTCTTAGTGGTAGCTTTCAGTGACTTCACCCACTTCATCAGCATTGAAATTGCATTCGAGAGAAACCCATTTACTATTCCTGCCCAAAATTAGCATTCCAGCATCAAAACCAAAGAAGTAAAAAGCCACAACAAAATCACTAAATTACAAACACATTTTCACACCCATTTATGCCTGCAAACATATACTAATTCAAGAGAAATTTTCAAGTCATTCAGGGCCTCTTCTTCTGGACTCCCCGTCCCCATTCCCCTTCGCAAGTACATATAAAACAGAAAGGATATTTTGAAGAAAGGATATTTTGAGCTGAAAAACAGAAACAGATCAAAATGCAGGAAGCTTGTCGAACCCAAAAAGGAAAAAAAAAGAAGAAGAGAATTTACTCACTGGCTGGTGAAGAAGAAGCAGAAGCAAAAGAACCAGAAAGCAGCAAAAAAGCGAGGATCGAAAGTGTAACATTTCTACCCATGAGTCTCGTTCAGACCGGAAAAATGCTTGGTAAAAAAGCAGAGAAGTTGGGATATTCCAGCTCAGGAGAAGAATGTGGGTGCTGAAGCTGAAGCCCTAGTATCAAGAATGGGGTTTTAGTGAAAAAGAGGAGAAACCAGAGAGCAGAGCGATGGGGTTTGGTTGTGGGTTCTGAGAATTTTTGCTTTTTACATGGAAAAGAAATGGGGAAAAAGTGTACGGGGGAATTTTGAGGGAAAGGAGGAGTGAAGTGAAGGGGGGAAGAAATGAATGAAAGAGACAAAAGAGAGAGTGAAAGGGCGGTGGGCTATACAATACAAGAGAAGGAAGGGTGCCAGTGCAAGTGGGAGAAGAGAATCATATGCTGTGAATCTGTGAAATGCGCCATGCATCATCACCTTTACTCTACTCTCTGTGCGTGCGTGCGTGTGTGTGTGTGAAAAACCAACCTACGAATCTACGATCGGTTAGATTTGCATACCAAATGTAAGAGCCGACTAGAAAATATATGCTAGATTTGCATACCTAAAACCAAAAATACTTCTCTGAAGCATTTACATTTTCACCACTACAGAAGTTTTAGAATGTACGCTTTAAAAAATCAAAAAAAGGAAAGAGAAAAAGAACTTATTACTCTCTTGTACGCACTAGCTATTGCTTTACCTTGTCCTGCTTGCTCCCACGCTAACCGGACCACACTTTCTGTTCGTTATTATTAATTTTTTTTTTGGTTGAAAAATCTTGCCACACTTTTATGTGGGCTTAGAAAATTGCCAATGCATGCTCGGGCTTAGAAGAGCCGTAGGCAAATCTTGTGATAGAACTGTTTTGGAATTTCAACTTGCTTTGATGTTCTTTTGCTAGAGATGCTGCATATATGCGAATTAAGGTTGAGAAGTCATACCTTCGAATATTCAAAAATGGGAGTCTACTTTATCAGTTTTCTAATGGCATTAAAAGAAGGGAGAACTTTAAGGAGGACTCGAGACTCGAGCTAAAAAGGGGGGGAAAAAAAAGTGGCCTCTTTTTTTTTGTAGTACTATTTCCTTATTTAGACCAATTAATCCAAACAGGGCCTTAGCAATTAACCGTTCGGGCCCGTGTCCGATTGAATAGACCCAACTTTCATCTGCCTCTGCATTTGATTTGAGATGGAGAGAGTGTGTTGGGAAAGAAACAGCGTAAGATGACAGCGTTGCATTACCATGCCCCGGCTCCGTCGCTCTGCACATGGAAAATGAGAGTTCTGCCAAACGCATTTCCTGTGGTTTTGCCAAACGCAATTCTTAATTAGAGAATTAAGCAAATTTAATTAAATTAATAACGTAACTAAGTTAGAGAGTTAATAAATGTAAATGTTCACATTTATATAACAAATTATCTTTATTATCTGTTAATATGTTGAGACACTTGTTAAAAAAAATCTCATAGCAAACACAGAATCAACAGAAAAGCATGATCTTTCTTGCATCATTGATAATTTTGTCGTGACATATCCTATGGACCTACTTGTTTCCTGGGCTTGTATAAACCTTCCCTCAACTCATCTTTTAAAGTTGATTATTATCTTGGATGGTTTTTTTCGCTGTACGTCGCAGAAATTAGGTCCATTTTGCAATGACATTATTCTAAAACTAAATACAGTTTTTTTAAAACATGTTTTCCACTTAGTTTCTTCTCCCTCTTTTTATCTCAAATATATAAAATTACAAAAAAATGTTATACTATTTTTTTTTTTTGAAATATGCAATCCAAACGAACGGTGTAGTAGTCTACTACTCCTATTTCGCAAGTCGCAACTGAATTTGGAGGCAATTGAAAGATGACCCCTTATGAATTCTTTGAAAGTGCGTAAGATCCAAGTGTTATATATATATATATATATATCTTTATGAACAAAAAAAAACTCAATTTTTCTTAGTAACTATTGACCCTAATTTCCTTGAGCCAAAAAAAAAACTATATTTTGACTAATTCTCTAGGGCCTCAGCCGGCTTATTTCCCACGAGGACAAGGCCCATTTCCAGGTAATTGACATGAACCTTTCCTAGGCCGAAATGAATGGAATGTGCTCCATTCTCAAGCTCGGTGACCAAATAGGCGGACTGTGGGCCTACTACCACAACAGACCACTGCATTTCTACTTCCTAGGCTGATCCGTTCGAATATAAAGATTCGGGTTCCAACCAAACTTAAGATCCAAGAAAAACAGATTAAATCTCAGGGATGGAGAACAGTTTATCGGTTTTGCTTCGTCCAGCCGCTGAACAAGTATCATTCTGGTGAATGGGCAAGTTCCCCTTCATCTGCCCAATAGTAAATTTCTTGTATATTATAGCTTAGAGTGTCGCTTTTTTTAAATTTAAAAAGATATGTTAAGAGGCCAAAAGCTACCTTGAAACTTTTCTGCTTGAAAATGGTTCTGGTATAATCAGCAGATTTATCATATGTAACGGACTCTACCCGTTCTGGTCTCTAGTTAAATTTGTTCAATCCAATGGAGTTAATCATCCATACATGTATCATGTAGCAGCAAAGAGGAAAGTGTGTAGGCGGTTGCTTTAGCAGCTCCTCGTCTCAGAGAAACGAGGAGAAGACGTAAATGGAGAGGAACAGAATCCAATATACAATGCATTTCGAATGGGGTGGATGGAACCTCATAGCAATATTGCAGGTTTTCTATTTAGTTTCTTCGCAAAACCGAGTAACAAGCTACTTTTAGAAACAAATTTGGAAGATTTTTTACCGTAACACCTGAACAGCGACAACAAGAATTCAGCAGCTCTATATGACAATTAATCAGAGAAAATGGTGGAAAGAACACTTTATATAAGCAAGACAGGTTTCTATACAAATAATGCAGCCTTCAGACCTATTTGGCACCGCCCATGAAAATTCACAGAGCTATACTAGGTACATCTGGTCCAATAGATGCTCCTGCCCTAAATTGTTATCATACTCGCACCAGGCAAAACGTGCGGTTGAGGTCTACCGTTTGTATCAGAAAAAATTGTCAAAAGCAACCAGAAATTCTGCGGTATTCCTAGGTTTTGGAGTTGAGGCAGTAGCAAGACCTTTGAGCAATCTCAAAACGTCAACAGTGTCGTCAAGGTAATACTTGGCCTTGCTTGGCTTTTGCCCAACAGTACAAGCAAAGATCTCAGGAGCTGAAGGGAGGGAAGGAGCTGAGACAATGGTTAATATGCTCTCAAACATGTCTTCATCCGATCTATCATCTCCAATGCACATTACAAACTCTGGTGGCTTCCCTTGATTGACCAACATGCTGAGAATCTTCTCCGCAACTAAGCCCTTGGTCACTCCCTGAAGGCAGAGTGAATCGGTCAATTGGTATCTGTTAGCAGTGCAGAAGGAATTCACTGACTTTAACAACGGATATTGACCTTTTAAGAATTATTGCTTAAGAACTTCAGAAGAACTCCACTCACTTAACAATGGTTATGTGTTGTCCTTTTCTTTTTCACATTTAACTCAATCTCAGAATGCACATGACCCATTATTGTGATTGGGTGGGGCGGCTGCATGAGTGAGAGAGAGAGAGAGATAACCGTCATACCTGTGGCTTGACTTCGACAATATGCTGGCCCCTCTTCACGACTGCAGGTTCATTTGCAAGGACATTTCCAAATGATCCAACAGTTCCTTAGCCTGGCATGACCCAAAGTCAGGACCAGCTTCCTGATGATGCCACACCAATGCACTTTCTTTCGTTTCTATGCTTGAGCCATCGGTTGCCTCTGTATATAGTTTCATAATTGGTTCCACAATTTCCTTCCAATCAAGATTAGCCGCCAAAGATTCCCAATCAGAAGATCTGTTCCACCTGCATTCAAAGATATCAATGTAAGTCTCATTTCAAATACCACCTAAACTAGGAGTTAAGAACAGAACAATGCGATCTCTACCTTAGAAAATATCCATGCTCAGCAGCTATTCCTAAATTGTTACAAGGAGAAAGCCATTCACCTAAGGAAGTCCTCCCTCTCCCACTAACTATGAATACTGTGTTCTTAGGATCACTGCTCAGAGCATCCAACAATGCAATAACGTCAGGGCTTGGTGCCTCAATAATTGAGGAATGAGGTACAATAGTACCATCATAGTCCAAGAATATTGCTCTCCTGTTTGTCCGTTTATATGATGAAACAATGTGTTCGTTAGAGAGCTTCCTAAAACTCGGAGAAAGCGAAATAACTCTAAAACCCAGGCCTAAGCCAATGCCCCAGGAGCGCTTATTGTAGTGGTCCTTAGATGCCCTCTCCAAGTCCTGCAAGAAGCTACTGGCCCAATAAGCTACATCATGTGAACTCACGTACCGGTAGTGTTTCTCATGGCGGAGTTGCTTTTCTGGTTCAGACATGGAAATTGCTGTATTCAGAGCCTCAGCCACTGCTTCAATATCCCATGGATTCACCCTAATTGCTCCACTAAGAGAAGGTGAACAGCCAATAAACTCAGACACAAACAAGCATGCTTGTCCGAGGAGATTCCATTTTGGCACTACCCAAGGCTTCATCCATAGAGGGAGAGCCCTGCCTGCATACTATATACTTGTATGGGACCAAGTTCATCCCATCCCTCACAGCATTTACTATGCAACATTCAGCCATGGCATAATAAGCAGTTTTCTCAAAGCGAGCAACAGGACGATCAATCACAATTACTGGCTCATACCCGGGGTAACCATAAGCTTCATTGATCCTTCTAGCAGTTGAATATGTCTCCTTCTTTGCTTCCTGAACATCTTTCCCAGAGCTCCTAGCAGGATTAACTATCTGAACCAAAAACTACTTTGCCATGCAAAGAAGGGTGTTGCTGCAGAAGCTGTTCAAAGGCTAGCAATTTCAAGCTGATGCCTTTGAAAATGTCCATATCATCAACACCAATAATTAACTTTTTCCCATGGAATTGGTCTTGAATCTCTTTGACCTTCTCAAATGTAGACGGAAGATTCAACACAGATTCAAGTCTTCCCATATGAACACCCACAGGCAAAATTTTAATGTACACTGTGCGCCCAAAGTAATCAAGCCCAATGTGTCCGCGTTTAGATTCATAGTCAAGGCCTAGCATTCTACTACAGCATGAGAGAAAATGGCGGGCATAGTCAAATGTATGAAAACCAATCAGATCAGAATTCAGCAATCCTTTCAGAATTTCATCCCGGACGGGCAGAGTTCGGTATATCTCAGAAGAAGGAAAAGGACTGTGGAGGAAAAATCCAAGCTTCACTCGATGGTATCGCTTCCTCAAAAATGTAGGGAGAATCATGAGGTGATAATCATGGACCCAGATAAAATCATCATCAGGATTGACAACTTCCATAACCTTATCTGCAAATAATTTATTTGCACAGACATAGGCCTGCCAAAGCTGACGGTCAAAGCGATCCCCATGATCTGGGCAAATGGGTAGCATGTAATGAAAAAGAGGCCAGAGTTGTTGCTTACAGAAACCATGATAAAACCTTTTCTGAATGTCAAGAGGTAAAAAAGTTGGCAAACATTTAAATTCATCCAGTAGTCTCTGTGCAACTTCTTCCTGTTCACTGGCTTCTACTTCAACCTTCAAAGAACCCACATATATAACCTCAGTATCAGGTGAAAACCCATCCTTCAATTGCAACAGAAGTGAATCCTCATCAAAGTTAAAGGACCATTTTGCAGTCTCGCTGTCCCTTCTAGCATGCAAAGGCAACATATTTGCTACAATTATTTTTCTCTCTCGACAAACTGATGATGTACCATCTGAATCTCCATCATTGCTGCCATAACTATCAGAGATGATTCCAGGGACAGACATCAGCCTTGGAAGAGCTCTAGGAGTTTGAGGGATGCGTGGCAATTCTCCAGATGTGAAGTCCAAAAAGCTTGCACCCGATCTTGATACCATCATTCAGAACAGAATATCCTTCTAAAGGGTCATATAGCCACTAATTAACACCGAACACCCTGCTCCCAAGAGTCCTCCAATAATTTAGACACAGCCTTGTCTAACTGCTAATAAAGGAAGAAAAAAAAAAGAATGATCAACATTGTGCTTTTTCTGTAGTAATCTATGATTTACAGATAGAACAGCTCCAAAAGTAATTTGGAAAAAAGAAAAAAGGTGTGATGCTGCAAATTCGAATCTCGTAGTCCCGTCACAGAGATAAAATCAAGCTATCAGCAATTAACTTATTCAAGAGTAAATATGTTAAAAATAAAGCAGAATCTACATATTACAAGCATTTATATGGCTGCTTTGAAAGCCACCCAAAGAATGGTGTGGAATAGGATTAGGCAGCAAAGGCAGAACTTCAAAGAAAGTACCAAAAGAAAAAGCAAAGCAAGCTTAGTTAACTTTAGTATGCATAATTCATCACAGAAATAGTGGCTAATTACATTTTATACCCCATCCACTGAAGCGAAAAGAAAACAAAAAAGAAAAAGTTCAAACATCAAAAATTCACTAACAAGATCAGGCATCAAAGGAACAAAAAACAAGTTTTACACCTGATATGAAATTACACTAAATGAGCATAATAGGGATAAATCAACCAAGTATAGCACATATCTTTGGCTAAATTTGCATTAGAGATTGATAAAAACTAAGTAACAGTTACATTTGAAATCCCACTTAACCAACACTACAACAACCAAGCAGAAATTAACAAGGTGGCCAGGTTTTCCAATCATCATGAGCAAAGCCATCCTATACACAGAATAGGTAAAACATGAAAAAGCAGATATAGTCCAGTTAATTTATAACAAGTTCACCATCCTCAAAATTTTATTGCTTGAGGAGGAAAAGAATTAAAAGACACCCAAACCTTTTCTGGTCAGGAACCCCTGGCCCTATCAGAGGTCTGGAACGAGATCAGATGACTCATCTTAGGTAGGTACACACAGCTAATGAAGATCAAGGCAAGTCTTACAGAAGGAGACTATGCTATCTAAGCAAGATGGAGCATTATCAAAGAAATTCTAGCAGAAAAAACAGATTATCACTTTTCCTGGTTCTGTAGGAGGTGAGACGGCTTCTAAAAGAAAGTAGACTTCTTGTTTGATGGAACGAGGAAATGGAAGCCTGTGTTGCTTTGTGTACTTTTTAAGCACGAATCAGACATGTGAACTTGCAACATTTAGCGAGTTAATGAGGGATAAAGAGTAATGCTAAAGAAGAAATTTACAGAAATTGAACCTTTTAATGTAACAATTTAACATAATGCAGGTCACACTAACCATTCTCATGCTACTCTAAAGGAAACAAAATCATGTCTCTTGGACAGATAAACATTTCCTACCGATGTATACAACTATTATAATATAGTGTTGCGTATTTTTCCAAAAGGGAAATTGGAATGTAACGAGTATGGCATGGACATTTGCTACACTTAGAGTTTATCCAAACCACTATGTTCAAGACAAAATGCAATATTGCAAACTATGTGTGTGTTTGTGTGTATACATATATGTATGTACATGTATATGTATATGCACATACATGTGTATATATACACACATGTATATATACACAGCACGCATGTGCACATTTATATGATGAATTACTTAGGTGCGATGTGAAAAACTAGTTTCAAACAATGTAGAATTGAACAAAATTTGCAGAAACAAAATTACATTCTGCAAATCATGTATGGAAAATTAATTCTGCTCATGGATTAAAAGTGTGTGCATCAACCAGGACCATCTAAAACTCCATTCCATGGGGAAAAAAAATCTGAAGGATAATCTAGCAAAGAAATGTAGTACTACGTGTAAGTAAAGTATCTTAGGAAGACTTGATAATTGTGGCATAAATTTTAGAATAGAATACAGACTTGAACAATAAAAGGTTAGACCCACTAGTTATAAATCAAACAAATATCCAAACTAGTCATCATATACGTCCACTGCAACCAACTGAACAATAGCACCAGTAAGGTAGGTGTACATAAAATGAGAGGAAACGACTAAATCACATGGTCCACAACAATGACCTTGAACTAAATGCAGCCTAGGGTAAAAATTATCAACTTTACAACATTAAACCTGTGACAATAAGGGGATAAATGTTTCTTCCAAAGCACTTAATGCCTACGGAAATTTTCATTTCTAAGTTTTCAAATGTATATGAAACTGAAGTTGAATTATTGTCCCTAGTTTATGTTGTCGTTTCCAGAGCCAACTCATTTGCAACTCTGTCAACAACTAATATATCACGTGAGCCTGAAAGTGACAAATGTATTGATACGTCATTAAAGAAAGAATCCAGCAACCGATGTATCAAGAGTGCCATACCACGCTTGAGACAAATGCAGTAGAAAGAAATAACATGACGGTTTCACATCTCGAAGCTACCTGCTCATTAAGTGCTTTATTTAAGACCACATTTCCCTTACCTTTTCAACATGAAATCCTAAGTACTCACAGACCTTCATGACCATGTCACAACCATAAGAGATATCTCTAAAAATCCAAGTGCAAGTTTACAACCATTGATCATCATATCTTTCTATACACTTCAACCAGATATTCATACACATTTCCAAACTTCTGCCAAAGTAGCTCCATTTAAGCTATGCTTTTACAAAAATCTGTTAATACAATCCCTGACCTAGAAAAGGATATAGCCATAATAACAAATTTACTGGATTGCATTTTCAGAGCCAGCTCCCACAAGAGTCCTGCATTATTAACTCTCTAACGAGCCAGCTCAGTTGCAACGCTGCCAACAACTAATATATCACATAAGCCTGAAAGTGACAAAAGTATCAATACATCATTAAAGAAAGAATCCAGCAACCATTTATCGAGAGTGCTGTGCCACGCATGAGAGAAATGCAGTAGAAGAAACGACACGAGGGTCTCCCATATCGAAGCTACCTGCTGATTAAGTGCTCCATTGAAAGTCACATTTCTCTTGACTTTTCAACATGAAATCCACTTACTCACAAACCTCCCTGACCATATCATAAACCATAAAAAATATCTCTAGAAATCCAAGCGCAAATCTACAACCCATTGATCATCACATCTTTCTAAACACTTCAACATGATATTCACGCACATTCCCAAACTTCAGCCAGAGTAGCTCCATTTAAGCTATCCTTTTACAAAAATCTGTTGACCTAGAAAAAGGTATCGACATAAGAAAAAATTTACTGTATTACATTTTTGCAGCCAGCTCGCACAAGAGTCCTGCATTACTGACTCTCTGATCAGAAAAGAATCAAATTCAAGGAGATTTTCTTTCACCTTCACAAAAGCTAAAGTTATCACATTTCAACAAATTAGAACCTAAATTTGATAAAGACATCTAACAGTGAACTACCAACCGAAAATAGAAAAGAAAGACAAAAAAAAAAACGAGTGATTTAATGGGAAACAATGGTATGCGAAATGTCATAAAATTAAGTCAAAACTATATTCAAGGACATCTCAAAACTTGTCAATTCTAAGTTCTAGAACTGAAATTCTCACCTTAAAATAGAATTCAGAATTATTGTTTAATAACTCAAGCTGATTCCAACCCTAAAAAATGTTGAATTTCCTGCAAAAACAAAATTCACATCAACAGATTTCAGATTTCAAAATTCATATATCTTTCACTGAGTCGTCACAAGACTGAAAACACGCGACCAAAAATTCCAAACAGAAAAGGAAACCACAAAAAAAGACTCTAATTTCATTCAGCTCTCTCGCTTTTCCCAGCATGCAATTCTCTTTCTTTTGCCGCCGCAATTTTCTACGCTCACGGCATAAAAATTCAACCAGAATTATACACGAATTTATATGCCAAGATAGCCAAGAAAATAAACAAAAGCAGATCAGATATATTAGCAGAATCAAGGAAACTAGTTAACCTGATAACAAGATTCCGGCGGCCAGTGGGAGATGAACCTGCTTACGTCAGCAACCGGCGGCGAAGATATCTATAGAGAGAAAGTAAGAGAGAGATAGGTAGAGAGTTTAATATTTTTCTTGAGAAGTGGAGTGGGGAAGGAAAGATATAGCAGTGCAGTAGTTTTTCCGGAGAGAGAGAGTGAAGTCCTAGTAGTAGAGAGAGAAGTGTGGATAATGATAATCTTGGAAAAAGTTCTATTTTTTATTTTATTTATTTATTTATTGTCCATTGCCAAGTAAGCGTACAAGCGGTGCAGCGCGTGGAAGTATGTAAGAAAGATGAGATCAGAGTCCGCCCTGGCTCTGGTTAGTTGGATTTAACTCTGGTTTCGGATCGCACTCTTGTTTCTCTCCCTCTTACATGGTCTTCGTTAACAATTACCATTCCCTTTCCAATTTATTTCTGTCATGCCCTCCGTTACATTTTAATTTAACAAAAAGTAAATTTTGAGAGGAAATTATTTGAAATGTTATTTGAAATAATTGCTATAGCACACTTTTTACAATGTGATGGAATATATGTGAGATAAAAAAAATTATTGAAAAGAAAAAAAAATGTATGTTAAAAAATATGTTTACGATTCAAACAAAATAATTTCTATCCAAACACATACTTCTAAGTTCTAATTCCTCGTTCTATGATTCATCTTTATTTTTCCTCTCTAATCATGCATCTTGCATGACAAATTTATGGATGTCATATCAATCTCTTATACTTATCAACAACATTTTTCCTTGTATTGTTGTTCCGTGTTTTGTGATTAGGTTGACGGGGTTCAATAACAAAAAAATATTTTGCGAAAGCCAAAATTGAAAACATCTAACATGAGAAAGTATTACCTTGGCCGACATTTGATTTCTTTTGACATCTTGATTTGAAAAAACAATTTTGTTGATAAATACCAAATAGAACACTGTGCTTGTAAAGAGATGCATTTAAATGAGAGAAAAGAAATTGAGCTACTTTTTTTATTTCTAAAAAAGTTCTCTAATTGAAGTAAGGTCTGTTAAGAAAAGGAGCACGGCTAATTTCTACTAGACTCGTGATTAGTACTTAATAGATGATTGTTACTAACACTATGCTGAATGGGATAGGGTATTATTAGCAGTTTATCAAGTAGGAGAATCTTGGGGAGGTTGGATTGAATAGTGAGTTAGAAAGGATTGTAAGTAGAAAATTTTATATTCAAAATTTAAATAAAAAAAAAAGTGGGAGAAACTCGTGTAAATTTTAGGTCGATCAAAGGGTAGTCCTGTTCAACAAAATCGAAACATTTACTATTTGCTAGAGAAGACTCTGCTAGCTTAATAAACAAGGTTATCCTCTAAATAGCATGCTTGGGTCTCGTTTATAGAGGTCGTGAGCCTATTAATCTCCATTCCTAACATTATGGAGCTTATCAAGGGTGTGTTTGATTGCAGATTTTTAAAGAAAATTGCTATATTTTTATTAAATTGACACATTTTCCAATCATCTTGTTACTTCGCATATATCAAATCATTACAATAAATTTTCTACAAAAATCCAAAAAAATACAATCCAAACAAAACCCGAATTGTTCGGCGTCCCCGTGAGACGGACAAATGTCTCGAGAGAGATTTGAATCCGAGTTGGTAGGAAAATACGGCACTGACTCTATCAATCTGGGCCAATAGAGGAGACATAAATTGGCACACTTGTCTTCTACAGCTTATGGCAATTAAAATTTCAAGTGCCCTTTCTTTGAGAGAAAGCAAAATGTCCAGGCAGGAAGGAATTCTTTGCCCGACAGCTAAAAGCTTCTTCTTATTCTCAATTTTCTTTATGTAGCTTCAAGCAACACATCAACTTCGTCTCCCATATATATATATATATATATTATTTTTGGACAACTCAACTACTATCCCCAAGGGATTTTCTTTTTATTGTTATTGTTGGTGGATAAGATATCACGTGAACATTTTATCAAGCAGGCATAAAGGTTTACTTAAAAATTCTAGTTGCAAGCTTTTGAGTTTAAATCTCATGCATTGATTACACAGGCAGCATATCCACCAGAACAACTTCTCCAACTTGCAGGAGCTGGGTGAATTACTTTTCTTCATCAATTCTTACCTTCCTAAGATTTCCACTGAAACCAGATCAAGTATGTAGCACATAATTTAGTTTAGTAGGGGAGTTCAAGATAAGATTCCTACCCCAATATTGAAGTAAATGAGATACACCTTTTTGGGGTATGGACTGCAATTGCATGCATCCAATTAAATTACGTTGTCTGTCCCAAGTTGGCCTCTTGCTTAGACTACAGTTTAACAAATGGGAGAAATAGCTTGCTCTTTATCCTCGGCTACTTATCCAAATCTTTTTTTACTGTTGTATCTTTTTTTTTTTTAAATGTCAGTTCTCATCTGGAAGAATTGAAGCATATTTTGCCTTGTACTACTGCAAATAAGTCCCAAACATGGAAATGGGATTAGTTGTTTCTGCACAAAATTTTTCATGAGTTCGATTCTTATTACTGTGCGGATTATAGCTTCATTATATTCGTTCTTTGCCTTACTGCGTCTAAGTTCTGCACTTCTTCAGCTATGCCGGTGGCTTGTGAAAATATTGTCCTTCTTATTGGAGGACGAAATTTTATTTCCGCAACTTCTTGTTGTTGAGTTTCTATGATATTGGTCTCACGAGGGATATGGGCACAATCACAATATAATTTATTATTAACATAGGCTGTTGTTTATGGAGCAATTAAGTGAAGCTTAAGCATTGATTAAAAAAACTTGTAAACAAATATAATGTCACTATATAGCACAAGCACCAAGATTTGCATATTAAGGGCACAAAAGTTTGTATGTGGTAAAGCTACGGAAAAATGTCATTATTAGTATAACTTCTCAGAAAAACAAAGTTTAGATCTCGTCTAGATTGCAAATTTTTCAGAAAACTTTTTAAAATATTCTCTTGATATTTTTTTAATTATATCTTTATCTTACACGCATAACATCGTTGCACTATTTTTGCTACAAAAAGTTTACATCTCGTTTAGATTGTGAGTTTTTCTCTTGATATATTTTTCAATTATATTTTTACCTCACATACATAACATAACGTTATTGCACTATTTTTGCTACCAAAGCTTCAATCCAAACGGACTCTTAATTGTTTTAAAACCTACTTACAAATTTAATTCTAGTACATGTATAACTCAGGATAAGTATTCATAACTATTTTATTCATTTTTGTATTATCAGATATGCCCCAGACTGGTAGACTGGTTGGCTTTTAATATGCTCAACAGATGCATTCCAAACTGGGCGTAGATTGAATATTATGTACTTAACGAAAAAAGGTACTAAAAGTCTTTGGAATTTAGGCCCCGTTTGGCAAATGAATTTTTTAGATATTTGTTCTAAAATTTTAATGTAACTTACTATAGAAGTTGTAGAAAATTTTTTTGAATATTTTAAAAGTGTATATTTTAAAATTTTTGAAAAGTTTTTTGAGATTACTGTAATTAAAGTTATTAAAAAATTTATAACAGATAAATTTGATCAAAAACTTACTTGCAAACAAGGCCTTAATGTCAGCTGGTAAAACAAGCTTTTTGATAGGTAGGATAGCAATTATTGCATTTGATAATGAGAAAAAAAAAAATTAAAAGAGAGTGGGTGGCGTAATATTTTGTTCAACTAATTAAATGCCGCCGCCACCCACTTTTCCCAGCATGGAAGATACTGGGGTGTAAGCGTGACCAAACAAAACACGCCGCAACTCGGCCACCATTTCCTTGCTGGCAACAAGTGGATATGGTTGAATTTGAAATTTGGTTGCACCTGTTCCAACATTTAGCCTCGTTTCTTGGCCTCTTTCTAATGCATGATTATCCACCCAACGGGCAAAAACAGCTCTCACCTCCTACTTCACCTATTGTCTCCTTCGTTTCGTTTTCCTTTGCTTTCTATCATTTTCTCTTTATTATTTATTTTTTATTTGTTTCTGCCAAAAAAGAAAAAACTAAGTTCATGTTGGTTGATTTTTTGTTTGAAAAAAAAAAGAGCAAAGGATAGGTTAATCCATTTGCAGACATTCAAACTTACAATGGTTTGATTAGGCTGTGTTATATTATGCATCATAACATAGATCATAGGTGAACCACACTAAATCCTGACTTCAAGCATAAACTAAGGTGTATCAAAATCTCTATGCACAAAAGCTCAATAAGAATTGAGATGGTAAACAGCCAAGCTAAAGTTTTGATAGTTATGCATGTAATAAGAATTGGTAGGAACAGTTTTGCTCAAAAAAAAAATGGTAGCAATGGACCGAACACCCAATTTCTTACTTTCATTTTGAAGTTTCAAAAAAGCACTTTTTGTTAAGAGAAGAGAAAAATCAACAAAAATTATTCACTGTTTAAGATTAAAAAAAAATCATTAGTAACATTTTCGTGTGAACTGGCTTAGTTGCAAAGTACGACATGGTTTTCTATTTCCATAAGTTGAGTTCATTTGGATTGTTATTTTTAGAAGTTTTTGTGGCAAATGTACTGTAACAATTTAATATATGTAAAGCAAAAAGGTGATTCAAAAAGTGTCCTCATAAATTCTTTAATAAATTACTGTCATTTGCATCTTTAATAAACTCTACACAATTTTTCAAAAGTAACTTTCTTTAAGGAAATTGATAAATAAATAACTTTTGATATGAAACAATCAAATTACAAAATTCAATCTATTAATTGAGAGACTAAATAACTACTAAAACTACCAGGTACAATAACTTACCCTTTTTTTCAAGTGCTAATCTCATGACCGACAAGAATCATATACCCCAAATAGACGTTTAATTGTATACCAGTTAAAAAGCACACCCTAAGGGTGTCCAAATTAAGAAAAAGTCACGTTCTTTCATTAAAATGAATAGATTTTTTTTTTTGCAAAAAAAGAGAAGAAGTTTTGACTTTTCTTGATAGACAAATAAAAAAGAAATACAAGTTATTGAGTGTGCAAGCTATTAAAAATTACTAAATTATGCAGTTATTCCTAGTAAATCTTTGCCTTTTATAAAGGTAAAATTCAAAAAATCAAAAAATAATACAAAATTTTAACACCAACCCCCCCCCCCCCCCCAAAAAAAGAATCCCCCTTATGCTTTATATATAGAAAGCTATTCTAGTTTTCTTAAGAGGTTTGATTTATTTATTTTTTTAGAAGAAAATAAAGGTCAATATGGGACCCGTCAGTGGCACAGAAGTAAATTTGACGAGAATGAGGCCATAAAATGAGAACATCCTCGAATGTGGATAATTATCATAGCGACAAGGATATGGACTCACTCGCACCATTTTCCTCGTCCACCAACTCTGTCGTACGGACACCTCCCACGTGTAAATGACCACTCCCCCAAACCACGACCAATCTACGTGGACCCTCTTTGCATGCTTCGCCAGTCCCCACTAAACCAATTAGATTAGCCCTTCTTCCACCAACAAAACGGTGGGTCGGGTCCGGTTCAAGATAATCCAGCCATGTGTATCCACATCGGCAGGCTCGTGCTTTGCAACTAGGGCCGTAAACGAATCGAATTGCTCGCGAGCGGCTCGAGTCAAGCTTGACTCGAACTCGATCTGTAAACGAACCGAGCGGCTCGAGTTGAAATCGAGCTCGAACTCGAGCTCAAGATATTAAACTCGCGAGCTCGAGTATATATATATATATTTTTTATTTTAAGTATATATATTTTTTATTTTTTTAATTTTAAGTATACATATATATATTTTTATTTTACTAGTAAATTACATATATATCCTTAATATTTTATTATTTATTAAGAAAAAATATTATTTTATTTATTTTTTAAAAAATAAATTTTTTATTTTTTATTTTTTTCGAGCTCGAGCTCACTCGAATCAAGTCGAGCTCGAGCTTGAAATTGTTGGCTCGTCAAGCTCGAGCTCGAGTTCGAGTTCACTAAAATTAAGTCAAAACTCGATTCGATTAGGCCAAAACTCGACTCGACTCGGCTCGTTTACAGCCCTATTTGCAACATTGTTTTGTCACGTGAGTGTCATGTGACAGTGATTGACTCTCCATGTGGATTTTCTTTTTAACATTTTTTTCTCCCTTTCTTTTTTCTTTTTGTTTTTAGTACTTTTTTTTTGCAATGAATTTTGCACAATCCATTTCTGCATTTTTTGTTGACCACAAGAATCAAATATTTAAACTATATAGGAAGCTAAAATGTTTATAACTATCGTATGTTTATTGCCACCAAAATCACTATCTTCCCAAATATAAGGGTTTAGTTTTTTATTTGTTATTATTTTCTCAAAGCTAAATTTTTTTTGTATCTATATGTTAGATTTGAAAATTTTTGAATTGTCTCATCAAGTCTCGACATTAATTTTGAATTTGAACTAATTGGATAGCAGATTTGAGAGAATGGATAAGCACGGATATTTATAAAGCAATTCATACAATTGATCAGATCTAATGATTTATAATTCATAGTGTAATCTTTTATATTTTATAATTCTATTAAATCTAATAACTTTTCATATCAAATATATATGTGGCATGTTCTATGTATTTTCTGCCATTAGTCTAATTTTTCGCACAAGTTTTAGTTTATTAATAATATTGGCTTTTATTTTATATAAAAAAAATCACTGTCTTCTCAAAAGCCCAAGGGAGTATAGAAGACCTTCCATTAGTGTAAATATTTTTTTATTTTATTAGCGAGTATGAATGCTACAATACACATTTCCTATTTAATTTTTATTTTTATTTTTGCATATGTGATATACATGTTATCTTATATGTGTAAAGAAATATGGTTGATAGTATAAGGAAGAAAATTTTTGAAAAATATATATAAGGGAAGAACTAAGGATGAAATACAGTACCGTTATATTTCCAAGCCATTTTTGCTTTTTGCTTTTTAATACATGAAACGGCAGATTGAAAGCAGTCGAATAGGGTACTACAGGACCGTTGTTATTAATGCGGGAAGATGATCCAACCGTCTGCAATGAATTTCTTGGTTGAGAAGAAATTGGTTCGGTATAGTCTTCGTTTACCTAATTCCTGATTCGCCGATGTCCGGGTTTAGTGTGAACCGAACCTTCAATAGAATTCCTGTGTGATCATCCAACTTACCCGTTTAAATATTTAATCTTGATCTTGAAATATTGGTTAAGATCGATGACAGCCAAACACCTTCCTAACCATCTTCATGCTGCTTGTGCCATTTCAAGTTAGTTAATTGCATCTTCGAAGCTGATCCCAATTTTACAAGTCAAGTGTTGTGGAAAATGCTCATGACAACCTTTAGAATTTGTAATTATGCTGCATTTTAAATCTTCATTCACATAGTCTTTTTGATATTTGATAACACATAGAAAGCAAGACGTCTATTAAAAAAAAAATGTAGGAAAATGTTATTTGCACTTAAGCCGTTAAATAAAGGATGTAGATTTTAAAATAATGGTGTGAATTTAGTTCCTCTGAAAGTAAATCATGTTCAATTCCGCAGAATTATGTCCGTTAAACTTAGAATACCAAAATAAAATGGAGAGAAAAACATTTTCTACTTCGTATCTACTTCCACCCCTTAAGCCCTCTTTTGCAATATTAGACAAAATATGGTAAAAGTGGTATCCCCTCCATCTTCATCTTCACGAACAATCTCTTGCAACTCTTCCTTTAAGTCATTCCCTCCCATCTCCCATAGTTATGGAATTATGGAATGATATGATAAGTCATAATTGAATATCAATTAAGGGAATTGTTTCCAAAGAGACGGCATAATTTTCATGAATTTCATATAGCTGACAACAATTTCCTTACTGACTGCTACACACAAGTGGTAATGCCTTGGGGAATAACTTAATAATTAGCATTTTTTACAACTCAGTTGGATTGCAATTTTTCAGATTTTTTGGAAGTTTATTTTACACAAAAATTATATTAGAGCACTATTTCGAGATGTAATTATTGTGTAACAAATAACTAAGAAATATGTTAAGACGATATTCTTAACAGGTGAAAAAATATATTTTTGTAAAAAAAATCCAAACAAGACGACGTGTCATTGTCCACGTGTAATTTTGGTGGATTTCAAAATCCATAACCCTAGATATTACTTAACACATAAAACAGAAAACGTCCCTTTTATTGATAAAAAAAAAACTCTATACATTTGAACTATAGTAGTAATTATTTGTATGGTAACTTTTTTATGCTAGAAAAATATTTTCTTTCTCTCGTCAATTGTCGACTGCTAAGTTACTCCTGCTCTTAGGAGGAATCCAATTTGATCAAAGGGAACTAGACTGATTCACGTCTCTATATCTACACACTTTTTAGATTAAGTGTAATGTAAAGCGAAGAGGTTTAAGCCCCTGAATTCTGCACACTCTTTGAAATTTACAGCTGATGCAGGGGGCAGAAATTGAATTTTACTGCGGGTGCAGAGGACAGAGATATGAACCCTGACCTATGCTTTGCTCCAAACATAGCCAAATTAAAAAAAAAAAAAGTATGAGTTGGTCCACAATCCAAATCTAAATCTAAAATAAGAAGAGGGGATATAAATGGGTCAGATGCAGTGTGTATGTTTGGTGGGGCCGACATTATCCACAAACGCCGCATTTCGCGGCAACTTCTTAGAAGATGGCGTGTGGGCTGATGAAAGGATGGTCATAGGATTGGGCTTCGTCTCTATCCAAAACCAACAAACGGGCCCACTCTTTTTTTAAAACATTGGAATGTTCCGATTTCCAAACGTAGCTTTCAAACACTCTTTTTTTATTTTTTCACTATATTTTACATTATCTCTCGCGTTCTTTCATCACTTTTTCTTTTTATCCCTCATTCACCTAATATCCCTCCTTCACGTCCCTGTTTATGCCGTCCTAGCTTGATGACCAAAAGTCAACTATAATGCTTTACGTTACTCTAGTATTCTTGCTTTTCGAAAAGTATATATTTTTGTTCTCGCTCTTTTTATTTTCGTGGAAAAGGAATGAGACTTGTTGATCAAAACTTATAGACAAATTGTCTATTTCACGTTATAGCCAGGGATGACTAGTTCAGGAATAAAAGCCAGGGGATGAGAAGCGAGGAGGAAAAAATTAGGAATTATCTCTACAAATACTTCACAGAAACTTTGAAGGGGCATTATCTCTATTAGATCCAGGAGTTATTAATTTTTCTTAGCGTTTCCAAAAGGGAAGCAAATAATTTTAAAATGTTAGGGAAGGGGAGGATATTCAGAGCCTCCTTGTACCTGTCTCATTCTATATACAAGACTAATATTCGATCAATGCCCTAATTTAAGGGTTTTTTCTCAATTTATTTTTTTGAACTTCTGTCTTTGAAAGTCAGTCGTGTGATGTTTTCAACTGTTTATTTATTTAAAGTTACAAGGTTCCTACTTATTTAATTTGGATTGTGACTTTTTTTCAAAAAAAAAAAAAATCAGAATCAGTTGAGAATATGTCCTAAATGATATAATTTCGTGCGGCCAACTACCGGCAAAGATTCAACCATGTACATTAGTGTTATGAAGCGTCTGATATTTAATACTCTTAAGTCTTAAATTTTTTTTTTTTGATCATTCTTGAGCCTTAATTCACTTCAAGTTCTGAGTGATGGAAGGAAACATAAGCTTAGTTGCAATGAGAAATGACATGCTTGGTATGTTGACTGTCACGGACACCATCATGCATGAAACAAAGTGTGGAGCATGTCGACTAACATAAGAATTAGGAAAAGAGGAGAGAGAGAGAGAGAATTAGGAAACTTTCATAATTTCTCCATCTTTGTCTGGTTGACTTCTTTTTTCAGTCGAATCAATTATATCAGACATATTGTTGCATTGTTAGTGCACTTGCTTGAAATCGACACTAGAACGTATGGAAAGTGATTGATAGTTCATCATTCCTTTATGCTAGCTTGACTAGTCTGCTTTCGCACCGCGGTGCATTTGGTTATAGTGCCTGGTTTCTGTAAATATTGCATGAAAAAAAAAGATCCATGATTCCATTCCTCCAGAAATATTGAGAGACGGATAGAGTTTACATACAAATAATCTCATGCGCGGGAATTTACATATAAGATTATTATGTGATTTCATTCAACGACGAGTAAGTCCTTGTTAAATTGAGTTCTATCCTTCTTTTTTTTTTTAATTTGAAAAAAAAACCCCCCACAGATCTTAGATGGTCTAAGAGTAAAAGGGTAAATATGTTTAGCGTTCTTGAAATTGAAATGTTGTGCCAAAAGAAAGGAAGCAGAAAACTTGAAGGTCCCCGCGAAGGGTCTTTATCTTTCTTTCCGTTTTCTTCTATTTGGCACAGAATCCCCACAAAGGATTTCTTACTAAGAAGAGTTGAGCAAGTGATAAATAATTCAAACACAAGAAGTAACAAAATCTTGTAGCGATTCTAAGGGAAGAATTTCAGAAGGTTAGGTCGGATCATTCATCATCGTATACTCTTCTCCAAAATACTAACAAAATCCACCAAGATTATCAAATATAGGGATAATTTTAGAAACTTCCCCTAAGGTTTCTGATAATTTCACTCACATCCCTTCAGTTTTGACTAATTACACTAACCTCCCTTTTTGCAGTAAAATGATTGTAATATCCTTCACTTATAGATAATTCCTTAAAAAACCTACAATTAAAACTAATTTTTTATTTTAAAACAAGGATTACCACACAAAACAAACTATTATTCTTTCTCTTCGATCCTCTCTCCTATCTTTCTCTCCTGCATTTCACAATCAACTCTTTTTTCACAGTCGCCATCTATACAACCATCTAATACATCTCGAATCCTTATTTTTATGGAAATAGATCCTCTATCTTTTTTTTGTTTTCCTTTTTTGTAAGTATTATTGAATTGAAATTGCTAAATGACAAGTTGTTGAAACATATTTGTTGTCAAACTAAATGAAGATGAAAAGGATGGCGGTGATAAAGAGTATTAACAAGAAAATCAAAATGACGGCTACAAAAGAAACATGGGTTGAGAAAGATTACACTATGATACTAATTGTGCAAAAAAAAAAAAGAGTTTTGGAATATAAAAACTATAATCAAATTTGCCTAAAGACATAGAATGTAGTCTCTAATGTTGCTTTTGGTTGCTCCATGTTGGTATTTTTGATAGGTTAGATTATTTTAGTATCAACAAGATTGCATCCATTTAGATTGAATTTGGATAATGACATTGGTCAATTTAGACACTAGATTTAGGCAAAAAAAAAATTGAGGATAAACATTAGGTTGAATGAAAATGTTAATTGTCATAATTGATTTGCACAAGAAGCTTTAGGGCGACAAAGTTGGGCTTTTAAAATTGTGAGAATACAGGGATTAAGTTGAAGTAGCTTATTAATTTCGTTAGGGTAGTGGTTATGTCGATTGTAGTAGTTGCAATGTGGAAGAAATTCATGAGCGAGTTTTTCCCCCTTCTAACTAACAAAAAGGGTGTTCTAAGGTTGTTGAGGACAAATTTAATATAGTGGGTCTATATTGTTATTGAAATGCTAATAGTAACGAAGGTAGATATAATTTTTTAAATTAGAGGAGAGCTATCTGTAATGGTAAAAAATCTCAAGGGATGTTTATGAAATTATCCCTTAAATATGTTAGCCTGTCTTCGTAAACTCATGACTCTTGCGACATGAATTTCTCTGGCAAAATTCTCAGGCTTGAATTTAAAGTTTCATTAGACGGCACAGTCCATGCCTGCATTCATGAACATAATAACATGCCATGTGAATGATACTTGCGAACAAGGAAAGCTTTACCCTTGCCATGGGCGGAAAATGGTTGATGCTGCACATAAGTAGATGGAGCCGATTTTGTTGACTTTTCATTTTCCACATCGGAGAGAATCCACATTCAATTTCTTTATCCTTGCCTGATCAAGAAAATGAAGATAAGCTCGCCAGAATTTCAGTCGGCAAAGGGCCAGGCAAATCCTGAGTCTCTCTCTCTCTATATATATATATTATATTTATCACTCTCTCTCTCTCTCTCTCTTCCTTTTTGGGTTGGATGCTGAAACTCTCCTGCATTTCTACCTAACGGTGGGTCGACTGCAGGTCAAACATTAAGCAAAACCATGTGAGAGACAGACAAGGGTTTTATGACCTTCCAAAATCCAGCTAATCCAAAGCTTGCATGCGAGAACTCATGTCTGGTTTTATAATATGGGACTCTTGCATCTCAATGGGGCAAATGCAACTATCTTTAACATACCACAATTTCAAAAGAAATGCATAACTGAATACAAAATCATTTGATTTACAAATATTTGACCAAAGCAATCCACATTGTATCGAACAGCTATTACAAACCACCAACCACCCCTCCCCCCGAATTATGCTTGATTATTTCCTACATTCATCCATGTTCAATTGAATTGAATTGTGTTTCACATTGGCTCAAGAGACATAGAAAAGAGTATTTAATATGTAAATAAGAATCGAAAACCCGATAAATTTTTGAGTCAAAATTGGGTTCCTAACTTACATATTGAGTCTTTTTAATGAGCTCTCTAAGAATGTTTCTCTTTAACAAGTGGTATCAGAACTTCTGATTGCGAGTTTAGACTATTCATTGGTAAGTGAATTCTTCTCGGAGTTGGATTTGTAAAATTCTTTGTGTTTGGACTATTCATTGGCCGGTGGATTTTTCACGGAATTGACCAATGAAATTCTCTTCTTGGTGATGGATCAAGGTATCAAGGAGTTTGGTTGATGTTGGATCAAGTGTGCCGTGGGTTTGGTAAGGGTTCAAAATCCAGTTTGGATGTTGAAGAAAATTAGATCCATGATTGGAAGAAGAATTAATCTTAGGTGTTAAGGTGGGCCTGTATTGAATATCAAAATGGATTTGAAAAAGAATTTGTAAATTTGAATTCAATGTTAGGGGTTATTCATGAAGGGGAGATTATTAGATTCATGAATAAAAGAATTGTGTTCCGTATTGGTTTGAGAAATGAAAAAAGAACGATTAATATGTAAATAAGAACCCAGAATTTAACAATGTAAGCTTTGGGTCAAAATTGGATGTCTTGATTTCTTCAATTACTTTAAGAATGTTAGGTAAATATTTAACCTCAATAGGAAAATATTAGGAGCGATGAGCAAATGTCACCTGAGAAAAGTGTCTATTAGCAGCGATGGGCAAGGTCTGGACCGCACCTAGCTTTTCACTTTTAAACAGGACTAGGTTACTCCAATAAATGAACACGTTTGCACTATTGGGCTCTCTCACAGATGATTGGATTTTGTTATTGGACCCAACCTCTAATGACTTTCCATCCCATAAAAGATGGGAAAGATGGAGACTTCCCAATGGATTGTCTATTCACCATAAAAAATTGGCTACCTTAGAACACAACCGTAACATTTGTGAGTGGGTCCAAATTTTGCCTGCCCCACTCAAAGGGACCTCAATATTTGACTAAGTGTGGTTGAGTGCTAGAAGACATGGATGGATGAAGCACACGTTCTTTCCAACAATTTTGGAAAAGTTGCCGTACCAGGCTAGGCAGCCCGCTGTGAGGTGTCTCTCAGCGCTTCTGCCTCCCTGCCAGCGCCAAAAACATTTGACTGGGGAAGGGAAGACGAGGCAATCGAATTGGTTGTGGCCCAGAGAAAGAATTTTAAACTCGTATGCTTTGGCTTGCATCGTTCACCAGTCACGCTTTAATATTTTCTCTCGCCCTTTTCCTGTTTCCATACAACTACAGATATCTTAATTGCGTTGCTGGTTTTGTCTTCAAGATTCATGATTTTGGCTGCAGACATAGCCTTTAATTGAAGAGGCTTTGATAAGTCACGGCCAGGACATAAACTTTGCTGCATTATATTATCAAATGGATCCATGAAGGCCAACCGAAGGTGGCTCCAACTTAAACATGACTGCACTCGTACTGGCCTTCTTTTATGATGAAACAAATACTACTTGAAACAACAATCTAACCTCCGGCCAAACGCAACTACGCAAGTATCTTGTTAGTCATCGTCAATCATGTTAAAACAACTCGTTTCTTTGATTTCTTCTATAACACTTGCAAACACATTTACAAGATGCATCACTGTCCTTTCTCTACCATCCAAAATCAGATGTGGTAAACCATTCCCACCTCCAGAGTTGATGCATGAGGTACAGTAAATGCATAGGTAGGGGATCTGCAGTTTTTCCTCAAGAAATCATAGCCGTAGTTTATTGCTAGTTTCTTGATTAAGCTAGATCCTTGTTTTGTTTTCACGTACGAGTGCCCCAGTATGTAAGCTATCCCAGCTTCCCTAGCTTCCATAAGTTCTCTCAACTCCTCACGTGCACTGCTGTCGATCTTGGGGCTCTCGGGTATAACGAACCTTACCTTTTTCCTCAGCTTGGTGACTGGTGGAGATCTTATTTCCCTAGGCTCCGATGTGCCAGCTAAGGAAGTGTTCTCAGATTCGTCGAACCGCAAGTGGATCCCGTCTAAATGAGTTGAAGGGGTTCCAACCACAGCCATTTCGTCACATTCCTTTGTCACATCGTCGTCTGTGCAATTTAGACTGGACTTTCCAGTCCGTATGAACTCAGCAATGCTGCATACAAGGTCATTTTCAAACACCAGATCATCCTTGTGAGCATCGCGATAACCATACCGGACAATAACCCGATACATCCGATACTCTTTTGGGCCAATGTGTCCCACAAGGAACCGTTCTTCATGTTTAACATGAGGAATTGGGACAGATTTTACACAAAGAAACACCAGGACCTGATGAAAAGCTGGAAGGTTGGTGACAAAATGCGAGAAAATTGCTGGGATTCCAGATACAAGTTCCGTGTGTATAAGGCCAATGCCACGAACCCTTACAATACCTAGGCTGGGACCCAAGCTCAGTAGCCAGTCAACAGAAACCTTATTTTCAACATCGAACTCGTACTTCTTGAGTGTGCCATAGTGCCAAACACACATCACTATCATGAACAAGAATGAAAGGGCAACGGGTACCCATGCTCCTTCCAAAAACTTGATTAGTGAAGCAGAGAAGTAAAGCGCTTCAACTGTGCCAAAGAACACTACAAAGCATATTGCAAGGATCACATTCCGGTGCCAGCATAACACGATAATCAGAGACATTAAACAAGTTGTGACGAGCATGACAGTTATAACAGCCAAACCTGATTTAAACAAAAGAAAGCTGTGTCATAAAATGAAAAAGAGAAACTTTTCAGTAAAAATGCAGGGTTTCTGAGTTAGCGGGTAATAAATCACTGCTTTAATCAGCACACAGGGATAATAGAAATTCGAAATTCTAGAGACACCTGAAGCTCATGCACTATCTAGTTTACAGCACAATGATCAGACAAGGGTAGGAAGAAGAAAAGGTGGGTGAGCAACCACAAGGACTAAGACATCAGATTTCTGTTTCGTGAAGTAGCTTTCTGTGAAGGATAAGAGCAAGGAGCTAAAGAATAAGCACGGCTTGCATCAAGAACAACCTTAAACCAGAATTTTGGCATAATGAACATAAAACGTGAAGTAACTTTCATACCTAACACAAGTGATGAATTTTTTTGCAATGTTGTATGCCACAATTATTTTTTGTTTCTTTGATGGCCATACCTGAAGCGTTACCCAAGCGTTTGGTGTCTCTGAACCCAATGGTAACAGCCAAGCATAATAGCATCAAGGTCCAGTTAATCTCTGGGATGTAAATCTGCCCGTGTATTTTGGATGATGTGTGCACTATTTTGACTCGGGGAAAGCAACCCAGAGCAGAACATTGTTTTATAATAGAAAAGGTTCCTGTTATAATAGCTTGGCTCCCAACAACTGCAGCAAGTATGGCAATTACCAGTACCGGCCACCTTAATTTCTCTGAAAAGAAGATTTTGAGGATAATTGAGCTAACTAGCCTGTAGAAACTCTATGATATTGACAGCCATGTCTTAAGATCTCAGACTACATACCTGGTACAGAAACGTAAAATCCAATGTGGTAGTCATTCTGAATACTATGATGTTGCGAAAGATAAGCAGCCTGACCCATGTATGCAAGGATTAGTGATGGATACACCATCGTTGTGAAAGCAATCTGCAAAACCACAAGCCTCTATTAAACAATCCTGCAGTTTACCACAAAGGTAAAATATCTATGCTTGACTATTTTACTCACTAGCTTTGTTGCTTACAACATGTATTGCAGCCAAGAAGTAGTTGATTAACTAACTAAAAAATAGATTGAGAATAATCATGAGAAAGCCAATGCTTCATAAATTTTAGCCAATGAATCTACAAACAATATCTATTTTCTGACAGCAGATTCTTACTCTTTTAATAGTAGAGAAGGGGTAATAAAAGCAAAGAATGTTTCATCAACCAAGAATTTACGATTGATTATACAGTGAAGATGCACAATGCTTTAGCCTGGCACATGAAAGCACAGTTGACATATATAGAAAGCTAAATGAGGTGTAGTTACTTCAAGTTGACTCCTCTATAGACTTGGCAATATGAGCGAATCCTCGACAAGAAAGCAAGACTACCTATGCTAAAGTGAAATTACACAATGACTATGACATCCGAAGCAAAAAGAAGAAAAAAATATTTAATGTCAAAATCCACAGACTATGAAAGGTTTAGATGTATAAATGTCTAAGCCAAGCAGCCAACCTATACAGAATTATGCTGCCATAAACTGAGTGCCTTGAAGTTATAAATCTTCTATTCTATGAGAGCAGTATACCTGTATTGACAACTGGGAAAAATGTCCTAGATCAGCAAACATAGCTTCTGAACCTGAATAGAGGACAAATGTATTATGTTATTACAGGAAAAAAAAAAGGAAAAGAAAACACAAAGCGACCAACAATAAATTGCAATAACTAAACAAATCAGTCAACAAACTTGCCTGTTATGCACAGCAGAATCCCGCCCAATGACATCCAACCTCCTCTTTGGGTTTTCTTCAGGAATTTGTACATGTAATATGGAGACAGTGCTTGATAGACCCGAGGGTTCCAATAAAAGATATTATACAAGCCAATGGAACTGATGCACAAAAGCCATGTTATCACCACAGGTGCAAACAAGAACCCGACCCTGTGGGTGCCATAATGTTGAAGGGCAAACAAGCCTATCAGTATGATACAAGCAACTGGAACTTCTATATCTGCAAAAAGACATAGTTAGGAGGTCGTTTTCCATGTCACTTAATGAAGAATTTTAAGAACATGCATTAGCTTTAAGTGATAAATTAATACCAATTATCTTGACTGTATCACAACTCAGCTCATAAAGAGAGAATCTTGACTAAGAAAGGGCTGGAACATAAGACATCAAAATTCTTGTTTGGTAATACATCATCCTCTTTTGTCAGGCCAAATTATGCTTTCTCGAATAAAAGAGTTTGTTGATCTTGCCCATGCCATGAAGCTCCATATATTCAATGTACTTTAAGGAAGCCTGTGCCAGCACTTCCAGAATTTACAGCAACATTAAGCTATGCCTAATGGGAAATGTTACAAAGGCCTTGAAGTCTACAGAATTCAACCGTCACTATGATCAACTTTTTGCAGCATTGTCAATACCAAACATCGAAGGAATGATCAAATGAATATGGTTTTTAATTCCCAACCAGAAACCATGCTTCCCAGCTTTTCATGATTTGAGAATACCACACATCTACTTAAACTCAACGCATGAAGCTCTTAAAAGTGTATTGTCCACCACAAATGAATATTTGGCTGTGTGCTACCCACTAGTAAAAGGTTTTGGCATTTCTTAATGGTGAGGCTCCTAACTCTTAAGATCGCATATGTTCAAGTTGAGTACATGCTGGTCACAGGCATACCTTTCTCAAATGGTAGTAGGTACCAAAAAACTAGGTGAACATCAGATTTTACCTATTAACAGGTGACTTTTACCCTAGTGTTAATACGCTCCAAGCAATTGCACATTCCGCCTGTGAAGAATATTTTATCATTGATATGCATGTACTTAATAGTTTACTGATATTTTCCTGCTGCAATAAAAGACTTCAGTTGGTTCCCTGTCACTAATCCTGTTTCTCTCAAATATCATTGATAAGCATGTACTTAAGAGTTTACTCATATTTTCCTGCTGCAATAAAGGACTTCAGTTGGTTCCTGTCACTTAATTTTCAGAAGTCCCTAGGTATCCTGTTTCTCTCAAACTACTTTCTCCTTTCAAAATGAGGGCATGAAAAGAGAAAAGAGAGCTGGCACAAGTTCGGTGATAGTTGATATTTGTAATGAACTCATTTCAACAAAAATTATGACTAGGATCAGAAGTTTTTGTCTTAGTATACGTTCGACGTACAAAAGATAGAGTTCAAAATGATGGATCTTAATGAAGAAATGAATAGTTAGAAACCAAAAACATTATTTAAGGCAATACGAATTAAGCTTACACTTGTGATGCTCTTTTGCAGTGGCCAGTTCAACACCAGAAACTGCAGAAAAAACTGCATAGAGGAACATACGTGTAAACTCGTTGAAGAAATACAACAAAATAGAATCGCTCAAAATTAAGCAGGGGAAGAACCTTAAAATTAGAAAATACCTGAAATAGCAGGTGTAAGAATACCATCACCAATCACCATACAAGCTCCAATTAGAGCCAATACAAGCAAAAATCTCTGCAGCACTCTATGCTTCTCAAGAGTGGATTTCAGCCTTGCCCCAAAAGTAGTTGGGGCAGGACTTATGATATCTTTCTTGTAGCTTGACAATTCTTCATCAGCCGACTGACAATTAGGCAATGCATTCACTCTGGCATGTCTGCATAGCAGTGAATACAGAGCAAATGTGCCACCTTCACCGTTATCATCAGCTTTGAGCACAATGAAAACATACTTGAGCAAAGGAACTAAAGTCAGTGTCCAGAACACAAAAGACAGAACCCCAAAGATTTCTTCGTTGGTCTCTGAATGCTTAATATCTTCAGCGAAAGTACTCTTGTAAACATACAATGGTGAGGTACTTAAATCTCCATAAACCACACCTAAACTCTGATAAGCCAGTGTTAAAACAATTCTCCAAGACTCTTTCTGCAACCAAAAAGAAATTCCCAAATAACCAATCACAAAAAATCCAAATGGGATCCCTTTAAAACCAATAAAAATCCAAATTTTAACTGGAAGGAACTCACCTTGACAGGATTTTGAAACACCCCAGTCTCCAGATCCATGATAAGTTCTCAAATTTTCAAGAAAACCATTTTCTGCAAAGAAACTACTCAGTAACTAGCCAAAGGCCAATACCCTCCCTAGTGAGGAACTTTCAAGAGATAAACACACGCTGACACGCACAATATCACACGCCAAATTGTATAACACCAAGACTGGATTTTTTTATTCAGTTAATTAGGACCATGTACTCCAAAGATACAGAGCAGTTGAACAACCCCCTATTTTAACTCGAAGGAAGTAGAAAGCACGAAAAGCCACAAGCAAAAGTGTTTCTGCTCTTAAAGAAACTGGAATCAAAGCATCAAGATTTTAGAATATTTTGGCATTTGACGCTGAAAGGAGTTTTCTCTTTGTTGTTTGCTTTGCTTGGTTGCTTGTTGGTTTGTGGGATTTTACAGTTTTTACTTCAATGGTTTGTGTCTTTTTCATGTAAATTTTTGTTATTTCTTTATTTTTGGTATGTATATTTGTTTTCTTATTATTTATTTTATACAAGGGATGATCTCAGTCTCGGACCGCTTGGCCCATGAGAGGGAAAGTGGAGGGTGTCAAGCATCAACGTGTACCATGAAGTGAATTCAAGTAGAGCAGGCAATACAGGTATCATCAGATGGAGGAATGGACGGATGGAAATTGGATAGATAGATAAAAAAAACAAGTGGAAATAGGAAATGTAGTTTTGGTAGTTAATATGAATAAATCAAGATGTAGAGGCAGAAGTTGAGATGAGATAGGGATGCTGTGTGATTTATTTAGTTGACTCTTTGTTGCCAGGAAAGTGATAGGTTCCTTGCTGTTTTATTACTGGCAAAAGTAAACAGTTAGTGTGTTTGGATTGTAAATTATTTGAGATATTTTTACTATAGCACTTTTCTTTTTATAACAGTGTAACTATTAATGTGCTTGTCCACAAGTTATGAAATGGTAAAAAAAAAACATTAAATGTGAAAGACTAGTTTAATGAGGTAACCTTCTAATGGTTAAAGTCTCTTTTTCACCCCACACTTCTAGTACAAACACCAGTAGTATGGTGAAAGACGCGTGTTACACGATTTTCTTAATTTCATTTCGTGGAAAGACTTTAGTAAAGAAATTTTGGCTTTTGAATTGAATTTTTTTTTTTTTGCCATTGACAATATGTATATTTCTTTACACTAGTCAGTCTAAATACATGTTATCAGGATTAAAACAACGAATTTATATTTGAATATAAATATTACGTGTCATGTACTCGTAGTTAATCTTTTTCATGTGGATCCTAAATGACGATTATATTCTTAGTTAGTTTGCGTTTGTGTAATGCAATTTTTACGTAGACAGGCAAATCTCGTCCTTAATTTGTTAAAATTTGTTTTTCACAAGAAATTCTAAAATGTAAATGATAATACAGAAACTTATTTCATGTCCTCGTGTTTCTTTCCTCTCCCTTTTTTAATTTTTTCCCTTTTTCCTTCTAATATTAGGAAAAGTGCAGCACGTTACCCTCAAATCAACAGATAAGGCTTGGATTATTGGCCCCTCAAAAATAAATAAACAATGAACATAATGACCAGTTAGTTTCATGTGGGTTGGTCTCTTCCACGAAGTAACTTGGATAATTAATTAGCATTTAAATCTATAAATGCGGTACAGTGAGGATCTGCCGACCTATTTGGTGTAGTAGCATTATTTCGTTTGTGCAACATTTTTATCACTATACTAATACTTTAGTTAGGTACGTAGAATACTAGTTTTGGCGGATAAATTTTTGGCCAAGTTTATTTGTTATAATTTTTTAAATAATTTTATTTACAGTAATCTTAAAAAATTTCTCAAAATTTTTAAACTATACACTTCAAAAATTTTCCTACAACCTCTACAATAAATTATAGTAAAGTTTTAGATAAACATCCAAAAAACTCATTTGCCAAACGAGGCCATAATTTTGTTAGGTATGTAGTGCAACTTAGTTCGAAACATATAGTTTACAAGTTTATTAATGCTTATCAGCTTTGGCCTTAAAAAAAATGCACCCTTTAGTATAAATGCTAGATGACGTCATATATCTATATATGTATGTAACCAACAAAAGCAATAAACTTGACTGATCAATAGAAGCAATAATATATTTTATCCATACATACAAAAGCAGTATGGATGGACTTTATTGATCAAGAAACAAGCGTATGCACAAGTTCTTCTTCTCCATATTTTATTCTCCATTAGCGTGTTCGATGCCTTCATGCATGTACCTTCCACCTTCCTTCTTAGACAGTCAAATGGAGATTCTGGGAAATGTCACAAAAGATAAAATACTTGATTAATCAAAAACAATAAGTAGATCACGACTGTCTAACAAATTTTGTAAGACCAAAGGGAGTACAATCATTGAGACAATTATTAAGTGGCTTTCAAGGGTAACATCAAACTCCACGCTTAACTTGTTAGTTTGGATTTTATATACGAATGCAAATCAAGGACAGGACCCGATCAGCAGCCATACCATACGTGATCGGGTTCAAGCAATCAAGTAAATAATTGAGTTTGAGTTGGTAGATAATCAATTCAAAATCTTACTCATATCCTCTTATATTCTATACAATGAATGTTAACTATTTATATCAAAACATATATATATTGATTCCATACTCTTTCTGTACTAAATAAGTAGTATGTGTTAATATGAAATATGCAGGTCAGTTATGCATTATGTCATTGGATAAACTGGCTTCAATCTAAAATCTGAATAGCAAAAGTAAATAAATAAAAGCTTTAATTAAAATGAAAAAAGGGCAAACCCTTGATTATGTGTTAGTGAAAAATTCAACTCTATGTGTAGTCTCGGCTTCGCATTAGAAATTTAGAGTACGCTGTTTATATTTTGCGAGTGTGTCTATTGTTAAATCTGACATGGTATGAATACCATTGCCAAAAGGAAAACATTTTTCGATAAAAATCAAAAGAAAACGAAACGAGAAAAGAGAAGGAAAATAAGGAAATATATATATATATATACAGGTCCATTTAGTAATTATTGAACTCAAGGGCAGTAGTATATGGAAGTTAGTCATGAACAAGGGTCGATAAGTAAAACTAAAAGGGAGAGGCACCACTCACTCACCAAAGGTTGGTGCTTTCTCTTCAATGCATACTAAAGAGTCTGAGTGGTTTCCTACTAATAGCAATATTGACAATTCATTCTTTTCTTGTCAATTTTACTTTCCATTCTTGAATGATGAGTTCACCATCCTTGTTTTAAAGAGGGTCCCCGACATGCTACGTATTCTTACAAGTTAGCTCGTACGCAGGGGGTACTCCGTACTTGTATCACAATTATAGAAACAATAGATAAGGTATAAGCTAACAAACACGGAACTTTCAACTTTCGAGGAGGACCTATGACGTAATACGATCAATCTTGTCTGGCTTGTTTTAATGAAGTGAAAACTGAGTCAGGCCAATGACCTCGCCCCTTTTTCTTTTTCACCACCCCCTCGCCAATCCAACAGCATTTGTCTCCTCTTTCTTCATCTAACTTGCCGTCGCATGATCAGCTGCCGGAACATAAAACACATTTGACCAAAACTTGGATAGAATTGACTTATTAGATCTAGTAATCCAAGTTTCATCGCATTTTTATTGTGCATTTAATGCTTGAAGGGTGTAACAAATTTTAAGCCGCTCAATTTAATTTACTGGATTTATTCAAGTTTTTGCCAACAACACTATTCGAGAATTTTTTTTCCCTTGCAAGTTCGTTTGAAAATTTCATAAAATGCTAGTAAATAGTTAATTGACAATAATGTTCAGAAATCAATAAAATAAAAAGAATCGAACGTAAATTTTTTTAAAAATTTCCAATCTAATACAGGATGTGAATTTATAAATGTGTTTCGTCTATCTATTGGCTTCAACAAAGGGCAAAAACAGACAGGAGTTTAAAAAAAAAAAAAAAAAGTGTTTCGTCTATTTATGTGCGCGCGTCCAACAAAGGGTGATGTGACTACATAGAATGATAGGAACCTACCTTAATTAGCTAATTCAATGTTCAATTACTACTATTAGTCTGGGAGCCGGCCGGCCCAGCCGGGAGGGTTGATTGTTCAAAAGAGCGTGACGTGATATTCAACGAGTCTGCAGGATTGCTCCTGTTCAAGACATATTTTGCGGGACATCCATTTTATATCTCAACCTATTACATCCGGCCAGCTTGCTTTACAATTGTCTTACCATTCAAAAAGTTATAAGGGACAATATCAGAGAGATTTTTCTTAATATCACTTAACACACTTAAAATTTTAAAAATATCACTTATCTTCTTTATTTTGTTGTTTGCATTACAAAATTAATAAAAATCCCAAACAACCCTTTTGCTCATTTTGTTAAATAAAAATATTCCTAAACCACTTTGTTTACTCTAGAAAAAAAAATCACCACCTAAAAGATAATCTCTAATTATACCATCACATCAAAAAATTATTCTTCATAAAAAATTATATTTGCAGCAATTATATACTTAAAACTGATTTTTTTACGAACCTTATTTTTTCCCAACCTTTTCTCAATCAGTGGTCTAAACCTTTAAGTTGTACTAAATCATTATGAAAGTCAACTCATGATAAACAGAGAAATCATACCTCACCTTATCGTAATCACAAAAAGAAAAGGACAATTAAAATTCAATTTATTACAATTTACAAATAAAAAATCGCATAGTCATCCAAAAAAATGAGCAAACAAATAATGTTGGAAAAAGGGAAAAGAAGAGAAAGCGACTTTTGATTCCTTTTCTTTAATTTTTGGGCTCTATTTATTTGATATGTGAATTATGTACGAATGAGGGTTGACATAGTCATTTTGCAATTATTAGGAAAAGTAAGTGATAATTTTAAAATCCTATGATGCTAAGTAATATTAAAAGAAATCTCAGGGGAGGTTTCTCATATAATCCCAAGTTATAAACTATATTTCCTCATTCATGTGAAAATAAAGGGATTGGTGTAAACTTTTTTCGTGTCATTTTATGTTCGCAAGAAATTACCCTTGAAAACTATCCAGCTCCAACTTCCAACGTATCCTTCTTCCAGCTATATGTATTTCTTATTATTTTGCTTACTATTAAATAATTATTTGTGTATACAAGGATTGTTAGATAATCAAAGAGGCAAGCAAAATTAAGATCCTAGTGTGGGGCGGCCAATTTGAGAACACAAATATCCATATGGTTACTTTATAATCAAGAGGATGGTACTCCATGATCATATACAAAATCGTAATATAATTTTCTTGCAGGGCCCATGATTCAGTTAAGTTCTTTATTTCGTGAATTGAATGTGTTGAAAGCGACGTTCAAAAGGAAAAACCCACCCGAAGAACCTCTTATTTTTCCTTTGTGAATGAGGTATTGTGGCCAGAAATTTGTGAAGCAAAGATAAGTGCCACTTTTTCTTTGTTTTGGTTTCTCTCTTAGCTACCGTGTCCGACCTTTACTTTGTTTTGGATTCTCTCTTAGTTACCGCGTATGAATTCTGAAGAAACAACAGCTCAAGAAATTCTGAAGATGATGGAGAAAAATGAGTATAAAACAGAAGACGCGCATCTGATTAAACTTAGTTTCACCCCTCACAGTGGAAAAACAAAAAAGGTTTCTCCATCTCTGAACATCTTTGTCAACCCCCACTATTTACCATTTTTTTTTGGGAAATATTTTATCGAAATGATTAGACATCAAAGTCATTGAGTGTGTTTAGATTGAGATAATTTGAAACAAAATAATTTACTTCACAAATCCCAATCATCTTTTTATCTCACATACATCACATCACAAAAAATGTTACAGTAATTATCTTAAATAAATCATCCAAATAAATTCTTATCCAACTCTCTTTAATTGTTTAATTTGGGAGGAAAATTCAACTGCTATCTGCTACGTAAGGTAATCCAAACAAGGCCTATAATTAATTTCCACTTTCCTCTAAAATCAACCAATTAAGGAGAGGTGTCTAAGACTGAAGTCACTCGGAAAATATCTATGGTTTCCCAGAATTACCAACTCGAAATCGCACAACTTTTTCAACAATCGTTATTGGTTAGCCAAAAGAGAAAATTTATCAACGACGAGGACAAGAATCATCTGGAGGAAAAGGACCAAAAAAATTAAAAAGAAAGCAGTGCAGGTGGGATGCAATAAGCCAATAAAGCTATAAGTTGACGAGTTTTGCTGGAAAGAAAAAGGGTCCAGCATCAGGGAAATATGACGCGCCAATGATGGGGTGCGATGCACGAAACCACAGGCAGCGGTGGAAAATGGCGCGTTATGGGTAACAATATACCTGTCTGGAGGTCAAATTAATATCTACAGCAAACAAAAGATTGAGAATTTGCACCCACCTTTCCTCTCACTTTATACGCGCTCTCACTACTCGGTGGATTGTGACAGCTCCTTTCACTTTATAAACAAAATTGTGGTTCGACTGCTTATCACTCCTTTTAATCAGTATTGATTGAGAATTGACTAACCCCACGTCGGAAAGAGCAAAACGACGTAGTAGCACAGTATAAAGCTCCTGATTTCCGATGCTTTTTACTATTTGTGGCTGGCTCTCCCCAAAAAATCGTAATGCACTGTGCTTTTGGACATTATTATGATTTGGGCAGCAGATTATTTAAAATAATTATTATAAAACTTTTTACGACGCGATGTATATAAAATAAAAAAATAAATTAAAGAGATGTTTATGATGCATGAAAATGATTTTTCACGAATAATACCCATCCAAACAAGACAATATATGTATATCATCTCATTTTTTCCCCAAGAATAAGAGAATGGGATATTTTCTTCATCTTTAGTGCTTTCCTTCTATTGTTGAATTTAGGACAACTAGGGAAATTGTTCGTTTGCTTGGCCATCTTTATCTCTTCTTTCCCCACCTCTCTCTCTCTCTCTCTCAAAATGCGTCATCTATTTGTTCCAATTCCTTCACAATTCAAACATTAATGAGTGTGTTTGGATTACACATTATTTCATCTTATTTACACATATTGATTTGCTTGCATCATCAACACATTTTTCAATCATATTTTTATTTCACATACATCATATCAAAAAAAAATGCTACAGTATTTTTTCACAAAATTATCTCAAATAATTTACAATCCAAACACACTCATTGCTACTTCATGCATTGTGCAAGTTTTGATACAAACCTTGGGTTAATGTTTCACTGGGGGCACTTTAGTTAGATTTTTTTTTTTTTATTTAGCACTAGGTTGTCATTCTCAGAAGATGCACAAGTGGGCTTATCTCTAATTGACTTATCTAATTAACTTAATGTGATACAAAGAAAATTTGGAGATATGCCAGAAAACCCTATAATAGGAAATTTCGTATCCCCTACACTTCTGCTGGGAATATATTAATGTTACGTTTAAACAATAGTCTCTGGGGGGGGCATGATGATGGTGTTAATCACTCTCTTCTTTCTCAGGCTACAGACAGACGGTAGTGTGGATTAGAACTAGTCTTAAACTATTGGCGGAAAAAGATATCCAATGCATTAATTGGTTATGACAAAGACATAATTAGGTGAAGACTGTGTTATTGTTATGCAAGGCCGGTGAGTTTGTGGTGCACATAATTTGGAAATAGCTAATAATTAATAGCATGGAAGATGAAGCATTCCTTTTGGCCATGCACGTTTGGTAATTGACATGAGGGTGCAGTTATGGTCAAGTTTTATTTTCTTCATGAGGATCACAGATTATTTGGCCCCATGCTAGCTTATGTGATGTGCTATATTTACCAACTACTAAATCATTGTCCTTGAAGATCTTAAAGCATCTTCTTCTGAAAAGGAGGACTGGAATGTGTTTCCCCTTCCCATCGAGAAATCTAATACTTTTCCTTTTTGTGGAAAAATAAACATGTAATAGAGATCATTTGTGCTTACTCCGGTTTGGAAGAAAATTTACTCCTGAGTAGGTTGAAATAAAAAGTGAACAATCCCATTCAATCGTTAGGTATAACGTTGGAGCCACCAAAGAGCAAAAGTCTATGCTTGGAGCAGTGGCCAAACATTGGACAATCATGGGATGGTCCGGCATTTCGTTGGTCGACCTCCATTTCGTTGTTGGGAATTTCTTTTGCCCTACCTCTCTTTTTCAAGAAAATTTTAGGTATACCATGATCCGGCTTTTAGACAAGTTCGGTGATATTTAAAGATAAGTGAGTATAATAAAACAAGAATGCTTAACTTTAATAAATGGAAGTGATGGGTTCGGCTTAAGCCTGCTCATATATAGGTAAGGATAGGGAATGCTTCTTTTGGTTGTGACAATAAAAAATATGTCTAACAAGATGCGCTTTACGTTTATAGTAGAGAAATTTGGTCATGCATGTTCTAGCTACAAACACGTTGTGATGTATCCTGACTTTCCTGGGCCTTTTACACACAAGTACTTGGTGAGTCACACTTGTGTGTGTGTGCATATTTTACGAAAAATAAATAAAATAGCAAATTAGTTAGAGTAAAGGAATTAATCACAGAATAGTAGGATTTCTAGCCTTTTTTTTTAAAAAAAAATTTGAAGTTGATAGAAAGACTTGGAATGACTATAGTTAGTGGATAAATATGGTGGTAACAATTATGTACACATGGGAAGTATACATAGAGCATGAGATCGTTGCATAGCACTCCATCTTGTAAGGGTAAAATTGGGATGACATAATTTTTTAACATAGATTCTTGATACTAGTGGTTTAACGCGCACTCGATGCTAACATAAATAAAATGTGGAAATAGGCTATTATTTAGCAAGAGGGGTAGAAAGAAGTATGATACTTAGTTGTTACGCATGAAGTGTAATTTAAGAAGATTAGCTTTCAATTTACACTAACAAGGCCCTCTCCTCCCTTATACGATATATAGTATAGATAGATGTTAGAAAAAAGTATTTTTATGAGTAGTTGTTAGAAACTCGGGTAACCTTTAAAGTTTGAGTTATTATTAAGAATCAGAGATTTTGGGTTTAAATTCCGTCTTAAAAAAGAACGCAAAACCTACGACCACGGATGTTGTAAATCTTGATGTTGCTTATATGTAAAGATGACTAAGAGAAAGCAAGTATTTCAGCTAAATATCAATTAACTTGTGATTTAGTTAGGAAAAAAAAAAAAAAAGGAGGAGAACCCGAAATAAATGGAAGGCACGTCCAAAACAATAGGTGTCTTTTCTGAAAAAACAATGAGAACAAGTCCAAATGCCAGCCGACTGGAATGAATGCCAGAAAAAAAAAAAAAATCTTGGCTGTTACCTAAAATTTGCGTGCCGGCATGGCATTAGGATTACAGCAACCTAATTTTTATGGGGAAGTGGCGGTGCTGTGTGACTAGCCTCAGGAATGTTCTTGTTCATTCTTATACTTGCACGGACGCCAAAAGAAGTCGAGAACAATGCAGCAAAAAGCTCATCACACGTGGTGGACTACCTTCACTCAGATCCACCCTTTAGACGGTGGTTCAATCTTATGACAAAGACCAGCTGCTTTGTCTCTTTATCCGCTGATAGGCCCTCTTCTCTCAGAAAATTCATGATGGTGGGCTACCGACGAATAGATGCTATTTCCCCAATGGCCACAATTATAAGAGGACAAAACTGATTCGGGATAATGATGCTTCAAGAAATCACCCTGTCTGGCAAAGCCCATACCATTAATGGAGCTAACTTACTCCCTCAGCAACTTGGGTTACAAATTTCAGTCGAATACGAAAACCGCTCCAGCCCCACCCCATCCCCATACCCACCAAAAAAACAAAAAAAAAGTCTTACAAATGCAGCAGCTAGAGAATGTCAGTGACCTTTTTTAGTGCTGCTGCCATCTAAGATTTTGGTCTCTTCACGATTTTGAAGGATGTATGATGCATGCACGATCCCTTGTATTCGCATCTTTGAATGGGAAGTAATTCACGAAAGAGAAGCCAAAAGAAATCTATGAACCTAATCAGCAGTTATATGCAGAAGCATGAGGCGTATATCTTTGTTTTCCTGACTACTACATAAGAAAGATGGAACTATGGACGACATGCCCCAGCGTGCTTCTTAAGTTTAAGATCATCAATCAAAATGCAACACAGCCACAATCAAAATGCAGCCCAAAAGTACAGGACAGCAAGGATGTCTCTTGGGGTGAGTTGCGAGAATCATGCTTTGCATACTTGATACACGTAATCTTGCACTCATACCTTGCAGAAGCCAACATTAGTGCGAGGGAACATGCATTTATACAGTTTGGACCCAACAGAGACATTGGGCGTATCAATATAGCAAATAATAGTAAGTAGTATCTCTTCACTGGCCTTACTCAACTTTCAAACAATATTACACTTTCCAGACAATCTCTCGTGCCTCTAAAAAAAAGAATAGGCACAAAGATTCCAGAAAAGCTTTGCCAAATTGAAATCAAATTAAGCTTCGTAGAGTATCAACATCAGACCATATATGTCATCCCTACTGCATTATGTTCGTGTGAGGAACTCTCATAGTTGCAGCACCTCCTCTGCAGTTCCTCCTCAGGAACCCATAGAAGTAGTTTATGAAAAGTTTCTTGATGAACCAAGAGCTTTTCTTTGCTCTCACATCACCGTGCCCAATCAAGTATGTAAATCCTGAATCAGTGGCTTCCTTAAGGTCCGACAGCTTCATACTCTAGACTAGGATCTTCATCTACTGACATGACAACTGGCTGGCAGTGCAGGAACAGACTCTTGTGACGACAAAGTTTCTGCTTCTTCCAGCCTCTGGTCATTGCATCAATGGGATCCTGAGCTCCCCAATACCATCGCCATCCTGTGGTCCAGATTCCCTTGACATTCATGGAAATGCTATCAAACTCGGGTTCTTGCAGACTGCTCTCCAGTGCAAACTCCTGAGCTTCCTTTCTCAAAAATTTCTCAAGGCTCTCCACAAGAAGCTGCTCAAATGCATTGTGATCATCTTTCCTCACATCTTTATACCCATATCGGGCAACACATCGGAACATATGATAATCTTTTGGACAAACCCTTCGAAACAGAAATCTTTCATCCTGAGGTACAACCGGCACGGGGACATATTTAATGCAGACGAACACAATTGTGGAGTGGATGGCTGGAAGTTCAAGTAAGAACCGCCCAAAAACAGAGGGAATGCTTGAACGAGTTCATTATAAAGTAATCCAACACCTGGCACTCTTACAGTTCCTAAGGTAGACCCAAGCTCAAGCATGAAGTCCATTGAGATCTTCTCTCGAACCTCACTCTGATACTTCAGTACACTTCCATAGTTCCAGGTGTACATTATACAAAGAAAGAAAGTGGCAAAGACAAGTGGAAGCCAACCCCCCTCCGTGATCTTGGATAGAACAGCAGACAAGTAAATGAGCTCCACAGTTCCAAATACAAGTGGAAAACATAGGGCCAGAAACAAGTTAGTTTGCCAAATCAGAAGCATCACGAGTGTCACCAAGCTAGTGCTGACAATCATAACACCAACTTCAGCAATGCCTGCAAAGAATTATTGACAATTTAATTTTATAAGCCTTGCAAACTACATGTATATACATGTATGCACATTGGCAACACTGATCGCAACCGTAAAGTGGAAAAACTAGAAGTTAGCTGAAATTTAATGGTTAAAGGCCATGCTGAAGTAGAAAAAGCAAACTCAAACGTCAGGTCTATGTAACAGGGTTTTAGTCTGCACTGAAGTATGAAAGATTTTGTGCAAACTATAGAAGCAGTAAGAACAATGAAAAACTCAGTCATCTACTGATAGATAACCACTCTGGCTCCAGAAAGGGAATAAGTTGACAATTCAGAGAAGAAACCAGCTGGCAGTCTTCACATCAAAATAAAAAGTCAATGTGCACTTTTAGATCACTTGCAGAAAATGGATGCTTCCACATGATGCTGTGGTTCGGAAAGACAGCAAATTTTCAAATTAGGATGTCTGTAAACAAGATTTTCTGATTTAAATTTACAAAAATGCTTTAGTACTAATTTTATATGGGCTTTTAGGGAATTTATGTCACTTCAGTCCATAAAACCAACTTTTAGGAGATGAGATAATTGAGTATGAAGAACCAATCTGAAAGCTTAAAAGAAGAAATCTTACCATATGCATTAGCTATATCTGTAGTGCTCCTAAAAGCAGCAACCACAAGTATACACATAATCATCAGAAACCAATTGATTACAGGGATATAAATTTGGCCCATCAGTTTCCTTGAGGTGTGAACTATCTTCAACCTGGGAAAGCATCCAAGAGCCATGGATTGCTTGATGCATGAAAATGACGCAGATATCATGGCCTGACTGGCAATGATAGCAGCAATTGTGGCTAACACAAAAACTGGCCAGAAAAGACTCTCTGCTTGTTCACAAAAATGGAAATGTTCAAAGGATGGGTACATGAAACAAAAATGGGTATTTAACTATTTGAAAAATGAAGAAAGCACTTTGGATGACACTGGGTATATACATCTCAGCAAGCATTACCTGGGACAGAATTATAAAATATCCTATTAGCTGAATCAGGGTGTCTGCTAAGGTAGGCCGCTTGTCCCATATATGCTAGAAGAAGGCAGGGAAATACCACACCCGTGAAAGCAATCTGGAAAAGTCAGTTACATAACAAAAATAATCTATATAAATGCATCCAAAGAAAAGCTTTATAAGCAGCCAAAGTATAATTGAGTTGGGGTTGTGATTACAGAAACCTGTATCGACTGCACAGAGAAATGCCCTAAATCTGCAAACATAGCTTCTGCTCCTGCAATCATTGAGTACAGTATGCAATTAGGAATCAATTTCTGCCAAGTCAGTGCTGTACTTTGAAACCAAAGAAGTAGACAAACACAAACATTCCCTCAGCCGTTAAAACAAAAATTGAAAGAAAAACAAGAATCATGATAACATGTTTGGGGCTTTCTTAAACATCTATTATGTGCTATTACCGAGCAAAACTTAACCTCAATATAGCAAGAGGAAGATGATCTTGAAATAGGAATGGCAGTCATACAAAATATAACCATCAAAAGAAGGAACGTCGATTGTTCAGCCAGCTGCTTCATGTGATTAACCATGCTATGGGCGTTATCTTCCTTAAATTACTGATTTTGAAATCAAAATCATAGGAATGACTTCTTCTACAATACATTCCTATAAAAGAGTGATTGTGGTTTTGTAGTGAAGCATATAGGATATAGCACTCTTATAGGACAGAGAAAATGGAGAGAATACACGTGCACATGCTAACTTGAAAGGAGATCGAGCGGATACATTACTTTGAATATTCATTTAACCAGTCACATCAGAAATCACTAATTCAGCTGGATTAGTAAAATACACAAGGTTTGGTCTATTGCACATAAAAAAGCAAATCCCCCCCCCCCAACAAACAAATCCACCCACTTAGTCAAGAAAAGGGAGGAAGAAAATGAAAGCATGCAAGTAATGGATAGAAAGAGTACTTGAGAATCTCCATTTATAGTTAATTGCACCTCATTAGCTTTTAGAATTCAAATAGGAGATGAAGGAAGTGATACTAGACAAATACCGCGAAGCAACCAAGGAGAAGGCGAAAGAGACACAAAGGAAAAAGAAGGAAAGGAGAGGATGGCATCTAATCTCGTGACTCATCCAAATCTTTCTGTCCTTACATCATCAGCCATTTGAGTAGGCAAGTCATATACCGTAAATCAAACAAAGTACCTCATTGAAGAGAGGATGATTACCAGACAATCCTTTTATTTCAATTAGTTGCAGGAATCCTCTAATCAGCTCTACACAGTGATGCTCTCCCCAAACTCACATAATAATACAAACTTTTAAATTACTAACTGCAGTATTTTACTTTTATTCTTCCTTTGGCCATAGGATTAATCTTAAAACCTTGTGTTCATCAAACAATGGTGCATCTACTTCCAGAGTCTTCTTCGACAATGATACAACCATGGAAGGAAGGTTTTCTTACATTACAAACCAAGCAAACTCATGGGTCACTTAAAAACTAATTGCAAAAGAGCATTCAGACTTGATTTACCTGTAATGCATAAAACACAACCACCAAGGGCAGACCAGGCCCTACTCGAATTCTTTCTGAAGAAAAGATAGATGTAAGCTGGATTAAATGCCCTTACAACAGTAATGTCATACGTGATCAGGTTGTAGAGTCCAATAGATCCCAAACTAAAGAACCATAAAGAAAGGGCAGGAGCAAATGCTACGCCAACTTTACTTGTCCCAAAACGCTGTATGCTGAATAATGCGATGAGGATAACAATTGAAGTGATAACAAGAGCTCCTGCAAACAGAATCACAAAATCTCAAGAGGGTCAGAAGGTTTCACATGTGCAGCCCACTATGTACTGAGCAGCTGCATCCACGCTTCAAACCTTGGGCACTAATTGCCCCCAATTTGCCATATTACTTGCTAAAAGAAGCCTAGAGTAACTAAAATTTTTTAATCCTAAAATAGGTTATCTGTTTGGGCAAAACACAATTACATGGATGGTTTCAATCTATTAAGCTTGGTTGGCTCATTTCATTATCTTGTGCTACAAGCCTACATATAGAGATGATGAGCACTATACGTATGCTGTTGCAGACATAAAAAGTGAAAGAATATTAGTCAGTTATCAAATTAAGAAGCTCATTTACCTGTGCCAAATCCCTTGATTTCACCTTGCAGACCACTCACAGCAGACATGACTGCAGAAAAAAGTATTTTTAGGAGACAAACAGAAGGGCTAGCCGCGTTACACATTATCACAAAATTAAGTTTATTAGTAAGCTGTAAAAAAAGCATAACATCATTCTAAGCATCCTAATACATGGAACATAGTTGTCAGACTTGTCCTATGGCCAAATCACCAATAATTTTTTTTTCATTTCTTTAACAGAACCATTGTATTTTGATCTAAGTCAACTAACTTTTGCTTGGTGCATCATCATTAATGCGTTATTTTTTCTCTATATTCAAGAAAATTAATGTTTCATGACTGACCTCAGGGACTTACCTCAGTACCAAACTTTAAATGCATCTTAAATATATCAAGTGAACTTATCCTTACATCGCTTCTATTTCAAGGAGTATCAAAATCATCTAACCTATGAATTAAATTCCTCACTCCAAAGAATAGCTTTCTGATCTTGGATCCTTCTTCCCCGTTTATTCTTACAGAAGTAAGAGAACTATTGAACCAAGAAAGACCAGGCACTTGACAATGTAAGTGAGAGATGGTTCCAGCAAAGTGCATGTGTCATGCTAATAGTTATGCAGTTGGAATTGATCAACATGGATGTTCAATTATTGTGCAACACTGAAGTGTGATTTATTTGACTAATTTATCCGAGAAGGATAATATTTTGCCCACAAGCTAAGCTTACTTGAGGGAAAGTTGGGGTTATGGCTCAGTACCTGATATTGCAGGAGTCAAAATGCCGTCTCCTATTACCATGGATGTTCCTGTCAGAACCAACAGCAATAGGATGGTTTTCAGCAAGGACTTGTGTTCCAGAGCATCTTTTATATTCAAAGCCCTTTCAAGTTCCGGAGTGGGCAGTTTGAGCTTAAAACTAGAGATGTACTCATCAGCCTGCTGACGATTGGGAAGAAGATTAACTTTTGCGTATCTACAGATCAATGAATACAATGCAAATGTTCCTCCTGCCAGTAAATCAAAAATCACAATGAAAAGTCAGGGCTGAAAAGATCAGCAGGTTATACAACAATGAAACGTTTTTATGCAAAAAATACATACCTTCGCCATTGTCATTGGCCTTCAGCACTATAAAGACATACTTCATTAATGGAATGAGAGCAATGGTGTACATCACTAGTGATAGAGCCCCTAAGACATCAACTTCTGACGTGATGGTCACCTTGCTGAACACATCAGAGAAGACATATAAAGGGCTCGTGCCCATGTCACCATACACCACACCAAGAGTTTGAAATGCCAAGGCAAGAGTTTGCCAAAGAGAAGCATCCTGAATTGTTAAAGCAAAAGATTATTAGGCAAAGGATAGAATATCTACTAAGGTCATTAACCCTAATCAGAAATGGTCAACAAAAGATAATACTAGAAGAACTTATGTTTACAGTTGCATCCTTTAGCTAGTAATTGAACTAATTGCCCCTTTCTAGAGTTCTTACTGGATTTCAACCAATAACTTAAACCGAACAATAAGAACTGAAAAGTTTGAACAGCCAAGTAAATAAAGTAGTTTCGTCTAATTAAAATATGTAAACAAGGCAGCAAGGAGAATGTTGTTCTTTCAGGATGTTTTTGTAGAAGTTCCCTCCAATGTCTGCTGGAAATAAAATTGCACTACAAGTCCTACAATAGCCACTGAACTTAGAAGTCAATTTTCTGGATTAATTTAATCAGTTGAATATTCAAAGCTAAGCCACCAACTCAAAAGACAATAAACTATTTTCGTTGATATTGGGCTTCGTGTCTAAATTTTGATTAATATGTACAATTCAGGCTATAGAGGTGTACAGCCACCCCAGAAAGTCACTGAGATAGGAGTTGGAACAAGTGTTGCAAAAGTGTTTTACCCCAAGTTCACAGATTATGGCTCCTAATCTGATAAGGGTTGGAAGAAACACATCCTACTACCTTGAATTAGAGATTGGAGATTGGCATGCAAGAGATAAAAGCTTGATGTGGTTACATGTAGGATGATTTGAGCTTTTGGCCATGATATTCCTATTCCTTTTTTGGCATTTAATTATAAAATCAATGCTTCAACGTTTACCCAAACATGGGACACTTGGCAAGACCGCTACTTCATGTTGCTTAATCTGATACCTACTGTCATGGAGAAATTCTGAATGCCCAGAGATGATCACTTGAAATGTCAGCGGGCTTCTGTACCCAATGCCAATAATGCATCTTACCTCACTAACTGTCACAGAAACCTGTTTAATTTAACACCATATAGATCCTTAACCAAAACAATTCAAGCATGCTCATATATCGCAAAGTTCTTAGCAAAAAGATCAAATTGCATTACATCAGTTGGAAAACAAGTGAAACATTAATTCCAAGTTTGATAGTCATTTCATTTTGTCCTCCCCTCCCAGAAGTGATGCAGTCCTTTTGACAAAATCTTAACTTTGGAAGTAGGAATGACTTTCCTCACTTTTCCAGTGTATCAGCTGAATGCTCAAGACAACTCGAGGCCTAAAAGTTAATCCGCAATTTAAGAGACTTCCCCTGCATGTGATTTGCCATGGGGAAAGTAGTATTTGAACGATGATTGATCACAATATCAGTTTGGGACTTGTAATTGCCCCAGTAAGTAGATTTAAGCCAAGACCAGTCACAGAAATTTTAAGCCTGAAACAGCGTACTCATAACAGACATAGATTCTGCTGATTGTGGCCTTGTTAAATTATATTGCAAGCAGTACAAAACCTTCATTTCATTTCAGATCACAAAAGAATACCAATCCCCACCCAAAACTTTATACATTAGAATAGACTCGAGTATCTTTTCCTAACATGCTTAATTTGAGTTTAATGTTCGGATGCTCCAGTGTCCAAGTACGCTGATGATTCCATTTTACTAATGAAATGCAACTACTCAAAATTAATTGTCAGCACATAGAGAGAAATCTAAAGAACTTAAAATTATGGTGACCTTTTTATGATTGCCATGAGCTCCAGCAATCTCCATAGCTTCAACATCAAAAGAATCAACTCTCTTGGGCTTCTTGACAAGCCTTCTTCTAATAGATCCATACCCTTCTCTAATATCCTGATCCCCACCCAAGGACCAAGGTGGTGACTCAGAGTCCACTTCACTGCCATCCACCCACCTTGACTCCCCACCTCCACTGCTACTAGTACTACGCAACAACCTCACGCTACTACTCTCTTCAATCTCTTCTTTCATGGCTCCTTCTCTGACAATGACTTCTAACGATGAAAAATGGCTCAAAATATCACCTTTCAGTCATTTTCCGACATAATCTGCAAAGCTCACTTGCCAGATTACCCAGCTGTTCGGATAAAGGCTCTCTTAATTGGTTGGTGTAGTTAATCTAGTCAGAATCAAAGTCTTACACGAACCCTTTTGCCTTGAATGTTGCACCAGGAAGGATGAAAGATCCAAACTTTGATTGGTGCCACCGTGGCGGCAATCTGGGCTCTGTATGGGGTAACTTTTTGGTGGTATTATACCAAGAATGGCTTTGATGACCAATGATGAATAACAGAATATGTTCACCATTCTTGGATCCAACGGATGTTAGCAGATGCTAATAGCTCACCCAGTCAGTCGCACTAAATGACAAATTGGGACAGAATTCGTAGTAGTATATTCCACCAATTCTACTTACCACTCTCTATTATTTATTGGTGGAAAATTGGGAATAATAAATAAAAGGAGTGGTAATTAGAAGAAATTTTTTCCCCTTTTCTCCTTTTATCTTATACATACTATTTACCAGATATGCATCGGGCACTGAATTTGGTGAAAAGAATTTGGGAATTTGGAAATCGATTTTTCAAGATAAATATTCAATTATCGTCCAAACTTTAGTTTGATAAATTAGATATTGGTACTTGGATTTTGGCCGAAAAACTGAAAATTCGGTAATGTCAAAATTCAAAAGGTCAATAATAAGTTAAATTATTTTAACCTTCTCTAAAAGAATTGCTACACAAAATAATGTTCCATGTATTTTTTCCAACAAAATGCAATCAATTTAGCTAGTAATACTTCACTATACTATTAGTTAGTAGTTAGTAGTTATCTAATTACTCATTATGAACTAGTATTTAACATGTACAACTAATATTTCTACCAAATATATATATAACTAATATATATACCATTATATTATAAAAGTTTTAGAATTTCGGCCAGTAATCAGTAATTTGATAATATATATTAATATTCGTTTCCAAACTGTTTTAGCAAAAATTATTATATCACTTGTTTTTATAATGTGATGTACGTGAAATAAAAATTTATTAAAAAAAATACGATGTGCGTGCACTTGTTTTAGGTCCATTTTCATCAAAATCACTTTAATAAGCAGTCATGCATCAATATGGTTGGACATTTTCTCCTCCGGTCCTAATCAAATCAATGGCAAATATAATAATTTCTCCAAATATTTACAGTTTATTACTGTAGAGTTTTGAGCATGGAACCATATTGTTGTGGATATTGTTAGCTTTCTGGACAAATATCACGTCTAAAAAGAAAGTGAAAAAATAGGTATAGCTGAAAAGTGCGCTCTTGTTCATTTTTTAGTCCCTAAAAATACAAAGTCTTCATATTGTCTAGTAAAAGGTACTTTATGCCTAACTAAATGTTTTTTCCTTGTGGAATTCCATATGTGTGATTCTACTTCGGATCAAAATTCAAATATCTAAATAATCCTATCACCCTTCAATTTATTTATTTCTTTTCCTACCTTTTGACCCCTATTCTATGATATGATAGTAAAAAGGGGAGAGGTTGCAGCTAATGTGAACAAATTGTGTCATTTTATGAACTTCTAAATTTATATTTAAAAAACCCTAATCACCTAATTATATTTGCCAACATAATCACTCCAAGTATTGTAACTACTAAATTAACTATGACTTTATTTAAGAAAATATTCCTAATAGATCAAAGTTCTTTAATGAAAATTTTACATATGAAATTAATTTACGTAAAAACATAATTTATATATTTATGGAAAATAAAATTATTTCTAAATTGCACAGGCACAACCGAGTAACCATACCAATTAGCCCAGGGCCCAATAAATTACTGGGCCATCCTGGACTTCATAAGATGGTCCAGTTTAAAATGGCCCAAAAATTTAACAGTACAAAACCAACACCCATGCTTCATGCTCGAAGCCCAGCTGTACCAAATCAACAAATTCTCTTTTCAACTTCCCAGAGAGTTTCGTCTTGTCATTTTCTCTCTCCTAGGGTTTTATAAAGATTTTTCTCTATTTCCCCCATCAACTAGCGAAAGCTGCACTCCCACTCTCTGTCTACCTGTAAGCTCTCTTTCTCTTTTTCTCTCTCTGTTCATGAATTCGTAAAAGAGGAACGTAGGAAACGTTTATCTGATTATTCGTACGCAAAGATTCCATGGTGTTTTGATTAACGCTTCGATTTTTTTTATGAAGAGAAAATGTCGAGGGTATACGTTGGGAATTTGGACCAGCGGATGACGGAGAGGGATCTCGAGGATGAGTTCCGCTTCTATGGTGTCCTTCGCAGGTAAATTTCACGGTTTTTTTTTTCATTTTTTTCTAGATCGTCCATTATTTTTGTTTTTTTTTTTAATTCAAGCTTAAAAAAAGGAAGTTGGGTGCCAATGGAAATCTTCCAATGGCCGGTAGTCTAGGGCTGCAGATGAAATTTGGCTTTATATCAATTGGTGCCTTCAGCGGTTGTGTTAAAATGGTTGGTTATTGTCTGTTGAGGTGTTCGATTAATATTTTGGGACCTTGAGTTGGGCCCCCCCGGGGGAGGTTGAGGGGAAGAGAGAGGATACTCAATGCAAGTCTTTCTGCGCAGACACAGGCAAGAATTAGAATATATACAAATTGCAAAGAACAAAAAGAATGGAAAGAATCCCCTAATGATTGGAATAGAAGGTTTGATTTTTGGTCATTTACAAGAACTTCTTGTTAGCCTGTGCTGCCATATTTAAGATGTATGGATTCGGTTGGTTGATTATGTCTGCACATGATTACTGCTTATCATGCTAGACTGACTCTCTCCTAGCTGCTCTACAGTAATTCCTTCCCCAGCCCCCCGCCCCCTGGGTTTCTTCTAGTTTTGTCCTGTTGATGTTTCACTAATTTATCAATGCTAGATGCTTTTCATGGTTTTAATTCGTGGCTTTTTGTGGTACTTTGTTGGTAAAACGAACCCAGTGTATGGGTTGCTCGAAGACCGCCAGGTTATGCTTTTGTTGAGTTTGATGATCGCCGGGATGCTGAAGATGCGATTCGGGCACTGGATGGTAAGCACAATGCAATTTTTCAAAAATGCACTTCAATATGATTTTGATCCTCCTTTGCGTGTAGAAGTTGTATAATTATGTACAATCTAGAATCTCAACGAGGCCTAGTATGGTTTTACAATCCAGGCTCTTCATGTTTTCTTGTTTCAGTGGAGAATTTAGCTGAGATTTTGTGGTCATGGCACTTTTTGTATTGTCTGAAAAGCATGGAGATTTTTTGATGCTAAAATTACTCATAATTATAGGAAAATTGTGCTGTAAGATTAGTGAATCAACGCTAATGTGGTTCTTTTTTCCCATTCCACTTCCTTGTGGTCTTGAAATTTCAGTAGCATGGCACAGTAGTAAACAAAAAAAATGCCATGTTGCAGTAACAATTGTTTTCCATTCCTTTTGTACAGGTGATTCTAAATTGATTTTTGAATTTTTTGGAGTTTTATTGTTATGCTATTTTGCACTAATATTATGTTTTTTGTGGTTTTTAATTGGCAGTGGTAAACCATAGATCAAGTGGGATGTTTGTTTGTTTAAATTCCGTTCAAATGATTTCTCCTGTGGGAAGAGTGATCCTTAGCTGAGTGGCTGTTTCTGTTTTAATTTTCCTAGTCGTCGATTTCAGGATTTTCATTGCTTGAGATTCTCCTCTCTCTCTATCTCCCCCCCACCCTTTAAATTACCTGTTATGCTTTCTTTTATTGTTCTTTAAAATCTTTTGAAAGTTGTTATTTAGTGACAATTCGATTTAACAGGTAAAAATGGATGGCGTGTAGAGCTGTCGCACAACTCTAAAGGAGGTGGTGGAGGCCGTGGTGGAGGCCGTGGTGGAGGCCGTCATGGTGGGGATGATCTGAAGTGCTATGAATGTGGTGAACCTGGTCATTTTGCGCGAGAGTGTCGCTTGCGCATTGGCCCACGAGGATTAGGTAGTGGAAGACGTCAAAGTCCGAGCCCTCGGTATCGTAGGAGTCCAAGTTATGGGAGGAGGTGTGTTTATTAAGTTTTATTAATGTCAAAGTTCATGAGCTGCTCCATTTGTATTTTTGTTTAAGCACATGTTGAATTCTCACTTCCAACTGATTTCTAAAAAGCAATTGCGCTGACTTACTGGAAAAAGTTCTACAGCATTCGGTAATATGTTTTGGTTTTTCTAGCCAACAATTAGCATCCTTTTAGGTTTTAATATCACATATTGTATTGGTCATTCTTGCATAAAATTTGTAGAACTGCATTATCTTTTTTGGCTCAGTGTTGTTGAATTTTAAGATCATTATAATTTTGTTCCGTTTTTTGTTTTGTTTGCGTCATGTATGATTTACATGGGGATGGTGATAGTTGTAAATCAAAGGTTATCTATGGAAAAAGTTGGAATGAAGTTTGTGGAATGGCAACTCAAATACATATAGGGGTTTGTTGTTGCTACTGATTTGTACAACAAGAGTTCTTGCTGCTTATGGCAGGAGTTACAGTCCCAGGAAAAGATCACCGAGGCGCAGAAGCATATCTCCTAGGCGAGGGCGAAGCCCCAGCAGGTCTCCTGATAATCGCCGTGGTCATCGGGATTCACCTCATGGTAACGGGTATGTGAGATTGATTATTAGACATGCTCATAGAATCTTTCTTTGTTTTCTTATCATTATGTAGTCACTAGTAATTTTTTTCCCCCTTGTGCAGTGTATCACCTCGTCGTGGCTATAGTAACTACAGCAGATCACCGGCCCATCGTCGTGGTCATCGTGAATCACCCTATGCCAATGGGTATGTCATGTGCTTTGAGATCTACATTATGTGGTTCCACTTACTTGCGTCCTAGCTAGATAATATTACTCTGCTTGAACTGAACTGAAATTTGACCAAGGTTGAGCCAGAGTTGCTGTCTGGTTTGAGGAGCTGCTAATATGAGCCCAACTTTAATCTAATCGAAGTTTAATGTGTTTTGCAGGGATTGATGACAGAGGAGTATCAGACTACCAGCAGGAGGGATGTGATTTTTCTGCATTTTAGGCTGATAGGCTTGATGAAGAACAAGAATAGTTATAATTTAGTTAATGACTGGTCAATGGATGTCTTCGAACTTGGATTTTGGTTTTGCTTCTGCTGCATATAGATGCCAAAAAGTAATGCTTTGCACTGCACTTTGCCGTCGACTTGCTCTGTTCGGCTTACCAAAATCCTGGAGGTTTATTTATATTGAAAAAAGTTGCTATTAATCCGTTTTTAAGTGCTATAGTGATAAATGTGTCCTAAGATGCTTATACTTTTCTTTTTTTGAGGTATGATTTCGGCTAAGACTGCATCGCTCTGCATCGTATCGCCTCTTCTCCTCTTCTCGCTTCTTAGTCCATGGTTTTCCACGATCTGCTTCTCTGCATTTCTACATCTCATTGCTGTAGTATCTTGAGCTTTAATGAGTTCGACTTCATGATCCGAAACTGCAAGCAATTAAATTTGGTTGATCCAAGTTTTCATGCATTAGAGCTTCATCATGTAAGATCCTTTCCTGCCAGCTGTTGGAGCACTTCGCTGCTTTGTGTTCTCCAAAGACTCAAGCTGCACAGTCATGTACCACCACATCATGTTGTCATCTGCACTTAAAGTGGCATCAGCTCTCTTTATGCATCCACCTTGAAAATCAGTGAGTGTCCTGTTGTGAGAACAGCCCCACTTAGCTGCTCTTATTTTCCTCTGCTTTGGTTGCTAATCAAGTGCTGTCCTTGACCTACTATTGTGGTATGATACTAAGATATGAGCCAGCTTGTTTGCTCCTACAATTGCTTGTCTGGGGGTCTTCCAGGGTTCTGTTCAGATCCAGCTTCTTACCTGTGTCACTCGCCATTTACCGATGCGCTCCCAGTCCCATGATCCTTCATATGCCCGACTCATTGTGCTAGGAAGTTCAATTTTAGTTAAGAAATACTTGTAATATGTCAGACCTGTTTTATGGTGATTTGCATGACTAGGAGCACGAGGTGCTGCTATTCAAGGTGGAATAGCAATTTTGCATTCAACACCTCCTACTCCTGTATTTACATGGCAATTTTGGCTGAGACAAAAGGTCGTTTCTACTGGTAATTGGGTTCTTTACTCCAGCTATTTAATAGCATTTCAACAAATATTTCTTGAAATGTACAAGAAGACTGCCGAGCTAATTATACTCCCATTTAGTCATACTTGACGAAGTGCACAAGATTTTGTAACGTTATGGCTTGTGGGGGTTGTTATCCGGTTGAACAATTGTCCGGAGTTTCAGTGGAGTTTTCAATTTCAAGAATTGTGCTATACATTTATTATCAAGGATAATTCTTTCCACCAGTGGCTTCTTTCTATTGTATCCGGTACGTATTTGTGTTTTTCTCTTTGTGGTTTATTGGACGAGGAAGGTGGAACAGTACCAGCTTCCAATGAAAGATGCCTCGGATAGGTGGAATGGTATTTAATTTTCATCGAATATGCCTCGTGTATTTTGTGGTTGGGATAGTCACGGGGTAAGAGTAGTAGGATGTGACTGCATATAGTCCCGTTTCTTTCGCCACCAAATTTGAAAGGCCAACCTTACATTATTATTGCTTGTTGAATGTAAAACAGATCTGTTTCTTAATGGTCTCGCACCATCTCGAATCCCCTACATTCAGAAAGCAAACCCAGGCTTTAGGACAGGAAAGAAAAAAGAAGGGAAAGCATAAGTTATGAGAGAGAAAAGGGGAAGGATTAAGCATGCCCAGGCCTAGGATGGGAAAGAAAAGAAGGAAAGACTTTAAGTTATGAGAGAGAAGGGGAAGGATTGTTTATGTTGTTTGGGAGTTGAGAATTAATGGAATGATTTTGAACGTGGAAGTCAAAAAAATATTTATTCAAGACCTTTTTAAGGATAAAATAGGCATTCTGAAAAAATTTGACAAGATTCCTCAAAGTTTCCTTCTATTTCCGTTCAATTTGGGCAAAAAAGTTTTGGCTAATGTATTTCATCCCCCTGATTTCTGAATCCTTCCATTTTCTTTCTTTTCTTTTTTACTAAAAACTAACAAACAAAAGAAAACTGACTCTCTCTTGTTTCCCATTCTTTTCTGTTCGACGCCCCAACTCCCAAACGAAATTGTTGAACATCAATGGCTATTTGGCTTTTCAAAATAGTAAGTGGAATTTTTAAAGCAAGAACAAAAAAAATAGAATTTCGTACCTTTTTTAGGTGGCTGCAAAAATTGAATTTCTTATTACTGCAATTGCTAGTTTGGTCACTGCGAATATTTCGTTGACACCAGAAGCAAAAGTACCCAAACCCACTCGGTAGCAAGGTTTATGTTCAAAAGGGGCCAAGGGTCAGCAAACACTTCCACGGCAATGTGGAATCTGGCTGACTAACTCGGAGAAAACAATCACAGTATTCAAGAAGAAAGAGTTCGTTTTGCTAATATGACAAGTAGTTATACGTTTTGCACAAAACAGCTAACGAAGTAAAACTCTGTGGGAAGTAAATGTAGAAATTTGCATACTCCTCAAAATCTCTTCAAAATGTGCTCGATTAACAGATTTTGGTCCCCGAAAACATAATTCCAACCATATCTGTTCCGACGCCTAACTGATGCCTAGAAGGCAAATTGTGAGATCTGAGGCAACTCCTACTTTAAATGCCGAAAAAACCTTTGTCAATTTGCTTTTGAATCGATGACCTTCTTTGCAAAAGATGGCAAACAGAAAGCTGCAGAATGGATCTGTTTTTTGTAGAAAGCAGAGAGAAGAAATCAAAGAGAGCCACATCGTCGTACAAAAAGAAAGAAGCTCAAAGGCAACTTTAACGTAGAAAGATACCTCAGAGTTGTAGAACTTCAACGGTTTCATAGTTTTGGAACGGCCATCATTTGCATCAATTGGGTTGATTGGATGCTTGAAATCTACTGGTGGCCCCTCAGTAGAACAGAGCATGAAACCAATTACTCCACTGTAATGGAAATCAATAACAGTGTTAAGAGACAAAACTTTACAGCAGGAAACAAACTAGAGATTAAATAATATCAAACAGGATAGTCCGTTTCTTTTGAGGACTTTATCAGTATACAACACACCAAGCAACAAAGAAATAAAGCCCCAATTGACAGAGCCCTGGCAGTGAGAAATGTACACATGCAAGGCGGAAAGTAAGAAACAATGCCTGGGGTAAGTAGGAACTGTAGTCCATGCATAGTTGATTGATCCCTTGAAGATCTGCCTGCAGTTTGCAATGATATCTTCGATAATGTGCATGTGAAGCCATATACTTTCAGCCTGTGTACATACAACTCCACCAGGACGCAGAGCTTTTGCAACTGACTCAAAGAACGGCTTCTCAAACAACTCTTGTGCTGGGCCTGAATGCCAGAAAACTAACTCACAAAACTATCTCACAAGGAGAACAAGGAAGCAAAGGGCTTTAACAGAACGTTACCAATAGGATCAGAAGAATCTACTATAATCCCATCATAAGTTCCTTCAGGAACAGCCTTCAAAAATGCAACTCCTGTAAGGATGAGCAACAGCTGGTGAAGAAAAGCACTCAACAAAGAGAGAACAAAGATAGAATTTTCTGAATAAGGCAAGAGGAATCGAGATGTACCATCACCAATATGAAGCACTACACGTGGATCCTCAAATCCAACAGCAACATCAGGGAAAAACTGTTTGGATACCTGAATAGCAAAAGAACATACTCACTGCTCCCAAATCCAATCAAACCTAGGCATTTATAATTTGTTTAAGCAGGGATCACAAATAAATCTTGTTCCGTGAATTTGTTCCAGTAGTAGAAAAATAACCAACTAATGTGATAAATGTGTCCATCATTCTTGAATAAGAATAACTAGCACCTAATTATGCAAAACCAACAACCAAAGGGAATGAAACAAAGGAACTTTACAAAATGGTGAAAAAAAAATAGGAGGAAAAAAAAAAGACATTGAGAAGTAAAGAGGACATAGAGAGGCAATGGAATGAACAAAAGAAGACACCATGACTCACATCAACTACCATCTTATCAATCTCACAGATGTCTATCTGTTCAACAGACGAATGACGAGCAACTTCACGCAGGACACCACCATCTCCTCCACCAATAACCAAAACCTGTTAACATGCTGATTCAAAATTAAAATAGTGGACATAAAACTAATCAAAATATTTCCCCACTGCCAATGTAGAGTTTGCCTAGAAACTTGGACATGAAAAGATATAGACAGAGATGCCCCAAGGCAATGGATGCGAAAGATGCGCTGTTTTACATCATTGAGCATATTTCCTCATACTTGTTAGTTACACATCTAAACCACCAACTAAGAGTCGCAGAAATTTAAGTAAAGGCAGCAATTTCTCCAATTTCATCCTCGATAGACAGCATTAAGTAACTTATCCAGTACAAAACCATGTACTTCATCCAGAACTCATAAATACATGGTCTTTATGCAACCACAAGCTTTTTGTGGACCTTTTATTGCCAATTGCCCATTGCCACTGTAGATTTGATCTCATATACAAAATTGAATAGAAACTGAAAGGCACAAGAAACTCCAGTACAACTCCTAGCTTAGGTCGAAACTCATCAGACTGACCTTCTTTGGGCTTGGAATAGAGCAGAGAGGAAGATGCGCAATCATTTCTTGATATGCACATTCATCTCTCTCGGTTAGTTGAATTACTCCATCCAAAACAAGCACCTTCCCGTAGGTTGATGACTGCAGCAACAGCCCAAGAAAATTTAGGCACAAAGCTTTGCTCAAGATAATCACACTTATAACGGGGACCAGGAGGAGGTTTGTTTGAAATTAGGACATTTTTAAATACCTGAAAGACCATGACATTCTGGTAATCAGATTTTCCCTGGAATAGTATCTTTTCTACCTTTAGCGAGTGTGCCTCTCCTGCAACTCAAAACATTTAATCATTAAAGAGTTCCAAGCTCTTAACATACAATTGTCACAGACCTAGTTAAAAAGAAAATAAACCACAGCTCAACTGCTAAGTCTCAACACAGGACTATTACTTACTAAAATAACAGTACCTTCAGTTATTACCAAAAACAGCAGAGGACTGAATACATGTAACAAAATATTGAAGTTTGTCAAACTTCGCACTGAGGTATGGATTTTGAAAAGGCCCATATGAAAAGAAAAAGGATTTGAAGAAGAAAATAAAGGATAGAAACAATGAGTAGGAAAATGGTACTTCATAACTGTCAAAAAAACATGGCACATAGACAATGAGATTCTAAAACATTTTGGACCATCTATTTCTCTTTTTTATCTCCTGTGAAAATGGATGCTTCTTTGGGATTGGAATACAACATTAACAGTCAAACAGATAATACACCAAGGATAACCCTTATCACCATATTTATCTGTTGAGCAATTCATAGAACTACTTGCCAAGGTACACGACTAGTTTGATATAGTAGCTAAATTTCTAACAGAAATACAGGAAAGTTTTGACTATTTGAGACTCAAAAATGAAAAGCATTTTGTTGCTACCAGAGATTCATCGTTTCTACGTCCGAATGTAGCTATTTGAGAACCAGTCAACGCAATGATGACAGCCATAGCTTTCCTCTTTTGGCTCCAAAAAATTTTTTTTTTTTCTGAAATAATACCGCAACTATGATGCTTCATTCAACAAAGTGATGACAGCTATAGCTATCTTTGTTTTCCGATTTTTTTTCTGAAATAATACCGCAGCTATGATGCTTACTAGAAAATTATTACTCCTCGTTACACTCGCTACCTTCTAAACAGAATAGAACATCCGGTTATCTGAAAAACAATTACCACAATAATGAATACATAAAAACAAGAAAACCGTTTGTTTGGATACTAAAATTATCCCAAATAATATTTCGCTTGCTTCGTAAACACATTTCTCAACCCACCTTTTTACATTCCCAACCACCTTTTTATCTCAAATACATCACATCACAAAAAGTGATGCAGTAATTATTCCAAATAATATTTTAAATAATACACTATCCAAACAAACCTATAAAACGGACAATAAAGAAAGCATTTTTACACAACAACTAAACCAAAGACTCATGTTTATGATTCTCCGCACCCGTATCAATGAAAAGGGAAAAAACCAACAAAAAACCCTAGTTATAATCAATTAACACAATCTCTCTACAGCTCAAACACAGACATGCTTAAACAAACAATAGAGAAACCCCATGATTCAAATCAATTAATCAAACTCTTTCCAGCTCAAAACACGCAACCAACGTGCTAAAATAAATTCAGAACTACGAAAATAAAAGCAATAGGTGAAAACAAAGTAAAGAATAGGCTTAAGAATAAAAAACAGACCAGGCCACATTGGGCTGATCTCAGAAAACCATCCAGGAATAACAGAAGAAACGCCGTCGGGAAGCTGCCCCGCCTCCTCTTTACTATTGCTATTCACAGCATCAGCCATTCCAACAGAAGAAACACCGTTGCCCACTTGTTCTCCTCCTTCTTCACGGGCTCTTTTCACTGGTAATTCAGTCACCAACTGCTCGGCCATTTATTCTGCAGAAGCTATCTGTAAAGAAAGGAGCGAGGGAGGCGGTGTTTTTTTTTTTTTTTTTTTTGGGATCGCGTGGTTGGGTGCGGGGGGGGGGGGGGGGGGGGGTGGGAGTGATTGGGAAGGAAGTGGTGTGAACGTGACCGCACGCAAAAAATCCCACCACAATACCTTTTTTCTTTAGATTCTTGTGGTTATTCCCCCTTTTTTTTTTTTTTGGGGGTGGGGGTATGAAAGATTGCGTAGAATCTGCTTACTCCAAACGCGGTTCTCTCTTTAAAGTTTGGGAATGATACCAATTTTGTTTGTGAGATAATTTTGTCACATGGAAGTATGGAACTATGCTCCATTCAAGATAGACTCTAGTAAAATTTTTAGTCACATTTCAAAGAAAATTCTTGAAATTAATAATTTTCGATTTTAATTATTTTATCCCCAAATAAAGACTTCGTTCTAAAAAAATTCTAAATTTTAGAAGGAGAAATGCATAACTAGAGTTGAGTTGAATGTAACTGTAAAACTAATTTAAGACAGATATTTTCTATTTTAACTACTATTGAAGTTGTGGATAGTGAACCGCTCTCTTGCAATAGATCTAAGATTAGTATTTATTTTAGGAGTATACAGTATGCGTTTATTTGCATTTCATATATGAAATCCTATATTTTAGTCATTCTGCAATTTGTTCAAAGCTTCAATTGACTTTCATAGTAGTAAAGCTGTAATTACCAAATCTATTAATTAGGTCTCGTATGTAATGTGTCTAATGATTTTGATGATTTTTTTTTTGTAGGGTTTTTTTTGGGGGGTGGGGTCAAGAAGCAGCATGTTCAGAATTGGTGTACTTGTAACAGTAGTTTAGGGAATTTTTTTGTCAAATAGCATGAGAGTGCAATTAGTTTTGTTGTTTCATGCGTACAATACAATTATGTGAATGATGTTTCTTTCAAACAGCAGTAGGATGATACTATTTAGGGGGGGTCAAATTGATTGTGATACTTGTGTCACGTGAAGGGTTTACTTTTTTTTTTTTTTTTTTGTCAATCAGGGAGTATCCCAGTTTTACCAAACTAATCTTCCTGGACCTGAAGTACCCCGCCCCCCAAGAGCACCCAGGCGATATGTGAAGTCAGACTCGAATCGCGATATGTGAAGGGCTTACTTAATTAGTGATAATCTATTTAAATTCTGGAATTACTCTTGGAATAGTTTATAGTAATAAATCGACTGCCAATTCTTTAGATTATTTGTGGTCAATCCGGGAATCGAGGACCCGTCTAAATGAAAGAGGTAAGTTACTACAATGACTCTATTAGTTCCATGTTTTGCTAGTAGTAGTAGAGTATTATAGAAGGAAGGAAGGAAATACTCAAAAAAAAAGAAAAAGAAAGTGGAAAAATTAGTGTTGAGAAAAAGAGCAGAATATAAAATGATCGGGTACTCAATTAGGGTTTGCTTTTCTAGTTGCATGGGTCCTTGGAGATTTGATTGGATTGGAGGTGGGGATCGATGCTCATTTCTGTCAGAGATCCAGAATATTAAAATGCCCCGTAATGTTTTCCGGTTTGCTCTTACTCGATCAGAATCATATTTTGGGCTTTGGGCCCGTATGTCCTTTTTTTTTCTTTTTTTTTGTAAAACTATTTTCTTTCCTTTTATTTTAACCCATTGTCCTTTTCTCGAGTTTTACTTGCATCATTTATTGTCCTTTTGGGTCCATCGTTCCTAAAATGTAAGCATGATTTAGTATCAATTCATTTATTTTTTTTCTCTTTTTCTTTTTTTATTTATAGTTAATTAACGAAGGCATAACTGCACCACTATATTAAAAAAATAAAAAAGTCCCTCTTCCCTTTATTGCTCCTATTCTTTTGTAGAAATCCAATATGTTGAACTCTGAAATGACCACTATTACAATCCCAATTTCATATTATAGGAGATGAATGATGTTCACATTCATCATGTAGAACTTTCCTCAAAAAGGACTGTGCTTTCAGTAAACTTTCCTCTTGTGGTAGCTTATTCCACCATGCCCAATCATGAATTTCATTTTGATTGTGATAATCATTGGCTCTGATGCATGCATTCTCCTCACCTTTTAACTTTACATAAACATCATTCATTCCGGCCTCCAAGTTTTGTAGTCAACTTTCTGGTTTCCAATATGCTCCATCACAAAGAACTTTTGCAGCAGTTTATTGGTTATGAATCCTTAATTTCCTTGTAATTATGGAGTATGCATGAATGGAAAAAGTAACTCGTGTTGGTGACAAAAATATGTGTGGGCGGTGCATGCCCTTCATTATGGTTCTTTGACTGATGCAACCTTCCCGGTGTTAAAACTTTGTACCATCTAATGTAATACAGACCATGCAGTAGCATTATTTGTGGGTCTAGAATGACATTGAAGAAAAAGGCATGTGTTTGGATCGTAAATTATTTGAGATAATTTTGTGAAAAAATACTGTAGCAATTTTTTGATGTGACGTAGGTGAGATAAAAATGCGATTAAAAAATGTATTGATAATGCAAACAAATCAGTGTGTATAAATAAAATGTAAATAATGTGCATTCCAAACACATTATTTAACCTAAAATCAGGACTTCAAATACTACTTATCTTGCACCTCCTTCCACCCCAACCTCAAACCCTATCCCCCACCCCACAAAAAAAAAAAACTAGTATTTAGGTCCTTCTTAAAATTGCAATGACATATAAAGAAGCACTTATGATATAACTATTTTTAATAAAAATACTTTTAAGTTATCAAAAATTGGACTATTTAAGTTATGAAAAATTAATTTCTAAATACTCTAAAAGTATTTGTAGTGTTTAAAAGTGTTATTTTTTGTAAACGCAACGCAACCTTAAAAGAACTTTAGTAGTTTGGAATATGGATCCAAGCTCTTGGTTTGGTTCGAGTTCGATGTTGTGTGATGTGGAAGTACCGAGGTTCTTGGATGCCGAAACAATTAGACGAATGAAAGGCCCATTCAGGAATCAGTATTAGGGCAGATTAGTGGCCCACATTGATGCATTCCACTTGAAATGTGGTTGATGCCAAGAACTTGGGTTATCTCTGACGTAGTTTATCCCATTGAGGGATCTATGTCGGTCGCAATATGCCCAAGCGAATGTAGAATCACGGTGTACAAAAAAAAAAAAAGAATGTAGAATCATGGTGTACTACAGGCTTCGGCTCCTCGGTGACTTACCTGCCAAAGGCCTGAGTTCGGCCTCCACTTAACCGGAGGGGAAACAAAACAATTTTATTTTGCATAATTTCTTTTGTGTCACATTAATTGGCAGAATGTGACTATTTAGTCCAAAGCTCTTGTGTATTTTTGTATACTTGTCATAGAAATTCTTATTTAGTGCCTAAAGTGAGGCCAAAACCATTTGCTTCATACAAAATTTGTATCCTACACAATCTTCAAAACACCAATTTAGGGTAAATTTACTCGTATTTACCCTTATTTTTACCAATTTATTTTGGCCTTAAAATCTAATTTACTGTTAATGAATGAGCTCTCCTTCCTTCTGCTTTTAAACTATATGTATGATAAGCATGCTGCCTGCCATGCACTCATAAGAAGGATGGCTATTGCCTGGTCACACTAAAGAACGTTTGCAAACAAGAAGGATAATGGAAAATGCAGCAATGGATTCAGTATGATTAGCCTACACTACCGTGTACATTATCTTTAGACAAACTCTAACCGAACTTTCTGATCTGATCAAATACAATCAAAGACCGGAAGCGAAGAAAAAAGTGACATGAATTTTTTTGAATGCAAGTGACATGAATTTCAATCACACATTTGTAATGGAACTCCTCTTATTTCGTGGACCTGTCTAGAGATCCCAAGATTTGCTGCAGAAAGAGATGGCACATCACCAACTTCCCTAGTTAAATTAAAAAAAGGGTAAAATACCCAAAACTCCTTGTGATTTGCTAAATGTTCAATTTAACTCCCTCTAATTTAAAAAATTTACACTATAACTTCCTCTGGTTTCAAATAAATTGAAATTGAACGGAAAGCATCTAATCTAACGATTATACATGAAATATCAATATTTCTCTTATATAAATGAACTCTCTATGGTTGGTTGAATGTTCAATTTAACTCTCTCTGGTTTGAAAAATTACACTATGACTCCCCACGATTTCGATTAAATTAAAAATTGAATGGAAAACATCTCACGTATAGTAGAGGCAATATTGATATTTCACACACAATCATTAGACTTTATGTTTTCCGTCCAATTTTCAATTTAGTCAAAATCATAGGGAGTTATAGTGTAGGTTTTCAATTATATGAAGTTAAATTGAATATTTGTCAAATCACAGGGAGTTTTGTGGTATTTTACCCTTAAAAAAAAATCAGCTGCATCTCTTCTCTCCCTTTTCCTCCCCAAAAGGTAAACCCTTCCTAATTCTTTTGTAAATCTCCTTTCTTCTCTTATTTGCTGGAAAATTCATCGCCATTTCAATCAAACTGAATACTCCCAAAATTCATTCTTAGCACCCGTCTGATCCAATGGTAGTTCAGTCCCCGTCAATTTCTCTAAACCCCATTAAGCCCTCCTTAAGTGTACGTTAAGGTAGGAGTAGGACCAGTCTACACTAGACTAAACTAGATGTTGTCGTCTGATTAAAAGAAAAGAATACATAATTGTGAATTAATCTTTGAACTTGGACTCCTTAATTACTATATATTTTTTCGTTTACTTGTACTCTTGCATTGTCTCCTTTTTCATCCTTTTTTCTTCTTGATTGATATGCAAAGCCCCGAAACCAACGAAATCCAGAATTCAACAACAAATGCTACTCCACCTCCAAGCCACGATAACGCACCAAATCATCAACCACAGAATAATCCAACACATGATCATGAATCACCTCAATCCCATTCCACGGCTGCAACAGATTCACCACCTCCGCTTCAAGAGCGTACCTCCAGGCCACCATTGCCTTGCCAATCCTAGATGAAATAATACATTTGTGTTTGGACACAAAATTATTTGCCCAAATATATTTGCTTACATCACCGTTACAATTTTTAATATACTTTTTTATCTTCCCAATTACCTTTTTATCTCACATACATCATATCATAAAAAGTACTACGGTAAAATATTTCAAATAATTTACAATCCAAACACACTACAAACTGTTGTTGATCTTAGGAGCACATCAAATATGTCAGTTGTTAATCTCGACCCACGACTTGTTAGTCTAATTTTGTATTAACATGCCCTCGGCCATTTATATTTTCATTTTGTTGAAACGAACAAATACTACTACTATTTGTCTAGAGTCAGCTCTCACCGTCATTTTTAGTTTAGCCTTTCAATCTTTAGCAAATCTTAATTTGGCAAAGTTGAGACCAGATAATTGCAGTACTTAGGAGTGATTTTAAGCTGTTTTCGACATACCAATTTCCGACAGATAAAATCATAGTTTGATCACGGTATATGGATTTTTTTTCTCCCTTTTGGGTCCTTTATTTGGAGGTTGAGCAGTGGATATCGGAACTTTTTTCTATTTTATTTTTTGTTGTAGTAAGTAATACAACAGAATATCTAATTCACTCAACACATAGAAGATATTGTTTGTTGAACTTGGGCTCCGTTTGGATTGACTATTTTTCAAAAACAAGTTTTTTCAAATACAATGCTACAATAATATATAATAACTTGAAAAAAATTTCATCCATACAATATATCAAATATTTTAAAAAATTTTTATAGTAAAATTTTGTATATACATTGCCACAGTACAATTTTTTAAAAATACTCCAAAAAATAACTAATCCAAACGGAGCCTTGGTTTTATGGGAATAGTTTGTCAAATTTCAAACTATGATTTTGCAATGCCCTTCCACTTAAAACTTTACTCTAATTTCTCCTCTAAGATAAAACTAGGAGACAGCATATTTACGTTATGCAGTGGTTTTCGCTAAGTTGACATCAAAATTTACATGTAGTGAAAGCCACCATCTCACAAAATTGGATGTTTGTTCTCAATCGTTCCATGAACTAATTCTAATCTTATTTTTTAAGTTAAAAGTTGTTCACGAATTTGCAAATTATAATATCACTTGTTGAAGGTTTGCAATTCACAAAATTTCTACAAGTTATTAAATTAAAGAACTCGAAAGACTGGATTTGTTCGGATAGAGTGTTATTTGAAATAATTACTATAACACTTTATGTGATGTGATGTATATGAGATAAAAAGGTGATTGGGAATATAAAAAAATGAATTGAAAATGTGTTTGTGATGCAAGTGAAATATTATTTAAAAAATTTGATATCCAATCAATTTTTTGGGGGGGGAGGGGGAGGCGTGACAAGTCCCCCTAAAGTTTTGTATTATTTGTACTTTTCTCTCTAACATTATTTTGTTACATGTTACCCTTTCTATTTAGCCACAACAACGTTTACTCTTAAAAAAAAATTGAAAGTTCTAATTTTGCCCTTATCTCTATTTTCCTCAATTCTTCTTTCCCTATCCAAATTCTCATTTTACCATTTTTGGAGGTTTAAATTTTTTTTTGGGAATCAAGAACTATATTCCCAAAATATTCCACTTCTTTTTTTTTAAAAAAAATATGCCCATATTAAGCAAATTTGAAACTTTGTTATTGTTAAAAATATTGTTCATCAAATCATGAACATCAATACTCCAAGGTAAGATACAAATGTAGTACAATATTTCTCATGCATATGTTAGTGAAAATTTAAAAATTTTGAGAGAATTTTTTTGGTTAAAATTACTCTGTATTCTTTTTTGGCAATTATTTTATGATTTTTTGTACATGAAATAATTTTGTTTTCAATTATTTTGTTTAGATAGTAAATTATATATCAAATTTATTTATTTACATTATCAATACAATTTCTAACTACCGTTTATCAAAAAAATACTACAATATTTTTTCAAAAAATTATCTCCAATAATTTATTATCCAAAACGCATGCACTGTATTTTTTTAGAGTCGGCATGGTATCCCTCCCGCTAATATCCCTCTAACTTAAATAAAAAGGTCAAAAGAAAGAATTGCAAAACGACGTGGTATCGGACTAAGCGTCCCATCCATCACTCTTGCACTTCGACATCGATCCGAAGTTCCAAACGCCGTCGTCCGGGAAAACACGATACATTTATCCCGCTGCAAACCTGTACCCGAAAACGCTACTAAAGTGAAAACCAATTTTCGTCTTCTCCAGTTTTCTGGCTCATCATCATCAGCAGCGGACTAAACCCTCCCGTCGCGGAAGTCAGTGGAGTTTCTCTTCTTGCTTCAATTCTTTTAGTCGATACTTTTGAATTTTGCCGCTTTTTCGAAAATATAAACCCTAGTCCACAAGGCATCCCACTGCACTCGAATTCATCGGCTTTCTTCTCGAAATCGCACTTCTTAATGATAATTTACTGTAATTTTTGTTTAAAAAATCAGGTTCTTCAATTGGACTTTCAGGCTAGAGCAGCTGATTCAGCTCCGGGAATTTTCTTCCACCGCTCTCCTCATGGTAATTTTCCAAATTAACCAATTCAACTTCTTTATTGGAATCTTAATTTTGCTGATTTATGTTTTATATCGTATAATATCATGCTAAAATTAACTGGCTGAAGTAAAGTTTAGGTTTTTATTGTTTTAAGGTTTTTGTGCTTTTTATTTCAAGCTGTTATGACTATGTTTATTGCTTTGTGAATTAATATGTTCGCGTATGGAAAATAGATGGTCGTAGTAGTTGTATGCTTATCTACTGTGTCATAAATTTCAAAGTGACAATAGATTTATTGGTCGCAGGCTACCCTTGCTGATTCATTCCTGGCAGATCTTGAGGAATTGTCTGATAATGAAGCTGATAGTCTTGTGAGTGCTTTTTTTCTTCACTTTTCGCGACTTTCACCATTTATGCTTTCTTTGTTCCTCAAAGATGCATGAATTTTCTGTTGGACGATGACATCTGCCTTTTGAGTTTTGGGATTGAATTGGGTATGTGCTTTTTCAGAATGAGGATAATGGGGATGCCGAGCAAATGGAAGAAGATGTTGATGGGGACTTGGCAGACATCGAAGCTCTGAATTATGATGACCTGGACAGTGTCTCCAAGCTACATAAGACACAGCGGTATAATGATATAATGCAGGTTAGCTAAAATTTTTATTTCATCATCATTTCATTTTCGTGTTACAACTCCATTATTACATTTTTTCCCACTTATGGTTGATCTGCATATTGCCTTGGATAAATTAGTTGTTGGTTCTTATGTTGCAGAAAGTTGAAGATGCACTTGAGAAGGGGTCTGACATTTCCAATCAAAGCATTGTTTTGGAGGATGATCCTGAGTATCAGTTGATTGTAGACTGCAATGCATTGTCAGTTGATATTGAGAATGAAATTGTCATAATCCACAATTTTATTCGTGATAAGTATCGCTTGAAGTTTCCAGAACTAGAATCTCTGGTTCATCACCCGATTGATTATGCTCGTGTGGTTAAGAAAATTGGAAATGAGATGGATCTTACCCTTGTTGATCTTGAAGGTCTTCTGCCTTCGGCCATTATCATGGTTATTTCAGTTACTGCATCAACTACCAGTGGAAAGCCACTTCCAGATGAAGTCTTGCCAGAAGACAATTGATGCATGTGATAGAGCTCTCACTCTAGATTCAGCCAAGAAAAAGGTCCTTGATTTTGTGGAGAGTCGGATGGGGTATATTGCTCCTAATGTTTCAGCTATTGTTGGAACTGCAGTAGCTGCAAAACTCATGGGAACGGCTGGTGGTCTTTCTGCGCTGGCAAAGATGCCTGCTTGCAATGTCCAGCTTCTTGGTGCCAAGAGGAAGACCTTAGCAGGGTTTTCAACAGCAAATTCCCAATCCATGTTGGTTATCTTGAGCAAACTGAAATATTTCAGAGTACGCCACCTACCTTGAGAAAACGTGCCTGTCGACTCTTGGCTGCAAAGTCTACCTTGGCAGCACGTATAGACTCTATAAAAGGTGATTCAACTGGGAAAGTGGGAAGATCTTTACGTGATGAAATTCTCAAAAAGATAGAGAAATGGCAGGAACCCCCTCCTGCAAAGCAGCCTAAACCTCTGCCTGTTCCTGATTCTGAGCCCAAGAAAAAGAGAGGTGGTCGAAGGCTGCGGAAGACGAAAGAGAGGTATTGCAGATTTTTTTCTTGCTCTATGGATTAATTAAAGTTAGCTTTCTTCAGTTTGAAAGCTTCAGAGTTTAATGTATTTCTTTACTTTGATTCAGATATGCTTTGACAGACATGAGGAAGCTGGCAAATAGGATGGCTTTTGGAGTTCCTGAAGAGAGCTCTTTGGGTAATGATCATCATCCACCTAAAATTCATTGATGAATGCGATTCGAGTCATCTATCTACTTTATAGATTTGCTATTGTAAATTGCTCGAAGCTGAATGTTCGGTTTTAGACAGATAAAGTAATGCAAGGGCTTGCTGCCAATCATGGTAGTTTATGTTACAAGCAAATAGATTATACTTCTGATTTCATGCTTGGAATCTTGAAAAAGAGGAGAGGAATCAATGTTCGTAAGAGGTAACTTAGAACAAGGTCATAATGGTTATGCTTTGCCTGTTGGGAAAGCAGTGAAGCTTTGAGATTATGATGCCAAACTGTTTCCCCTTAGTGGTAAAAACATGCTTATGCAAATATGTCTAGCTGCCATTTGTGCTGCTATTTGTGTGTAAAAAATATGTGCTGCTATTTGTGTGTCTAATATGTCTAGCTGTTCCATCTATTACCTTATTTTGAAAGACTTATAAAAGCAAATCTGTGTTGCTACTTATGTTCAGAAGGTCCATGCATGTATAATTTTTGTGCTATTACTATTCTGTCATGGGATGGAGTCCTCACTGTTTATATTGTCCATGGGAATAGGTGATGGGCTTGGCGAAGGGTATGGAATGCTTGGTCAAGCTGGTAGTGGAAAGTTGCGTGTATCAGCTGGTCCTAGCAAGCTTTCTTCAAAAGTAGCTAAGAAGTACGTCTCTTCTTGCCTCTTCATCTGTTTCTGATTCCTCCTAGTGGATCTAAGTTGCAGCATTTTGTCCCTCCTTAAGAAATTATTTTCTGCTCATTTGGCGATCATTCTGATTTCTACGTGTAGTTTTCGGCCTTATAGTCTTCATATGTTTCTAGGTTCAAGGAAAAGCAGTATGGAAGCAGTGGTGCTACCTCAGGACTTACCTCCAGTTTAGCCTTCACGCCTGTGCAGGTTTGATGCTTTACTGACTATTTAATCTCCTAGTAACTCTTGAGCCTCACTATTTGTAAAGTAATCAGCATGAATCGAGCAACCAGATGGCTTAGATACTTTCTTAGGTCTTGAGGGTAGTGTTATCTTTTCTACTCCCATTATTTATCAGTTTCTCATCTGAGCAAAGGCATAAGATTGAACAAATCTAGAAACTTGTAGTCAGAAGAATATGATTCTTCTTTTAAATGGTTGTCTTTTTGTCCATATAGACTTTGGTAAGAATCCTTTAGCAGAGTTCTTTTATCAGTTGCAGTTTATAGTTCTCTATTTAGACCTTTTAAGCATAAGCTGCTTCATGTAGAAAATGAACTGTGAGGTGTGTTGGACTGTTAGTGGCCTTGTGCTATGAGTTGGTGTCAAACTATGATGCAAAGATTCTGTTATGCATGATGGAACTTAGAAGATACTGTGAAGTTACATAAACTTCTCAAACTAAGTCATCTTTTTTAACTATTTAAATGGATGAAGTAGCCAATCTGTCTGTTTTGGGGATGTGATATGATTTTGTTTTTGCCTATGTGCTGGAAACAAAATGGTTATTGATTTTTCCCCTTTTTCTTTGGGTGGCTGGAACAATTTTTTTGTCCTCGCATATGTAATAAATACATGCCTAGTATTGTTGCTTTAAGTTATACGTGTCTAGTAGTGTTGCTTTAAGTCGATCTTTGTTCTCTTTCTCCTTAGAGGCCCTATGCTCCTTCACCTTTTGTTGAAGATCTTGCTTTTTATGTTTCATAGGGGATTGAGCTTAGCAATCCTCAAGCACTTGCAAATCAGCTTGGAAGTGGAACTCAAAGCACCTATTTCTCGGAAACTGGTACATTTTCAAAGATAAAGCGAACGTGAATGAAGCATTTTGCAGGCACGCAGTGGTTTCAATATTCAATTTTCCTTTACTTTCATGAGATTCAGATGATGGATAGTGATTTTCTTGGGGGTAAGAGGTTTTATGTAGGCACCATTTCGTGAATACAAGAGGTTCCTAGTATTGGTTGAATGTACATACATTTTACCTGATGTAACCTTCTCGGGATGCTGATCGCATTGTACGATTATGTTGTTGCACTTGATCATTTTATTTGACTCAAGTGTGTCCATTTATGTGTTTGAGTTTTGAAGATTTTGGTAATTATTACCGTGTAAAGGATTGTGACTGAAGAAGATTATTTTACCAGTACGAGGAATAGACTGCATGGCTGGTAAGACAACCTTTTTTTTTTTTTTTTTTTTTTTCTTTTGGGCTGAGGACTCAAAAGAAAATTAATTTAAATTACAAAATCATCGGGGCAATCTTCTTAAAGAAGTGGCTAATTTGATGGTAAGAACTTGCAAATACTTGTTTGTGTTAAAGTATGAGGGGTTGATGACAAAAACTCCTTTTATGATTTGGCGGGGGTTGCCAGTTTACTCCTTAAAATAATTATGTGCATGGTGATTTTGGACAGAGAGAATTTTAGTCTTCCAATTAAAATCTAATAAAAAATAATTTATTCTAAACAATCAATTGAACATCAAAAGAATTTGGGATAATTTCAAAAACCTCCCTGAGATTTTTTAAATAAATATCTAAAAATGTCCTTGTGTAATGAGTTTTAATTTATTTTTCTATATAATTATAAGATTATCTAGTGTAATTATAAAGAAAAGGTGTTAAATTTTTTATGTTCATACTTACTATTTGATAAATAACGATAATAATAATTTTATCACTATGATAAGATACTTTTGATGGTACTTTATTATGGATTTAGATTTATAAAATAGAATAGAAAATGTTGAAATAATTCATTTAGAATTTATGAATTTTTCGAGTAATGGGATTATCATAATTTGGTAGTGATTTTGGGTCTTTTTTTGATTTTTTGTTAATTTTAGTACTAAAAAATAGAAAACAAAGATCAACAAAAATATTGGATTATAAATAAAATTAACTCGTTAAAAAAATCACTAGTTCGACATTTGGTTATAATAGAAAGTTGAAGTAATAGTAGTAGTTTTACAGTTTTATTGGCGAAAAATTTTTAAAAAAAAGGAATGAGAAGGAAAAAGAATGAAAAAATAATTTTAAAATTCATTCTAAGTATAAGTATCCCAAATAAGGGAATTTCATTAAAATATTTAAGGGTAAGATTATCATTTTAAATGACAAGGGAGGTATGTGTAATTTTTTAAATCTTAAGAGAGTTCAGTGAAATTGTTAGGAACCCTAGGGGAGGTTTCTAAAATTATTCCCAAGAATCTTGTAGGGTCTTTCCTTATAAGCTACTTAGAAGGGTATTTTTCATCAATTCAAATGTTTTAATATTCAACCTGATGAGTGTGATTGAAACAGAGGGTACAGTAGGAAGAAATAAGCGGTAGAGAATAGACCACACAACTTTGGATCAAATGGTAAGGGAGTTTTTGTCTTTAAGCCAAATATGAACAACGACGAAAAGTTTTGGCTAAACGGTGCTGGTCTGACCATCCGCATCGCATGACATTTTTAATGTTTACGGTCAGATTTGCAAGTCTTCAGTTTAAAAACTGCAGATTGATTCTCTTATCGTTGTCGGGTGATGGGCTTGAACTTGATTTAAGGGAGGCAACATAATTGTAATTCTGTGAGATATTATTTTTTTGATAATAATTATGTGAGATATTATAAACTAAGGTATTTTATAATAATGTTAATATTGTGATCCAAATTTGAGGCTTGAGCTTAATCCATTTGTTTCTCAGCAGCCAGACTTGAAGTTGAAGACTTGGAAATCATAAACCACCATGTAGCCTGTGACAATTGTAATTTCATTTGATCCAGAATTTCCTCTATCGTGTTTTATACGAAAAAAATTACTATCAAAATTTATGCAATTTAAAAATTGATGACGAAAGCTAAACGCATGTGGAAGGGATCCTCGAAATTAACAGTTTCGACGATCTGGGAATCACAATCAGGATATGGTGTCAGTTTAAATCTTACCAAAGGAAGGGAAATGTAAGTTTTAAAATTGTGAAGCGATTACGTTGCCGGACTTTTGACAAGTAATACGTGTCATCTCACGTTGAAAGGATTATTCCATGATTACCGGAGAAATGAGATCTTACGGAAGATGTAAGATTAGGGGTTCCAAGATTACAACGTGACGAGATAACAAGACAAGACCAATAATATCTACGACTTCCTTTTCGAGTTCAGCAAACTGAAAATCCTAGAGTAGTTACCATATACTTACCAAACATGACGTAGAATAGGGAGAAAAAATAAATCCTAGAGTAATCCTTCCTAATCCAATGCGGTGCGGGAGTAGCATTTAGTCATTCAACTGTTTTCGTCCACTTGAACAATAGGACAAGAGTTATATTAGTCATCATCAAAATTCAAAGATAAGCTTTGATCCACCCCAGGCTTACTACTTACTAGTATTCCAACGGTTCTGACCCAATAACAACAACAAAGAAAGACCTCATCATAATGCTGGCACCCTATTCTTGCAATCTTATCTACTTTATTGCTTGAAATAAAGTGAAAAGTCCACTAAGTATCAATATCAATCATACTTCTTTTCATACTTACATGTCAGCAAAAAGCATGGCAACCAAACAAAATGTTTGGTAAGTCATCCCATTCAGCTCTTCACCGTCGTGTCGTGTGCAACCAATTTCCATATTCTCGGAGTTTACTATTATTAGTATTAGCTCCGTCTTGCTTGGGATGTCAATTTTTTTATAAATATGGTCTTATTTGACAAGCCAGCTTCTAGTCAAAGTTTATCAGTTATAAATTTTTTAACAATTTTAATTACAGTAATTTTAAAAAATTTTTAAAAGTTTTAAATTATACATTTTAAAATATTCAAAAATTTATACACTTCAAAATTTTTTTCTACGACAAATTATAATAAAATTTTAGATAAATATTTAAAAAATTTACTTGTCAAACGGAACCACATTTGTTAATCAACTTTTTAAGTTACGTACGTCAATTACTATAATATATATTTTTATAAAAGCTCTTGGAAATTCCAATCCAATCACGATCCATTTGACATTTTTTTAATCATTCCTTCTCTCTCGTTCATATCTCCTATGTCTATTATATGCATCACCGGCGCTTCCACTGTCCCGGATAAAGAAAAAGATACCAACTTGATACGGCTCTTCTCCAGAAAAGAAATTGACCAAAAGCCAGAAGAAATAAAAAAAAAAAAGGTTGGTGCAGCTACGAATTTAGTCTTGACTTCTCAGATTTATTGGATTGAAGGCTGGGAGAAGAATGGCGGCTAAAAGGATCTCATCGTTTCTGCTCTCTCGTTCTTTTACATCTTCTCTTGCTTCCCGGCTTACCGGAGGTATGCATTCATACACCTGTCTATGTATGTTCACGTATGTATAGCATTGTATATACGATCCTCGATAGTATTCGGATGAAACGTGTAAGTATTCACGTGAAGTTGTGTTGGGAGACGTTAAAGTGAAGTGGATGATTTTTGTCGTTTCATGTAACTGATCGGTGATCGCCCGTCTATCTCTGTTTTCATCACTTTTCGTTCTTTTCTAGTAATTTGTTTATACATCACATATGTTTTGTTTTTAGATCTTTTTTATCTTCTTTATTCATGTATATGATGAAACCGATCTATGTTGGGATAGACAAGTTCTTTGTGACTCTGTACTGTAGTGCTCAAAGATGAAATTCTTGGTCAAAGATGAGAAGCTAGAAAGGCAAATAGTGAATGACTGACGTATGATGCAGCAAAGCAATTTGTAAATTTTTAGTAGAGTTCTTATTTGGACTGCTTTTGAAATGTGAAATAATTTACTTGGAAAATATATTTCCTGCATTCATTCATGGGGTTCAGTGTATATTCATTTGGATGACTACGTAAAACAGGAATTTTTTGATTGCCTTCCTGTAATATGCAACCTGATCTGGTTTTCTTTTCATGAAATTTACCGGCAAAAAATTAGATGATGTCAGATGCACAAAAGCGACACTTAACACACGATGATGGATATTACAATTAGCTGCCAAATATGATGTCGATTTTTGTCAAGGTCTTTTCTTGACGCTTGATTACAAACTTAATGCTTTTGTACTGTTTACTCTGTTCTCTCAAGCTAGATTGTGATAATGTGATACTTAGATTCTAATATGCCATTGTGAGTAGCATCTGTTAAACTAAGTCGTTGACTATTTTGCTTAGGAAAAAGTGGCTTGCCAAGCAAGAGCAATTTCTCGGTATAGCACTGCTGCTGCTCTCGAGGAGCCAATTAAGCCACCGGTTAATGTGGAATACACTAAGCTTCTCATTAATGGTCAATTTGTTGATGCAGCCTCAGGTGTGGTTTTTGTCGCAATTCTTGCCATTATGTGTACTCCTCTTCCATCGCCTTTTACTATGTTTTTAGTTTTTGCTTTCTTCTCACTACCAGGGAAGACATTTCCAACTCTGGACCCTAGAACAGGGGAAGTGATTGCACATGTTGCTGAAGGTGATGCAGAAGATGTCAACAGAGCTGTTGCTGCTGCTCGCAAGGCTTTTGATGAAGGACCCTGGCCCAAGCTGACTGCTTATGTAATCAATTGTCTTCCTCGTTCTTGAATGATTTCAATGGAGAACTATTTTGATTATGTTTATTGCTCGTGGTGCAGGACCGGCAAAGAATATTGCTACGCTTCGCTGATTTAGTTGAGAAGCATAACGACGAAATTGGCAGCACTAGAGACTTGGGATAATGGCAAGCCATATGAACAAGCTGCTAAAATTGAAGTTCCTATGTTTGTGCGCCTCATGCGATATTATGCTGGTAGGTACATTGGGCTCTCTGCCAATTTTGTTGCTCTATGTGGCATCGCATGATTTTTAATCTATCCGCTCTTTCAGGTTGGGCCGACAAGATTCATGGGATGACCGTTCCTGCTGATGGACCTTATCATGTTCAAACTCTGCATGAACCCATTGGTGTTGCTGGACAAATTATTCCGTGGAACTTCCCTCTCCTAATGTTTGCTTGGAAGGTTGGGCCTGCATTAGCGTGTGGCAACACCGTTGTGCTTAAGACAGCAGAGCAGACACCATTATCTGCTCTATATGTGACGAAGCTGTTGCATGAGGTAACTGTCAAACCCAGAACTTCGTTAGTGAATGAACAACTGTTCATTTCAAGTAATGTTGCTTTACTTTTCCAATCCTGTGATACGGAACAGAATTTAAGTTTGTTATCTCATTTTTTCGTTGCCTCTTTTACAGGCTGGGCTTCCATCAGGTGTTCTGAATGTGGTGTCTGGCTTTGGTCCAACAGCTGGCGCAGCTCTTTGCAGCCATATGGATGTGGACAAGGTAAAATATAGTGTCTCCGTAACTGACTGAGGTTTGCTGCAGATATTTTAAAAGAATGCTTATATAGCCTAATTTTAAGAGTTACATGCTTTCCTTTATTTTAGTCCCTTAGCTAAACAACTCGAGAGAAAAGATGACTCCACTACCTTTCCGTTGGTGGCTAGTGGTATTTCTATGTGCTACTTAATATCATGGGTGTTAAATGCCTTTGGCTACTGTTTGGATTATAAAGAGTGCAATTGTTCTAAACTTTGGTCAAATCCCGTTTATCACTGTTCTTTATACTTTAGTGAGTTTGGTTCCTCTCTACTTTCAGCTTGCCTTCACTGGATCAACAGAAACTGGAAAGATTATTCTTGAATTGTCTGCTTAGAAGCAACCTTAAGCCAGTGACTTTGGAACTTGGAGGCAAATCTCCTTTTATTGTTTGTGAGGATGCTGATGTGGACAATGCTGTCGAGCTAGCCCACTTTGCACTTTTCTTTAACCAGGTATCTACTACTTCTTGCTCCTCAATCTGGTAGGTCATGGAAGATAAGTTCTAATGATAGTCTAAGCATGTTCTACTTAATTCTCAGGGACAATGTTGCTGTGCTGGCTCCCGCACATATGTTCATGAACGTGTTTATGATGAATTTGTGGAGAAAGCCACCGCACGTGCATTGAAACGCAGTGTTGGAGATCCATTCAGGCAAGAAATAGAACAAGGTCCTCAGGTAAACCTCTGATTTGCTGTGACGGACATTCACCAACAAAAGACTGATCATTGCATATGCTGTCTTTAATTTAACTATTTCTTGGAAGAGTGCAACATAGTTCATTTAATTGCTTTCCTCAGATACATGCAAAGCAGAGATACAGAGAACTGCCAAAATATTGTATTAGAAAGACCGGCAATTATTTTCCTTAATGGCATAAAAATGCAAAAAATTCCTTCTTTTCTTTGTCTTCAACTGAAAAATAAATTCAGCATTTATGTGCCAGGTTGACTCAGAACAGTTTGAGAAAATTTTGAGATATATTAGAGCTGGAGTCGATAGTGGTGCTACCCTTGAAACTGGAGGTGACAGACTGGGTGAAAAGGGGTACTACATTAAGCCTACTGTTTTCTCTAATGTTCAGGTAAGTCTCTTGGGTGGAGAAACCTGTAAATTTGTCACTGGAAGTTTCTGTATGTCATTACATTGATGCTCGCTGCAACGTGTAGGATGACATGCCGATTGCTAAGGAAGAGATTTTTGGTCCTGTTCAATCAATCCTGAAATATAAGTATGTTCAGGGAGAATTTTGACATTCATTCAGTTATACGAGACAGCCGCAGATAAAATTTCTAATCTCTCCTACATGCATTTTTGCAGGGATCTTGATGAAGTGATAAGGAGGGCAAATAGCAGTCGATATGGTCTGGCTGCGGGGGTCTTTACGCAGAATCTTGACACGGCCAACACACTGATGCGAGCATTGAGAGTTGGGACAGTATGGATCAATTCCTTTGATACATTTGATGCAGCAATTCCTTTTGGTGGGTACAAGATGAGCGGGCAGGGAAGAGAAAAGGGTGAATACAGTCTCAAGAACTACTTGCAAGTGAAGGCTGTCGTTACTCCATTGAAGAATCCAGCATGGTTGTGAATCCTTCTTGTTTGTTTTCTGTTTCTTGGGGGGAGGAAAAAAGTAAATAAACGGGGGCCATCCAAATCTTGGCGGGCATCTGCAATGTGGTTGATAATGATGATGGTATCTTAGGTTGCTATTAGCGCTTGAGACATTTGACTGTTTGGTTCTTTCTCTTGGACGGAAAAAGTTTGAGTTGAAGTTTTACTCTGTTTTCAAATCTTTTAATGGTCCCGTTTTTTTACAGAGAGTTCTGACTAGGATTGTAATCTATGCGAGCACCTGGGTAAAAAATTCGACTCGAACTCGATAACTTATGTTGATTGAGTTCGAGTAGTTTAATAGATCCTAACGAGCCGAGATTAAGTATCTAATAGCAAGACTCGAAGGTTAGTTGAGCCTTATCGAGTATTTTAATTTTAATTTTAATTTTTAATATATTATTATTATTATGAAATTATTCTTGTGTTCACAAGAGTAGTTAAATTTATGAAATATTTTAGATTGTATGAAATTTTTAAAAAAGTGATAATGTTTTTTCGCTCAAAAATTACCAAAAAAAATGAAATTTCCAAACCTTCCGGATTCGAACTAGATATAATCTCGTTTTCACTCGAATCCATGCTAGTCGAGTTCAAGTTCTATGAGCAATACGTTGAGCGCGAACTTGAGTTCCAATAATGCTATTCGCTCGACCTTGAGTATCCTTCTTGTAAACCGTGTCAAACTCGAGTATGACAATATTTGAATTCGACTCGATTACGTCCTTAGTTCTGATGTTAGTGAATTTTTCTGGGCCGATGGGGCAGTCACGTCCGAAAGGGTCAAGATTAGTGGGGCCGAATGAGGTCACTATGATGTTCGTGAATTTTTCTGGGCCGTTCGGGCAGTCTCCTCCAGATTAATGGGGCACTAGGCGGCCGGAATTGACCCGAGAAATGAGAAAACAAAGAAGAATTGGGGCAAATAGCCGGTCAAGCGCGGACTATTCTTTTGGGTTTCTTATTTCTCACGGGTTAATTTTGGACTCACGTATCTTGTCGGCCCAGTAACTCACGCATCTTATGTGAATTGTCCATTTCTTTTCTTTCTTCTTTCGCATTTGTATTCGTACTTGAACTAAGACTTTCATCCCATATATGAATATGAAAGGTACAGGTGGTTATATTTTAGGTAACTAGAATCAGACTTAAACCGATCATTTCAAGAGTCTCATGAAATCTTTGACAAGAAGGGAAAAATAAAGAGCTAGGAGTTGGATAGTCTATTTTTGCAAGCGTTTGGTGGCCTACCTTCTGGACCGAAAGACATCTCCTACTTAACTACTAAATCCCTGGACCGAAGCGTCAAGAAAATTTCAAATGACAGCTGGCAATCAGGTCCCAAGATAACATACAGAACCAACTTCCCATGGCCCACCGCCTGACTTTTTTTAACAAATTTCTGGCCTAGTTGCAACCAATGAATGCTATGGCCCATCAAGAGCATCTGACTTTTCTCCCTTCCTTCCCAAGTAGAAAAGGGAACACGGAAAAGCATAGCATTAGAAATCTTTCTTCAGGACTCACTGCACAAGGAGATAAAGGGCTCTGAGCCTCTGAGTTGGACCTGTTCAGAAATGCATCTTTTTAATACGTTCAATCAATGGCCATATAAATGTTATAAAGAATGTTGTTCCCACCCCCCCCCCCCTCTCCTCTTCCCCAAAAAAAAACAAGAAAAAAAAAAGAAGAGAAATGTTGTACAATATTATTAATTTCAAACGAAGAATACAACACCCAGGCCTAAGCTTGTCACTTCTTCCAAGGTTGCATTTGCCACCTTAATTCTACTCTGAACTATGAAAATAAATAAAAATGCAAAGACAGCTATTTGGCAGTGGTGCATTTGGTGGTAGGACTTTGTATCTGGATTTATCTTGGCAATAGGAGTAAAACATATGCTTTCCTCTTGCCCATTCCAATCCTGTCGTTTGTAGCTGTGACAATTTAGCAAACTCTTGTCCATCCACAGGATCCAGGCTTGATAACGCTCCTCTTTGAGCATGCAGCTGAGTTCTCACGAATGCAGCCTTCCATCTCGATTCCTCGCAGCGATGTCACGAACGGAGCAAAGCTGTAATTCACAGGATATTTTCCTCCATGAGTAGCCCATTTTGATCCATCCCCAGATTGTTACATAAGCTGACATTGGTTTTGATGGATAGGCTGATGATATTGCCCCATTATGAATTACTTCTCTCACGGGTACGTTGTCCACAAGAAATCTGCAGCATCGATTCATCAACCATTTTAGGTTAATATTACTTCTCTCTTTACTGTCCTGTTCCGCACAAATGTATTTGATGAAAAGAAGAAGAAACCAAAAGCAGAGAAGTTAAGGGGTCATCTTACACTATGTGATGATTATTCCAGAGGATGCTGTAGTCATGGAAAGCTTGTGTTGGATCAAACCAGAGGTAAAATTTCTCTTCCCTTCCAGTGCCGACACTTCCATTGCCGTATAAATTTGTCCTGCAGAACCCATTGTCGTCTCTTCTCATGGCCAAGCAATTCGAAATCAAATTTCGTCATGGTTGTGAGGGAAAAAGGTCTTGATTAGACAGCTGAACATGGAAAATGTGTCTGTATCAGACAACAGAACGGTGACACTATCCACATTTACTTATTCTGGTTCATGAAGTTGGGGTGTCTAGTTTGCCGGCTAAAAAACCATTCACAATGAAGATATGAACGAGAAAAGGCAAATTTAGCTGTTGAGCGCTTCTCGTTTGACAGCAAATTGAAGTGTTGAACGTCAAATTTTTCTCTATTCAAGAAAAGGAGAAAACCAGCAGGGAGTGGGGGATTCTTACATAGAAGGCTGCTACAATCCCAGAGGTAAAGCCAGCAGGGAGCTTCATTGCAGCACTGAAGAAGCCATAGTAGTATCTGTTTTTTGATACTAAACCAGACCCTGTATTTGGAAGAAGCGAAAAATGAGAAACGTGAAGACAAAAATCATGACAAATGTTCTTATAGGGACCATTTGTTACTAAAAACCGATAAATTCCAATCTCCATGTTCCGTTACCTGAGGATTTGTCCAAAATAAGATCAGCACTGGTCCCGTTGTTGGTAAGATGGACATTTGATCCCCCGTAAAACACATTATAACCTTGACTAACTGAAATCGGACGAAAATTGGTCCGTAACCCGCTCAACATTTGGAGGTGTGTAGACTGGACCTCGCGACGAGACCAGTATCAGCATCCAAAGTTTCAGCAATCCAAAGAAGGCAAATTTCTTTGTGCAGACCAGCCATTCTTTGATTCTCGCTGTGGACGAGGAGTTTCGCAAAATTCATCCTATTTATTACGCGGGAAGACGTGAAACAACCTTAATCTTTGCTTAGTTGTTGCAAGCTGGCTGTATCTACCAAGAATCCCATTTTGTCTGTGATGTTTGGACCATGATGAAAACTGATTTGGAATTCATGTGGGGTGAATATGACGTGCTTGGAAAGTCTTCTATGGTCCCATCAGCAATCGAGTGGAGGCCAGGTTACAAAGCAGCAACAATAAATGTCCATGGCTGTACAGAGCTGTGAGGCGGCAGTCTAATTGTTGCGTTTGTAATTTCTTTGCCTAAATTCCGTTAACAGTTTGCTCAAAGGAACAATATGATATCACCTGCCAAGAACTGCGTAAAAAGTCGGGAAATGATTGTTGCATCATCATCTAAAACTGCATTTGTCACTTCTCAAACAGCTGTTAATTGATAAGATCATTAGCTCAAACATATTACAAGTGGTCCAATTTGATCTCAGTTGATCGTGAGTATGATACCTAACCTGACCTTATTCGTTGGTCTTTTTGCATAATAGCGTGTTTGGGTCATGATTTTTCCCTAGAAAGAGTTGGTTTCGACTGCTCAAGACTCGATGCCAATTTGAGAAAACAGTAAATATTAGAAGTAACATGGTGAAGCTATGATGTTATCAAAATCATAACTAGATAGAAAAGTTTTGGTCAGTTTTTGGCTAAAACAAGAAAGGAACAATAGTTCACAAGGTCTGAATTAATCCATTAGTACATGATTGACACAAAGCAGCTAAATGATAAAACAAACCACGGTTAGAACAGCCAAAAGGTCATGATCAAAAGCCCCGGAAGAGTATTCCCAAGGGTCTGAAAGCGTCTTCAATAATTAGGCATTTGCAACGTTATTTAAGTTCGATGGAAACACTGGCTTGACATGAAGCTAAAGAGACATCTAGGTACCGATCGTGCATCAATGACATTCTTGGACCCCTATAGTTTGTGGCAATTCCGCTGACAAGTGCCAGAAGAGCAAAAGCCTCGAAGATTATTCTCCATTATTTGGAGATTAGACGTTAATAATTAAGCAGCCATTGTAGCTAGCTAGTCGGCTGCCTAAATTATTGAATCTATACTATAGTATGGAAGCAATAACAATAATGAATCCATAAGCATAATTAGGAGTTGGGATCTTAAAAAGCTCTAGTACTGCTTCCCGTTTCTTTTTTTCAGCCCCTACATTTACATGGGAGTGGTACGTTACACTGGCATCATTTTTCTTCATTTATTCTTGGACGCGTTTTTCAAAGTTTTGCAAGATCATCCTCCCAGATTCTTACAGGTTACAACCATACCGGAGAATATAACAATGTGAAAAGAATTTTTTGGAGGAAGAAGCCTGCTAATTATTGGACCATATACAGAGGAAAACTTCTAGAGCTCCATTATGGTACTTTCAATTTACAATTTACCAAGGCAAAGCAACTACAGACGGGTTTCTCTGTCTATTATATTTATCCATTATATCTGTCCATTTTTTCTGTTCAATACAAAACTATATAGTTCTACTTATTATTAATACTGCTGATGTGACACGTAACATTCACTCTTTTTCTTCTCTGAGAGGCTTAGAGCTAGGCAATGCACTTTGTTCACATGTATTGATGACTTCTTAGTGCATTGAATTGGCAATTTATTAATTCTGATACTAAGAAAATAACTAGGATTTATTCCTTTTGAGTAACTATGAGGAAACAGTAGTATGGCGTATCTTTGATGATTTATTCACCACAAATGCTAAAATATGACAAAACTTCGAATCTGCTCATTGTGAGATTGTGGATTTGTAGTAAATAGAGAGATTAATGTGGTGATGATGTCGTAAATGGTAGTAGTAAACTCTAGTTGTGCTTTGCTTTTCAGGTTGGGCTGTGTTTAAACATGAAAGTTTATTTTTGACTGTCTTAAGAATGACATCTTTATTGTTTTTATTTTTTTGTGTGTTAATGGATTTTATTCATCATAGTACTCAAGTCTTTTGTATCTTTATTTTTTTTTTCATTTATGGATATTTCAATCTTTCTGCCAAAACTAATTCTCTATGGCCGTACAGAGCTTTATCCCAAGAATACACCTACACAGCAAGGCAGCAAAGGTGAGCCTTTTGGATTCCATTTTTTATAGCACGAATCCACTTCCACTTCCGACCCATCGCAAATTAGGAATTTAGGATTTGATCTTTGTGAAAGTTTATGCAACAGCATCCATTCCCAGCTAACGAAAGTAGCTCAAATTCATGTATAGATTTGTGACGCTACTATATTGTCAAGTAATATTTGACTTGCATTGTAAATACATTTTTCAATCTGTATTTTTATATTTGCAGCTATTCTTTTATCTCATGTGCGTCACATCACAAAAAATACTACAGTACTTGCTCCAAAGAATACTCTATCCAAACACTATTACCAAGATTCAGCCTAACTGTATACTGCACTTAATTGAGGTACTCTTAGGTGAAAACTTTACAACTAAAAAATTGTTGACATTAGTGATGAATAATGCGAGAGCAGACCTGCTGAAGGTATCCAATGCCAAATTCAGACCCCACTGTCAAAAAATTTAATGTAACACGTACAATTGCGACCCTGATCTCAAACATTACAAGTCATCTGAGAATTGGCGTAATGGAATGTCCATCTTTATTAGCCTATTTTCCAATTCAAAAAGGGGTGTTTGGATAGCATAAATATTTCAAATAATATTTCACTTGCATTATAAACACATTTCTCAACCCACCTTTTTATACTCTCAATTACTTTTTTTTATCTCACATACATCACATCACAAAAAGTGCTACAATAATTATTTCAAATAATACTCTATCTAAATTACCTTTTTAAAGTTACGCTTTATGCCAGTGGTCTCGTGGATAGGAATTTCTACCAATTTATTTTCTCAAGGAATCTAGTTCTCTATCCATCATACATAAAGAAACTACTCTAAAGTTCTATCTACATAAGAAATAAAACAAACCTGCATCTTATGCGAAATTAAGAAAACTCATAATTACATTGCATTCAATTGAGGTGCTCTCCAAAAACAGCTGTGGTGTGATTCTTGTCACAAGCTCCAGGCTGTAGTCTATGATGATGATATTTTTCCTTCAACGCCATCATACAATTCCAACCATCCAATTATAACACAATAGTAACCGAATTATGCAATTATGGACTTCATTCCTAGCTAGTGATGTCATGGGGAACAATATTCAAGTTTATTATAGTATGCCATTTTCTTTTGCATTTGTGATAAACTTATCTAATAGTTTCTTATCACAACAATAGAAATTCAAGTTTTTTTATTTATTTTTTTTGAAATTGTCAAATGAAAACTTTCATTAAAATGCAGATTCCACGTTCATACACTCCCATCCCTAGTTAATAATGATGCCGCGATATGCATCATAAGATGTCGGCAACACGTGCCTTCATGTATCCTCCTCCCCCACGAGCTCGGTTTTATCTCGTTATTTTCTTGTCCACAAAAAAGATTTTTTTTCCATTACATGGCATCGTCTCATTGGCCGAAGAACATCCTGCGAAGCCTCCTCTTCCCATCTCCATGTCAAACCCATCACTCTAACCCACGTGTCGGTTGAATTTCCGCTCATCAACCGACAAGAGTCCAACACGTGTCCAAGTGTATCCCCAAAGAAATGACCAGCCTATGTATATAGAGCATCAGCCACACACCAAATCCATCCCCCAAAAACAAAATAGTATAGAAAATTTGCTACCGTCTTGATCTTAAGCTTTGCACTTCAATGACATATAATTCTGATGTATTCACTCGCCGGATATTGAATTTTCCGGCAATCCGTCCTTCTGAATTTGTATCTTTCTCTAGCCTTCTTACTTCCCTGATCAATCTAGGCCGTACCATTTGTGAATACAAGTCGAAGACTTTTTTCGTTAATAGAAAAAATGCGAGAAATGCAATACGTTTTGTCGAAAATCTCCTCATTTTTCTTGAAGAAATCCCATTGGGGATTTCGACATGCGTCGCTAATTCTACTACTCTGAGCTTGTCTGAGCTCCACTTCATCTTGCAGAAGTTCAGTACCTGTTGGAAGACTGTACAAGAGATGACGCTAGGGTGTGGATGCTGATGCAGTCGGAGATTTCTGCAGACGAATTCCGGGTTCTGATCAGAGCTATGGGAGTGGCCTTGGATGTTCTCCCTTTGGAGGAAATGGAACTTGCTGACGAAGTTAATGGCTTAGTTGAGTTTGTAAGAGATCAGGCTTTGACACTGAAGTTTGAAACAGAAGTTGACGATCAGAGATTCCTGAGGAAGGTGTTTTGGATATTGGATCATTTTGGGGGTGGAATTGATCCAAAACCAAGTGATGTAAGAAAGGTTCTGGAGTATCTTGGGATTGGAAGTTGGAGTGAATGCAACAGAGAGGTAAAGTTCTTGGAGGATGAGATTGGATTAGAATCGCAGTCTGAAAAGAAGAGTAACATTAGACTTCTCAACAGCCTAATGGGGTTCATGATCTACTGCCGGTCGATACTGTTCGAATTTGTGGATAAGGTGACAAGTAAGCGAACTGATAATCTTGGTAGTTGTGATACCGTCAGATGCTTGAATGCTGATGATTTTCGATGTCCAATTACGCTGGAACTCATGTCTGATCCAGTAACAATAGCTACAGGTCACACGTATGAGCGATCTTCAATTCTGAAATGGTTCAGAGCTGGAAACCGCACCTGTCCCAAGACAGGCCAGAGGCTTCTCTGCACAGATTTTGCGCCCAATTCAGCTCTGAAGCAGCTTATCAAGGGATTTTGCTCAGAAAAAGGCATCCACTTTGCTGATTCAGTTGGACGTAGCCGTGATGTTACAAAGGCAGTTGCTGCGGGTAGCAAAGTATATGAGCAGGCCGTGCGATTGCTCGCTAATTTTCTCGTTGGCAGGCTTGTGGGTTGCAATAATCAAGAGCAGAACAGAGCTGCTTATGAGATTCGTTTGCTCACCAAAACAAGCATTTTTAATCGGTCTTGTTTGGTTGAAGCTGGTGCAATGCCACCTCTGTTGAATCTTCTGTTTTCATGCGATCCATCGCTGCAAGAGAATGCCATGGCGTCTCTGTTAAATCTTTCGAAGTTTTCCAAAAGCAGGAAAATAATTGTTGAGAATGGAGGTTTGATTTTGATACTTGATGTTTTGAAGTGCGGACTGAAAGTGGAAGCTCGACAACATGCAGCTGGTGCATTCTTTTACTTTGCTTCAGTTGAAGAATACCGGCAACTAATTGGGGAGATTCCAGATGCAATTCCTTCTCTGGTGGAGCTCGTCAGGGATGGGACAGATCGTGGCAAGAAGAATGCACTTGTCACGATATTCGGCCTCCTTCTCTGTCCTGAGAACCACAGGAGAGTGTTTGCTGCTGGATTAGTCCCATTGCTGGTTGATCTGATCAGTTCTTGTGAAAGAGAAGATCTTGTAACAGATTCTCTAGCAGTTTTAGCAACTCTTGCTGATAATCCTGATGGAACTACTTCCATCCTGTCTTCTGGAGCTTTACCAATGATTGTGGAGGTTCTTGGTTCTTCCTCTTCAATGGCTGCAAGAGAATATTGCGTCTCCTTGCTCCTCTCCTTTTGCACCCATGGTGGAGCAGATGTGGTTGTTGTTTTAGTGAAGAACCCATCTCTTATGGGAGCATTATATTCCCAACTCACTGAAGGCACAACTCGTGCCAGCAAGAAGGCCAGTTCACTCATCAAAATCCTACACAATTTCAACGAAAAGAGTTCATTTGGCTTCTCAAATCCAGTTCTTCCACAGGAAAGGTCCATTGACGTTTGGTAATCTACACAACATATTCAATGTTGCATTCTTTTCAAGCCTCTTATCTTGTAATTTGTAAACAGCACTTGGTACATAGTTCCTTGTGTTATTTTGGTCAGATTGAATAGTGACGTTAGCTCGGCTTTTTCAAGAGCTTGTCACATAAAGCTTCGGTTTTTTAAGTGAAGCTTGATATTATATACAATTTGTACAAAGAATACTTCCCCTTTCTAATAACATTTACAAATGTATTTGCAGTACGTGAACATGTCAGTCTTTACAAATACGTTTTCTTTCTCAATATTTTGCCTGTCCTGAAATTGATTGTCATTTGTCAAGTAAAACAAATCCTCTTGTTCGTGGTGGCTGTGTTTTCCTTTCTAGCTAACTCCAAGGTCCTTCTTGCTTATTCATCATATTCATCGGAATCTTGAAGTATACAATTTCGAGTCAAGCTGAATCTCATCAAAGCTTGTCCATGCTCATATTTCCATCGATATTATTGGACCTGCATATATTTTTATGAGAAGTCATGCCTGAGAAAGTCTCTATGGATACTGGGTTTCAATCATTTGCAGACATTAGTTGTAAAATGTTGGTCTAACTGAATTGGCTCTCATTGAGATGTCAAGGGCTTCCTCCAGTCTTCCAACCACTTGTTGCATTCTTGGCCTCTGCTGCTTGAGCCCTGTGCATGACAAAGCTAGCTTAAATACGAGCTCAAAAGCTTCAAATGAGTAATCCCCATAAAGTTTGGAATCAGCAAACTCCGTCATATTCCCGCCTCTTGTGACGCTTTTGGCCTGGCAATTGACAGACATATTAGAAATATAAACATAAAGCCAACGAAATTATGCAGACATTTAAGTATGAAAAATGACTGCATTTTATCTCGTACCATTTTGTTCAGATGCACAGGCTTCTGCAGGTCCATGTTAATAACTCTTTGTCCTGATAGAAGTTGTAGCAGTACTATCCCAAAACTGTAGACATCGCCTGAGGAATTAACATGGCGGTTTTTTCGGTACTCAGGATCTACATAACCAAATGTTCCCCTTACTTCCGAGCTTACAAACGATTGGCCCATGCTCATAACCTTAGATAACCCAAAGTCTGACAGTTTTGCTTGAAAGTTAGCACAGATGAGAATATTTGTTGGCTGCAAGCGATTACAGTGGATAAGTGAAAACGGTTTTGGAATATAGAGGACAATACCTAGCGAATGTAGAGTTAAAAGTTACCTTAATATCACGGTGAACAATACAACCTCCTGGATAAGTGTGGAGAAAGCAAAGGCCCCTACCACAATCTATTGCAATATTTAACCTTTGGATCCAAGACAAAGTTTTTTCTTTTCCTGCTTACCACAATACGCAGAGGAGAAAAATAGATTCAGTGAAGGCCTTTACTTCCCATAAAAAAAAATGCTGAAGTTGAAATTCACATACCGAATAGCCATTGTGAAAGATTTCCATTGTGGCATAGCTCATACACTAGAAAACAGTCATCATCTCCATCACAGTGACCTATCAAGGCAACCAGGTTTGGATGTTTGATGTGGGAGAGGCTTTTAACCTCCCTAACAAATGTATCCATGTGCCCATCGTTGATTATATGCTTGACAGCGATGCGCTGACCATCTGATAGAATGCCTTTATACACCTTTCCTGGTAAAATTGCAAACTCATTATCAACTGCTATTAACTTGCAGCTATACAGAAGAATCCACTATGCCTTCTATCTGACATTGTATGCCTTAAAGGAATCAAGAAACAGCTATGTTTACAATGTGGATCAAGTCTTTTAGTTTTTTCCATTTATGCATCACTTAGAAGTAGTATTTTACTCACCAGCTATGCCTTGGCCAATTAAGTTTAAGTCACTGAGATTATTGGTGGCAGAATAAACCTCTTTTATTGAAATAGTTACGCATCTGGATTCTCCATCGAGTGAATTATCCGAAACTGACAAATGGAGACAAGGAATTATTATTCACAGCTCTAATCTATACAAAGTAATGTCACCAAAGTTGTTCAAAGGGAGTACCTTCATTTCCTTGGGGAGATCCTTTCGTATTTTTCCTCAACAAAACAAAACATGCAATAGTGACAATGGCTGCGATCCCCACTACCCCACCAATTAGAATCCAAAAATCTGCAACGAGCAGAAGTTTAGAAACAACACATGATGATTTCTGTAAATGCATCAAATGATTGAAGTTGGTCTCAAATTTAGAATTACCTGTTTTCAACTTTCTTTTCTTTCGACCGTGACTTGCTTGATCATTTAAATCATATGCTGGCAACATTGTATCTTGTCAGTGATAAAAATGTATGCAAAGTTATAGAAGCAACAAGACTGGGTAAAGAAGATTAAACAGTCAGCGATTACTGGTGAATTTGGCAACTTTAATACCTATATTCGGGCTACCATCTTCAAGACAGTTAGATATTGCCTGGAACCATTGATCATCATTAATTGTTTGGCTAATCAGAGAAATCAGGACCGCAAATCTGCAATTTTCAGGTTGAGAATTCCTCATCTCATTGCTGCTGTTGGATGATGTATTCATCCCTCTCCAACTCATTGAACACTGGTTGCAATACTGATCTGATCCACCATCTGAACCCACCAGCTTGCAGCTCTCGCGCAAGCTGTTTAATCTGTTTCCAAGCTTTGTATCAACATCAGTTACAGAATAATCAGAGCAGCCCCCAAGTCCATTTGTTAGCTTCTGAATGCCACAGTCAAAAGCATCTGGATCACTATTCTTCATTGATGACAAGCAGTCATTTTGCTCAGTGGAGTTGAGAAAGATTTGTCCACTTTGATTTGCCCGCTGTGCCAATCCATACAAGTATCCCTTAAACTGGATTTCACAGCAATTGTTGGTTAAAAATCCATCCCAGCTTCCGTTTCTGCAATTTGATTTGCTCCCAGGTGAGGAATTTTGCATGCCTATAACACAATTACCAGCTGGACCCCGAGCAATTGAAGAGACTATTGTACAAGAAAGTACTAGGAGATAAACAAGTAATGCATGTTGACTGAAAGGTTTCATTTTGTTCAAGGCTTTAGAGCAGATAGTATTCAACAAATGTTCAGTTGAAGATTCTTGAAATTTGAAGCGTTGCATGTGTTAAACTAACAAACTAATATGAAGATGATGAATTGGGACCAGTGGTTTCATTAATACATAAAAGTTGAAAAAAAAAAAAGAGCAACGAGGAGACTAGGTAAAGAAAACTAACTGATTTAATAATGTCCAAGGGTAGAAAGAGCAATAAAAAAAGGACTTGCAAAATATGCAGATGGCAAATGGCTTGAATATGTATGTGCACTAGTTCTACCTTGGTTTTTGTGAGGAATTTGTCATTTTAGAGTATTTTAAAGCATTTGTTATGCATAGTCCAGGAAGTAAAACACATTGATTGAGTCCAACTATAAATATAGCATTTTACATACTCTAATTTTCGAATGCAGCACAATACCTGGGACAAATTGCCGAACATAGCAAAGGAAAAGCATGTGGGAAAACGATGAGAACAATATAGATCGTCTTTGTGCCATTGGTTAGAAGGTAGGAGCTTGCCAGTTACCACAAGAGATCACAAAAATAAAACAAATTATCATTTATTTATTCGCAATGTAAACAATAGAGACTTCACTCAATTATCATTATCATTTGGCTGGCTTGGTCATTTTCAACTTTTCTTTTTGATACATATTTAGTAGAAGCATGGTAAGAATTGAACAAAGTATTTGCTTTAGGAAAGTCTATGGCACTTAAGTGTGGGGGGCATTTCTCGTCCATGGGTAAAGGTAAGGGTTCGAAACCCCTTGTCTACATTTCTTATCCAAGATTTTTAAAATATTTTTTCAGATAGTTTAGTTCCTTTCGAATTTTTGTATAGTTTAGTTGGGTTGAGTCCATCTCCATCTCCATCCCCATCCCCATCCCCATCCCTTCCGTATGAGACTAGTTGTTTTAAAAATATTGTACTAAAAAGAAGTGTGGGGGCAGGACCAACCCCTTGCCTTTTTTTTTTTTGACTCTGTTGTTGTAAAAATATTGTACTAAAAAAAAGTGTGGGGTAGGACCAACCCCTGGCCTTTTTCTTTTTTTTTTTCCGGCCTTGGCTCTGAATGAGACCTTTTCTTAGAGGGGAATAGAAAAAGATCGGTCATGCAATTGTACAATCATTAGAATATTTCACCCTGCAAATCTTTTCTGGGAAATATTAAGCTGCCCTATAGTAATATCGCCTTGAGGCCCTTGACTAAACAACAAATTATTACATCTAGTGGGATAAAACAATCTTTCCAGTTTTGGCCTTCTTCTTTGGGCACCAGCTTGATTCTCTTTCTTCTATTAAGTGCAATGATAAGGCTCGTCTCTAGCTAGAGATACAAACCATAACATTCTTGACTTGGACGTGAGACCTATTTCCCAGATACAGTGAAACAAATACAATTTTCGTGATTTGCAGAGTGATTTCTTCTAATCCTATAATATCCCACTAACCGGACTTATCTCTTCTGCATGCAACACCAGAGCAAGGAAAGTTGGCAATTGGCAGTGCTTTGCTTGTCTTCGGCTACAGGAATCACATAAAAAGGGATTAAAATCCCACAAAATTGGAGCCTGGTCGCATGAACATTTTTAGAAGGGAATCATACATGAATCTGATTGTGTTCCGCACAAAGTTGGGAGCCTAGAATGATGACCTGATTCGTCACCTGCAATTTGCAAATCATTTCTTACAAAACCTTGAGTAATTCCGGCTAGCAGGCCTCTGTTAGTCTCGTGGACATGAGAGTGAAATTCCAGGGGGCCCAGTTTTCTCGCTTTAAAACTGAGCTCAATGTAATGTTTGGCGATCCCGCGTGTTTAGATGCACAGCCGATCCACAATGCTGGGCCAATGACAAAGTTCTGGGCCGAAGAAGAAAAGTCGATAATTTGATTCTGGAGTCATTCACTCTTTATGCACATCTCACTTTCAACCTTTTACACAATTTTAGAGAGTACAACAAAATCGTACAAATTTAATCAAACAACGACTCGTCTACATTCTCAAATAAAGATTTAATGTACGTGGCTTAAGCTCTCATATAATAGGTGAAAATCACATATATGGCAAAAGAATTGCAAACTTTATTAATTTCTTTTTTTGTACTAAGATTACAAAGAATTCACAACAATGCGAGTCACAGGTGAAAATTACAACTCAATAATCCTCGAATTGAGATTTTCATAATAACTTATATTTTTCCAGAATTCTTCATTATTCCAAAACAAAACATTCATATCTAGCCTAAAACAATTTGCTAATTAGACGAATTAGGAAAAGGAAAAAGATAAAAGTTTGCATTAACGTAGACAAATGTAGTGTTAAGCTAGAGCAAGATGAATACGCTACTCAAAATTCAACGACCATGCGTGAGGTCAACAGATTCCATACCATTGAATGATCTTCCCAGCTCATACAAATCAGGATTCAGGAGACGCCATCGTTTCCTCTGAAATCTCCCCACGACTCCAATTATCTCGCCATTCGGGAAAGGGTAATGTTGATCACCGGCTCCACCTACCGAATTTCTCTTTAAAAGATCCGAACTCTAAGTAGCCAAACAGCCCATCGGAGCCCCGGGGAAAGGGGATTTTTTTTTTCATTGTTTAACAGCCCTCACAACCTCCAATTCCGATGGTTGTTTCCGGCACGACCACCGCTGCCGCCGGTGGCGACACAGAATCAGCAACCACTCTTTTAATCCCCAAACCACCCTCCAACAATCCCAAAATCCCAGAAGACTCCTTCCATCTAGCTTACATTGTATACTTCACACTAGGGGCAGGCTACCTTCTCCCATGGAACGCTTTCATCACAGCCGTTGATTACTTCAACTACCTCTACCCCGACGCGTCAGTCGACCGAGTTTACGCTATAGTTTACATGATAGTGGGCTTAATTTCCCTGCTCTTGATCATAGCATTCGAGCACAAATCAAGCTCTTTTGTCAGGATCAATGCTGGGCTAGTCCTGTTTGCGCTGGCGTTACTGGCAGTGCCATTAATGGATGTCTGGTATGTGAAGGGGAAAGTTGGAGTGTATGGCGGGTACTATGTGACTGTGTGTTTGGTGGGGCTTTGTGGGATTGCCGATGCATTGGTTCAGGGGAGTATTATTGGATCTGCTGGTGAATTGCCTGAAAGATACATGCAAGCTGTCGTTGCTGGAACTGCTGCTTCTGGTAAGTATTGAACTTTCTTCTCTTTTTTTTTTGTCAATAATGATTTTTGGTGAATTTGTGAGTTGGGTTCTGCTTTTTGACTTTGTCGGTAAGTGAGATTATTGCACTTTGAGCTATGGCATTGATGTTAAGATTGTAAAGTTGCATCCTTTATTTAGAATTGATTGAATTAGTACATAATCTGATGCAAATGATGTGGTGTTTTTGCATTTTGAGAATTGTGATCTGCTATCTGGTCAAGTTCTGATTTTTTTATACTGGTAGCAAATAAACTTGTGTCTTCTATCGAAGTTTAGTTCTTTTGCTAGCATAGATCTATGATAGAACATCACGCAGTTGACTTGTTGAGTTTAACGTAGTACTTTGTGGTTTATGCTGTTCTTGCTAAAGAGTTTGCTGGTTGAATACTATTACGATCTCTTCAAAAGTAGACTTATTTACTAGTGATAGAGTGCTGTAATCAACATGTCTGGACTTTTGACTCTGGTTTTGGCTATAATTGCTCACAGTTGTTGATTTTTGTTTATAGTGCTATTTTGTTTCTGTGTGGTGCTTTTGAGACATAAGGTTATGCTGTCTTGAAGCTGTTTAACGTGAAAGCAAATGTTAACTGGAGTAATAAGACTATTTACTTGTTGACATTAAAACCTGTCTGATACTCTGATTCTTTCAGACTTCCACTAGTGAGATATTTTCAATAATCTCCAAATTGTTGACATGGGAAGTGATATCCCTGAATGCTCCTCCTTCTCCTTGTTTTCTTTTTTGGTGGATGGTTAAGGAAGTTGCTTACCATGTCACCCGATTATGGATAATTTTTGTTGTTGGTGTCTGTGTGGAATGCACTGGTGTACGGTTTTCATGTATGGAGGCACTCAGGCTGGTGTCAGGTCATGACAGAGGGGAGGGGACTAACTCATTTGTATAGGTAAGGCCATGGATAATAAGATAAATAGGTAGATGGAGGGTGTCAGTTCAGGACTGAGGGGAGGAGACCAACCCATTCATTTAGTTTAAGGGATAGATAATAAGATAGACAGATAGATAGACCGAAATTTAGAAAATGACCAAAAAAAGGAAGAGTGATGATTTGCTTGAAGAGAAAAGTTATCCATTTATGCAACCAGTCCTGTTCTAGATGTTAAGGCCCTTGAAGAGTATATGTTCTTAGAAAAGGAAAGAGTTAACTTGATGAGAGATCCTGGATGTGACATTCCAGATTTGGGCTGTGCTTGGACTTACAGATTAGTAGCAGGTCACGTTAAAAGTCATATTTGGCAATACAACAATGCGTGAAACAACTACCATTGAGTTCGTTAGTCCGAAAAGGGCGATGAAACAACTAACAATCCATTTGGTTTTCAGGAATCATGTCTTCCTGATGGAGCTGGTAAGTAAATGATTCCAGTATGCTTGTCCATGAGCAAATGAAACCTTTTTGAGCAAGTTTTCCCGTGCAAAAAGTGCTGGCATGTCAGGGGCAAATGCAGAATTGGTTCCCAATTTGCCCCTGGTGGTAAAGCTTGGAACTTTGTGAATCACTTGCACTAATTTCTTGCACTATCAGAGTCTTATTGTTGACCTGGCTTGCATAGTTCCAAGCCACATGTCAGCGGAGCACTTAATCTATCTTAATCATTTTACTTAAGATCGTACACTAGATCTGTCTACCTTTCTAACGAATCTGTTAGAGGTTAATTCTTAAGCATCTTTTCAGTGCTCTAGCATGCATTGAATTAGCATTGTTTGCTTCAATGGCTTTACTACAGCCAAATGCAAACCATCCATAATTCCAATGAGAAAAATTTGGTATTATTAGCCTAAGTTTTTTGATAAAGTTATAACTCAACCATTTAATTCTTAAACTGTGCAAACAGGTGTCCTTGTATCGTTGCTCAGAATCTTAACCAAAGCTGTATATCCACAAGATTCACATGGGCTCAGAAGCAGTGCAAATCTGTATTTCATTGTTAGCATCGCTGTGATGGTTGTTTGCATTATCTTCTATAATGTGGCCCATAAACTTCCAGTTATAAAGTTCTACAATGAATTGAAAACTCAAGCTGTGAATGATGAGAAGGAAGAGAAAGGTGACTTAACTAGAGATCTGTGGAGATCAACTTTATGGGACATTGTTGGGACCATCAAATGGTATGGGTTTGGAATTTGCATCATCTATGTTGTGACGTTGTGCATATTTCCTGGATACATCACAGAGGATGTGCATTCTGTTCTTCTCAAAGACTGGTACCCCATAATCTTGATTACCTGCTACAACGTGTTTGATCTGGTTGGCAAGTGTCTAACTTCATTGTATGTCATTGAGAATGCGAAGGTTGCAATAGGTGCCTCCTTTGCTAGGTTGCTCTTCTTGCCTCTTTTCTATGGATGTTTGCATGGTCCCAAATTCTTTAGAACGGAGTTTCCTGTTACACTACTAACCTGTCTTTTGGGTCTCACAAATGGCTACTTGACCAGCGTACTAATGATTTTGACTCCCAGAACAGTAGTGTTGCAACATGCAGAAACTGCAGGGATTGTTCTTGTGTTGTTCTTGGTGGCTGGTCTTGCAATTGGATCTGTTGTGTCTTGGTTTTGGATCATATGATTTATCAGCCGCTAGTCTCACGTTGCTGAAATCAATATGGAATGCTTCAGCCTGCAGTTTGCCATGTCTTAATCTACTGGTGTTCATATTGGCCTGTAAACTCTGTTCATAGCAGTATCAGGATTCCTTGAACCTGAAGTAGGAATTCGTATTTCTGATGCTTGCATACAATTTCTCAAATTTATAATTCTGGTTACATAACCATTGGTAATATAACCACTCTCTATGCTTTTAGTTTCTTCTTTTCGTCCCATTGATTACTTTTTCTCTCGATTGTGCTGAATTTTAAATTGATTGTAGTTTGCCTATTCAATTTTCAAAAATGCTCTTGGTTATGGAGGCTGTCTTTTGTATTCGTATTCAGGCTTATCCATTCATGTTGACTTTAAACTCTTAAGCTGTAGACGTTAAAGTGTAAGAACTTGGCGTCTTCATGCTGAGAACTTTTACCTGCACATCCTCCCCCCCCCCCCCCCCCAAACAAAACCCCCAAAACCAACAACAACCAAAAAATGAACCCCTCATCATACTTATCACTTCTGTCACTTTGTTGGGTGAGTTGGATTCGATTCAATTGGTTTGAACTCTGACGTCTCATTTGCCCGATTTTAAACTAAAATTTCACCCTCGGTCTCTGATCTTTGGCAGGCTCGACCTATCACCTGCAATTTTTCCGGCAGATGATATTTTGAGGTTTGTTTTCACTTATTAACCTCCCTTGCATCCTGCATCTTCAAATTTATACGGATCTCATAATTTCATACTTCTGATATTCTTTTTAGTACTAAATAGACAATTGCTCCCTCCTCCTAGATACGATGAAACATGTTTAGAATCGCATAGCTGTTTTGTATCCTTTGCTCTTAACTCTTGCCAAGTTGGTTCTAGCTTTCTGTAACCAACGTTGTCAACTGTTGAATAGGCTGAACTGACATAGCCTGTTGAATGTGAATCATCAGTTTATGGTTCCTTGAATTAAATTTGTCAGCCTGAAGCTCCCGAATCCCCCCGGATATAATATGAGTTCTTGTTGGTCCTGTTTTCAGATTTTAGTTGCCTTTTTTCTTGTCTTGGACAAAATTAGCCGACCGGTACAGTGGTTTTCAATTGATTTTGTAGATGGTACATATTTTGGATTAAAACTCAGCTTATGCTTTGCAGGAGTTGGTGAATTCTAATTTCCTTTTATATCACGTGCTTATTCTTTGTGTGCGCGCATGCGCGTGCTATAGATGATTGGATCAAGAACAAGCTTACATCAAGCAGCTGGATGCCCAGTACGTAGTGTCCCAACCCAACCCCATTGGAGCGACCCTCTAATGGTTGTACCTCGTGATTTATCGTCGATCGGCGATCCTTCTACTCCCAATAATTTTACCTGAGGGTTGGGTAAACGTGCATGACAGCCAAAAATAACAATGCCCAGAGATTATACTGCAATTAGGGGAAAAGAATTTGAAAAATTAAAATGACAAAATTTGCTCTAAAATTCATGGAAAACAATGATCATGTATTTTAATCACTTGGCACGCTTAAAAAGCTTACTCGATTAGATTTGCACTCATGTATTTTTTTAGACATTTGTACTCACTGCCTCATATGGTTCAATTAACTGCTCAGCATGACGAGGATTTGACAACTTTGAAATTACAATCAGCAAAATAGTGTCAAGTAAATCTTATATTATATTGCTAGTTAGCTTACTAACTTAGAATAAAGATTTTTCATGAAGACTCATTAATTATTTGGGTATACGCCAAGCTCAATGCAACTAAACAATTATTGATTTGTAGGACATGATGAATCTGTTCGTTGCAAATCAAACAATTCATTTGGATTCTCTACAAAGCTAGTAACAATTGAATTGTTCTATCTATTTAAACTTAAGAACAGCAGCAAAATCTTGTGAATTCTTTTGCCCATTATGGTTTTCTTCTTATTACCTATTCTGTTAGAATTTCCAAAAAATTTAAAATAATGAGTTAGAAAGACTTGCTATTTAGAAATTATAATCTTGCTTAGTTAGTAGACTATCTAAGCAATTCGAGTCATGTCATTAATTTATAACTTCATTGAAGATGATGGGATACCTAATCAATTTTAGGAAATCATAATAGATGAGGGCCTAAATATAAAGTCTAGTCCCCATCTAGTATCTCCATTGGATGCGTGGTGCATCCGTCTGATCCGGTGGTGGTTCTGTTCCCATCGGTCCTCCATAGGTCCAGTTGGATCTCCCCGTAATTAAATTAGGATAGAGTAAGAGTAGGAGTAGAAGTAGAAATGACGGTTGATAAAATATATATATATATATATAAAGTCTAGTGAGGTTTGACGGTAAAAATCTACCTTACCTGGTAAAGTCTCATTAAGACCTATGCACATCCTACTCATCTTTGTACCTTTTGGCTGGATGTTTAACCTACGACAGAAATAATGGATTAACCAAAAAAAGGAAAAAAGTGAAAGTGGGGGTGAAAAGATGTTGGAAACAAATTGATAAATCAGAACAATATAAAGTGCTCGTCGTCTCTTACCATGGGGCTGAACAATTTGTACTTTATTTGAATTTTAAAAGAAAACCAAAAAAGAATCATTTGTACTTCGATTTGATGAGCCTTGACGCACTTAAAACGCAAGTTGTGGACCCCAACGGTTTAACACTTTCCTTCTAAACCGGGGGCCCCAATCTCAAAATCGTAACCGAAGTTTCTACAGCTACGACGCTTTAATGGACCAGGACGGACGGACATCAAGCAAGCATGCCGCTGAAGCGATGTCTATCCCACGAGGAAGTCAGGGGTCCATGCCCAAAATTCTCAGACGACTATTTGACCTCTTTTCTCCCCCACCTCCGCCTCTCCGTCTCTCTCTCATCCAATTTTCATGGTACCAATATGTAGTGTTTTGATTTTACCTCAGTGTCCCCGCTCCCTCTGCATCCAACTTAAGTTAAATTTGGTTTTTCCAAGGGCTGCAAACATTAGAAAGCAATAATGTCTTGAATAATTACATTTTAGGACATGTATAATATTGTTTACTATATGATGGCCTAAGAGGAGCCTTTCGTTTAATTTCACAATGGGTAATTTTTTTTCTTTGCAATTAATTACAAAATATAATTCAGTTTCAATTTATTGCTCAAAAAATATACTAGTATTAAAGTTAATTTATGCAGTACAGATTAGTAAATTGTCATGTACGTATATTGAAGATAATATTTCTGCTTTCTTTAATCTGATTTACGTGACAATCTTTTCAACAAATGTAACGGAAGTTTAGATATTTTGTAACCATATTTGGTTGACTACATATGCATCCCTTGTTAGTTTGTCATATTCATGTTAAAAAATATTTAAAAAAAGTGTCCCAATTTTTAAAATATGATATTTGCAATGCTTTTTTTTTTTAAATAAATGTAACCGTTGTGTAGATTTAGGTAGTTGTCTTTTAGTAATTATATATATATATATATATGCGCCTGTTGTTCTTCGACTAGGTCTTATTGTTCATAGTTTGCTGCAAAAAAAATTTTCTTTATTACCAAATTTTGCTCTCTAACTAGCTATATCGATATTATTGCCTATTCATTATTTTGAAAATCTTTGTTCTTGTAATGGTATCATCCATGATTTAAAAAAACTTTTTTTGTGCGCTTTTGATTGCTATATTCATATCAACTGTCTTGCATTAAATCAAATCCTAATCTATAGCCAATTATAACAAATTTTGTCTATTTCTGTCTTGATTGCAATAGAATTTATAGTAGTTTTTTTTTCTAGATATGATGGTGATTGGCTACGAGTAAGATAATTGGACAGAAACTTCAATCAGGATTTCTATCTTGAGGTAATTCTCTTCCATTTTGTGTTAAACTCTATAAATTCTATTGTAAATTAACTTATTGTCTGCAAATGACACGTTCAAATTAAATTAAACACTTATTGCTTTTCAATTGTAAGATGTTTAAAAATAATAAAAGATTAACAAAACATCGAACAACTATTTGTCTATATATATATATATATATATATTGTCGTGAGGACCTATGTCTTACACTGGTTTTTTCTTAATGTAAAAACAAAAAATATCAAGTTTTGCTTATGGTCAGCCTCAAAGGAAGCAAAAAGTATATTTTTGTCAAGGTTTTTATTCTTATATTTAGTAATTAAAGTTTTATTATGAAATTTGAGATTTGTATTTTCAGAAATTAAATTCAAAATTTAATATGTATCAAAGCAATACGGAAGAAAAGAATGGAATTCCTTAGGTATATGAATTAGGTATTTTTTGGGGGTTTTTTTTCTAAATTTTTTTTGCAGTGATGTATATGAAAAACTTTTATTTTAGATGGTTAAGTATTTTAAGGGATATTTTTGAGGATGTATTTAGGTGTATTTTTAGAATTAAAAAAATTTGTATTGTTTTGAAAAATTAAAACATCGCAACTTATTACCGCCACCCAACTCTACCAATCTCCTCTCTTCCTCATCCTCTATTTTTCTCCCTCCTTCCCTTTCTTTTTTTGCCTTCACTAAAACCCTAATCGAAAAAGGGGAAAAGAGAGGGATGAGGGTTCTGATAGGAAGGAACATAAGAGCAAGGAGGAGGAGAGGGATAGAGATAAGAAAAAGAAGAAAGGGAATAAAGAATGAGAGAGAGAAGAGAGAAAGGAAGTAAGAGTGATAATAGTGAGAAATAATGGTGATAGACAGCAATGAAGTACTAATTGTGGTGTGTGGAGGGTGGTGGTAGGTAAAAGAAAAAAAAGATATAATTTTATTTATTTATTAGGAGTATTTAATTGTATATGAGATGTATGTGTTTTTAAATTTTTTTATTGTAAATCCCACAAACAAAAACAGATTTTCACAAGAGTCTCAATCCATGCGGAGTTCAGTTGGTATATCACAAAATTGATGGCAGAATTCTAGGAAACTCATGTCCATAAAAATGTTGAATCATTTAGTAATTAGTTTTATTGGTTAATTTGTGAAAATAAAAAATAAACAACATTCAATTCCGGCAAGGAAATCACACAGTGTAATTTTCCCTGCCTTCCTGGGGATGTAGACATTTTCCGATTAAATCAAAATAAGAATCCGTAACCAAAACAAGGTCATTTCCGTCATTTCACACCTCAAAACCCTGTCACAGCCACCAATCCCTCCCCCCCGGGGACCCCATGCCACAACCACAAAAACGTAAAACACAGCACAAGTGCACCAAATTTAAAAAAAAAAAAAAACAGAGAATTTGTTCAAGACATTCAACTTTCTCAATTTGGTCTCAATCTCCAGAAACAAAAACCCCTCGCAAATCTTGACCCCTCTTTCCCTCTCTCACTTACTTTCCCTCTCACACACTCACACGCTTGTCCCCTCTCACTTTGTAATTTCATTACTGACGTTACACGAACAAACCTTTCCCCACTTCAGTTTTCTGTCGAAGCTTAACAACCGATCCCCAAAGACCCGTAAAACCCTTTCTTTGATTGTTATACCAAGTTCTTGCTGACAAATTGACAATCGATTGGTCTGCATTTGCCACCAACGTATGATGCCGTGTGGTTTTGTAGCTGGAATTGTTTGTTGGTGGTGCAAAGTGGTTTGTTTTCGCGGTTTTAGCTAGAAATGGACGGGAAATTTGGTGGGTTTGTTATTGATCTTAATGAGACACCGTTGTCTTCTCCTCGCGAAACGATTTTGGATGACAACGACGACGTTGTGATAATTGAACGGCCTCCAGCGCCGGCTGTGGGGCTGGTTGAGGTGGGGAAGAGGAATGGAGCTGCTGCGGCAGCTGGTGGTGGTCCTTCGGTGGTGTGTGTAGGGTGTGGAGAAGGGTTTAAAGGTAAGATTGTGGGGAATACTGAGGAGATGAAGAATTGGAAGTGTTTCAAGTGTTTGCTTAGAAATGGCAGCGGAAGCACCCGTGGCCGAGGTAGTGGTGGTGGTGGTGGTGGTGGTGGAGGTGGAGGAGGTAGAAGGATGGGACTATTGGATATAAATGCCTCGCCTCCGAGGGAGGCGGAGGTGGAGGCAGAGGGGGTTCACGTGGGCCCTGTTGTTGATACGGCAGCTGCCTTGGCGAGGCGAGGTGGCGGGGACAGGAGTCACGGCGGCAAGTATGAATTTTTTGTTTGTTACTCTAGCAGTTTTTGATATCTTTAGAGATTAATTCTGGGATTATCAGATAATGCATAAAAGTTTTTGAGCTTAAAGTTTAGGTTTTTGGCGGTTCCTTGTGTGTTGAAATTTTATTCTTTACTCGCTAGTTTTTTGGCGTGGGTGAGTTTGTTGTGTCTGATTGGTGTACATCGTTCAATAATTTTCGAAGTGCAGTTGTATTGCTGGAGTGCAACTATATTTCCAGATAATTATGAGTTTATAATGCAATTGGCTCACCTCAAGAATGCAGATTTATTATGTATGTGCCTTGTGATGGATGTTCTTTCCCATTCATGGTAGAGGCCGGTACATTTTACTCTAATGTGCGCCATTTTATGCTCGCTTTTATAAGTTTTCTGTTTTTGCTTAGATAAAGCTACTAGCTGGTGCTCTGGTGCTATGTAGCGCATAAATATAAAGTCATCCGTAAGTTGTGTACATGTTTGCCTGGACAGATTTTGATCTGCGTGGTTTTCATCTGCCTTAGGTTGCTGCCTTGGTAATGTAGCTATACAAATGAACTGGACTCACTAACAGTAGCAACATTAGCATGTGATTCAGGTGACTTCAGATGGCAGCAGTAATGTCAATAGGAGGATCTACTACAGTTGTTTGTGCCTTCAATCTATTATTTCTTATGGATACAAGTCAGTGGCAATATAAAAGAAGACAATGTTAAGTCAGAGATCTGTTTAGACCCATGGACATGCAATGATATGTGCTGAATAATCAAAGTTAGAATGCTAGATTATTGGCCTTAAACATGAACAGTGAATCTCTATCCATGTTTTCTTGCCTTTTCAATCACCCCTATTTGATTGTCAAAGACCTCTTTTGCATGAATTATCTCTGAGAGTATTAGGTGATGGACTGTTGGGCTGCATCTGTAATAATTTTGTGAGTGAAGTACCAGGTAATCAGGTACATACACAGTGAGACAAACAAGGGATATGAAACCCTTCTTTAGTTTTATTGGAAAAATGAATTTCATGAATCTGATTATGAAATACATGCGCAATAGCTGTGGTAGTGCCTGTTAAGAAACTAGAGGTTTTTGGCGATGCAAAAATGTAGGTTTGATGATCTTTTCCTATGTATTTGGAGCCTACTAGGTCAGTGAGATCTGATTTGTTTGAAATAAGAATTGTTGCTTGACCTTTTGCCCTACGTACTCTGACATCAGTTAAGAGGAAGAAGAGTTGCTTAACTCTTAGTTCTTAATAGTAATAGTTTTTAGCTTTGTTTGGTTATTGGAATAGCATCATGGGAAAGTCAATGCTGATAAAAAATAGTTCACCCATATTTTTTTCCCTAAGTGTGAGGAGATTCTTCAACGGAGTAAAGATATAAGGTGCTTATTTAATGCTACAAGGATATTGCATTTCATCATTAAGTTGTGTTGCTGCCAGATGTAATTGTTTGGTATTAAGTGAAAAAAGTTTCTTGATTATCTCATTAATTGAGATGTTTGATCCTTTCCTAATATGTGTCAATTGCTATAGAGTGCAGGTTTTTGGTCACTCTTCCTATTCTGCCCGTCCAATAAATCTTTTTTCAGCATTTTCAAATGTGTTGCCTCCTGAGAAAAGATATCATCTTCAGAAGGCCCCACAGATCCCAGCAGATATTGGTAAATCAGGTACAGGTGATCTAGTGAATCATGGTGGACTTTCTGATACAGACTCGAATAGGAATAGTCCAGGATTCACATGTGAAGGGATACTTCAGGGCAGTCATTCTACATCAACAAATTATCTTCCTCAGAGTCCAAATGACATCTATCTTCAGAGTCTTAGAGAATACGTTGCTGAAAAAAAAGGTGTCTTAGGTGAAGGTTGGCGTGTGGAATTTGAGTTTTGCGATAAAAGGCTGAAAACTTTTGCCGTTTACATTGCCCCAAAAGGAAGTAGGTTTGAATCAATCTCTGATGTTGCAGAACATCTGGGTTTGCCCTCAAATTCTCATCTTCCACAATCTGAGAATGCAGAAAATGGGTTGGTTCCTCTCCAGAATGGATCTCATCTTTATCAAAGAAGGAAGGAATCATCAGGGGACACGAAATCTAGCAACTCTCGACCTCGTTCAAGTATTCCGAAGAGCAGCAGCTTGCTGAGCGTGAACACTTGCCTGGTAATTATACAAGAAGTGCCAAGGGTGGCCTTTTGAGAAGAGGCTACCTTGGGTTCCTCTATGTAGATGTATTGAATGCCTGCATTCACCTTCCTTTAACTCCCTTTCCCGTGACATTAGTGTTATAAAATGTTCCCCTTGATCTTACATCATCTTCTAGGAAAAAGTTACATGATAAATGCTATTTATTGTCATTCCAGGATGGATTGCCTTTGCAGTTTGAGGACTTTTATCTTATAACAGCAGGCGTCATTGATTTACGTCCAACTTACCACAATGCTAACCAGATCTGGCCTGTAGGTTACAGATCTAGCTGGCATGATAAGGTCACTGGGTCCCTCTTTTTATTTGAGGTTAGAGATGGTGGTGATTCTGGACCGGTATTCATGGTTCAAAGATATCCATGCTCGACACAGTCAATCCCTGTTGGTTCAACAGTCCTCACCAGGCCAAAGTTCAGCTCTTGGAATGGGGAAGGCACTGCTGGGAAAGATGATTTGGCAACATTTGGTACTATTGATGACGAGAGTGTTTCAATTCACATGATGCTGACAGAAAGTAGCCCACCTCATCTGGATGCTGATATCTCTTCTAAGAAGATGGGGAGTCAAGGGCTTGATGCTCATAAGGCAAATCTCTCCTCACCTGATTCTTTTTCTCAAAAATCTGGAGACTTGGTGTCCAATTTACTTGGAGAAAGGGACAGCATTGGTGAATTTAATGTGGAAGGAAGATCGATATCTTATGTATGGGACATGGTCTCTGAAACTTTTCTGCATGCTTGCCATGAAGCATATAAGCAAAAAGCCACAATTCGGTTTGGATGTGATCATGAATATTATAGAGGCCAAGTAAAAAATCTGGACAATCCAGATGCTTTATCAAAGTTTTCTCATTTTGCTGGCCCTGTTGTCATGCCATATTTAATTCAGAGGGATACTGAGTTTGACTCCACTTGTCAATTGATTGCAAAGTGGTTGGAACAGGAAAGATTTGGACTTAATGAGGAATTTGTGCAGGAGATCATAGAACAGCTTCCAGGTGTTAGTGGCTGTTTAGAATATAAGCCTTTGACTAAACGCAAGCATCATTCAACACAACAAACAGTCAGGAGTGGGTTCCTCCAGGCTAAAAGGAAGAGTGATGCACAAAGTCAGATGGAATCGGATAGTTACTATATAAACTTAATAAGACCCGGAAGGCAGCCAAAGTACTCAGCATTAAGAGGTCAATTTCCTCAAGGCAAGCCACTTTGCTCGAAACTTCCTGCTTATTTGATAGGTGATGCTCTACAGGTAACATGAATTACTGCTACGCTGGATTAGAATAAATTAAGCCTTGTAATTACCTCTGACTAATTCTCTTTTGACTGTCAGACTTGGGAATTCTTTTGGCGTTTCTTTGAAGTTTTAGAGCTGCAAGAAGCTTTCACTTTCCAGGAACTTGAAGCAGAATTGATTAATCCATGGCTTGATGTGCCAAATCTGTCAGAAAAATCAGGCAATGTAATTCGTGGTGCTGGAGATGGCTCTTCTAGAAGGGAGAGTGAAGTCTCACGAGTCAGAGCATATACTGGTTCTTACAGATGTACTGGCATTGTATTGTCCAAGATTCACAGTTCATTACTGAAAGTGCTTGTAGGCGAGCTGCTTTCAAAAGTTGCTGTGTACGTGGATCCTAAGTTTGATGCTGGAGAACCTAGATCAAGACGAGGCAGGAAAAAAGATGCAGAGCATACAGCTTTGTTCATGAAAATGAAGCTTGATATGATGCCTATCAACAGTCTCACTTGGCCTGAAATTGCACGGAGATTCATTTTGGCAGTGTTATCGATGGAGGGTAACCTTGATTCAGCAGAGATTGCTTGCCGTGAGAGTGGCAAAGTTTTCCATTGCCTGCGAGGTGATGGTGGAACTCTTTGTGGCTCTCTAACAGGGGTTGCAGCATTGGAGGCAGATGCAGTTGTGAGATTGACTTTCTGTGCTTATAGTATTTATGTATTTCTATCATTTGCTTCAATATTACTTTGAGCAGCTCAACTTTCAGTATAGCAAAATTTGTTCAACTGTTCTTTTAGCTTTAGAAAGTGTTATACAACTTGCACTTGTATTGGTTAGTCAAAACACGAACTCCTGATGCATGTGGTTTTCAGCTTCTTGCAGAGGCAACAAAGCAAATATTTGGTTCACTGACAGCTAAAGGTGAGGCAATGAGCACGGGTGCATATAAATCTGATGCAGTGGGTGCTTCAAAAACAGTGGAGATGGATACTGGTGAAGTCCCTGAATGGGCACAAGTGCTTGAGCCTGTGAGAAAGCTTCCCACAAATGTTGGAGCTCGAATTAGGAGGTGTGTCAATGAAGCTTTGCTGCGGAATCCACCTGAATGGGCAAAGAAGATATTGGAGCATTCTATTAGCAAGGAAGTCTACAAAGGAAATGCATCAGGGCCAACAAAGGTGTATTTTTTTAAAATTAATTTATTTATTGTTATTGTTGTTTAGCGCTAAAAAAAGTGTCTCTCTGTCTTGTGTTTAAATTATCTTTGTCTAATCAATTTTAATTTAAAGTGAAAATTTTCTTTCTTCTTCCTCTTTTTTCCAATTCTCTGTGGGGTCTGGTTTCACTTCGATATCTGATGGTCTTATAATGTTTGTTATTCATCATTTACAGAGAGCAGTTATCTCAGTGCTGGATGATGTCAATCGCGAGAAACCACAGCAAAAACCTGAGAAGAAAGAAAAGATGAAGACCTTTAACAATATGCCTGATCTTGTTATGAAACAATGTCGGGTTGTGCTAAGGCGAGCTGCAGCAGCAGACGAAGATAGAGTCTTTTGCAATCTGCTGGGAAAAACATTGTTGAATCCTAATGATAATGACGACGAGGGACTTCTTGGTTATCCTACAATGGTTTCTCGTCCTTTGGATTTTAGGACTATTGATTTGAGATTGGCTGCTGGGGCCTATGGGGGATCTCATGAAGCTTTTGCTGACGATGTTCGAGAGGTAATTTTTTTGGCTCAAGTTTTCCTGTACTGACCTATACTTGGTTTCGTCTATAATTTTTAGTATAGATGGAGAACATTTTTGTTGCTGGTTATTTCGAGATGAGTTTTTAATGGGAAATTGCCTGTTTTTCAACTTCCCCAGATTTCTTCTTGTTTATTACAGTTTTTTTTTCCCCCATTGTATTTTGTCATTGTGCTTCACATGTACTTGCAAATATGGGAATAGGAATTCTGGAAATTTTGTTTTTGGATGCAAAAGCAGCAAGGAGCTTAAACAGTTCCTGCCCTTTTGTAAGCAATACAAACTTGATGTAATGTTTACATTGTAAGCAAATGGAAATGTTTTCATGGCCATTCTTCATTCATTGTTTTATGTTTCTGGTGAGCATTTCAAGACTTAGCATTTTTTTTCTTTTGACATTTCTATTCTCCCGTTTAAGAGTCTCCTGCTCTAAGTATGGTCTAAGCAATTACTTTGCACTTTCAGAAGCACAAATCCACTTGTGGTTGTGATGGTCTAAAGTATGAATTTTGTTAAAGGAAAAATTGTTGATAACATATAAGAAAATCTTATGGTCGTAAAACTTAGATATGACCATTGGTAGTGTCCTTTGCTTGAGACTTGTTAGCCAGGAATAGTGTAAAATCTTCACCCAGCAAACATAGGAACACGTAATTTCATGCATTGTGGTTTTCTACTTTGCATAAGTTAGTTTCCTGGCATTTTTATGCTTTTTGAGTTTTATAAAATATTATCTTCAGTATATGCAATGGGAATGTGAAGATGGATGATTGTTTTGTTGTAATTCCCAGGTTTGGCATAATATACACACTGCATATAAGGGACAAAGCGATTTGATTGATCTAGCTGAAACATTATCCCAGCAATTTGAAGATCTATATGAGAAAGAGGTTTGTTGTAATTATCTTTTCTATCTCCTTATATTTCTATTTATATTACTCTGACTTGAAAAAACCTTGACCAATGGAACAGTCTTTGTTTATTTTTGCCTTCTATTGTGTCACTTTAGATAGAAAGAATCCCCAAGAATACGTTTTTGGGATTACCGCATTAATTATAATTATTAATATTCTAGGTTAAAAGCGGTCTCAATCTGCATTTTTCAACTGCATCATATTTTTCCTTCTTTTAAGTTGCATAATTTGTTGACTGATTTAGGTCTGTGAAAAGCATTTTACTTCTTTGTCTTCTAATTATTTTACATCTTTTCTAGGTTCTCAACCTTATTCAGAAAACTATGGTACTTGCTGACATTCAGCCTACAAGCAGTGAATCTGATAATCAGAGAGATGAGATGCTTGCATCTGTGAGTGAGAGCTCACTTCCCAAAGCTCCTTGGGAGGACGGGATCTGTAAAGTTTGTGGCATGGATAAGGATGATGACAATGTACTATTGTGTGATAGTTGTGATTCTGAGTATCATACTTATTGCTTGAATCCTCCACTTGTAAGAATTCCTGAGGGAAACTGGTATTGCCCTTCTTGTATTGCTGGTCAATCCATGTCTAACAGTGCTCCTTATGGCACTCAAGTTGTAAACCGATATGGAAGAAGAATACACCAGAGGAAATATTTACACCCGATTTTGGAGATGCTGGCTCAACTGGCAAATACCATGGAACTAAAGGACTACTGGGAGTTTAGTGTTGAGGAGGTTAGACCTTCAGCAACTTGTCTGTACATTCACAATTTTGTCCAGTAAAAACTTGCTGCCTGGGAATAAAGTTTATTTTGATAATGCATTATATCTTCTGTTATTTATGATTGTTTCAGTGTGGATTAGTTTGCATCACATGATGAAGTAGGAGTTAGCTTTCCCTGAGCTTGGTCTTCTTTGTTGATATTACAGAATATGTTGTCTGATTATACGTGATGCGCTTTTGTATTCTGGGGCTCATTTTCTCCTTTGCATTTGCTTTTCCTTTCTGCAAATGATGATTTCCTTTTGTAGTTTATGGAATTGTGTCCACTAACCACTGTCTCTGGAAAAATGGAAGGTAGTTGAATTGATACTAGACGAATAAAATCATTCTTAAGGTGACTAGAGACAGCAATGGTGATACAGTGTTCATCACCAGAGGACCTGCTGTCTGCGGGTGTACCTACCCGCTTTCTTTTCTTTTTGGCCTCTTGAAGTTATACATCCTTTGCAATACAGCATTTTCTTTCTGTAATTGTATCATGTTATTGGATTGCATCTATATTTTTGGTCCTCTACTTCTGTAATTTTCTTGAGCTTCTAGTTTTCTGACTTTGCGATAAGCTGATTATCGTAACAAAGAGTTGCTGGTGGCTGAATTCAGATTCTTGACCAGCAGGGTGATCAACAAGCTAATTCTGGTCAACTAAATTCAAATATATGGCTTCGATGCTTTAGTTATAGGATGTAGCTCTTTTACTCGAGTTGAATCCACTTTTATTTTTTTCGGCAACTAGCTCACAAATTAGAAGGATTTACAGTTAGCTAGATATCTTTGACTGTTACACCGCACACATCAGAAACATGGCCAGTCAATCTACACTGTAAAAACTCAGACACCACACTTCCCTTGGCATGCAAATAGATGTTGACGTACATTGTTACTACTCAAATTATCCTGGCTAGTTTTGTCTGCTGAGCTTAGGATGGAAGTTTTGCTGCTCTTCTTTGATATCAATTTGCATCCTAGTTTACTTGTGGATCCTTTTTTTTTTTTCAAACAGTTTGCTTCTGATCTAATATGAGCTGATTAAAGAGTATTTTCCAACTTAATATGAATAAGTCTGTTTTCTCCTTGTTGCAGAGAATTTTGCTTTTGAAGTTCTTGTGTGATGAGGCATTGAATTCAGCCATCATTTGTGACCATATTGAACGAAGCAGCACTAGATTCGGTGATTTACAGCAGAAATTGCGTTCCCTCAATTCTGAACGGAAACTTTTGAAATTCAAGGAAGAAAATTTGGTTGCAAACATGGCAAAGACAAAGGGCCATGTGCAGGGTGGAAGTGGAGAATCGGAGTTGAATGAGATGGCATCTCTGCCTGCTGACGATGGGAAATTTAAGGCACAGTTGACTAATAGCAGCAAGGTTTCACCCTTTGGTAGCTTAATTAAGATGGAGGATGGTCAACCGGCCAAAGATCAAAGTGATTATAGTTCAACAAGCATGTTGGAGAAGCAATATCCTACCGTAAACACTCAAGTTTCAAAGGCATCTCTTGCAGTTAATCAACTACGAGGTCAGCCTTCTGGAATAGATCTTATTCAATCAAGCTATATTAAAGGATCTAAGTGCAAGAATGAGTTGGCAACGTCTAGTCAACAAAAAGATGATCAAAGTGAAGACAATGGTGGGACTAATATTGATGAATCCCAGGAGTTGGGATGTGGTAGTTCCAGTGTTTCAATTCTATCTACAGGTCAGCTAATGCCAGAAAACAAATTGTCTGCCACATCGAGTGAACATGCATTCGTGCATATGCCTTCCTCTCCGGTTCACCAGTGTTCTACCCATGCCAATGATGGTCTTTCACAAGAGTGCGATGCTCAATTGAGCAACCTTAAGAGCGAGATAACTCGTTTGCAGGACTCAATAGATAGACTTGAGTCAGAACTCCTCAGGACATCTGTAAGGAAGGAATTCTTGGGAAGGGATGCTGATGGCAGACTCTATTGGGGTTTTGGCAGGCCCAGTGCTTGTCCACAGATATTGGTCAATGCGAGTTTGAAAGCAGAACAGGTGGTTGAACCAGAGAGTTTCTTCCATAACTTTAATTCATGGATGTCTTATAGTGCTGGCACTGATGTTGAAGAACTCATGAATTGGCTGGATGATGGAGACACAAGGGAGAGAGAATTGAAAGAAGCTATTTTACAGTGGCAAGGTAATAAATCCATGGACAGCAGTCATCCTGAAAATGATATCCTGGATGGAGGACCGGTCATTTCCAATAACATATCTAGTGCAGGAAAAGCTAGAGATTCTGATTTTCTAGTCACGAAAGCTGTGAGTGCAATGGAAAAATGTTTTGGTCCTTGCTTGGAGATATGGACTAACGATATGCATAATAATCTTCAGAAAAGTAGATCTCCTGATGAAGGTAGAATGTACAGGTGCGAGTGCTTGGAATTGATATGGCCTTCTAGGAACCATTGCTTCTCGTGTCACAGGACATTTCCTAATAGTGAAGAACTTACAGAGCATGCTGGTGAAAAATGCAAAACCTTTTCTACTCTTTGTCCAAGTAGCCAGATAAGTGAACAATCCCCAAAGCATAAAAATATGTTGAGGAATGAAAAGTCAGCAGAGAAATGCTCTGGCAGTATGAGCACTAGTTGGACATCTTTGAGCGAGAAATATTGTAATGGATCTAGTTTCCTTGATCATTCGCTGGAACCAGAGTGCCCATTTAATTTTCAGGAGATTTTGTCAAAATTCAAAGTTGAAAATTCACTTACAGAATTGGTAAAGGAAATAGGATTAATTGGTTCCAATGGTGTTGTATCCTTTGTGCCTAGTAAATCTCCTTATCTTGATGACGCTTCACTGACCTTGGCCCCAACAACTGATAATGCTATTGGCCTAGGAGATGTACCTTCAGTATCAGAAAGTCAGCAGCAGCAATCTGACCATGGAGCTAATACTGGGGTGAGTGCAAATGAAATTTCAGGTTATCTGCAAGGCAGCAAACTTGATAAGCGTGAGGGCGTAGGAAAACCTGAGTTTGCAAAACCCATGCTTCTAAGTCAAAGGGGTCAATCTGCTTCTACAAAGGAAAGAAACTCAGTGCTTGGCATATATAAGAGATGTGTGATTCGTGAATCCTCATTGATACCAAAAGTAGGCAAAGCTTCTGAAATTCTTCGGTGTCTGAAAATTAACTTGCTTGACATGGATGCTGCTCTCCCTGATGCTTCTTTCAGGGCATCAAGATCACACTCAAACAGAAGATGTGCCTGGCGAACATTTGTAAAATCTGCCAAGAGCTTATATGAGGTTAGTTGCTAACTTTGCCTTTTAGTCCTGCTAATTCTTTTATTAGCTGATAGAACTTTGGATTTTTCTTGTCATCTTTGAGAGACCTAATATAACCATTGATGAAACTTATGCATGCATGTTAACTGGTATGAAAGGTACACTATGAATTTGTGGTAGCTGTTTGTAACATTATTACCAAAATGTGTCAGTTTAACTGGAACTTTAAAAGAATTCTTTGTTGGATTATGACATCTTGGAAAAAGAAATGGCAAAAGAGTTTTTCTGAACTAATGATGTGGGCATGAGCTTGAATATACCTTCAAGTTGAGATCACTATTTGGAAACAGGAATTTAGATGGAAATAGGTTTAATGTTTGCTTAATCATGTCAAGGTTACATGGCTAGCCAAGTTGCAGCCCTACAGTGATTTACCTGTATTAGCACAGTGACTGACATGCTTTACCTTGAAATTCTATGTATTTGGATTTGGAATTCCTATTGAAAAGGAGTTGACATTTTATCTTGAATGATGTTGGCCCCTTTCTATGGTTAGTACTCGTTTATGCTGTTCTTTCATCTTTGAGAATGGGTTACGAAGTAAGTTGTTTGCCCTTGTTCTTGGGTTGCATATACGTACTTGTTTCCTATTTATCCTAATATCCTTGATAAGACAATGAATTGAGTAAACGTCTCCTTTGATAAAATGATCAACATAATAATTTTCCTGAGCTCAGACACCACGCATGTCTACAAGTCATGAATGTATTATCTATGTTCTAAAGAAAGTTATTGGCTTCCTTGACCTCGTGGTTTTGAGGGTTTAGCTTTCTTGTCTTCCAGATGGTTCAAGCTACAATCGTACTTGAGGACACAATCAAAACGGAATACCTAAGAAATGACTGGTGGTACTGGTCGTCCCCTTCAGCTGCAGCTAATATTTCAACTCTCTCTGCACTTGCTCTTCGCATATACTCCTTAGATTCTGCAATATTATATGAGAAACCTACTTTGACTCATGACCCAATGGAAACAACTCTTGATTGCAAATCCGAGAAGGAAGCTCTGCCAAGTTCAGGCCCAACTAATAACTTGAAGCCTAGCAATCAGCTGATGCAAAAGATGCCTGATTCAGATTCTGGAGAGAATTCAAAACCGAGGACCAGAGCAAGCAAGCGAAGGAGAGATTCTGGAGTTTAATTTTCATATGTACCTTCCTCTCTTTAGGAGAGCGAAGGTAGTCTGAGCCCAGTTTATTCCATTGGCATGGTGGACTCCAATGTGCTTAAACCTCACTCTATTGGTGTTCGGCAAGGTACTAAGAGCTCTTTATCTGGTCACTGATTTGACTACAATCTGAGAGAAACTGGTTTCTGGTGGATAGCCTGCAAATTATCAGGCATCCTTGTGCAGCTATTCGTTTGTTGCTAATTTATTCTGAGAAGCAAAGAAACTTCATGGCCTTGCTCTCCCTGGTCTGCTGGGTAAAGATGTCTACCACGACAGAGAACTTGGAGCAAGCTCGGACGGATTTTTGCTCAGAATTGTGTTCTGGCTGCCCTTTTACATGGTAGACCAAGTTTTGCATAGTGGAAGTACAAATTAGGCAAAGCAAGATGTTTTCATATAAACAAAACAGTCAAAGAAACGAGGCATAGGTAACAAGTCAACGTCATGTACATAGATAGGAAACTGAGCAGGTGTAGGTTTGTGTATATATTGAGAGAGATTTCATCATCTTACGTGTCCTGCTGAGAGACTGGAACTAATTATTTCGCATTCGCTAATAGAAAGAAGTTTTAGACACATCCCTTTTATCTCTATTGTTCTCCCAGGATTAGTTCTGGAAGAGCCGTCGTAGATAGGTTTTAGCAGGGGGGAATTCATTTCCGAGCTGAAACTCATTTTTATCTTTTAAATACATAACATCAAAGGAAGGTAAGAGGAACAAAGACAATTTTTTAGCCACAATGTTGAGATATAATTTCACGTTTCACTGCACAAACACAACATTCTCGAAAGTCTGTCCCAAGGGATGAATTGACAGTAAAAGACCAGCCTGATTGCCAGGAATAATAACAGATTGCCCTCTTTCCGCTGCCACATTCGATCAACCTGCGAGCCAACTCTCTAATGGTCAATGGGAAACAAGGCTGAACTTCATTATTAGCTTTTTATCGACCCAGCACGGTCTGTAAGTGTAGAAACACAATTGGGTTGCCTTTTTATAGCGCGCCTCGAGGGAATGCGCCAATCAAATGAACAAACACAAAATTACATCGTGTTGGAACTAACGGCAAAGCCGCTATGCGAGTACGCTTAATGCTTTGCCATATGGTTTTGGTGCTTCAACTCCTTCTGGACTATTCCATTGCCTTGTGGTTTTGGTCCTTCAGCTTGAGAGGCTTTTTTATCCTATTTTATTTGTTTATAATAATACTGCGAAGAAGATTAGTGTCAAAGACGTCATTTTGTTTGTGACGTATATCATGCAAGGCACAAGAGCTTGTGTCATTCATGGAAGGCATAGAATAGTTCAGTATGCTTCAGCTAATTCTGTGAAGAAGCAAACCATAGACTAACCGGTAAAAGTACATTATAGCCTTGCTTTAGGAGAAGCTTCCATAGTAGAAAATAAACAAATATGGGGTAAATGTCAATTACATTTAACGACGAAGGTATAGCAGCGGTAAAACAAACATGGAAAAAATGTGAATACATTTAACAAAGAGGTTACGAAGATACTGGCAACGAGCGTCGGCTTGACATCCCGCCCTTTTATCTTAGCAAGTAGCATATAGATATCGACGTAGAATACCATCTGCCTGCTAGTGCAAGATGGACTTCGAGAATATAACGCTAAACAAAGTCAGTCTGGCAGAAGGGACCATCCTCAAGATTAACAACACGTGCTTTAGCCCATCCTAAATCATGTCCTAGACCGCAAAGCCAGACCCGTTTCTACTCTCTTAATCTCGAATATTAGCATCCTCCACATCTTCAGCACAAACATTTCAGCTTCCTCATCTAATATAGCCTGGAGCCTATTCAACATCTCAGTTGCCTCTACATGTTCCCTGGTGCTGGACATTATGTACTCTACCAATGAGGGCTCTTCCTCTCCCAGAAATTCTGTAATCTTCTTAGAGATCCAAGGTTTCATTCTCTCATGCAACGCATTCTGTCAAAAAAGTTGACATGACAGCAAAACTTCAAAATGCTATCAAATAGGTAAATAATTCACAACTATATTAAAGCTAACACGTTAGACGCTCCAAATCTTTTAAATGGCTGAAAACCATAAACTTGAGAACATCATCTTCCATAGGACCTGCCCAAGCCTGGTGGGTAAAATGAATAAAAGATCCAGTTTTCTAGTAGGAAAATAACAAGAAGACTTTAGCAATAAAAAGGATCTTACACTTCTTGCGGTGACTGACTAACAGGATACAAAAAGTAGAATAAACATTGTGGTTTCTAACTTTTCTTTGTTTCTTTCCTGAGCTTTAGGATCAGCACAAAGGCTAGAAAGGCCAAGTCACTGTTTTCAAACCGACCAGGTAAAAGCAATATGCAACACACTCAGCAAGCTAATAAAAATGTAACAAATAGTGCATTAGGAGGCATGTTTACCTTATCATAAGTTGCCCAGTTTATCTCATACGAAAATAACTCATCTTTGGTCTTTGGAATCATATCAATCAACTGTTTGGCATCCACGAGCTTCTGATTATCTGGGGCCTTCACTTTATCAAGTCCAGGTTCTCGTACCCTGTCCCGGTCCAAACTCTCTTTCCTACTCTCTTCTCTGGTGCGTGTAAACTCATCGCCATTTCTGTCCCTATCCCTCTGGCTTGATCTATCATGAGACCTCCTACCTCTTTCCTTTTCCAAATCAGGCTTCTCATCCTTAGAATTATTATTTGATATGCGTCTGACAGACTCTGTTGCCACTACTAAATTAGAAGGTGGTGCTTCAGAAACTAATGAGTGGATAGCCAGCTGTTCCTCTGTTGAGTAATCAATTGGAACTAGAGGTCTCATCTTCTTTTCCTTGTGCATGTCCTCATCCTCATCTTGGTCAAATACAGAAGGAACAGTGGTTCTTTTCCCCGATCCTTGCAGACCAAAGCCCAATTTTCTAGATGGAGCATTGCTATTTTGCCGTGCATCATTTGTAGAAAGAGAAGCCATCAATGACAGATCAGCAATACCATTTTGCACAGTCCCATCACCTAACACTTTAACACAAATCTTATTATAAAACATTAAAAAAAATTAAATTCAAAAAGTACGAAGAAAATGAGCTAGCTAACTAACCATTATTCACACCTAAATCATGATCAGAAGTCCGCTCAATGGCCTTATCCTTGCTTCCACAATTGTTTTCTTCAGGTAAAACAGTTCCATCACGTCCATTGCCAGATAAAAGCCTTAATTCCTCCTCCTGTTCTTTCTTCTTCCGCTCTTCCTCAGCTATCCTCTTGGCCTCAGCAACCTCTTCTTCTTCTTTCAATCTATCAGCCATGTCTTCTTCCTTTTCCCTTTGTCTCCTCCTCCTTTCCTCCTCACTATCCCTATACTTCCTCTTCTTGCTATAACCATCATCTCTTTCACGCTCTTGATTTGCTATCTCTGATTTGCGCTCCAGTGCCCTGTTCTTCTCCCTCTCTCTTTCTCTCTTCCGCCAGTGTTCTCGCTCTTTTTCTCTAGCTTCCCACTCTTTTTCACGTGCCTTAAACCTACGCTCATCATCCCGTATTCTATATTCTCTCTCCTTCTCTCGCTTAGCTCGTTCTTGTTCACGTTCTCTCTCATACCTTTCTAGTTCTTTCTCCTTTTCTCGCTTGAGTTCTCGGTCACGGTCTCTGCTTCTCCTATCATGCCTTCTTTCACGATCCGGTGAACTTGTTTCAGATCTATCCTGCTCTCCTGATGGTTTGCTTTCACTGGTCATCTCATTTTCGTATTTGTCTTCAACAGCATCTGCAAAATGATTGTGAAGCAGTTCAAACATTAAAAATATCATAGATTCGTATGACAGGCGCAAGTTTAAAATTTTCATGCTACTGTCAACATATGTACCAGCTTTTGTAGTATCTGCATCCATTTCTCCATCCTTTGATCTAGCAGAACCTTCCAAGTTGGAGTTAGATGAACCATCAGCAGCAATCTGAGGAGGCGGAGGAGGTAAAGGTCTGTTTTTCAACCTCTCCTCTATCAGGCCCGTGAGCTTCTCCAAAGCCTCTTGATCACCTTTTCTATCTTCATCAGTTACAAGGCCAAAGCTGGAAGCATCCCTATTCTCATCATTCTTTGTGTTATTGTCATCTTTTTCTGAATCTCCTGTAGCAGGGTTTGAAGCTTCTTTCTGTTTATCAGCAGATAAAACTCCATCTCTCTTTGTGCTCTCAGTACTACTTTCGGTTTCAGTTTCATTGACATTCTTCAAGCTTTCTCGTTTTTTCCGAACAAAATCATCTAGATAATCCCGAGTTGCTTGATTATAGTTTAACTGAGAGGGCATATCAGATATTAGCAGTGTCATATGTTATCGTATACAAAGTACTGCTCTATTTCCGGATTACATTAGGGAGGGAAAGAGGAAAAGGGAGAGCTTTCTAACTGGAGTAAGAGCCAGCTGATAACTTCAGAAGCAGGACTTGACAAAAACATCTATGATTACCCTATAGGGAAAAAATTACCAAAAAAAAAAAGAAGAACAAGCCAATGCAATATTTGTATGTCCATGCATGCTTAGAGGCTAGTGGAAAAACAAATTAATATCACATCCAGGTGTGAGATCTATCTTACAACTTAAGATGTGAAAATCCATCAATTCTAATAGCACAGATTAAACCCTACCACGAATTCAAAAGCACACATGAAAAAGAAGCTTGATGATTTTTAACACTCATTTTGCCAATCTACCTACCCCTTTTTTTTTGCCCTTGTGTGTGTGTGTGTGTGTGTGTGTGTGAGAGAGAGAGAGAGAGAGAGAGAGAAATTACCATCAACTCCTGTCCATCAATGTTTAATTTACTGAGAAGCCGAATTGCACAAAGAACCCCTTCAGCAGACTCAAATTCACAGAATCCAAAACCTTTAAAAGTTCCATCCGTAGGATTTTGAGGACGTCTCCAACTCTTCACAGGCCCACATAACTTGGAAAATTACATGCACATATACGGATGTCAATGCAAGTATACACGTCAAAACTCAATTGAATAAAAAATGGGAAAGCTGTAGGTTGAGATAATCATAATTTGATTATACAAATGAATTCCATTAATAAGGTCACGTACTTCCAACAGAGAAAGAATGAAGTCGTTTTCCACTGTTGAAGCTATCTTGCCCACATAGAGAGTTGTTTGCTTCTCTGTGGATGCAACATTTGGGACAACAGCCGGCCGAACAACAGCAGGAATGATTGGAGCTCGAGGACCAGCAACAGGAGGACGAGGCAGTGAGGGGATGACGCCACCTGCAGCCAGTGGACGTGTAGGATATGCTGGTCGAGCCATAGGTGCAAAAGGAGACGGATAACGGAGAATTCCTGCATCAACGAATCAAGATCTATGCAACTCTATCAGAGAATGCTGATAGCTAATAGCAATTTTAAGTTCTGAAAATATATTAAAAATGGGAATAAAAAGACTTTCACAAGTATAATCAAACTTTGTTACCAAACATTACAAGCAATTAGAGATGGCAGCACAGGAATGACAACACTCACCAGCTGAACAGATAACCTGAAGCAAAATCAAGGAGACAGCATTGAATTTATAAATTATGAATGTGAAGCTGGACTTGGGTTATGCTCCCACTTGAAAACAGTAGCGTTCTAAACCTACCCCGTAGAGCAATTGTGCTAAATTTACATCGAGACTGGTTGCGTCATGTTCACATTGATACAATATATTATAACCAACAAATTTTGACGTTCGTTAATACTAAATATAGCAACCATCTTCAACCTGATGTCACATGCAGTAAACAAAATTCAGAAAATTAAAAACAATTCAGATAATTGGAGAGATTGTGATACCTTGGTATCCAGAGGCAAGAAGCAATCAGTTGTTAACATGGTCTGCTGCCGGCAATACATGAATCAAGATCCGAATAAATGAAATAAAGTATCCTTACATCTAAAAGAACGTATCCTATTAGAGTAAAGAGAGCAGAACCAGACATTATTGGACACAAGATATTTGTTGCTAGATGACATCTTTCCATCATGTTCATTTAGATTAACAAGAAACATTTTCTTTCTCCATTTCTACAAATTAATGCCCACACAAGAATCAAAAGAATGAAGCAAATTTTTGTGCATACCAAAAAAGTAGTTGGAGATTGGGGTAGTCAGTAAACTCTAAAAAAACTCCATGTGAAGCCTTCTTCACCCTTTCTCACCGTAATCAGTCAAGAAACTGTAGGAGAAAACATCCTGTCATCGATACCCCTCATCCAACTAACACCAATCCTACCTTCTCACCAATTTTCAAACCCAGTTTCAATTAACACATATTTACAAATTTAAGCTCACCGCAGAAAAGTAAATACACGAACACCCATAGACATTAAGAAGCAAAGTAACATCCAGTCAACTAACATCCATAAATATGCAAGTGGCCACCTTATTCTTTTTGCTACTTATTTACTATTAATTTCCTTAAAACTAATTCAATAAAACCATGCCAGAATCCATAAAAATTTAGCCTTTTTCCAGATAGGTCAGTTTCCTACTACTTATTGACAAGTATTGACTTCCGTAACTAATCCGATCAGACCATAGCAAATTTGATGAAGCTAGCGCCTATTTGCAGCCAAAACAATTAGAATCAGTTCAGTTACTTCAGTAAGCTAGCAACACATAGGCTCGAATCAGCTTTTTTTTACGCAAAAAGGAATGAAACAATTTGTTGATAAATTGACGTGTGAATTTACCCACCCGGAGGAGGAATGACGCCCTGAGAAGCAGACTGGGGGATAGCCGGGTAACCATTCGGCAGAGGTGCATACGGAGCCCTAATTGGCTGGCCTTGGGGAGCATAAGAAAGCGGCGGAATAACTGGAGGAACATATGATGCCACCGGAACCTGCCCCGCCCCCGTAACAGATGGCGGCGGCGGCGGCAACATGCCAGGAAGCTGAGGCAGTGCGCTCACACCCGGAGGCGGCACCCCAACGGGTGCCTGATAACCAGGGTTGAGAGGAATTGGCGAGAACTGAGGTAAAGGAGTGGTTGCAGGACGGAAGGAAGGTGCAGTTGGCGGAACAACGACACCGGGCTGGATCGAAGGCGGAGCTATGAGTGAAGTCTGCTGCGGCGGCGGGGGTGTGGTTTGGTTTGGGTTCGGATTAGGGTTTGGAGGAAGAATTGAGGACTGCTTAGGTACCGATGAATCGAGTTGTGTGTTGAGACTAAAGGATTCGGACTGTAAACAGTTGGACTCTGGTGCTGGTGGCGGTGGTGGTGTTGTGGTTTCTGCTGAGGTAGAAGACAACGGTTCCGCCATTGATACCTAATTGCATTCGACTGGAGCTTTTTCACGTTTATTTTGGAATTTTGTCCCGCAAAACTTTTTTGCTACCGTGTTTATTTGAGCAGCGCCTGCTACTTATTCGTATGTGACGTCGTTCATATTACTTTGCCACGTGTTTTAGTTTTTGAATTGATTCACTGCGAATAGGATTATACCTGGCAAAACACATGTACAAGTGCAAGTGTTTGTAGCAGCGCTTTCTAAAGTAGCAGGCTAGCAGCTCAACCCTTCAAATTAGAAGGTTATTTAACTTTAGATTCACTGGATTTGTTTGGAAAGCAGTTTATTTGGATGATTTATTTGAGATTATTACTGTAGTACTTTTTGTGATGTGATGTATGTGAAATAAAAATATGATTGAAATTTGTGAATCAAATTATTTTATCTCAAATCATGTGAATTCATTCTTTCAAAAAAATGGGTTAATTACACTTTGCCTCCCTGAACTTTGGGCCCTCATAACATTTTATCCCCTAAACTCCAAATATATACATTTTTCCCCTTGTGATCCACTTTTCACGGAATTAAAATGAAGTTATATTTTTCATGACCAAAATATCCCTGCCTAATTCTTAAACACACGTAATAAATACCTATTTCTTTAATAGTTGCTAAATGCATCTGAACACAATTACAATATGCATTTTGATCTTTTAACACTAAAATGAATTAAATAATTCACAATAAAGAAGTCTAAGGAAATCAATGTAGTATCTTAATGCTGATAGCAATACTTATTTTAAATTGAATAAAATTAATTAGTGCGTTAGGAATGAAATATATTTGCTTATATTCTTTTATTGTAGCAATTTTTAATATGTTTTATATGTGATAAAAATGTATTGAAAAACGTATTTATAAATATTTTAACTTTTTTAAACGTAGAATTCAAACAAAATATAAAGCAATATATGAATGTACTATAAAATCACCAAATAGCATCTTATTGACTCATGAAAATCTTGTAAAATTTGCAAGGTAAATGAAAAGTATCAAAACTAATCCACATACAATTTAAGCGAAGAAAGATAAGTGATGAAAAACTTGTGTAGATGTTTTAGAAATTTTTAAATTCTTTTTTTCTCAACAATACAAAATTTTCTTTTGTATTATACCATCTTTTATTTTTTATTTTTTAAAACATGTGACCTTGTGTTTTTTCTAATAAGATGTTACATATTCCAATTAAAAGTATAACACTAGTTTAGAACTAATATATAAGGGCATTAATGTCATTTTGTTAAATTTTTGGATGGAGAATTTATCATTAATATTTGACTAGTCAATGTGGGGGGTAAAGTGTGTATATTTAAAGTTTAAGTGGGCAAAGTGTTATAAAAAGTCAAGTTCAAGGGGGTAAACTGTAATTAATCTAAAAAACTTTAGATTCGCCGGGAATAGAAAAATGGTCAATTTTGTCCTTAAACATTTTTCTAGAGTCAATTTAGTCCCTAATTTTTATTCTGTCAATTTAATACATAAACTTAATTTTCGGATCCAATTAAAACCTCTACGGTGGCGACGCCACCACCTAAAAGCATTTTAGGTCCTTATTTAACAATTAAATAAGGGTATTTTGGGAACTTTGGATTATCTCCTCTCTCCACTACCAACCTCTATCACCAACCAACCATCTCCTCCTTCTCCTCCCATCTCTCCCTCGCCACTCTCTTTTCCCCACCTTTGAGTTTACATTGTAATTGAGAAAGTAGAAGAAGAAACCTGCAAATGCTGTGAAAGACAAAAAAGTACTGTGTGTTTGGATTAGGAAGATTGAAATAAAAAAAAATTACTTCACAAATCCCAATCACCTTTTTATCTTCTCAATCACCTTTTTATCTCACATACATTACATCACAAAAAGTGCTACAGTAATTATCTCAATAAATCATCCAAATAAACTCTTATCTTACTGTAATTCTTCTGCTTCCTCCAATAATCATGTAAGTGGGAATGGGAGTAAGGGAGATTCAATTGCTATTCTCATCATTTCCTACTTTTATTCATTCTTTCCTAATGTAATGCTATCAATTTCCCTCAAAACATTTGGCGAAAAATAAAGAATTGCCAACAAGATATTTTGGAATCTTAAGCTATTTCTACGGTCTAGCCTATCTTCGAAAATTCCTCAAAAAAAAAAAAAATAAAGCCTATCTTCGAGAAATGAACTAGGAATCTGATTTCTTCTTTTCCATTGGCTTTTTCTAATGTTTCTAATGTCATTATATATTTGGGTTTGGAATTGTAGATGAGTGGGTTCCCCAGTATTTTAGCCCTCAAAGCTATTTATGTGATATGTTGAGCAAGTTGATTTCCCCTACGTCAAAGTCCACCTTACTCTTGTACTTTGCGGCCTTTGAGACTTAAAACTCCACATTTAGTCCATACCCCAGAATCTTTGAACCCTTGCGGACCATGGAGAGATGTTAGGTGAAAGTACTTGATCTCCTTAGACATCACATCTTTGGTGGGTTAATGGTGTAGGTTAATGGAAAAGGGGGTGATTGAGGAGCCGATAGAGAGAGGAAGGAAGGCAGTGGTGGCGGTGGCAAGAAGGGATGAGGTAGAATAAGGGTTAAGAAGTTAATTAAAAATTTTAAAAATACCTTAAAAAGGTATTAAATTTAAAAATATCCCAAATAGCAATGAGTTTTTTAATTTAATCAGTTTGATTACAATTCATACTTGAAGTTCCCGAAATACACTTATTTAACTATTAAATTAGAAATTCAATTGTTTTTAGATGGTAGCATCGCCACAAAATAACTTAATTGGATTCAAAAATTAAATTTAAGGAGCAAATTGGCCAAAAATAAAAGTTAGGGACTAAATCGACTCCAGAAAAAAGTTTAGGGACGGAATTGGCCATTTTCCTGAAAATACGTTTGTAGTGGTTCCGTAAATTTAAGTACAGTTCCCATCTTAATGTAACCATAAATTGGCTGAAACAGCACTAAGCCGCCTAATTAACGATATAATGAAACTTACCTAAAGTAGTCTTCAATCGTTGATGGCTAATGGAAAAGTTTATAGGCCAATGAAATCTAGAAATGTAGAATTAGGAAAGAGGTTGTTGTGACTGTATTTATCGTAGATTTGTTTCAATTTTGGGTAGTTAAAAAGATTGAATTTGGTTATATGTATGTAAAATCAAGAATTGATCAGAACGGTTGCAAGTATTGGCACCTGACAATGCAAATAAAAACTAATAATATCTTATAATACCCTCAACATCCGCAAAAGAAATAATAAAAGTACACAAAATAATCAATAATATCTAAAGTTATTCTTAGTAGTTGGGTAGAAATGAGATTAGATACATACAAATAGAACTGGATACAGTTTATAATCAAATATTCTATATCTTTCGTTTAAACTATAATGTTACTTATTTTTTACTTTTAATAGGACTGTTGTTGTTTTTATTATTTTTTTTAATAAAAAGTTTTAAATAAAATTTTTTAAAGGATATATTGTTACTTATTTTTAAAATTTTTTTTACTTTTAGTAGGACGGGTGTTGTATTTATTATTTTTATCAAAAATAATGATTTTAAATAAAATTTTCTACTTTGAAGGGTCAACAGGACTTTGTTTTGAATTTAATGATTTTTTTTTATTTAGGTTTCGGAAATAGTATCACCATTATTGATTTTGTAAGTCCATGACCAATGAAGATTATTTATTTTTTGATACAATTTATCCTTTTAGTTAGGTTTACTAAGTACAATTTTTTATTTCTTTTAAATCCATGACCAATGAATTTTTACTTTTAGTATGGATTAGGATATTTCATCTTTATTTACTCTCTCATGAATGAATTTCAAATCAAATTTCTATATCAATGTGGCCATTTTGTATATTTTAAATTCAAAAAACATGAGGGGAAATTTATTAGTTAAAAAAAAATCAAAATTTCATAAAAAAAAGAATAAGGAGTTGCAAGCATTATGGCTTCATCATCCTAAAAATCCCTTTTGCAATTTATATGGACTCGTGTTAAAGGCACATCCAATGTGTGTGCAATTAGAAAACAATAAAAAATGAATCAATTTTGTATAAATATTGTTTTTTTATATACCAAAAAATTTATATAAAATTTTCATTGAAAATTTTCATGAATGAAATTTGGTTGTTATAATATTTAGGGTGATTATGAGTAGGTATATTGACAAAATGTGATTAGGTGATTAGAACAAAAATAAATTTTATAAAAATAAAATTGAAAGTTCAAAAGATGACAAAAAGTATTTATACTAACTGCCATTGTTCAAGCATTATATTGTATAGATACTTAGAAAACTTACCTACGTCTAGCCTCAAGGATAAAGCAACTCCCTCTCTACCATGCATGGAAGTATGAGTTTTTCTCCCCTCGTCCTCACATATAGTCTAATATGAGAGATTACCTGAATAACAATTTATAATTCCTTTAAAGGCTACAGGAGGTGGGGCTTATAAAAGTTTGCTGATCTCTTCAAACAAAAGCTTGGAATGACTCTAGACAGGGTTGATGAAATGAATTCTCTTGTTGCCGGTGCAAATTTTTGCTTATGGTGGGATTCCTAAAGTACAAAGATATATTTCTATGATTAGTATTCTTTTTGCAAGTAACAAAATACAATTGTATATGCATATACTCGTGCTTTTGCGTGCCATTTCTTTTTTCTAGTCAATCTGAAGTAAGTGGTTTGTATTGAGGATAAATTCCCTTTTTTATTAGCTCTATATGATGTTTCAGCCATGTTTACTTGAGCTTGTACTGCAAGATTTTGGACTTCTTCGATTCGTATCATGCGTGGCCTTCTTTATTGACCTCCTTACCCTGAGTGCTGGGAGCTAATAGACGCATCAGTTCTGTTGAATGACAGTTGGATGACAAACATATCAATTGTTTTGCATTCTCTTTGAATTGGCAGCCAGCAAAATAGGTTCTCTTGGATTCTGATTCTGATACTAAACATCTGAAGCAATTGTGAAAAGCCATAGAAAGCTGTCTAGTGATGATAACAATAATGTCAGATCCTTCCAAAAAAAAAAAAAAAACAACGTCAGACTATTTGACTGTTGGACTTAGATCTAGGAGTGCAAACGAATCGAGCGGCTCGATTCGAATTCGAGTTGGTCGAGTCGAGCTCGAACTTGAACTCAAAATATTAAGTTTGTTAACTTGCGAGCCGGCTCGCGAGCTCGAGTATATATATATATTTATATTATTTTAATAGTAAAATTACATAAATATTCTTAATATTTTATTATTTATTAAGAAAAAATATTATTATTTATTTTTTAAAAAAATAAAATTTTTATTTTTATTTTTTCGAGCTCGAACTTCAAAATTATCAGCTCGTCGAATTTGAACTCGAGTTCGAGTTCGATAAAATTAAGTCAAAGATCAACTCGGCTTGACTCGTTTGCAACCCGGTAACTCGGTGGAATTATAATGCTTATTGTAGTCCTGAAACACGGGAACTACTGCACACTCTTAAACCTATACTACACTTGATTACTCAGCCAATCAAGTACGTACAATTCCATTTTATCCAGGAGAATCCCTTTGGGTAGTGGAGGATATATATGTATTATAAATTTCCATAGCTTTTTTATGACATTTTGCCTCATTGCAATTATTCTTTTCTTCTTCATTGCTGAGAATGCTTAATAGTGGCAACTGCTTGTTCAATGGCCGTCTGAGGTTTACTTGTCTGCTACTGATTGAGTTGGATGTATTCTGCAAGTAAAGTCAGGCAGCGTATAACAGTAGCTCGTCCAAAATTTATCCGAGCTGTGTTTGGATGATATTCTTCTACTGCTGTATTCATGGTTACCAATATATATCAAGTTGTGGCTATCAGATTTTTGGATATGAATTTTCGAATTCAGGAAAAGAAAAAAAAATCCAAAAGAAGAAGTGACATGAATGTATGTCCTATTGTTGGTTATTGTACAATTTCTGATTTCAGTTTAAATTAAAAGCAGAAAACAATAGTATAGAATGCACCATGCAAACAGAGAAATTGAGTTGTTAGAGCAATTTCTGATGTACAAAAAATAAAAAAAGGTATGATTAGGTAGCTTTGTAGAAAATGGAAATCAGAGATTTTAGGTTCGAACCCTCCTTTGTTAATGCTACTCCTGTTGATCTTTCATAAATGAAAATTGTTTCTGAGTTCAAAAAAAATAAGAAAAAGGTTCAAACCCTCCTTTATTCTTTCTACTTTTCAAATCTTATGTCTCTCTTATTAAAGAAAAATTTTCTCTTTAAAAGGAAGGTCCGTTTGGATTGATTATTTTTTCAAAAATAAAATTTTCAAATATAATGCTACAGTAATATATAAATAAAATAATTCAAAAAATATCTCATTCATACAATATATCAAATATTTCAAAAAATATATAATAAAAATTTTTCATATACACTGCTATAATAAAATTTTTCAAAAACAGCCTCAAAATTTTTTCATAAAGCTGTTGGGGTTGGCTCTTTGTCGTTGCAATGCTTGTGACGGTAAGTCTTTGGTAAATCCTGTTAACTATGTATCAAGTATAATTGGGACTATATACATTTATTCCAAAAGGACGGGCCCATTCTTGGCGGACCAGGACCAGGCCTTAGCCTGAGACAAGCCCAAAGCATTTAAAATCACGAAATTCATGTTCTTTCTCCCTCAAATTGCAAGGTAGACCGTAGACCAAAGAATTGCCATTTATTCTGCTGGTGAGTGCCACCTGTACCAGTCCACCATTCTTCCCTGTCAATAGAAAATTTTCCACCATTTTTACTCCCTCACGTCCTCCGCGACACTCCTCTACAATCATTCACGGTAGGAAAAAACAAAAAAAGAAAGAAAGAAGAAAAAGAAGAAGAAGAAACAAACAAATTGCAGAGTAATTGACTATCAAACATTAGATAGAACCTATACATACAGAGCATCCGCGTATGTATAGATGTAAAAATTGGATGCATGGCCGGCGAAGGGGCGAAAAGTGGGGGCCCACTACAGTTGGATTCAAAGGACTGGGACAAACTACTTGGGGAGGGGGAGGGGGAGGGGGCGGAGCCGCTGTCTTTGGTGGTGGTGCCCGGGAAATCGCCGCAGGCTAAGGAGATGGATGAAAAGTAAGTAATAATCAACTAGTCAGTGACTTGCGAAATATGACGGACAAGCAACTCCAACAATCGGCGGATAGGATTAGAAGAATTTTACCGACTTTGTCCTTGACAATGAAAGACGGTGGCGAGAAGCTTAAGCGCTGCCTCCAACTCCATGAGGATGAATTACAGCGCCGGCGTCTCCTCCCCCTCCAAAAGGTTGAATTTTTATTGGTTTGTTTTTTTTTTGGTTTTTGTACCTCAATTTTGGAGGATTGGTGGAAAATGTATGTGGAAATAAGGGTACATATGAGTGTATATCTGCTGAAAAGTCTGAAATTAGGTCCTCGACATTTCACTTTCTATTGTTATCTTTTGAATTTTAGGGGCTCCCTAAGTAGTATAGTGTTTACTTTTAAAACTTAACTTTTTTTAATAGAGTCTTAAACAAATCATAAATCACCGGTCCAAAATTTTTCTGAAATTGAAATTGTTTTGCATGATTACCAATTTCTAGTCTCAGTACTCTTGGTTCTACCTATATGGTCAGTATGTAAACCAGCACAAATTATACAAAGAGGGTTAGCTGGATTCTTTCCTGTAGTTGTCAGTGTTGTCTAATTTGTGATTTAGAAGACCAATCATATTTGTTGATTGAAATTTTTGGTTTTATGATTACGCAGAAAAATCCAGGTCACAACAAGTATATTCATAATAAAATCGAGTTGTATGATGAAATGGCTGTTGTGGTTGGGAAAGATCTGGCCACCGGGTCTTTTGCAAAATCATTTGTTGATCTGGAAACTCCATTTGTTCCTAAGACAAGTGTGGAGACAAGTGAAGAGACAAGTGTAGAACAAAAGGATGTGACTAGTGCAAGATCCTCAGAAGTGAGAGCAACATCATCGGGAACCAAACAACATCGTAAAAGAAATCGCAGCAATGAAGACATTGAAAAGATGTCTCAACAACTTGGAGAAGTGGCCGCTGCTTTGAACAAAATTAGTGCAAACAAGCTTGATATCAACCAACTACATGATGAGATTATGAAGATAGAAGGTTATAACGAAGAATTTCTGGACTTGGTATTCGATCATTTGGTGCAAAATGAGAAGCTAGGAAAAGCATTTATGGCGAAGAGTCAAAGACTTCGTTTGATTTCTCTCGAGAGGTTCAAGAAAGATTGGGGCGTCGAATAAAGTACGTGAACTGAATTATGCAATTGCCTTGTCAGAATAATTGTTTCTTGTATGGCCTATGAGTTATAATAGGTTGTGCTTCACGAGTGGACTTGATGCTTCTCTTATGTATTAAGATATTTATTTTTCTTGTTGTGTTTCAGCACCATTGAACCTTGGAGGTGATCTAGAAGTGGAAAAAAGGAGGGCTGACCGTGGCCTTGGGAATTTGTAGGTGCAGGCCAACTGGATTTGTTCAAAGCTCTGGTCACTAAGTTTTTTCCTGTAAAACGTTCACATGAACATTGGTGACGTGTTGCACAGATGTTTCCTTTTGTAACCATGATTTACTGCCTGGGCAACTGATATTTTTGGGACCATTTTTCATTTGGAGATGTGATTTTCGTTTTTGTTGAGCAATATTTTATATTTGCCTTCAATTTGCCATCGATGTCATGCCAAATCTAGGCTGAAGATGTTTGGTCCACTCCACTAGCTTGTTCTTGTACATCTTCTCCTTTGTCATTTTCATCCTCAGAAAACTTTTTTTTGACCGTCTAAGGATTGCATTGATTTGCTTTCTCTGATCAGAAATTTGCCCCTCGAAAAAAATCTTTAGGTCCCCATCAAAGAAGAGCGCAGATTTGGTAAACTTTGCTTATACTCATCTTTCTAATTTTTCTCTTTCCTTGAGCTAATGGAGAGAAACAAGTGGACCATCTGAAAGCACTATTGTGAATCTCAGAGATTGTATTGTCCTTTTTGACTATTGTATTGTGTTTCCTAGATGAGGGGTTGCTAGAAACATGATTGCTAAAGAACAGTGTTCAGCTAGGTTTTCGTTTGATTTTTAACTCTTCTTTCCCAACCAATTCATTAGTATCATTAATAATTCCATTTAAGAATTCATGGTGTAATATGAAAAAATATTTTATAGAAATGATAATATGATTATAATGGATAGAAACTAAAATTAACTTGTAATGAAATAAATGTTTTGAGAGTAAAAAAATATTTGCAACATATCAACAAATATATCAGAAAATATTTTCATTGACAAACCAAACATCGGAAAATTATGAAAAAATGAATTTGAAAAATATTTTCACTTAATAATCAAACACTAGAAAATTATGGAAAAGGAAGTGATTTTCCAGAAAAATGACTTCGATGGAAAAATTTTCCCAGTCCAACCAAACGGACCCTAAAAGGAAGCTTTGTGGAAAATTTTTACATAAAGCTGTTGGGTTGGCTCTTTGTCTATGCAATGCTTGTGACTGCAAGTAGGGCTGGCAATCAGGTCCAATTCAGGTTGGCGGGTCGGGTCCTGACCCGATCCGCCAAAAAATTTGTTGACCCGAACCCGACCCGTTAACCCGTGACGGGTCAGATATGCTGACCCGAACCCGAAAGTTTCAGGTTGGCGGGTCAAGCGGGTTGACCCGAAACAACCTGAAATTTAATTCTCATTTACTGATTAACCGACTATAATTTTTAATAGAATCAATTCCAAACTAAATTAAGACATCAAAAGAGTAAAAATAATGTAATACATCATCTATCCAAGTATAATAATTTCAACTTCACACAAGTTAAATAAATTCATTTAGGATTAAGTAATTAATGCCTTTGAAAAAAAAGAATAACTTAGTTTAGTTAGATAAAATAATTTTTATGTTTATTAAATTATTTTTAAATTATAAACGGGTCATATCAGGTCACTCACGGGTTAACCCGAAATTGACCTGTTTTCTTTTCGGGTTCATCGGGTTCGACCCGATTCTGACCCGAATCCCCAAAACCTTAACCCAAACCCATTAATTTCGTGTTAGGTTCGTGTCGTGTTTTCGAGTCGTGTTGGAAATTGCCACCCCTAACTGTAAGTCTTTGGTAACCTTCGACGTTTTAACTATACATCAAGTATAATTGGGACTATATACATGTATTCCAAAAGGACGGGCCCATTCTTGGCGGACCAGGACCAGGCCTTAGCCTGCGACAAGCCCAAAACATTTAAAATCACGAATTTCATTTTCTTTCTCCCTCAAATTGCATGGTAGACCAAAGAACTGCCATTTATTCTGCTGGTGAGTGCCACCTGTACCAGTCCACCATTCTTCCCTGTCAATAGAAAATTTTCCACCATTTTTACTCCCTCACGTCCTCCGCGACAGTCCTCTACAATTATTCACAGTAGGAAAAACAAACAAAGAAAGAAAGAAGAAGAAGAAGAAACAAACAAATTGCAGAGTAATTGACTATCAAACATTAGATAGAACCTATACATACAGAGCATCCGCGTATGTATAGATGTAAAAATTGGATGCATGGCCGGCGAAGGGGCGAAAAGTGGGGGCCCACTACAGTTGGATTCAAAGGACTGGGACAAACTACTTGGGGAGGGGGAGGGGGAGGGGGAGGGGGCGGAGCCGCTGTCTTTGGTGGTGGTGCCCGGGAAATCGCCGCAGGCTAAGGAGATGGATGAAAAAGTAAGTAATAATCAACTAGTCAGTGACTTGCGAATTATGACGGACAAGCAACTCCAACAATCGGCGGATAGGATTAGAAAAATTTTACCGACTTTGTCCTTGACATTGAAAGACGGAGGCGAGAAGCTTAAGCGCAGCCTCCAACTCCATGAGGATGAATTAAAGCGCCGGCGTCTCCTCCCCCTCCAAAAGGTTGAATTTTTATTGGTTTGTTTTTTTTCTTGTTTTTGTACCTCAATTTTGGAGGATTAGTGGAAAATGTATGTGGAAATAAGGGTACATATGAGTGTATATCTGCTGAAAAGTCTGAAATTAGGTGTATTTATTTGGATGCGTGTACCGAGGGTTTAAAGGAGTGATCATGTGATGTGAATCATGGGGTTATGATTAACCAAGTTGATGGTTCATTTATTAGGACTGTTTTGGTTGCTAATTCATTGTTTTCCAATTTTATGCCCAGCAATTGGAAATGTACTTCGAATGAGGGTTGAGGATGTTGGCTTTTGTATGTGTTAGCTTTCTTTTCTTTTTTTTTTGGGTAGCACCAGAAAGTACTAAAGCCTTACACTGATGGGCTGTCTCTGACATGGAATGCCTATCCATGTCAGGGAAGGAAACTACAATTCATGGGGCGTGAAATCTAGTGAAGATGTATGTTCGAGGGGGCAAATTTATATTTTTCTCATCAAGTTTTATAGGGGCTCAATCTAATTGAAAATGTTTATATTTTTAAGTGGGTAAAGGATAGTTTTTAAAAGTTTTGGGGTTACAATTCCACTGAGCCCCCAACATTGTTGCGCCCATGGATATGTTGATATGGAATAGTTGACTTGGATTTGATTACTCTTCATAATCTCCCATTTTTGGCAAAAGCAGATAGGTCGTGGAAAGCAAATGTTGTCTTTTAGTTTCTTTTTGATATAGCATGTGCAGATGTTCTTTTTCAAAAGATATGTTGTCTTCTAATTTTAGGTGACTTCATGAGAATTGTTTCCACAATGAAATGACTTGCACCGTAGTTTCTAGGAATAGAATATCAGTTGTGTTCTGCAATTGTAAAGCACACATGTTGTTTTGCATGATATTTGATATTGCGGAAAGCAAATTTTGGATTTTGTTATTCTTTTTTACTTTTTGAACATTGTGCATATGACTGAAGTGCTGGTGGCTTTGTGCATGAATAAGTCTATACATGGCCATACTCTGATTTAAGTTCTGATGTAAGGTTTAAGTTTTTACTTAGTTTGACTGTCATCCTATGACCCATTCTTCGTTCCTCAACTAAGAATGATATTTGACTCCAGTTTTTCATAATTTGCTTCATAGAGCGATGATGGTGGATGCAAGAAGCTGATTCAACATCATGATCAAAATTGTAATGGTAAACATTTCTTTTGTTGGCATTACAATGGATCTGTGTCTGTGGTTGCGGCAATTAAGCTTTTAAACCTTTTGATTCACCTTGGAGTTATCTTGCAATTATGCTTGCTTTAAGCTTCAAATGAAGGTGACGCCCTGAAGTTAAAATTATGTAAATCATCAAAAAGTTATACAAAACAGCACATGCAAAATGAATACGTGTTATTAGGATTCCTTTCTTTAGGTGCTGTTTCGCAATCTACTGACAGATATAATGATAAATGTCGATATGACTCGATTTGCTGCTTCAGTGTCAAGTCTCAAGGCTGTTTTGCCTCCTGCTGGGGGAAGAACTGGTTTGCTGGGTTTCGGAGGAACTTAGTAGCTGCTTCTCCCCCCCCCCCCCCTCCTCTTCCATTACTTTTAGATGTTTGTGTCCTGTCCTGAAGGATGTGCACATTAATTCGTTCGCTTGACTTGCTATATTGTTTTCATCTCTCTTTTTTGGAGTATTAAACTGAAAAATTGTTTACTTGAAAAGCATTTTCTTCTGGTGCAAATAGGTGTATCAGATGACCTTCGGGATCAACCTCCATCATCTTTATCACCTGCACTGTCATTTTCGACATGCTTCTCAAGCAAGTTGGACAGAAAAGTATGGTTTGTACTCTTGAACGTCTTTCTGATTAACATGAATCTTTCTTATTAGCTTTATGATCATTATGTTTGTTTTATAAACATGTGGTGACAGAGGTAGAGGTGTGCTATATCCAAGGGTTGAGGCAAGAGCCTTAAGGCATGCTCGTAGAAGTCCTTAACTTGAATTTTATGGAATTCAAGAAAAAAATCATAAATTAAAGAGTTATGGCAATGCTTAAAAAGAATGAACAAACTGTACCAAGGACCAAATAAAAAAAAGGCTGAGTTGAAGGGAGCTGAAATTTGCAAGAAAACCAGAGATTCTTCAATAGTGCGTGGTAAAGTGGAATGTAGGTTGCAGACATTGCAACATTGCTCGTATACAGTTTAGAAAAACAAAATTTAGGTAAAGTATGTGGAAGATTTGGAGATTAAGTCAATTTCTATGGGTGTGCAATGCAAAAAGTTTACCATATGAATCAAACTTTCTCAAATCTTATGTGTACTTTCTTCAGCCATTGCTACCTCTTCTAGCACATGGAAACTGTTGGCAGCAGCAATAACAAATTTTACAAGCCTTTGGAATCCATCAAGGACCTCCGGCATTGATAAAAGAATTGATAAATTTCTAAGGTTGGAAATGTATAAGTTTTCCCCATTGCTATATCAACCCCTAACTCTTTCTTTGGTTATGTCTTGTCAAAATTAACCTTTATTTATTTTTCATTTGTCATTTTGGTCTTGAGGCATTAATGGTCCCTGCGTTATTGAGAACCCATGGCCCCCTAATGCTACGAGTATTTTTGGCTCACCATCCCTTGGAGGTCTCAAAACAGTTTTTAAACAGTTATTGATAGTTTGAATGCTTTAATTGAGGACAGGCCTACTTATGTTTGAAAGGCTTTTTTTTTATTGTCAAACCTGCTTTATTGATCCAGCAGACAGATTCAGCAACATTCAAAGTTTTCGAAAAAGAACTATCTACATTAAACCCCTGTGGTCGGCAAAAAATGGAAACCCAATTGCCGTCTTTATCCAGCAGTAGACAGAAGAGGGGGTTGTCATCAAAAGAATCACCTTTTCAATCCTTGGGCAGTCCTCTTCTGAATGTTGATAATGTACCCCTATCCAATGGTTATAAAAAGGAGAGGTACTCACCTTCTCCTTGTACTCCTAAAGAAGATTTATCATGCTTGTCTGTTTGTTTATTTAATTTCATGTTATTTAATTTTTGTTTAGCTTCTTCTATCTTTATGCTCGTATGATTTTTACTACATTTACTTATGATTCAACATAATCATTGTTGTAGTTTCTTAGCAATGAGGTATCAAGTTTGTTTTATCATGTTGGTCCACTGTTGGAATTGTTCTCACCAAAAAAAATTTTCCTTTTCCAAATAGCTTTTCAGGTCATTATATATGATAGACGATAAGGTTGATTTACAGAAGAAGGGAAAAAAGAAAAAGATGAAGAAGTTCTTGATGTTTAAGTCTGCAGTTATACTTGGTCAACTACATGGTTGCTTCATTGTCTTTTTACATTTGCTCTCTGATACCAGTATGATTTGCACTTCTTAGTATGTTGCAACTTCATATGCTAACTTCTATTCTCTATTAAGAAAGCCAAACTTGTTTTGGTTGCTTGTTAATATAGCAAATTATTGTGTTTGATATCATTGTTTTCTTTACTTGCTTCATTATGGCCAAAAAAATATGCAACATGTGATGTAGAGTCTGCTTTCTGGATCTTCTCCTTCCATTCCAGCATTCCTGCTGTAATTTGTCACCTCTTCAGGAGTAGAATTTATTTATGAAGCTTTTGAATTTCATGCTTGCGCTGCAACATGTGGATTGCTCTAAATGGGAGGATGCAGATTGCTAGATTTGATCCTTCATTGGCTCTTTTAATAAGTGCATCACTTCTTTTTTTTCTTGTTACCTATCCTGTTCCAATTGTTTGATGCTAATTCATCGTATTCTTTTGGTCTGACTCGTCACCTTTGGTTGTTTTTTTTCCTTCCGAGCCTTGCTTTGCATAAAACAAAAAGTTGGTGACCTGCATAGTCTCCAATCGCTTTTTGTCCTCCTCTTTCCGTATTTGCATGATCTTCTACTTAGCAGGGTAAAAAACAAAGTAATGTGCAGATATGTGTGCTTTGACTAATTCAATAACTTATCTCTTAGGAGAAGGTCTGCTCGACTCCAGGCTTCAAATAGCCCAAAGCGCATCAAGGTAAAGTTACTTCTGATTTTTTCCTCTTTGGGAGAAATTTTTTGCTCGTCTACAATATAAGCCATACACTATCAGAGGCTGTGGCTTGCCTTTGAGGCTGCAGCAGGAGAAGGAATCTTTTGGTGATTGCCTCTAGCAGGTGGTTAAATGACAACCATGCTCAGCTGTAGATTTACTTGTACTTGCAGTAATAAGGAAGATCAGATATAAAGTAGCATTAGGGGGATTCAATTTATTGGCCACAAAATGTCGTGGTCAGAAACTAATTGGAATGCTAAGATGACAAATCCTGCGAAACAATACATCTTTAGACTGCTGGATTAGAAGAAATGTTATGGGTTTATGTAGGACGCTTCAGGTGATATACCAATGCTCAAATAATATGAGATGATGTGTCCAAATTTTGAAGTTATTACATAAATGGTGAGATTAGGTTGTATACGAAGAAAATTCTATATTCTTCCATATGATATTAATCATACAAGTACCAGGCATTCTATCTAGCAAACAGTGTGCTAGTGGATTCAGGATCTCCTGTTCTATTTCTATTCCATTACGTCAATTTTAAGCTCTTTGGTTTTGGGTTTTCCATTTTATTGGCGTTGTAGTTGAAAAAAATGTTGTCTTCAGACAAGTGATTTTTTTTCCCTTGCTTGGGAGAAGTGATCCTTCATCTTAAAGTATGCCATGTACTTTACAGCAATATTTATGCTCCAATACCCTTTGGATCTTGTACAGGAGACAGTTGTACTTGTTGATGAGGAACTTGAGGTTGAAGAAACAGCAGCTCAACCAAATAAACTGAATCAATGGTAGTGATTGAATATTTAAGTGGTTTACCTTTATATGCTTGTTTGATCACAATTACTGATTCCAGTTACTCTGTTTCAGCAAGAACACCAGGATATATTATCCTTCCAGGTATAGCTTAGGCAATTCCAGCCTTGAAATCTAATTGTAATTTTGAAGAAGCATTTCTTATGAACCTGTTTGAATTAAGCTTTGTTCTACATATGCGGAAATAGGGATGATCCTGTATCTGTTGAAACAATCTGCTACTCGGACCTGGATTGTCTCGCTCCTCAGGCATATTTGTCATCAACTATTATGAATTTTTACATACGGTAAGTTAAATAGAGTACACAGATGGAAAGTTTGATGCCATGGTCACTTGCAAACAATGCAGGGTACCATGGGCCAGGTTCAGGAATTTGATACAAAAGGATTGGATTCAGAAAGAGGTCACCTCTACTTTAAATGGATTTTTTTCTTTGGTTGGGGATTGGGTGAGCTTGGAAGGTTTTGGGATCAAATTTCTCTATCATCTTGTGTTTGCAAAATTCTTGACGCTTCCTAGACATGAGTGAACCTTCCACTTCATTCTGGGTTGAGAAATTATATATATGTATATACATACATACACACATATACACACACATGTATATATACATATACATATACCTACATATGTATATATGTATATCTTCTGAAATTTCTGAAAAATGAAGAAGTCATGTTTCTTTTTGATGGGCAGGTATCTGCAGGTGGAGGGGCTGACATCTAAAGCAACTGAAAGTGAATCATGCAATTACCATTTTTTTAATACCTACTTCTATGAGAAACTGAAAGAGGCTTTAGGTGAAAAGGTATTGTCTTTTTCACCACAGAAAAGTTTGAGAAGATGTCTCCCTCTGTAAGCTAAAGCTTGTTCTGTTCATAGCATGATATATGCTGATCTTGCATTTTGCCTTTCACAACAAGGGAAATGTTTTTCCTAAATGTTTGAAATCCATGTAAAAATGATCATATAGTTTTATGGTAGCTTAGGTTCTTTGCTCTGTATGAAATGCCCTTGTTTAGCTGCTGGTAATAGGACATTGATGGAGCCTTATTCTTGATTTGATTTATTCATTCTGTAAGTTTAAGCTAGAGAGTGGGGAGGGTTGGGTTGGGTGGTAAGGTGGGAGGGATTGTAAGTAGGAGGCCCTAGGTTCAAGACCTCCCACTTACCAAAAAAAGAAAAAAGCTAGAGAATCATAGGTCAGAAATGTATTGGGGAACTTCACCAGCCTGGATAATGCATGGTCCTTCTTAACACTTGATTTTTCAGCATAAACATTTGGTTTTGCTAATAAAAGACATTTTAGGTTTTCCTTTTATATTTGTTTAAGTTAGGCCCAAAAAAGGAAAAAAAAAATATATATATATATATATATATATATATAGCCATTCCAGACGTAGCTACCTTTTTTGGCTTAATTTTTTTGATAAGCTAATGAGTGATTGAATATTTTTAGTCTCCCTTCCAAAAGGTTAGGCTTATATGAGATCACGTGTATTAGCTGCAGTAGTATTCCTTATCCTCTATGGCATCTTTCCATCTAGCTTTTGTGATTAATTTGTCTATCCTCACACAATATGGCAGGACATCGAAAATTCATTTGCCAAGTTGAGGCGGTGGTGGAAACGCATTTACATATTTGAGAAGGCATATGTACTCGTACCCATACATGAAAAGTAAGGTGTTTCTGCTACAAATGTGCGTCACTTTCTATTTAGTGGTGTCATTTCTTGATTCGCTTGCGACACAATAAGAGGCTCTGTGGAGTGATCTTAAATCATGGTCTTTGCACTTTGATTTTCATCTCTTAAATGTTATATTCTTATTAAGAGGTTTTGACGTTCTAATATTGGATCCTGAGGTCCAGCATGCTTGTATCTCATTTTTCTGCTTCTTCTGCTGGGAAGAAGGGGAAGCTTTATCTCAATAAACAGTTTTTCAGTTGTAATCAATTAGGTGAATGCTTACAACAGTGAGATCACCTCGACTCATATTTGTCATGGTTGATGGCACTATGAAGTAGAGACAGTGACATTCTTTTTGTATATGTTTAAAAAAAAAGCAGAAATCATTGAAGGATGGTGTATCTTTGTTGTATGCAATGGTCATTAGGGTGAAATGTCATAGGATTTTATTTATGTATTTATTTATTTTCAGTTAAACGGAGAAAATGGAGAGTTTTTATGCAAAGCAAGCATCTCTTATGGGCAATTCAAGTCTGTTTTGACAACAAAATGGTGCTGAGGTTATCATAGTTGCCTCATATTGCATAAAGGGTTGTTTCATGCATTGAAATGTTGAAAAATAGAATTTGGTAGAAAGCATTTTTACGAGGCTCGGACACCTATACCTTTTTGTAGGACAGGTTTTCTTTCTTCTTGACAATTTAAATGTCGATTATATATTCATAGTGCTGTACGAAGAGGTAAGTTTGATCTAGCTGCTTTTCCTTACTGGGGCTCTTTGTTATCCTAATCTATACGTGAAAGGTTTTGAACAGCTTGTGCTCTCTGTTAAAGAGTGGATAAACTTTTGTTCTCCTGAACTCTACCCTGCGCAAGCAATTTTCTCCTGAAGTAATACTTCTCAGTTTCTAGATGCCTCAGGCTTTAGTAGTAAAATATTATCTCCCATAATTAACATAGTGCATGCTAAAAACATGGTTGCGATGTGGTCAAAAAATTGTTTAAGCTAGCTGCCTGAATCTTACTTGGTCTTGCTAACAAACGAAATTGACCTTATCCTGCAATACTTTTCCAAATCAATATATGGTCCCTTTGCTGCCTAAATCTTCTGTTTCTTTCGCTTAATAAGAAGTTATTATAGGGATACACTTTATCCAGCTTTGATCCACCCCATTTGACTACATAGCTCTCCATGTTCATTCTAGTTAGGTTTATTCGCATCACTCAAGTATTCAGGCTTTCTTGTTACCTTGTGTGGTTTTTGCTGTTCGACTCACCATAGTTTTTACCAGTAGATCTTTTCATTTCTTTTCTTTTTTTTTTTAATACAGTCTTCACTGGAGTTTGGTGATTATATGTATACCGGATGTGGAAGATCGTTCAGGACCAATCATGCTTCATTTGGATTCGCTAGGGCTTCACTCTAGCCGTTCAATTTTTTCTAACATAAAAAGGTGATGAAGACATAAGATTGTGATTTAAAAACATGTTCTGTTTCATTGTCTCAATACCAAACAAGGTTTCTTAAATAGTTCTTTTGATTAGATTTGTCATGTTCTGCTAGGTTATTATCATAAATGCAAAAGAATGAGTCGTGAAGTTTTGAATGTCATTAATACCCAAAATCAGTATGACTAGCAATATAATTGTTGCTGAGGTATTATTCAAATCATGCTTTGCAGCTTTCTAATAGAGGAGTGGAAATTTTTGAGAAAAAGAGAAGTCCCATTGGATCTTCCTATAGCAGACACTGTATGGGAGAATCTTTCTAATAGAATTGATGAGAGAATAGTCCAGGTAAATCTTTGCGTAACTAAATTGCCCGTACAGTGGTTTCATGCTTGCTGTTGTCGAAATTTTTTGGTCATCCTGAATAACGAGAAAAGTTTGAATGCTGGCATTTGTCCTTCCAACTTCTTTTGTTGTTATGATTCTGGAAAGCAGGTCCCACAACAGGGGAATGATTATGATTGTGGCCTCTTTGTTCTATTCTTTATGAAACGATTCATTGAAGAGGCTCCAGACAGGCTGAAGAAGAAGGATTTGGCAAGGGTACGTATCTTCTTCTCCATTGAACATACTTTAGATATGTTTAATATGTTACTCTTATTTGATTTCCTTTTACTACTACTTATTTTTTCTCTTCGTCTATATTACGAATGTAAATCTTCTTGCACAATATGGTATCTTGTATGATGTTGTTAATTTGCAGTTTGGAAAGAAATGGTTCAACCCTGAAGAAGCCTCAAGTTTGAGGCAAAGTATTCGGAGTCTGTTGAAAGAAAAATTCAAGAATGCCAATAATGAGGAACAGCTTTTGGATCTGAGGCTGTAGCTTTTGCTGTAAATATCTGTTTGAAATGACAAAATTGTCACATAGATTTCGACGTCTATCAGCGGCTATTATTTTGTTGTTAATTCATAGGATACATGAACAAGGTCAATTCTGCAGAGAAGACCTCGTTCTTCCATTTCTCATAGACTGGATTAAAGGATGGGCTACTAAATTAGCTGTTATGCAATCTTGAAGAGCTCTTTGTACAGGAAATGAACTTCTGTTTTGTAGCTCGCTTATGTCAGGCTAGGAAGATACTGTTAGTTGTCTGGTATGTAATACCCAATTGTGGAAAAAACATGTTCTAATTGACCTTGGTATCCGGATCCTCATCCAATTATCGGTACACTCAAATTTACAATTACTTTACGACTTTTGAATATTCTGCTGTTTGTATTGACAATCCTTTTGTCAAATAGGAACATCTTTCAAATGAATCTGATATGGGATATTCTACAATATGGTATAGTGGTTTAGACCATTTTGTGGTAAAGTTGAGACAGACCAATAAATCAAGGACAGCTAAGAAAGCACAGAAATCAAGGCAGGCTAATGGACTCACATGAGCCGGTTAGGCAACTCAAACAGTACAGGTTATTGGGAAACATGGGCCAAAAAAAATGTAATGGAAGAAGTGGAAGTTGTACCTTGACTAAAAAGATTTTCATCACTGTGAAATGTTAATGAAACTTCTAATATGTTATTAGACTTATGTATAACTTGTAGACTCTAATCAAACACACATAATGGAGCATCCCAATTTAAGTGAACAAAGTCAATTTCATTGAAAAAATTAATATGGATTTATCCCAAAAACACGTTTTGGGTAGGTAATCATACTCAATGGTTAAAAACGATCACCTACTGATTAACAACTTTATATAAAAACAGGATAATCACGATTGTCACAACAATAGGAGCGTATTCGACAATTTTGTTTTACCCTTTAAAGTTTTATGATGCCCTTGCGTGACAGGAATTGCAATAAATTGGAATAATTGAATCTAATTCAAAAATTAACAATTACCAACGAAGTATCGTTATTAATCAGAGAGAGAAATTTGTGGAGTTTAGCATTAAATGTGACCAATTTAATGTAATTAAAAACATATCAATGGTTATTAGTGGCGAACAATCACCCCTATCACCTAAATTACTCGCTTAACTAAATCTACCTACTGATTAACGACTTTATATAAAACAGGATAATCACGATTGTCATAGCAATAGGAGCGTATTCGACAATTTTGTTTTACCCTTTAAAGTTTCACGATGCTCCATACGTGACAGGAATTGCAATAAATTGGAATAATTGAATCTAATTCAAAAATTAACGATTTACTAATGAAATATCGTTAGTAATCAAAGAGAGAACTTTGTGGAGTTTAGCATTAAATTGGACCAATTTAATGTAATTTAAAACATATCAATGGTTATTAGTGGCGAACAATCACCCCTATCACCTAAATTACTCGCTTAACTAAATCTACCTACTGATTAACGATTTTATATAAAACAAGATAATCACGATTATCATAGCAATAGGAGCGTATTCGACAATTTTGTTTTACCCTTTAAAGTTTCACGATGCTCCATACGTGACAGGAATTGCAATAAATTGGAATAATTGAATCTAATTCAAAAATTAACGATTACCAATGAAATATCGTTATTAATCAGAGAGAGAACTTTGTGGAGTTTAGCATTAAATTGGACCAATTTAATGTAATTTAAAACATATCAATGGTTATTAGTGGCGAACAATCACCCCTATCACCTAAATTACTCGCTTAACTAAATCTACCTACTAATTAATGACTTTATATAAAATAGGATAATCACGATTGTCATAGCAATAGGAGCGTATTCGACAATTTTGTTTTACCCTTCAAAGTTTCACGATGCCTCATGCGTGATAGGAATTGCAATAAATTGAAATAATTGAATGTAATTCAAAAATTAACGATTACTAATGAAATATCGTTAGTAATCAAAGAGAGAACTTGAATTAGTTTTGGATTAAATTGGACCGATTGAATGTAATTTAACACCTATAAACGATTGTCAGTGGCTAATGATCACCCCTAACAACAATTACTTGCTTAACTCAATCTACCTACCTCCAAAGTACTTTATATGAAACAAAGTAATCACGATTGTCATAACTTTATTTAATTGAGGTAAATTATCAAACAACCATTTAGAAGCACCAATTTTTTCACAAGTAATGATTATCAAACTTAAAGTCACTTCTTTGTTTATTTGGCATGAAAATATTGTAATTCCTAATTAAATGATTATGTGGGAGGGTATAGGACAAATCCAGATTCAGTGGGATTGTAAATGGCCATACATGGCCCACGTCATAAGTTGGCTTCTTACTGATAATACATTATGGCGTCTTGTTGACAGATCAAACATAACCCATATGCTTGAACAAATCAATGGGCTATATGAATGGGCTGCATATGAACGATGCTTGACCATATGCTCATTGTTTCACTCATCCTTCCTGGACTCCAAAGCAACTTCAGTCTTCGTGCACGAGCTATTCAGTCACTCCGGCAAACTATGTGCATTGTCTGCCCCCTTCCACCTCTCTCTCCGCCCAATCTACCCTACCTTATTGCCAAAAATTGTTTCTTCTCCATGTTTCTTCCCAATTTGTCTTCCTGATTTTTCCTTTGATACTCTCTGCCTCTGCTTATGCTTATGCCGCTGACAGAGTAAAAGGGTGAGGTTTGGACAACTTCTTATCCCTTCTTGGCCATCCCGTCTTCTGGAACTAAATTTCCAACTAGGTAGTCGCATGACATGCTGGGTCCTTATTTCAAGCATTCGGTTGCCGGTTATTTTGTATATTTTTCCTTATCATCTTTCCTCCCTATCTTTGTACGGAATATATGTGACCAAACCATATACACCGTACTGGTTTGTGTCAGTCTAACACCATTTCTGTGGTATAAACTGCTAATACCACACTAAAGAAGATCCCATCTGATATTAGGCAAGATTTTGGCAGTTTTAGCCAGTTGGTGGGCTAAACTTGATTTCTAAGAAAAGCTTTAGCTCAGTTGATTTTTCTTCAATTTTGAAAAGGTAATCAGGATTTTTTTGCCCCCCCATGGTTTATCTACGTTCAAACTTATAACCTCTTGTGGTTTAGTATACCATACCAAGTAGGGACTCAATCCAGTGGGACGTATGAATACAAAAGAGTAGTTGTCCAAAGTGGTATTTGTTGAGGGTATTAATTGGGCTTTAGTAAACTCATGTTCGGCTCACAAATTATATAGATTTTTGGATTTTGGGTTTCGAGATCAAATTAAAAGACTCAGATTTAGCTTATACTATTATATAAGTTTCAAATTCATTCAAACTCATAATTAAATATGATACTTCCTCCGTCCCATTCATTTGGTTATACTTTCTATTTTGGGATGTCCCAAAACAATTGTCATGTTAGAAAAGTCAAAGCAACTTTTACACTCTCTTTTCAATATAACCTTTCTTTTTAATCATACATTCAAATTTAAAATTTGAATTTGAGGGGTAAAATTGGAAAGAGAAGCACAAACATCACAATCAAATCACTATTCTTAAAAAGTTGGATTCCCCAAACATAACCAAATGAATGGGACGGAGGAAGTATATTTTATAATTATGAATTACAATAAATTTATATAAAATTGTTAACAATTTACGTCATAATGTGTATAATTATAATATATGTACACACACTGTCATATAATCGGATTTGAACTTAGCATAATTCAAACCCGATTCACATTTGATTTGGGCCTAATATTTAGACTTAAATTTTGTCTAATCCAATTAAAGTTTAGGTTTAAATAGCTTTTTCTAGATCAAGTTTTGGCTGGCCCATCTCATTGATAGCCGTAGTCTTTGTTTGGAAAATCCCATTATCAATTAGTTAATTGATAGACAGTGGAACCAGCAATACGCTGGTTTTGGTTGTCAAGGTTTAAGGTTCCATTGAGCAAACTTTTAAGGTTCGCTCGCGTTAGGAGGTGGACTTGAAGATTCTAAACGTGAATAAATTGCATTATTATATTTTGCTACAATACACGAGGAAGATGCAACTTGGTACGCAACTCACTTTTTTTTTTTTATTTTATCGCAGTGCAAGTAGATTTTCAATAGTAGTAGTAGTATTACTTACTGCTCCTCCATACTTACAGAAGAATAGAGAACACAAGAAATTGTGGACCATAAATGTGGTGTATTTGGGAAATGAAACAATAGTGAGGTATATTATGCTATATCAATAGCAGCGGAAACGAGCATGTTCCCTATTGATTGACGCTCGTGAAAGAGTGTAGCACCTACAAATAAGTTGGACTATTTAAGCATCTCGTTGCATGGTGGTGTGCCCAGTTGTATGGACTAGAGTACTGATTAAAACGGCCGTGTTTTGTAGAGTGGCTTGAGCTAATAAAGGGTGATTATATTACTTTGTTTAGATAGTGAAATTATCCCAAATAATATTTCGCTTGCATGATAAACACATTTCCCAACCCACCTTCTTATATTCTCAATCACCTTTTTATCTCACATACATCACATCACAAAAAGTGCTACAGTAATTATTCCAAATAATATTTCAAATAATACTCTATTCAAACAAACATATATATGTTGTCATCTCGGATTCCCCTAAAATTAAGTGCTCAAGTGGCACCCATAAGATTAATCCTCAAAAGGTTAGCTAAACCTCAAAATAATACTAGTATGTGGTAAATTTTTACATTAAATTCAAGTTTGTAATGTTGATTTGTTTTTCATTGTTCCCGTTTGGATTACCTGTTTTTTGAGGTGTTTTTGAAAAATTTTGTTGTAGCAGAGTTTTTATATTATATTTTGGAATATTTTCAAAAAATATTTTGGAATATTTAAGAGTAGAAGAATTTCTAGAATATATTTTGAGATATTTTTTAAAATTTTAAAAATTTTTAAACTAATTTTTAGATTACCTTTTAGAGTACTTTTTAAAAATTAGAATTGTATTTGAAAAATTAGTTTTTGAAAAACACTCCCATCCAAGTAGATTGTTTGTTTTTGGCGAACATTATTGATGCTATATAGATTTAGTTTGTCATGTAAATTATGGTCTCATAATACGAGTCTTATTGTGAATGTTTTTGCTAATAGGGTATGCAAAAATTGAGATGTGTTAGTCATGGGTTCCTCTGGCATTATTTGATCTCTTCCATTAGTTGGCATTTTAAAATCACATATTAGACCGATTATGTGAATGTCTAGCATGAGTACAAGTTTTTATAAACTTGTGACAGTGTCAGCATTTTCAAGTTAAATTATATCTTAATAATAATTATACCCCTTTTCCAACTACGTTTATTATTGACTGTTTTTATTATCCAACGAACTATTGTATATAAAAAAACAATTAAAACTGTTAATTTGTAATAATCTGTTTTTATTATCTACTAATAAACTGTTGATTTCGTCGTGAAACAATTGATTGACTTCCTGATACATATATATATAAAAAAAAATTCCCCTCTTGGAACCAAAGTTGAAGACAAATTGGATCTCTGTTTGATTGATTGATTGCCTGATCAAAAAAATGTCAGCCTAATTTGAACCCATCTGGAGATTTCTTTCGAACCCATCTGGAGTGGAGAAGGGGCAGGGACGGTTACCGTCCCTATCAGTTAATGGCTAAGATTTGGCCAACAAAATTTGTATGGTCCAGATTTTAAGATGTGTGAGACCCACAAAATATTGTTCTAGTATTACTCGCTATTGTTCTAGTGTTATATCATGTACAAATGATATTACACCGTGTGCATTTTGCACACAAGCTTCCGGAACGGTTGCACTCCAGCCCCGGATCCATCTGGAGTAAACCAATTTGAATCTTGTGTTACTACATCCACTTCAACTATAGCGCGTGAGGAGAAACAGAATAATTTGGCGGCATCACTTCACCACCACTCCAAGGCTTTCTGCACCTATACATTATGTGCGGGAAACGAGTCTATTAGTAGTCTGTAACTGTCCACTTCTTTTCTTCTGTCATCTCAATCAAACGCAACGCCTCCTTTCAGTTTTCTTCTTCTCTCGAGCCTCCTCCTCTGCCCATAAATTCTTCACCCTCACTCCTTCAACCCCGCCACTCGCCCTTTTTCTCTCTAGAAAGTTCCTGACTGAGAGTTTGGAGTAAGAAAATATGAAAGCTTCCTTGAAAGGAGAGGACATTCCCAGCCACGTCACAGCTTCGGCCGGTGATGATCGCCGGTTTCTCAAATCCGTCCACGATAACGTCCACGGAAACATGTACCTCGATCCGGTAATGAATTTATTACCGAATTTCCTTTTCAATTCTTTTGAGAAATTTCATCTGGAGCTCTGTTTTTCTTTTTTCCGCATGCAACGAACTCTAATATAGCTCTGTCTTTTTCTTCTTGTTATATTTTTCTTTTCTCTTCTTTTTTGTTTTTTTGATGAAGTCGTTACTTTCGATAAGGCTTGATTTCGTTAGCGGACCGGCACCGTGTTTACGTATTTTGATAGCGAAAACGAGATTGAAATTTTTTTTTGTAAGAATATGAGACTCTATCTGCTGTTTTATGTATATATATTCGATGTTTCGGAGTTAAATGCGTTTTCTTCTTATGAATAAAGAAGCGTATACTAGTTCATTCTGTTCGTTCTTGGAGAGTTCTATAATTCGCTTGGACAGGACAGTTTGTTTGAGGTTTGAGAAGTTAATTTCAGCAGAGTGATTTTTCCTCTTGTTAATTTATTTACTACCGACTGCCTCAGAAAGACAGGATTTATTGTTATCTGAGAATTGTAATATTATGTATTTGAATGACCTATTCCTTGAAATAAAATAATTTTGGTGTCGTATTTGTGAATCGAGTTTGTAAATGTCATTATTAGCTATCATTTCTTCTAATCGTACTTTTCTTTACCGTACTTATTAGTTTACTCGGGCACCAAAACATTCTTTAATTAGGCTGTGCGTAGGTTAAATTTTTTTGTGTCTGGAGAAATTACGTCATTTCAAGGCACTGTTGACTTGAAAATGGTATTTGCTTCTGCATAATATAATTTTTAGTTGTTTTAATTCTTTACCGGAGCAGGAATCAACTAATAATCTTTTATTGCGGACAGAATTTTGAAGGATACAAGTGTTTGACTGTTCTTTTTTGTTTTTTTTTGAATTGTGTATTTTGGTGATCTTGCAGCTCTCTTTGAAGTTTATCGATACTGAACAGTTTCAGAGGCAAGTTTGATTTACTTTAGAAGCTATGCTGTTTCTATTATTTGACTGCAGTACGCATTTACTTTTGGAAGTAACTATTTTGTGATTATTGTACGCACAGGCTTCGTGATTTGAAGCAGCTCGGTAAGTCAGGCATCCTTGCTAGTTATTGGATCATTAGTATGAAATTGAGGTTAGTGCTGTATAAGCTGAGTAAACCGGACTTGAAATTGATCAATGAGCTAAAAAGAGAGGAATTTCTCTTTTGGAAGGAAGTATTCACATTAATCTCTATCATTTACCTTTTCCTTTTGCCATTTCCTTTACCTGAGGCTTCTTTACATGATTGGAATTCGGATTTGCACTAGTACCGTTTAGAACATAAATGCCATATAAATTTTGATAGGGAAGGGCTTCTTTTTATGATCTTTATTAGTTTCTTATGAATATGCGTTTCTTACCATCAGAAAGCACGTTGATGCCACGATCTTTTAAGCTGTATGCATATGGAAGCAGCTCGGGACATTATTTTATAACTTCCTTGATGGTCAAGAAATGTCTATTTTCTGCTCTCTTGTTGCAACACAGAACATTTATCAATTTCATTCCCTTGAAAGTTGGTATTGATATGTGTACAGAGATCACATGTATAGATGCTTGTTTTCATGTCCAAGAGATGTTGACTTGAATTTGTCCCTTCTTTCTTGGTTAGAACTTTTGGATGTATAAGTCATCAAACTGTATAGGCCCAGGGATGTGTTTTTGATCTCTAGTTGCACTAGCCTCTATTCTGGACTTTGATGAACTGTATACTCTGTTTTTTGGAATATACAGCTCTGCACTCTCCCACACAAAGCCAATGCTTCCATTTCATACCACTAGTTTTACTTGCATTTGGAAAACGAATATTCATAAAGGACAAAAATGTATTGCGGCTGGAAAACTTTAACCAAAAGTAATATGTTTATGTTTTGGAAACCTTAACTGTAGAATCTTATCGACTATAATTGGTTGCGCTTTTGTTGATTCAACAAATATGCTTTGAAATGCAATCATTTAAACTATTCAGTAAAGATTTTCGGTTATCCTCAATTATGGATCCCTTTGATTGGATGCCATTGATGGCTGAATGTTAAGCTAGGGAGCACAATTCACGTACTTAAAATTCTCTGCTGCTGCTAGGAACTTGATTTCTTGACCCTTTCTTGTTTATCTGTATCATCTTCGTACATACCACTTATAGCCTGTAAGAAAATAGTCTTTTCATTTAGATATCCATCCAGAGGCTAAAACTTCTTGAATTTGTCTAAATATATTGCAAGCATAATTAGGCAAAGCAGCTTATCAGAAACATCTTCCCTACTTCTGTTAACAATTGGATTTCCAAGATTTAAGTTAGCAATATGTTCCTTTGCAGCATAAAAACAAAAAAACAAAAACTGACCAAAAATTTTGAAGGTAGTTGAATACTTCTGCTGATAATAATGACTTGCAGAGTCATGATTTTGATGGTTTGAGTCAATTTTATCTGAATATTTCCTACGTCTTGTCATGTCATAATTGGGCATATCCTATGTCCTACCACTTTCATTGCTGGATGTGTTTGGAATTCAAGTTGAGATAGTGGCTTATTTTCATTTGTTTCAGGTATGACATACTTGGTTTATCCAGGGGCTGTCCACTCTCGTTTTGAGCATTCGCTTGGGGTTTATTGGCTTGCTAACAAAGCAATGGATAAACTTAAAAGATATCAAGTAGAAATTTTCTCTATCCCATCATTCACATTGTGGTTCTTTGCTAAGTCCTACTAGATTTACATTCACTTCATATGTAGGGCTTGGAGCTTGGTATTGAACAGATTGATGTTCAGACAGTAAAATTAGCTGGTTAGTAAGATGCTTATTGTAAACATCCCATATCCTTGTCTTCGTTCACCCAATTGGAATTTTTCCTCATATCCAGGATTACTGCATGATGTGGGACATGGGCCATTCAGCCACATGTTTGAGCGAGAGTTTCTTCCACGAGTTGTTAATGGCTTAAAATGGTGCTCGTTTCTCCCTCCCTTCCATTCAAGATAGAATTTCTGCACTGAATTGAAAATTTATTGTGTCTCTGAAATTGCCTCTATGGCTGTATCATCCCTTCTCGTTAGAGTGGTGCATATTCATTTTTTTAAAAGTCCCTCTTACAGTGATTTACCTTCTGATGAGCTGAATAGCGTAAAAGTTAACCTTGGATATGTTACATTTTGTATCTATTTTTGTACAGTTTTTAGTTCTTCTGCTTGCTGTGGTAATAGATGACTTTTTGGCATGGAAATGGCCGTTAATAGATACTCCATTTGTTACACAAAGTCAGTGTTGCTTGACAGCATGTGGTAACCTTATTTTAGGCATTTTAGCCTTTTCAATCACAGTGTTCTTCAGCCTGGTCTGGTTACAATGCCTGTCTGTTTGGTCAAGTTTTAGATGAGGACTTTTAAGTGATGCTTATGATCATATGCAACAACTCCTTTATGCAAGTGAAAATCTTGCAGGTCACATGAAGATATGTCTTTGAAGATGACAGATTACATTGTTGATGAGCATAACATTGATATTGATCCTGAAAATCTTAAAAAAGTCAAGGTTTGAGAAATGTCATTTTAATTTTGTTATGTTCCTCTTTACTATATTAGATGCTCTATCTGCATTAATCATATGTGACTTAATTTTGAAGTTTTGAGCTTCAAAAATTTGTATCAGATGTGACATAGTCTAAACTCTGGAAACTTTCTTCCATCAATTAATTTACCTAACTTCCATTGAATTTGGATAACTACTTTCAGGACGTCTTTCTGCCTGATAGTAGTTATAATGTTCTTTTTGGCCTCTTTAATTAATAGTGATGGGTATTTATATGGATGAGCTGTTCCATGAAATCTGCTTATTTATGACTGTATACTGTGTCAGGTTTTGTTTTGCTATTTTTATGACATGGTATTTTTTCACTCTATTTCAGGACATGATAGATGCCTCTGAGCGCTCCACCTCAACAGTAAGTCTTTGACAGGGGAAAGATTTCCATGGATGTAGCATTGAGAGTGCTTATTAACAATAGCATGTGCATCATTCTTAGTGATTGCTTTTATCAAAGTTAATCTGCTTTGTAGAGCTTTAAAGAGAAGAGTTTTCTATATGACATTGTTGCTAATGGACGAAATGGAATAGATGTTGACAAGTATGTTTTCCATCTTGAGTTCTATTTTCTGGAGCAACTGCTGATCCTACCAGCATTTTGAGAATATTGAATTATCTGACTTGTTTGTTTGACAGATTTGATTACATATCTCGTGACTCCCGTGCTTGTGGCCTAGGGTGCAATTTTCAGTTTCGGAGGTATCGCAAAGATTTAGACACCATTCTTAGTTCATTTTTCTCTGTTTTCTTTCTTCAGTTTTGACTTAATATAATGGTTTAGATGGTACTTCATATAAAACTGGAGTTGGGGTTTACTGGACAGCAATCTGGTTTTGTTTCCCTTTGACCGTTCTTTACTTGTAGGAGTTCTATTGGATAAAAACCAGTACTCAAGCCTTTCAAACCCCTAAGATTTACTTTGCGAATTTCAGGCTTTTTGAAAATATGCGAGTGATAGATGATGAGATTTGCTATCGAGCTAAGGAATGTGGGTGATACTAGATCTTTTTTCTGACTAATTTATGTGACAGTTTATGTGGTCTTTGGCTGAACTTTTTTCCTCTGTGATCAGATCTTACAGTCCACAAGTTATTCTCTTCAAGGGCCGATTTGCATCGGACTGTCTATATGCATCCAAAAGTGAAGGTGCCAAATATCTTGGTTGTCTAAATGTCAAAGTGTGGCATGTCAGTCAAAGTATTCATATCTGAATTCTGATCTAATCTTTTTATTCTGTTTTTCAGGCAATAGAACTTATGTGTGTTGATGCCATGATAAAAGCAAATGATTATCTTCAGATTGCATCGTTCATTGATGATCCTGCTCAGTATTGGAAGGTCACTTGAGTTGCTCGATCCGTGCATTAACCTTAGATTGTGGTGGCTTATGTTCAAAATTTGAGGCAAGTTGCTCTGATCATTGAATTGCAGTTAGATGACACAATACTGAAAACCATTGAAACTTCTTCCCACCAAGAATTGAAGGAATCCAGGGATTTGATCCTTCGCGTCAGGAGAAGGGATCTTTATCAGGTATAAATGTGTGAAGCATGTAGCCTTGGAATAAAGTCTTCTGTACTAAATCCTGTGCCTCTTCATAATGTCAAGTTCTGGAACTGCTGATCCATGTTTCTACATTTTGACAGTTTTGTAACCAGTTTGCTGTTCCAAAGGACAAATTGGATCACTTTAAAGTAGCAACTCCACAAGATATAGTTTGTTCCCAGGTAATTCTTTGCTACTTGATTTCCTTTCAGTCTTCGGGATAAAACAGTGAAAATCCCTAAAGGATATTCTTTAATCCAGAGATCCGGTGGTATTACATTGAAAGAGGAAGATATAATTGTGACAAATGTGAAGATTGACCTGACTCGAGGAAGGGAAAATCCACTTGAAAGGTACATTGAGGAGTATTTCAATGTTGGATTGCGTGACTTGATGATGGATCTATGAAGTTGACCTCAATTTACAATTTTCTTTCTTCTGTTCTCATGTGCTATGATCTTCACCAGCATCAAATTTTTCGAGGTAATGCTACCCCCTTTTGCATCCCCAATGAAATGAAACTTGATGAATTTGACTTTTTACCTTTATTAAGCTACTTCCACCGCTACTTTAGTATGTCCACTATTTGGGTAATCTTAGTTACTGGTCATCTATGTGGTAATACTTGTGTTTTGCTTCTATTCACATAATTAAGTAGTTCCAAAGCCACCATACTCATTATTATACACGACATATAAAAGATTGGCAGGGTGGATTACTGAAACCTCTTGGGATAACGAATTTATGTAAATTAAATCTGGATGTGTTGATTATAATCGACCAAAATTCAGTTCTTGACATACAAAATGCGTTTATCATCTTGAGGAGCTGAACAGGTTGAAAACTAGCGTCTTTTTTTCTGGTACTTTTATCTCAAAACAAAAAAGAAAAAAAAACCACGGATGTTATGAATGCCTCTGCTGACCTGCCAAAGGGAACCACCAATGACATTATCTAACCGATTCTACCTCTTTTCAAACTGTGCTACATTCTCTGCAGAGGTGTTGTCTTTTAAAGCTGTATTTGTTGTCCCAGGACTTTGCAAGCACTGAGAAATTCTCTATTAAGGATGACCGGATCAGTCACTTGCTGCCTGCTTGCTATCAAGACATGATAGTGAGGGTGTACGCCAAAAAACCTGAACTGGTCTGTGTCGAAATCACCTTCTCTTCCTTCTTTCTAGTCTTTGGACGACGTCTTCTGTGGTTGTTTGAATCCAAGAGATATGCTTAATGCCTGGAGTCCTTTTGTATCAAATTCAGGTCGAAGCAGTTTCAGAGGCATTTGAAAACTTTCAGATGCGGACCTATGGGATGAAAACCCAAGTACATGGAACTCCCAACTCAAAGAAGAAACGCCAAAGGAGCTGAGGTTCTCAGTTTTGACTAATTCAAGTGCAGTACACGCTCTGCACTATTTTAAATGGTAGATCATCAGTGTAGATAGTATGTCAAGGTAAGTAGGTGTACAGGTGCTTGTGATTTCTTACAAATGTCAAATGCACAGCCCCACGTGCAACAAGTGCAATGTCTCTTTAAGAGTACGTATTCTTCAGCGAGTTTTATTGCTGCTCGCAATAGTGCTAACTGCTAAAAAGGATGCGATTGGTTGACTTTGGTTCAGATAGTTGGACCAAACATTGCCCGTTAACACCTCACAGCGCAAGGGGATGTCTTTTATGATTTATCACTGAGATACGCAGGGGTACTCATCTCCCATTCAATTGCTCTTTTGTTAGTCAAAGTACCAAAAGTTGTTTCTTCTATTGCTTTTCGTATCTTTGATTTTGCGAGGATACCACTTCCTAACTTCTCTTGATAGATTGCCAACCGCTTACTCTTTAGTTTAATACAGTAAATGATCGTAGACTGCCGTAAGGTTGAAGAGTTTTGACGAAGGTTGTATGCTATTTGACTTATCTTATGTTACAATGATGAAGATCGGTTTCCCCTACTGTGTGTCTGGCCACATCCTCAAACTTAGTTGTGGGAAATGTTTTGCTGCCATAGTCCCTTGTAGTGACATGCAACCGGTTTTAGCATGTTTCAGTTTGTTGGAATGAGTGCGTTAGTAACCCAAAAAAAAAGGAAAAGAGAATGAATTAGTACAATCAGGAGTCAGTCCCATGAAGGAAAGGGAGACTGCAGTTGTAATCACTCCTCTGATAGGGATGTTATTGTAGGATATTCTGAGGAATATCATATGACATGGGTTACACCTACGTTCTCATCCTGATTTATCCTTCGAAATAATTAAAAATACTAAATTTCTGGAAGTGACGAATTAGCAACTTCTTTGGTGGTTTCGTTTTCTTATGTTTTAAGTTCAATTACTCTGTATGATGGGAAAAAAAACATGCAAATTGATGGAAAAGAATCGTTCCTGTAACTTGAACTTTGCAAATTGTTTATCTTAAAATATGGATGGTTATTATACTTGGCAGAAATTAGAAGCTGCCAAGCCATTATAAACGTAAATTTCGAACTCCAATTTGCGGCCATCACGTCATTGTATTAGGGGTTTGCTTGCCAATGTGACTGCTTTTAAGTGTTACTTTTTTTGGAAAATTGAAAATTTATTCAGAAAGTACCTAAATACAAGGGAAGGCAATAAATACGGGTCTATAATTTGATATTGTAAATTAGGTAGTCCATAAGATATTCATTACCAATATTCAATCTTGAGATACGATGGAACATGTCTAGGATATTTTCCAATTGGATTTCACAACACAAACCCACAAGAAGAAATAAAATCTATAATTGAAGGATATTCTCGATAATCTCCATTTTTCGAATCAGAAAAGCAAATTTTTTTTTATATAAAATCCAAAGAAAGAATTTTACTTGATCAAGAAGGCGCTTGGCTGCACATATTACGAGCACAGTTTACTGCTAATACCTAAATAAGGAGGAAAATAACAGAGCGAAATTATTTGTGCGCAGGAAGAGATTTGTGAAAATGGAGGACGCCATGACGATTCACACAATTTTATCAGTTGGAGAAGATGGAGAACATCATGAAGATCCCTTCAAACGCTTACCAGACGACTTGATAATATTCCATATTTTTGGAAAAATCTGTGAGGCCAAGGAACTATTGAAGTATTCATTGGTTTCCAAGCATTTTTCTTCCCTGGTTTACAAAACCGAAACTATTTCCTTCAAGGTCCCTCGTCGCCATATGCATAAGCTACTTAGTGTTCCCAATCTCATGACCCAGCACCCTCTCTCTTTGCCCCAAAAAATCCTCAAATCGGTAACCTCTCCTCTGGTGTTCGCGGTCCGTGGAGTACTGTCTTGCTGCATGAACATGAATACGTCCAGGCGGCGGTCTACATCCATGGATCTTGAACTTTTGGTCGATTTCATCGCCAAAAATCTAGGGAAGTTCAAGTCCATGAGATCACTGGATTTGGAAATCGATTATCCCGGGTACGACAACTTCAGGAACGATGCACTGGTCAAGTGGAAGTTTGACTCCAAATCCTCTAGCTTTATATTACTGGTTGCCAATCGACTTCTTGAATTAGATGCTCATCTTGATGACGATTTTGACTATGAGGATGTTGTTTCTGGTGATCTGGTTATGTACATCGGAACTAGCTTTCATAGACACATGGCGGTCGTCGTCTCTTTTTGGACTTCAATGATGGAAAAGTTGGTTCCATTCTTTACAGAATCGCTTCAAAATGTTGCGGTCACAGATTCAAAGAAGCAAGGTAGGGCTGAGATCGGAGGAAGTGATCTTGCTCGGATGAGGAGATCGAAGAAGTATGTTCCCAGGAATGGAGGGTTGAAGGTGAGGTTCTGGTATGCGCCGGTGATTAAACTGCCCTTTTCCGGCTCAGCTGTGAAGATGGTTACTCTCGTTATTTGCAAACCCAATGGAAGCTCGAATCAGGATGATCACTTAGTAGTTGAAGAAGCTTTTCGTGGGGAGGAGAAAATTTACGCTGAAGCTGCAATGGCAATGCTCAAGAAGAAACCTGATCACGAGGGTCTTTTGTGCCAAGTAGAAGTTTGATTTCTGTTCTCTTTCTTTTAGGAGTTCTAAATTCGCAGCATCTATTATACTAATATTTAGGCCATCAAGGTCGACGTTATAACTCGTCTTTTCGAGCTGCAATTTCATAAGCGGTAATTTTTTATTTTTTATTTTTTTTGTGGAGGCAAACCAAAGTTATGCATGTTTATTTGTGATCCTACTTAGTTGTTCCACTTGGTCTATTGCATTACGCCAGCCGTAGACTTATGGTCTTCAAATTTATTATTTAGGCTTCTTTGTGCTTTGGAAGAAAAGACAGATAAGGAGCGCCTCTTTCATTGAAGAGAGCTTAATAAAGCTAGAATTTAAAATCACACATTCTTTTCTGCCATACCCTTCCTTTCTATGTCTACGCTTTGCACAAGTTTCAACATTAATGACACAAATTATCAATGCATCTAAAGTTTGAATTTAAAACGAATCTAGAAATAGAGAGGAGCGTGGATTTAGTCTTCAATTTATCTTGGATAGCTAAAGTTTGAGTTGATAGTATTTAAAACTTATGAGTAGCGCAAAAGCTGAATAAACAAATGGCCTGCAATAGGCTTAAAAGTGAAACAAGAAGTCATGCAAATGTAGCGTCCGCAGTCAAAATGAGAAGTCGGGTCTTTCTGGGGCGAGCAAACACGGGCGCACTATCCCTAAGCCCAGAAATTGAGGGGGCCGTGTTTGCAAGTGAAGAATACAATGTACCCCTTCTTGGAGTTCTCAAGTTGATTGATTGAACATTTTAACCCAAGCAGCAGTAACTCATGTTGAAGCTTCCAATGCAGCTTGAAATTGGGCAGGCACCCTAAGCAAGGGGGCCTGGATTTCACCAGGCTTCCCAAGCTGACCACAGGCTGCCATCTGATCATCCCCTCTACTCCACCGCAGGAAAACTATACACCCCGCTTCGGCAAGAACATTACGAAATTGAATCATCTTGTCCTCTTTGGTTGGTTTAAACCGGGATCCACAATGAGGATTGAAAGGAATGAGGTTAATCTTACAAGGAATGCCCTGTACAAGATCAATTAATCTCTTGGCGTCCTCGATACTGCCAATAGAGATGTGTTGTGATATAAATCTGGTTAGGAGAAGATCCAAATTGTATGAAAAGGACTCGAAAAATGAAAATTCCAGCAGCTGGAAAACATGCTCCATTTAAAACACAACCCGCAAAAGACGTTATCAAACAGTACAAAGACAGCAGCAGGAAAACTATTTACCTGTCATTCACTCCTGCAAGCATTACGTATTCGAATAATACTTTATAGTTCTGCTTAGCGCAAAGCTCTTCTCGAAGGGTTTCAAGAAGCAATCCCAACTTATATTTGCGATTGATTGGCATGATCCAATTTCTGACCTGCAAAACATGTTCATTATTGCAAATTACAACATCCATACCATGAATATTTAGCAAAATAAGACTTGGAATACCTCATCAGTTGTAGCATTCAGGCTAACTGCTACTGCACAATTTGATTCACGAAGGAACCTCTTTAGCTGGGGAACAAGCCCGCTGGTTGAAACTGTAACCTTGCGAGGACTGAAATGAAGTTCCTTGCTCGTCTACCATTATTTCTGAGGCCTTTAAGACATTTTCAAAGTTGTGAAGTGGTTCTCCCATCCCCTGCATATGTCAGTTAATTTAAATAATAACTAGTAATTCAGAAGAGGCTATTGTTGCCTCACATCGTGGAAAAATGTTTCAAAACAAACATTAATAAGGCAAGGCAGGTAAACTTCAGGTCAGGAATGCATAAAATAAGTTCCCCAAGGCAAACAACTCACCCACCTATAGGCAGGGAACAAATTTCGTAAGTTGACAACAAATATACACCTACCATAAAAACCACATTGGTTATTGAGCCTACTTCACTTGACAGCAAGTGGCGAGCCAAAACAGCCTGCTCCACAATCTCAGCTGTAGATAAATTTCTCTGCAAACCCATCCTACAAGATTTCTTGAACAATTTGAAACATCCTTATCAACAGTAATTACATAACAAGGATACAATAAAGATGAAAGAGCTTGCCTGCCTGTGTAGCAGAACTGGCAATTCATTGCACATCCCACTTGACTAGAAACACAGACAGTGGTCCTACCCCTTTCACAAGGTATTACAACAGTTTCTATAACCAACCCATCTTCCAACGTAAATAAGATCTGTTAACTCCTGTGAAACTTCATGTAAGTGAGATGAGTCTCGAGAAATTTAACACAACCAGAAAGCAGCCTATGTGTATATTACAGAAGAAGCATACAAATTAGCTAGACTATTTCTACCTTCCTAGTGCCATCAGATGCAGTATGGATATCTTTTAGAGACAGCGCTTTAAAATCAGCATGTTCACCTAACATTTTCTTAAAGTCCTTGTTCAAACCTGTCAAAAGTATCAGCATAAATGCCAATAGGAAAGCAAAGCAGAGTCTGCACACACACACACACAAAAAAAACACAGGGGCCTTCAAAATTCCGATTTTATCATCCAAAAGACCAAAAGTAGAAATTATAAGACAAACTCGAGGAACAGTAGGCCAAATTGACAGTGACAAAAGTAACTCAAGGAACAGAAAAAAAAAAAAAGGAAAGAAAACCTTCTAGTTCCTCGTAACAGCTTGCCCAGATATTATTTCCATATAGGCGCTTCCATAGCATCAAAGCCTGACCTGGCCTATATCCATGTGATTGAACCCATTTCTGGTAAATTAAGTTGAAAATAAGCACAAGTAGAAATTATAGCAAGAGATTGGCACAATGGTTGCAACTACATTCCCATTGAAACGCAGAAGCAGGAGAGCGATTGATCATTTAGTAATCAATTACACTTTTGAATACAAGAATACCCTCAAAATAAAGCAAAGACAGGCAAACGCTAGCAGTCATGAAGTGTGGTCACCCATAGTAAGCCTAGGACCTACCACACACCAGGAATCATACGTCAGTTGCGCACCAGGAAGAGCATCTATTTTCAATCTTAGAAGCAAAGAGTATTACCTACTCAAGCTTGACCACTGATTTTGTTAGTTACACCTTCAGCACCCTAATGCATATAACATCTTCATTCAAGGAGACCAGAGATATCAACGTGCTAACGGACCAGTCAAACATCAAAAACTAAAAGATGCTTAAGATCCATTGAAGGCCTGCTCGAGCACGAATTTGAGTATCCAAATACTATGGTTTTGCCGAGAAAGGCAAAAAGTTAACCACAGAGCTCTGATGTAAACATTATTGATAAATCAACAGGCATTTCAAATCAGAGAGCACCACTGCTATAAGATTAATTTCTTTCCCCATTTAGGACATTTTAATCCCTATTTCTTGCTCAATTGAAATCACATGCTTGCACTACACTTACCCAGAGGAAACATCAAATCCTAAAGCTTAAGAATAAGCTACAAATCCCATCTTTTTAGCCTTTCTATTCTCATTTTTTTGCTACCAAAGCTGTAGATGCTACTCAACCTCACCAAAATTCCATCTTCATCTAAACACCAACCATACTTCAGTCATCCTAACTAGATTCATTGCCGCCGCCACTTGTAAAAGTTGTTAACTACAGTCAAAAGCAAATTAAAATTTAAAATATGAAAAAATACACTAAAATACAGAATTCAACAGCTGGTTAAGTCGAAGCTAAAATATTTGCACATACTTCAACTTCAGGATACGTCAATCCCTTCAATATCACCTTTGATCCCTTCTTGGGACTTTCAGCTTTCTTCCCATCGTCCCCTACTACCATTTCCCCATAAACAAAAGGAAAAACCATCAAATAATCAGAAATTTTAACCATACAAGAACAACCTATATTGAAAAGGGTTGTACCGGGAGAAGTAAAAAGGTCATCTTGGTGAAGGGTAGAGGTTAAAGGGGCGGCAGAGGAGTGAGTTGAGAAAGATATACAGCGTGAAGATGGACCTAAAGAATTTGTAAGAAAAGGGAAGGATAGAGGTGGGCTTGCAAGGAAATTGGTGGTGGAAGAGTGAAACTGAGTGGCAGCCAGATGAAGCAAGGTACGGCGGGGAGATAACATCCCAATTCGCCGCATCCACACAATGCCGCTCATCTCCATGCCTTGTTTACGCTACAGAAGCAAGCAGAGGCCTTTCGCAGCCTACATGTGCTAATTTTACATGTTTGTAAAATTTCTCTTTAAGTTAAGGACAATTTCAAAACAACAGTTACTTAAAATTTCTGGTTCATCAGAAAGTGAAATAAGATTTTACTTCAAACATTTCCAAAGATATAAAGTTACAAACATAAGCGTTTGTAGTCCAACGGCTAGGATAATTGCCTTCCAAGCAATAGACCCGGGTTCGACTCCCGGCAAACGCAGATTTTTTTCTGGTTTTGAACTATGATAGTATGATTTGCTTTCTGGTTTAACTCCTTGGATTGTGCTTCTGAGACAAAAAGTATCGAAATTCAACATTTTGATCATAAATATGGCAAGCTTGCAATATGCCCAACAACAAAAAGTAGTAGTAGATGAAAGATTCTTGCCCATAAATGCTCGCTGAAATTGCAACTTTTGCCTGACACGACTTCTTGTTATAAGATATGGAACTTACAGAAAAACATATTCCCATGAATCCTTTGGCTGACGTAAGAACAACTTGCGTCTCAATTAAACAATAGAATCACCAGTTTCTAATAAACAAATTAACATTTGTATCTAAGAAAATATTAACAAATTCTGAAAATTTTGGCAAGTCATCCAAATTGTAAATTGTTTTAGTTAATCTGCATTCACTTCTGCTCAATCCACACAATCAAGGGTTCTTCATCTTGATCCTCAACTTCCTAGCTATATGAGCTGCTCTGGGATGCACCGGCCGCTTGCTAGGGTCACTCTGCTCCACCTCTACCCAGTTGATAACTTTTAAAATAAGTGACTGGGGAACTTTCGAAGCGTCCATTTCCTTTTCTGCTTTTGATTTCTTCAGGCCTTTTTCCAAAGCTTTCTCTAGAAAATCCATAAACCAGGTTCCTGCTTCTGTCTCTATCTGCCTTCCCAATTTGATTGTATTGGATAGGCTGCTGCTGCCAGAAGCGGCAGCAGCAACAGGTTTCCTGTTTTCATCATTCTCTGACGAACATTTTCTCTCCGAAGACAATTTCTGGCTGAGAATTGATGATCTCAAATGCTTCCCAAGAATTGATTTCTGATCACTTCTTTCTGGAAAGACAGCAATTGATTTGTAGAGTGCAGCTCTTCTTTTAGAGGCAGTTGACTCTGAGTACCGGGATTGGTCTACATTGTGCATTATTTCATGCAAAATTGGGGTCTTTTCTTCAGAACAATTTTCACCATTTTCTTTTGATTCTACGGTTGGCGCTTGAGCAACTTCACCAGCTGCTTGAATAGACACCATTTCAGCTATTGCTTGAGCAATCTGGTTATGAAACTCGAGAAACTGATCAAAACAGCGCGATGGAGCATCTGGCCGAGCAGATTTGTTCAAGTTTGAAAACATCCTACAAGATTAGTAGGATTAGTATTTAACTACAACTCATAGGGATCAACAAATTCCAATTCAATCAGAAGATAATTATCTCATACTTCAGATATCGAACGAGATTTTCAGTGGCTGAAGCATCTCTTAGTGCTTGAAGTGCTATCTTCTGGGCCGCCTCCCTTTGTTGCATAGCTTCCTGATAGGCATATATCAGTGGCAATGTTAGTACGTAACGCCCTGTATAAAATAGAGCACGTTTTGAGTAATGGAGATGCTTGAATTAGGAAGTTTACCTTCCCGAGCATGCTAAGCTTTCCGGGTAAATTCATGGGAAGACTGGAACTATTGGAGGCAGAATCATGAGACTCTGATTGTGCCGGTACAGAAATTTTCTGTGCATCTCCACCAACATGGGGAAAAGCTGCTAGTCTTGCATTCCTTAAATTTGGGGGCGGAGTTGAACTTTTCTTTTCCTAAGGTAGAACAATGAGTATCGAAAAAATTAAACAAAAGAGAGAGATATTAGGCCTTCTGCAATCTGTCATGCAACTAAGCAAAGAAGAATAATGTACCTACAGCTGAGTTGAAGGGACTTTTTGGTATCCTCTGTTCTCTATCGCAGACGCTTTTGCTCCTGGGAAATTTTAGCATTGAAGGGGTAAAACAGCTTTTTCGAACCAACGAAGGGGTCTCTCCTTTTGAATCCATCATTTTGGACAACAGGGCACCACCAACAGATGATCTTACGGCTGAATTTGCAGTTCCATCCTTCGCTCTGCTTCGAATTACCGGAGACATTGGAAAATTGCCCCCAGATTTAACAGAATTGGGCTTGTCTTTCACTGGTGTACATTGATCGAAATCCAAAGGCACTGGCTTTAAAACCAGGGGTGAAGAAGCAGCTGCATCTGTCCCATTTGGCCCTGTACCCCAAGACCCTCTTCTTGGAGCAGAAAATTTAGGATTGATTTTCTGCTCAATTTTCTCTCCCTTCTCTCTTAACCCCATTAAAGGTTCAGGAGTGCCAACTAATGGATGTCTTCCGGGCACTAATTTTGCACCTTTGACAATGGGAACAGGTGATCCAGGCTCCAATTTATCGACATAGATAAACTGCCCCAGCTGCATCTTGTTACTCAGAACAAGGTCATCTTGATCAAAAGGTAGACTAACATAAATCGAATGTGAAGAATCTGAAACCTTGATGAAAAACCCGTGCTTGGGCCAAAGATTCTTCTCATCAAGATCTGCAGGGACGATATCAGTAACCTGCAAAAGTGAACTCCTATGCTCATTCGTGGGCTTGACCCCTGAATTCATCCCATTTAGTAGCTTCAATAAAATTCCTGGGGCTAATGTAGCCATAATTTCTTCAAGAAATCAAGCCCAAAAGAGTAAAGAACAGTAAAATTTTCAAGAAACACAATCGCTGAACAGCTGTGAATTGATTTCGTGATTAAAATTTTAGCATAAACTGTAAAAATTCAAGAATGGCCCTGAAGAGAATAAAAAGTGGAACAATGAAGAAAGTAACTTCAATATATTTCATATACAATAAAATAAAATATAAAAAAAGAAAGAAAGAAAGAAGGAAAACCAAGGTTAGGTAGAATTAAAGAGAGCTCCAAGGGAGAAGTAATTCTGGGTTTTACTCAATTCACAAGAATCTCGTGAACAGAAGAAGGGTTTTGAATGAGCGACTTAATGATGATGTGAAGAATGAAGAAGAGGAAAGATAGGGTGGCCAACGGGCAAGTACGCGGCAGAAGGGGCCAATATTTTTAAATTTTGCTTTTCTGAACGTTGGGATAACGGTCGCAGGTCGCTGGTGTGTCACGCTTACACGTCATTCTGGCTTTGAAATAAGGGAATGAGTTATGGATATTCTACTTTTGCTTTTTGCTCTGTGGGTTCCCCTATTACTTTCCTTCTGATTAATATATAGGGAAAGCAATTTTGCTGCGGATTTCTACTAATGACACTTTAATTTCTTTCTCTTTTTTTCTTTTGTTCATGAATCATCATTTGGCCTCTAAAATATGCAACTCTCCTGGAGCAGCAGAGCTCCTCATGAGCTATTTTTGTTTAGGATAATTCTTCAGGGAATTTCAAAAGTTTTTTTTTTTTTTTTGTAGATGTCTTGAAATATATACTGTGACAATTCATCAGCGCTGTCTTTGAAATTGCTCAATGGAAATTCCAAAATGGTTGAACTATTACTTTCAATCATTGAGAAGGGTTTGGATTTAGTACATGGCCTATTAGATGGAATGACAATTCGTTAGATTCGGTTAATCTTTTATGTTAGGGGGGAAATAGATTTTCTAATCCGATTGAAGCAATGTCGGACAAGTTCTTACTATATAGTTGACGCCGTAACAATTAGGATTAATATTTTACACGCTAGCAACTTTATATATGTATGCAAAATAAAATTTAATTTTAAATTAATATTAGGTGGCGTGCATTTCAGGATGTTAATGTATTATATACTGTCAGTATGTACAAAATTAACTCTAACAATTAATGTCTAAAGTTTATTTTTTTTTGGAAATTAACGCATAGAGGTCCAGTTGCATAGTTTTTTAAGCCCAATTTGGCCATCAACCCAGCAAAGGATCGGCTCAGCCGGTTAATGGTTTAACTGGGATTGAGGGCTGCTTGCTTGAGAGAATGAGAGTCTAAATGGAAATAGATAACCTAGCTTGTACGGTACCAATGTGTTGTTCCATTAATTCTGGGAAATTAAGAAAATTTGTGGAGATTATATATATATATATATATGAAAGTAGTTATTTTAATCAGAGTTGTTTCTTACTTCTACGTAGCATGCTTAATTGAAGAGAATTAATGGATTATGGGTCATTTGGGTTTTACCCATATTAAATCCTATTTGGATTATATTTTTTGTTTAAAAATTTATCTCTAATTTTAAAATAACTTTAAAAAAATAATTAATTTTATCTTAATGATATTCTTTTGAGCAACAACTAATCTTTTCTTAATGATTCTGCTTGTTATCAAATTATTACATGTAAAATTATAGTAAAACCTTTTTCAAATTACAAGTATTAAAATTTTACATATCCCAAATTACTTCCTTTTGCTACGATACCTTTGATTAGTATTCAAATTGTTCATCATTTCTTCCCTGAATATTGAATTAATTTAGTATAAAAAATAGAATTAACTATTACACTGACAGATTTACCAATATTGTTGGAAACTGAATATTTATCGATGAAGAAAAATTAATTACTGAATTTTTTCTACTTAATTAAATATGAATATATAGTTCTAGATTTATGATCATTGTAAAAATTTAAATTATCTAAAAGAATATTTGTAAAAAATGAATATCTACTAAGTTTTTGATATGAGGTATATGATTTGATGTATACTATCATATTATAGTGAAAGTATGTAAAAAAAATTTTAAAAATTAGTAAATAATTGAACGTTTAAAATATATTAATTTTTTAAAGGTAATATAGATGAATATGTAAGATTGTTGTTAATTTTTATATTTATATTATTTATATTTATATAAATTCATAATAAATAAAAAAAAATCGCGCTAAGTTGCGGGCAAATTTCTAGTTCTATTATAGCCTCATTGAACAGGCTGCAAATCCTCAGTCGCGAAGCCTCGCAGTTGCAATTCAGTCGCTTCTCTGACCCTACCACGTGTCACCTTCACCTGACCATGTCTTTTATTTCACGGCTTCATTGATCTTAATACGGCTTGGCTCACAAAATTTTACGTAGAAAGGAAGGAAACAACAAAGACGGCTGCACTGCACTTTTATCAGTCTTCTCTCTCCACCATGCCTTAAGCCAGAGAAGCAAAAGAGGGGAAAGATCTGACTGAAACTTATAATAAACTGGACTTGATGATAACCATTTCATTAATTGGCATGGTTTCCTTTTTTTCAAAGTTTGGGATCATCTTCCTCTTTTGCTTCTATTGGTAACTAGAGAGAACAAGATCTGAGAGACATCCAAGTTTGTAAAAAATCTTCTCGCCTATATATAGAGAGAAGAATTAAGGGAAAAAGATAGGTGAGAATAAATTCCAAGATTAGTGCTTCTTCAAATGGACTTTGGATCACAAGCCTGAATTTTTTTTTTCAAGTCTGCAAACTTTTGATGCCTTTGATATTTATTTATACTATTGAATTTATGGATAAAGAAGATAGAGGTTTTCTCGTTTCTTCTCCTTCTGTGTGACAGATTAAAGAAATTTAATAAATTTCAATTTGAGTTTAAAAGCTAATGGATTTAGTGGGTTAAGGTTTTTTTTTTTTTTTTAACAATCGATATTAGTCTACACTACACCTACTTCTACTATAGCATTTTCTAAGGAGAAGGGTTCAACTGAATCAATGAGAGAATCGATGGAAACTAAATTATCATCGAATCAGACGAATATACTATGCAACTGTGAGATCAGGGTTTATGGGCTACTTGGTTTTTTCACTGCTCCTTGGCAGTTGATGATTGATATGTGGCATTTCATGTAATCAGATAGTTGTTCGTAGGTTTGAAAAAAAAAGATAGTTGTTCGTAGAATTTCTTCATGGATGGCCTTTGTACAAAATTGTAAACAATAATAATAAAAAAAAAGGATGGTTATAGAAATAACCATTCATCGTTGAGACACGAAACTTTGGCCGGCTAATAATGAAATCAACGTGGAAGAGTCTCAGTGGACCGACCGAACTGCTTGCGGCTGAGGATTTGAAGCCGACCGGACACGGTGTGTACATTCTGTACAGTAACATCTTATGGCGGTATCCTCTAGCAATGGCACCATTATTGGGAGGACAAGTTGTAGTTTGCTTTTCGGAATGTAGTAACAAATGTAGTTTGCTTGAAAATGACGCTGCCGAAAAAACAAGTAAAATCAGACGGTACTACTCTGATATTTAATTGCTTTCACAATGTTGATAGAGATGAGAGAATTTAATTGAATTTCGACATTTGGTTTATGTGCGTCAAATTTCATATGTGAGAGGATTTCGCTAATGTGAGACGCAATTTTTATGTCTGCTGGCATTTCTCTCTCTCAAAAAAAAAAAATTTTTTCTGGTCAGATTACTGCTTTTCCAAATTAATTTTTGTTTGTGGCAATTGGTGGCCAGTTTGTGAAATCTGAAAAGAGTACCACTAGTGATAAATTGATACAGCATTGAATTGTGAGGTTGTGTGATACCCTCAAGTCCCGCATAAATAAGCTCTTGGATCATGTACTACTACGATAAATTTTAGTCTAAACAGTTCGAGTCTATGTTTTGTTATGTGTACGACTTGATTTTATCATTCTGATTCTGCGGTTTTGATCACGTCTTTTAACTATATATTGGGTTTGTTTGGCAAATAAGTTTTTTACCAAGTTTGTTTGTTATAAATTTTTTAACAATTTTAGTTATCGTAACTTTAAAAAAAATTTTAAATTATACACTTCAAAACATTCAAAATTTATACACTTTAAAAATTTTTCCTACAACTTTTATAGTAAAATTTTAGACAAACACCCTAACAACTCATTTGCCAAACGGGGCCAATTTTTCATAAAAAAATTCAGACCGTTTGGTAAATGGGAGAAATTTTGAGGTTATAGGGCACTTAACTCCCAAGCAAAGCGGTTGAACGTAATCCATAGAAAGGAGGTTTTTTCTCAAAGGGCCTCAAGGACCTATTTGAAAGTTTACCATCTTTGTAGGGTAAAAGCATAGTTCTTTGAACTTTGAGGATGGCCGCTTCTTTTGATTTTTTTTTTTTTTTTGTGGTCTATTGTCTCCGTCTAGATCTAATTTTATTCTAACCTATATTGGGGTGATCCAATAGGATCACAGAAAATCGACGGAAACTTCTAGTCTAACCTATATTAGGAGGTAATTCAACAGAATCACAAAAAATCGACGAAAACTAAATTATTATCGAATCAAACGAGTGCAAGAGACATTCATATAAATTTAATAAAAGCCATATTAAATGACAACTTTTAATAGGAAATAAGGTTTGAACCATTTTAATCTTCCGCCTCACAAACACATGTATTATATATACGGTGGCCAATTACTCTGGATGGTGATTCCTCGCATGCAAAGGATGCAACTATCCCGGATCCGGACCATCCCCCAAAGTCCATCGTACCGTCAAGCCAGCTGCATTTTGTGATAGTTGATGTTGCCGCGACCCAAGAAATCAGAGAATGCGGCGCCTTTGGTACTAGTGGACCAAGTCCGACCCAGGTCTTTGATCGGGGACTCGCGATTCAACCCGGATCCGGACCATCCCCCAAAGTCCATCGTACTGTCAAGCCAGCTGCATTTTGTGATAGTTGATGTTGCCGCGACCCAAGAAATCAGAGAATGCGGCGCCTTTGGTACTAGTGGACCAAGTCCGACCCAGGTCTTTGATCGGGGACTCGCGATTCAATGAATCTAACGCGTGTCCTCTTGATTAGTCGGGCCGAAGGCCGGATGCTCCTGTGTCTGAAAAAAAAATGCGTGCCCCTCTTATTTGTTGATGAGATCTCAGATTATGTGACGATTATGAATGAAATCTTGTCCTTATAGGCAGAAAAATAAACATGCCTTGCCTATCATACGAAAAAAGAAAAAACAATTTCTCTATCAGCAATTCCTTGACTTGAGACTCTGGAGTCGTTTCGACCATGGGCAGTGTGTGGTACATGGAAGTTAAGTCTTTCGATCTTGTCTAATGTTACAGTATCCAGGCTGGATCCGTGTTTCTACAACTGTCAATTAGTATGTTCTTTAACAAAATTGTCCACATGAGGATTACACGATATAATTGACAAAACACCAATGCTTGGTATACAAGATTCTTCTTGTGCCATCCATAATTAATTTGGAAAGAATTTGTAATTGGTCATCCGAAGATAAAATTCTCATTCACACAGATCGAACTACTTGTAAAATTGAAGCACACAGATTGAAATGATGTAATTAAAATAGTTAAAAATCCTTTTCTTTTTGTTGAAGTAAAAGGCTAAGCTGAAAAAGCAAATCCATCCCAAAGTTTTGTCTTGCAGGCTATTCCAAAAAAAAAAAAAAAAAAGAGATGTTTGCACATTTGGACCGAAACAGCAGATTTTGTACCCTTGCACATTTGGTCTCACAAATTATCCCCCAAATTACCTTGTTAATCACTTCTAAGTTAACGTTATACATGTGCATATTCATGATATCTTTGTTATACTTCAATTAGCCAAATATTGAAATTAGTAGAAGCCACTCTCCAATATGCATAATTGCAGATCTCAAGGCACTAAGCAAAGCACCATGTGTGAGAGAGAAGTCCAAGCAGTGCAAACTTTCACGAATGACTAAAATGACGTCTAGATAAGAAATTGAGGAAAGTTTGGCATTTCTTTTAATTTGGTGCAAAGTGACTTTTATGTTGTTACGGGTTTGTTTGGATAGGTTATTATTTGAAATATTATTTGGAATAATTATTGTAGCACTTTTTGTGATGTGACGTATGTGAGATAAAAAAGTGGTTGGGAATATAAAAAGATGGGTTGAAAAATGTATTTATGATGCAAGCAAAATATTATTTGGGATAAATTCACTATCCAAACAAACTAATATCACTTTGAATTGCAAGACAAGTTAATAACATGGTGCTGGATGCTTATGTAAAAGCTGAATCGAAATACGAAGAATAAAGAAGTGCATAGGAAATGTATTAGGCATTTTAAAATTAACTAAATTGATACATAATCTATTTTTTTAAAAAAAACTTACATGTTGACGAAGAAAATGTTTCTCCTACAAGTGATCCAAAAAAAAAAAATCCTTAATGCTTTTTCAAAATGACTCTTTTGGAACTTAAACATAACATAAGATGAAAAAGGCAAAAATCATGAACCTGTACGTATCGCGTGTATAATCCAAAATTCATCAACGCGTATTAGTGTGGTACAATCCAAAGGGATAACTTTAGAAACCATCTTTGAGTTTTATTATTTCATCTAGCACCCTCATTATCTTGAATATTACACTTACCTCCCTTATTACTACAAAAACCACACTAGCCCGCACATAAAATTCAACTCAAATATAAGAGGACCTAACAAACTTTAAAAGAAAGGAAATGAAATAAAAGTCACATTCTCTCTAAGCTTCTCTCTCGCTCTCTCTGCTGTTGTTTTTTTTTTTTTTTAAGTTCTCTCTCTATTGTTCTTGTCTTGTTGTAGTTATCATTGATGTAGTTTGTACTAATCTACGCCATTATTTAATTTTTTAATCAATAAAAAAGTTAGTTCTTGCTCAAGAAAAGGAAAAGATTTACGTCAGCACTATACTTATTTATTTATTATGGTTTGTTCTTTGTTGTTTTCTTTTCTTGTTTTGCTTTTTTACTGATAGATTGTGATTATTGTGATAGTAAATGAGATGATGCCACATAGTGGTGTTGTGGTGATACTAGTTCTAACACTTAAAAAAAAAGGTATTATAGTTGTTTCTTTTCTCTTCACTTTTTTTTAACAAAAGGGTAGTTTTGAATTTTCATTCAAAATTTATGCTATTTATAAGCTTTTATTTCACAAACAACAAAAACAGGGGAGATATAAGTGTAATGTTGAAAACAAGAGAAGTATTAGGTGAAATTATCATACACTTCATGGGAGGCAGTGGTAGAGCTAGGATATTATTCCAACGGGGGCACAATATAAAATGAAAATATTTTAGTTCTACAACTATAATTAGACAAGAAGATCCACATGCAAAGTAATAGCAAGGAGAACCATGGATATTCACTAAATAACACAAGATGAAAGCACTAACTTTCACGTATTGGAAATCTCGGTAGTGAGCTAAACTCTTACTAATAGAATTGGATTTGTATTTTTAGATCGTCAAAACAATGGATTGTGATTTTGACTTGATTATTCTACAAAGAGTTACCATACATGCACATATACATTTCTGGGGCCAAAAGAAAGCTTTAAAAATATCTACTACTCAAAAATTAATATTTTTCCCTCAGTAGGGGCACATATATAAATATAAATGTGTTTGGACAGGAGATTATTTGTCCAAATTTATTTGCTTACATCACCATTACAATTTCCAATACACCTTTTTATCTTCTCAATTACCTTTTTGTCTAACATACATTACATTACAAAAAGTGTTACAGTAATTATTCCAAATAATATTTCAAATAATCTCCTATCCAAACACACTATTTTTTTTGTGAAATTTCTATACCAAAAATTTAAGTTTTTCTTGGCTAGGGGAGACACGTGCGCCTACGCACTATCCCTATTCTAAAACTATTTAACCCATTGTGTAGATATCCTTTATTTAGATGGCACGGAATAGACTTTTGACGAAAGTTTTTTTGGTTTGCCAAACTCAAATTTTGTACAAAGCCATTTACAAGACACCAATCCATAAGAGAATAAGTGCATTTTCAAAGGGAGGGAGGAATGAGGCGGGTGATCTTGAGATAAATTCAAAAGTTATGATGAAAAATCAAAATCACTCCACAAAAAGGGTTGTTTTGAACTTTTAGCGTCCTGTTCCAAGAATGAAGGCGTTCACATTCTCTGAATGTGATGTCTCCGAGACTCCTAAGTTCGCATTTTACGGATGCGAGCTCAGGAGTGTTTAATTTAGTGAGAATTAGTTGGTAAATGTGAACTCGAAAGGATAATAGAGTTGGGAATTGTGCAAATGCAAATTGAAGCTCTCCAACTGCATGGTTCCTAATTATCGGGTTTGTAGCTGGACTCGAGCTTTTGTTTTGCAGAATTCATTTTGTACTCCATTTCCATGTCCAAGGTTATTATTTGGCCCTGTTTGGATTGTTAGTTTCTGCCAAAAAATTACGTTCTTTTCGTGATCACATCTTCCTATTATTTTTTTCCCTCACATACATCAAATCGATACAGTAATTTTTCCATGAAAAATCATGGAAAATACAATCCACGTCAACCTTGTTAGAAAATTGGCTTAATTTCTTTTAGTCAATTTTTTGGTTTTATGTGGAAGTAACTAATTTCCTAATTAATTTTAGTTATTTGAAATAGTAGTTAAAGAATTTTCTATTTCATTTTGGATTTAGAAGTTATTTCCTATTCTGTATAAGTCTACAAATTAGCACTAGTTTCCTGTTATTATTTGGATTTTGCCAAAATAATGCTCTCTATAAATATGTGGGTTGGCATACTATATAAGAGACACATAAGGGGCACAAAACGTGACATGTAGCCTTATACATGAGGTGTGAGAGAGGGTTCTTGAGAGATGAAAAATGGTATACAAGAGTTGAGTTTGAATTTAAGTTGTATTCTTGTATAAGATTTTTCTCTAATAATAAAGAATGAGTTTCTTTCTGTGGGCGTAGGCTCAATGACGAAACTGAACCACGTTAAATATTGTATGTCACTTATTTTTGTACTTGTGACTTGTTCATCATTAAATTATTGTATTATTGATATCTCGTTCCGCGCCTATATTCGAACAAAGTTACATGGCATGTATCAACAACTCATATTATTTAGAAATCCTCTAATAAAGTAAAACTCAAATTTGCTCCTTTCTTTGGTTGTCGAAGACTAAATAAGAAAATTTGCAATTTGATAAATCAATGAACCATTTGATAAACATATGAAAAATTCTAAATTACTTTCAACTGACTTTTTATACATTACGATGCAACTATTCAATCTCAAACTCAATAGTTTTTATTTTTTTCACTTTTCTCAATTGTTTTAGAAAATGAATAAAAAAGATACAGAAACAAGCAATCACAATGTTTTTATGAAAAATAAAATAATAAAAAAGAAAGGCAAGAGAGCTCGCATCTAAGATTTTCTTTTTTGCCTTGTTTTGATTTAAGAATTTTCATCTTCAAAATCAACTACCGAATTTTCATCCGGCAATCTTAAAAACACTAGTTGGATGGGTCGCTAATGACCTCAGCTAGTGACAGCAAATTTTTTTTTTTTTCGAAACGATAATTGATCTTTACAAGGTCGAGCAAAGGCTCGAAGGTACTATGCAATCAGTGACAGCGATGAATTGCTTATAGTTTGACGTAAGAAAAGCTTCCAAAGAATACTGTATCAATCTGCCAGATTTTCATCCGGCAATCTTAATAACACTAATTGGATGGGTCACGAATGACCTCAGCTAGTGATAGCGCTGAATTGCGTAATGATTCCGTCAATCGCAGGTCCACCAACAAGCGGATATATTGTAGCATATATTGTTGAGGTTTTTATATACATCAGTGTTAGATGAATGATAACTATGAAAAATTTGAATTTAAAATTTAACTTTTACATATATGCTATAAATTAAACAGTAATAGTGTATATACTATTAGTATATATAAGATTTACTTTTATTATATGTAATAATATTTATAAATTTGTGTGTATGAGTAAAATATATCCAAACAATAAAGCTCTAAGTATACTTCTAAATTATTCAAAAAAATGCAATAATTATACTACCCCACAAATATCATAAATTTAAGGGTAAATCACATATAATCTCCCTATAGTTTCGTCTATTATCACATAATCCCTTTAATGTTTCAAATGTCCACTTCACCCTTCTATGATTTTATGTAAAGTAAAAATTTGATGATAATAACTCATATAATATTGTTAATTGAAATAATCAATAGTGCACTTATTTAAATGCTAAATCAATTGATGACTTAGCTATCTTATATCAAAGTATAAGAGATTAGTGGATAAATGCAAAATTATGGGGAGTAAATTGAATACTTATACAAACCATAAAGAGATTATATGTGCTTTTAGAGCGCATTTAGTATATATACCGTAACTGATTATGTATTCTATTCATTTTTTATTCATAGGGGGATTATGTGGCTATTTTAAAAGTTTAGGGGTCATTTGATAATATATAAAATTACAGGGGGTTATAAGTAGTTTACCGTAAAGTTAACTGCCGAAAAGCTATTCATTTAGTTTGTTATTTGATCACATGCGTCATGGACATTTGGTTGACTTGGGTCGTGTCATGAGCACCGGCCTATATATGGTACACCTTACAGACATGGTAGTTTCTCACATACAATTCAATTGAAATACAAGAGAGTAGGGTACCGAACAACAACAAATATGCAGGCAGGCAATTTGAAACCAAGAATTCCTCGGGGGGTAACGGAGAGACATCGAAGACAGCAAATGAAGAACTTGTACTCAAAACTTGCTTCTCTTCTCCTTCCTCCAGCCTCCGAGGTAAATCCTTACTCAATCATTTCGATTTTCTTGAGGTTCGTGAAGACGAAGCATTAAGGTGTTTTAGGATGCATCTACTGTCAAATGCAGGTGAATTTACCATTACCTGCTTTATTGGACTATTCACTCACTCACGTGAAGAATCTTAAAGAAAGGATCCAAGAGCTCGAAGCAAAGAAGGAGAAGCTCAAAGGTGAGATTGGTAGTTCAACAGCAGATTTTGTGCTGCAAGCAGTGAAAATAATTGAAAAGGGTCCAATTCTAGAGGTGAATTTAGAAACTGGCCTGCATAAGCGCTTCATACTGCCTGAAGTCATCGGCATCCTCGAAGAAGGAGGTGCTCAAGTACTAAGTGCCAGCTATTCAACGTTGACCGACAGGGTCTTATATACCATTTCTTCTGAGGTTCGTCTCTTTTGGCTCTCTTGTGTGCGTGTTTTTCAGCATGTCTGGTGCTATATTACACGATCAGTTCTGCTGCCGACCAAATCAGCACAGCGACATTAATAGTCAACTAGTAGAAAAGACCTGGTGGGGATTTTTTTGGTTTCTCATGTAGTTTAAACTTTAAGAGAGAGAGAGAAAGGGGGGGGGGGGGGGACTAAATAGGAGATGGTTGTATTAAACTCTCCAGAATGAATGGCGAATTCCTAAATTAAAATGATCTTTAGTGTATTAGCAAGATCGTCACATACTCCTTTATCTTACAAAAAAAATGAAGTGATTTACTCTGCAACATCTCAAGTTATCTTCTTGATCGTGATCCTCCACCTCGTCTTGCACCTTTAACTAAAGTGCAAGTGCCTCATTTTTTAGGAGATGCATGATTAATTTTCTACTTGGTATGATTTTCCAAGCAGGTAATTAACTTGGTTGTGTATTTTTTCCCTGAGAGAGTAACTAACTATGACAGCAAAAATCGGCTATAAATAAATAAATAAAAAGAATTTAAGAATGAAAGACATGAGACCATAACCACACAATAGTGTAAACAAAACGAAAATTAAATTGCTTGACTTCAAGCATAAAAGATTACAACCGAAATGATGACACTATATTACGGGACTACATATTGTTTGAGAAAAAATTGCTGAGGATTTCTCAACCTGAAAGCTCCTAGAAATCATGTAACATGGTCGATATGTGCTGTTGAAATAAGTAGCGCACACAAGTCGCATTCGGGTACATTCAACACTGATATATGACTGTTGATTTTGTAGGCATCCTCTCCGAGAATTGGAATAGAGACTTCAAGACTGCATGAGAGGTTGAAAGCACTGGCTGGTACAGGATGTTTCTTCTCCAGCCTTTGAAGGGAACTAAGCCTGGGGCGATATGAGTGATGATATAATAAATTTAAGAGGCCATCTTGGCTAGCAGTACTGCATATTTTCGCTTATACATATGGTACTAGATAGCTTCTTTCTCTACTTTTTCTCTTTTATCAAAGTACGCTTCTGTGAGAATCTCCATCGATCGCCTGTACATATTTTTAACGGATTGTTCTGTGTTACTCAGGTAAAAAATAAGAGTTCTCTTTCTGTCATGTTACTCAGTATCAATCATCAATCTCAAATCTTTTAAATTTGTAAGCAAGGAAGGGAGCATAATTAGACGTTTAACCGATCGAGTCATCTTCCCAAGTTTTTCATGTTAACCACTGAAGATTGCTTAATTGCAAGAACCTTTCCTATCGGAAATAGAGGTTGAGGGACTAGGCTCTTTAAAAAATTAACACTACTCATAATATTTCATCACGTGTACTATTAGTTATACATATAATTTTGTACGAAATTGATTAAGTTTTGCCATCTGATTAATTATTATAAATTTTGTTACAATTCTGACCCATTTTTTGCCGTTCAAATATTTCGTATGAATCGAATGTCAAAATATTTTCAAAAGAATATCATTTTTAGTTTATTAATTTAGAGATCAAAAGAAAATTCTGACCCATTTTTTGCTATGAATCGAATGTCAAAATATTTTCAAAAGAATATCATTTTTAGTATATTAATTTAGAGATCAAAAGAAAATTAATGAGATAACTAGATGATTTTATATCATTCTAGTCATTTAGATATAAACAAATGAAGCTATCAATGGAGATAGATCTCATGAAGGGGATCCCAACCCATGCCTAGAATGGAGCTCATTTTTGCAACATTTAGTCGCACCTGTAATTAATAACGATTTCCTAAAATATGATTTGATAAGGTTTGGTAACTATCAGTATCAGGTATAAGTTTGGAATCAAAGTTTGAATCTACAATCGAATTTGATCATTTTTAAATCGTGACACACAACATCTCCAAGTACTTTAGTTTAGCCCTTCGGACAGCTCATTATATGTACTAGTATAATGATGAAACAATCTATTTTTCTGGAATACATGGATAGATCTGATTGATATTTTTTTTTTTTCCCCCCGAAACGGTAGAAATTTTTAGATTGATATTATTGGCTTAGGAAAATGATGAAATTAGAGGAGATTTGCCCGGGGCCCTGTCGTCAATCAGCTCTTTGGAGCAACAGGCTACCGATTTGCCCGGTAAATCCTCATTTCCTTGTGCTTAGGTGAATTGTCTTCTGGATCTCCCCTCACTTGTGGCCTCTGCCTACTCGAATGTCTCTCTCCAGTCCATCCCCTCTGTCTCCTCCTCTCTTCAATCCTTTCCCGCCTGGCCCCAGCCTTCGGCATCATAATGGATAGCATAGCAGGAGTTGACAATGAGAGTATTCGCGTGTTATGCAGCCTTATTACAAGATGTATAAATAATGTGGTGCAATCTTGATTACAATCTATATTGATACACTTAATAAGGTGGAGTTTATCTACAATTTGTCCTATGTACGTCGCTATTGCTCACAATATTAGGCCAAAATCTACAAAACGTACTTTTGGGTGCGAGTGAAATGAAATAAGCAAGTACTTACATATATACATATATCTATATATATATATATAATACAATACAGTAAGTAAGTGCCTGATGCACCTAATCCACGAACTCACTTTGGATTGTAATCATCAAGATATTGAACCATATAATTACATTACACTACTTCGAAGTTCCATTTTCTTTTTCCTTCCCTTTCTTTGTTAACGTTAGAAGTTTCTTGAGTTCCATTTGCTTACGGGTTTTCTGGTGGTGTACACTGCCAAGTCTGAGTCAGTTGGCGAGTGTATATAGGGCGGTTGCCTATCGTTTTTTCCGGCTACTAAGTATCAGAACAAGTAAAACAGAAGTAGAGTAGTTGTATGAGTCTCATATCCTATTACAGAAAAGAGGGAAGGTATTACTTCAAAGACGAAAAGAAAGTGTCCACGTACAAAAGGGTATGAACACAATAATGTCGCCCGTTTAACAGAGAACGAACCTTCGAACAAAAAACAAAAAAGCAAAGAAGATAAAAGACACCGGACCGGAAAGGAATGCGGCTGCGCCGAAAGGCGGGCAAGTTTCTGAGTAGTATTTCTAATTTAACGTGTGCACGAAACGCCTCAAGATCCAACGTACGGCCTGCTTTGCTTGGACGAGGAGAATTCGAGGTTGACTTGGCATGCCAAGTTTTAATTTAAACAGTCATATCCTAATTTCCAAAAAAAGAAAAAAAAACACAAAAAAAAAAAGGGTAAAGGAAGACTCTTTACTTTTCTGTCTTTATTTTCTTGCTTTTCATATTCCGTCTTAATAAACTCTTCTAACTAATTGGAATTCTTGGAATCCCAAACGACTCCCAAATCAAATGGTTGTGTTGAATGTTGATGGGAGGAACTTTCGGCATTAGACATAGGAGCATCATGTAAATATTGGTAAGGTTAATTAACTACGCTCTTCATACAGATTGGCAGAATTATTCATAGTCAAAATTAACGCTGCATAACACAAAGTCAAACATATTACATCCGAAAATTATCTGATTACGCAAACATATGGTGAATTGATGCAAGTGCATTGCTGCCGATTTCTCATTTGGGGAAGGGTTAATGTTCCCAGTCAAACAATTTAAGTTGAAATTAAACGTTTTCGTGGGATAGAATTTAACGTCTTTGAGTATCTAGGTACGTGGCTGGTGAATGTGAGCTTACCAATTCAACCAATGATATACAGGTGCGCATGGGAATATATCTTTGAATGTCTATAACCAAAAATATGCAAATTGATGAGTCCTTTCAATATCCTTTTTCTCAGTTGAGACCTTGTTCGGATTGCTATTTTTAGGGCTTTTTGTAGAAAAAAAAATGTAATGTAATAATTTGATATATGAAAGATCAAAAGATAATTAAAAAGTGTGTTAACGGAAAATGTAAAAAAGTTTTTTTTTGTATAGAAAATTACAATCCAAACAAGATAGCATCCAAATTTATTAGATAAGAAATTGTAGTCTTATTCTTTTAATTTGTTTAACTTCTTTGATACATCGCTTGAACCTTGCCTCTTGCACCAAGTAGCTAAGAATACTCTGACCAATGATAATTATAGCAGTGAGACATTTCGTTAACTTGGTGCTTTGATAATGTAGTAATCATAACTAGGAGAACAAAATTCCCAAACTAAGAATTACTTTTGCTGAAAATGATAGGCTTTGTTCAAAGGTAGTAGACACCCGTTAGTATAATTGAACCAAATCCAACCTATCATGAACGCACATACTAATAATTATTGTTTTACCATATGTTTGCACACTTTGCTTAATTAATTTTATATTTTTAAAAATTAAAATATGAATTTCATATGGGACACTCAGTAGATGAACCCAAAAAGGTATTAAATACTTCTTGTAAGCTTTTTGTAACTTTAGCTCACCGAAATTTCACCCAGTCTACTATATATATACATACATCCATCATACCACATGGCATCCTTCATAATACACTAGTATCATATTATTAATCACAAACTAAACTAGCCTCAATTACTTGTAGTAAAGTAATGGTATAGTATTCTTATTGGTATTTAGAAGAACGTAAGATGAATTTGTTCACTTGTCCAAGTTTGAATAGTCTGGGCCAATTATTGTTTATTCACTGGTAGACTTCCTTATTATTATTATTTGGGGATAATTTCAGAAACATCCCATGAGGTTTCGTGAAATATCACTAAGCTCCCCCCACGTTTTCAAAATCTCTCTTACTACCCCTCAAGTGATTGTGGTGTCACATGTCACTATCAAAATGGATGAATTGTCAACAATAACCTCATTTCTTCTAGCAATTATTTAGCATATGAAAAGCAAAAAAAAAAAAGAAAAAGAAAGAAAGCATGCAATAGCCTAAAGCCCGGGAAACAATTGGCCCACTTACAAAAAATGAAATGTTTTGATTTCTAGTTCAATTTTTTCCTTTAACATTGGACTTTATAATTTGACTTGAATTTGGGGCCAATACATAATAGTTTTGACTTTTCATGTGCACTTAGTATAAACCATTATTGATATTGTGCAAGCGTCTTGATAATTTTTTAATATAACCAAATATATATATATTTTTTAAAAATTACCTATGGCCACCTTTGCTTTTAGTTTCATACTTACCTTAGTTCACTAGTTATTTCTTAATCTATTATACTTAGTTAGGGTAAAGAAATCAGCACCATTTCTTTTGACATCCAACACTGGTAGTAAGTTTAGAAACGAGAATAGGATCCTTATTATTACCCTTTCGATATCTTTTTTAATATGTTTTGTTTTATTTTTATTTTTCTTTCAATTTTCTTCCTTACACTGATATAATCCGAACATGTGGCTACGATAATGTTCTTTGGAATATCAAATTTTTTTTATGCATACGTCCAATAATAATACCCTTATAACAAAGGTGAGTTGAAAGGAAACTAACTTTGTGTATATTGAAAAAATTTGGGGTAGTTTTGAATGGTCGTTCTTAGGAGTTTTTGTAAAAAAAGTTAAATATTTATTTTTCTATTTACATTGCTGATTACAAAATTTTAAAGTTCGAAGAAGGTGTACAAATAACATAGCACAAACAAATAAATAAGAGTAAAATGTCATACTTTTTGATAGCTAATCATTTTCTTCTACTAATTTCCTCTCAATCTGCCCATTTTCTAAAGCTATTTCTACCTTTTAATATTGCTACTAGGAAGCCAAAACTAACCGTTGCCTTCCTAACAGTCATTCACCTTTCTCACTTGCAGTCCAATTTTCATGCATTTCACACTTTGACCCCCTCACTTTTTACATAGATTTTTTTTGGTCAGCTTAGGGGTATTAAGGGAACTAAAACACTTTCTCTCCTCCAAAATGCATTTTCTATTAATACTTTTGGTTAGAGGGGCTGACATTGTTAACAAAATGTCAATTCAAAGGGTGGTAAGAGAGATTTTGAAAACGTGAGAGGAGCTTAGTGATATTTCACGAAACCTCAAGGGAGGTTTCTGAAATTATCCCTATTATTTGTCATGGCGCCGGTTTGTGTAGCAAAAGAACGGATTTGATGTAGATACAGCAGCCGATGTTGCAGTTTTGTAGTTTTAGTATATGTTAAAAATCGTAGGAATTGGTGTAAAAATCGATTTCGTAAAACGTGTTACACATTTTTTTCGTGCATGAAAGCTTTTTCAATAAAAATTTGGTCATTGATGCATTCGGGACAACCGTTTAATTCCCACCTCGCCAAATCCGACAACGACTAATCTGGTCCGTTGATTTAGCCCAACACGCCGCAATGTCCTGGCTTTCGTTTCAAAATCAAACATTAGAAATTAATGTTCCTAACGCACGCGGGTCGGGGGATGTCAGGCAGTGACTAAAGAGACATATAGTACAATTGTAATTTAAGAAAATCTGCAGGGCATGCGGGCTAATTAACCACACAAAAAAACAACTACTATACAAAGAATAACTAAATAAATGAACAAAAACCAAACTTCACTTTACACCCTTCAACTTGTACCGCCTTCTCATTTTGCACCTTGAACTTAAATTTTGGACATTTTTCACTCTAAATTCTTAATTTTGGACACTTTACACCTTTTGCTTTTAAGTTTGTTCTATTTATATTTAATCAATAATTACATTTGCAATATTAATAAGATAAAGGATGGTGAAAATTAATGATAATATGCAATTTTGTTCTAAAAGAACAAGTTTAGTAGTGGGGTTGAAAACGACCCTGCCGAAAAACAATTAACCTTGACAGCTTGGTATTCTAATTTCTGAATGCACAACGTTGATTTCTGAGACTCTAGTGCTGTTTGTTGATTGAAGTCGATTATACTGATCCAAACTCCGAATGTATGAGAATATATCTTATGGTGAGATATAAACAGTTAATCTATAATATTAGGTGTCGCTCGCTTCACATTTTTTGCCATTTTTATGGTCAATAATTCTCTGCACCACGAAGTATTTTGGCAGATATATCTCTCAATTTGGCTGACTGTAGTTATATACGCATGTTGCACTTGTAATATAACTTCAATTATAAACGTACTAAAGTTATTTTCCACCCTTTAATCCTATTCCTTTTGGCCTTACTTACTTTATCAACATAAAGAGTGTAGGGGGCTTGTTTGATAAAATCGAAATCTGAAATTTAAATTTTAAATTTTGAAAATTAAGCGCAAAAAATATTAAGTTGCTAAATTATTTAAATTGTACGTGTATGATAACTAATTGGATTATAATACTAAATTGAAAATTTGCACAAATATTGTTTTTTTTTAAATAGCATTATTTGTGCGTGAGAGAGAGAAAATAATGAAAGATTTTAGAGGTGATATATTTTTTTAATAATGTAAATAGGAGGGTTTGAATTCGGGACCTCTTAATTTGGAGGTGGTGTTTAAGTGTGTGTTTAAGATAGAGCATATACATGCATGAGTGTTTGTGCGTGTGTCGGATATAAGTATGTGTTGTCAATTCAGAAAATTCAGTGAAAATTTTCACTTACAATTTTGTACACAAATTAAGCAGTGCTTAATATATTAAATAATAAAGCATTTTGGTTATCAAACATATTGAATTCAAAAAAATTCCAAACGAATTAACTTTCAACATTAATTAGAGTTATCAAACACGCCCTAAGCTCATAGAAAATTGTTCTGGGGGGATTGTCTGACAATATCGCTCGGCAAAACATCGAATCAATCCTTTTCTGCGCCTCTATTCATTCCATATTATTTCTCCTCTCACGCAAATGCAATCTGACTTATTGCACATCCATTGCATCTGCATCGAACTTATAGAAACAATTAAGATCTATAGAAATGGGTGGTAGGATCTAGAGAGACTAAAAAATGGCCTGGCAGCACAGAGAGAGAAGAGATCTCAGAGAAACCTATATAGCAAGTGGAAATTTTTTTTTTCTAGATTGGCCATGAAGGAGAGAGAGATGAACAATTTTGTATATTAACACATTGTCCAACTTTTGATTTGGAAATTTCAATCCATGATGAGATCTTTGGAAGAATTTTGGCAATAAAACATTCTTGTGAGACTTGGTTTTATTTCATTGTCATCTTTAATTTCTTATGACTGATTATGGTTGATATGGGAAAGTGAAATCGATCATTCATTCATGTGGCTATCATCGGTTTAATCTCATCTTGCTCGGGGAATGGTGGTCGGGGGTGTGTATCAGTGTATGTGGTGGAGGAAAGTTTTTTTTTTTTGGGGGGGGTGGGTGGGTGTTGGTGATTGTGGTGGAGATGGGGGAGGAGTGGTTGATATGTTGAGGAATTGAATTAATTCCTCGTAGGGACAAATATTTCCCCAGAGTAACCAAACAGATGAAAATTAAAAAGAAAACAAAAACTACTTCCAGAAAATGACTTGCAATGAAATTATTTTCCCAAAGAAAATGTTTTGCATCCTACTAAACAGACCCCTTACTGGGTCCTAGTTCTTGACTGTCTCGCGTGCACCACTCACAGACCTGTTCATGCTCACGCGCGGCAGACAGTTGCAACTTGCACGTCGAGGCCCTTAATGAAGAATTCAATTAATCAGTTGGCCAGGAGACGGAGACTGGGATGACATGAATTTTGAAATCAGAAAATGCGGCGTGGAATTTTTCTGATGGCTTAAAGTCTCCAAATTCCACGTTAGTCTTAATACTCGCGATTCACACCATATGTTACCATAGCCCGCTCCTCCCAAATCGGCAGTGAGGCGTCATCTTTTTTTTCTTTCTTTTCCCCTTTTTAAACGTAAGGTCATGTCGTCTTTCTTTTCTTAGTGAGGAATACTCTTGACTTTTTTCCCCCACGTTATTTTAATTGATTTGATTAATCAGTCTTTTTCTTAATCTTTTTGTTCATTTGCTTCTTCTGTATATAAATTTCTAATTGTCAATAGTCCAAAAAGCTAAAATACAAGATTAATTAAAGAGTAGCTTTAATTACTGTGATTAAACTCTATAATCACTTTCTTAATCAATTTTTATAAAAATCGGCTGCAAAGAAGAACGAAAAGTTTAGTGCCTGTAGTTATTTCTGCTAAATTATCCTTCGTTTACGAAAAGTAGAGAGAGCCAGGTTATGCAGAAAAGACGCACATGTGAAATTTGGAAAAGGAACCGTATATACTTGATTTTTCTAGTCTAGATATCTATATATGTGTGTGTGTGTGTTGAACTGCGGTTTGGATTGATGTTTAAAGTAGACTAAAAATTGATTCTTCTTTTGACTCACAGCCTATGTGATTCAAAGGCATGGGTAGGTGCATGTTTTTTGTGTCAATATTTTCAAAATTGTAATACCCAAACTTAAAAACAAGATTGTAGGGGCATGTAAAGGCAAATATTGAAAGCTTCAAAAGAAGTTTTAGAACCCTAATGGGAGGATTAGAAACAAACCTTGCCAAGATAACACACTTAACGTCAAATCAAAATGGTAACCGTAATAATAGAACAAATGGATTTTGGTACTACATTAAAAACACGTAAATGATTTTGTTTCGGATAAAATATATAGGACTGAATTCACAATTATGCAATCAACACAAAAAACTTACAACTCAAAAATCCACACTTAGTGGCACGATTACTAGCACAAGAATGAACTTTCACTTTGTATTTGTTAACGTATGTACCAAGATTTACTAACTTTCCTGCTCAATGAGTCCTTTTGTTTCGGCATGCATTATGATAAAAGGTAGAACACACGTTATATCGAATAGTACTTTTTTTCATCATCACGGATGGCTGATTTTTTCAGTAGTCACGAACCGTCTAATTGCTCTAAGAATAAGAGAAAACTTCACTGTCAACGTGCTCAATATTGTACAGGTGTTTCCAACTTGGTTGGCTTGCAGTTTCTTGAGTTTTCTCCAAAAATGTTATGCACACTAGAGGCGGACTCTTTTATACATCGAATAACGGTGCTTCCTCCTATATAAACATACAATTCATTATCCAACTTCAACTCTTCTCCAGTACTAATTAGCTCTGTTTTTCGTGATTAGCAATCATGCAGGCCCCAGTCACAAGTAACCCAAAAAAGAAAAAGAAAAGGCACTGCACTGAAAAAGGACTAAAGATACAGCCTGAAGGTGTCTCATGCAAAATGGGTCGGAGTGTGAAGGAGAAGCTTCGAAGGCTGCACTTCAAGAATCTCTACTCGCGACTTGCTTCTCTCCTCCCACCTCTTGCCTCCCAGGTCTGCATTTCAGTCAAAAGATTTTTTTTTTTTAATTTGAACTTACTGCGGAGTTCATAGTAATGTAAACAATTGGCGAAATAAAATTAACATGACTCCAGTTTTCGAGTCTTTTAATTTGAGTGTCTTAAGAAGCAGATTGTGACAAGCTGTATCCTAATTGATAAATCCTAAAGTAAAAAAAAAAATTCCACCTGCCAAGTCGTTTTTCTCTGGTTAATCTGATAGAATTCTTGGCAAAATCAGCTTAATTATTTCGCTTAATTGATCTTTGTGTGACTACGGGCATTTTGAGGTGTTGTGTTTACTATTAAATATTGCAGGAGAAATTGACTTTACCTGCTCTAGTGGAGCAATCTTTTGTTTATGTGAAAGATCTTAAGAAAAGGATAGATGAGCTGAACGCAAAAAAGGAAGAGCTGAAAGAAGATTTGGTTCTACCAGCCATTGAGATGAGTGAAAAGGGTCCAATTCTTGAAGTGAATTTGGTTACCAGCTTGAAGAAGGGCTTCACGTTGCATGAAGTCATCAGCATTCTTGAGGAAGAAGGTGCTCAAGTACTGAGCGCAAACTATTCAACTTCGAAAAACAGGATCTTCTATACAATTTCTTCCCAGGTTGATCTCCGTTATCTCTCGTGTTTCTGTTTCTTTTCCGGTGGTAGCGTGGGTTGGAAAATGGAATCAAAAAGGAAGGCGCTTAGTAACGTAGCATCATTATCATAAACCCTTTTACTTTGTGACATTAATTATTTAGGTAATTTAATGTGTGTGTGTATATATACACACACATATATATAGGGTCGCATCATTCTCCACCTCATAGTCCGTTAATCACATTATCTTTTGAGATTACACAGCTTCTAAGCTGAAGGTCAAGATGGGAAGCCGAAATTCTAGGTTTTTGACCTTATACTGGCAGCTAAATGAGGTTTCTGCCAGCGTATTCGTAGAGTAAAACCAAACTATTTTTCTGGGGAATATTGATATGATAAAACTAAGAAGTTTTAAATATCAAAGACTAATTAAATTGCTTTATGTTTATATCCCAGGTTAAACTAAAACAAGATCGTGAAATTATTCAAACGACTCCTTTTAGAAAATTGTGCAGAAAAAAGTTAAGACAATATTAGCAACAGTTACTGCATATACAATTATCAGCTGTAAAACAGCCATGATCCATGATACAAGGTTAAGATAAGCACTTCGCTGATAGCTATTTCTTGTTTGAAGGCATACTCTTCAAGAATCGGTATAGAGACTTCAAGAGTGTACCAGAGGTTGAAGACACTATCAGCTGCAGGATTTGCTTCTCCAGCCCTAGGGGGAACTCTGTGTCCACTGCAATTTGAAGGATGAGGATATAAATCAGTGGATCAAACTGATCACTATTACGAGCTCTACATGTTGTCTCTTAAATGTCAGGGAAATGTTATTTGGATTTTCATTTTTGTTAATCACATTTCAATTGTCATTTTAATCATCTAGTTTTTATTTATCAGACTATATGATAAAATAAATGATAAAAGTGTAAGCAACAAAAAATGGAGTGCAAAATGTTAGTTTCCATGCATCTTGTTTCCCACTCCATGTGAAACTATGTATGGTGTTTGTATGTAATTTGCAAAATAATGTTATGCGTATTATTAATAAATTAATTTTTTATACATGATAGTGTATACACTATCATCCTTCTATGTTTGACAATTAATATGAATTTAGATTTAAAATTTAAATTTTGTATATGTGATATGGATCTAACCATAGTAATCGATATATTGCTTGATTGTATACAAAATTAACTCATTATTGATTACCTAAAGATGCATTTTCTTTCTCCTTATCTTACTTTCTACTACTTCATTTTACTTGAAAGCAAGAAAAGGAAATTCATCTCTGAACCAGGCACATTTAACAGGAGGGATTCAGAATCTAGATCATAGCCATAGATAAAATTTTCCATTTTGTATGGAAAGGAATGCTACCTTTTTGTTTCCTTTGAACAATAAAAGGACGCTTAGGCTCGTGTTGCAAAAATGAACGACGACGTGACACTTTCTCATACATTTTTAAATCACTCGTAAAAGCAGGCGAATGGTAGGTTCGCCCGGTTCGTCCCCAAGCATCAAGTTAATGGATCACAAGTACTCCTGTACTTTCTAAGTTATTGATCGAATATATTTCACCACTTAAAAAAGGAATAAGTTATCAATACCATACGAGTTTATCTAGGGCACTGTTTGTTGTTTGTTTTGAGGGAACAGAAGGGAAAGGAAATAAAGGGATAGTATTTTTTATATTTGAATTGGTTTTTGAGGAGGGGAAGGAAAGAATTAGGAGGAAAGAGGGAGATAAGATTTAGTAATTTTTTTTCCAACTTGGTTTTCGTCTAAAATTGAGTGAAAATGGAGGGAAAGGACATCAAGATTAATGAAAATTTTAAAATTTTCTTAAATACCTAGCATGTGTTTATAAATTAGATTTTAAATTATGAATGAATGTATAACTAATGCGTGATAGTTTTCTTTCTTTCCTTCAATAATCCAAACAAGTTACATGGACTTAAGTTTCCTCCACTCTTCTTCCTCTTCTTTCAACTAAAATCCTCTTCTTTCCTTTCATTCCTTTTCCTTCAATCCAAATGGTACCTTGGTAAATTTAGTGACAAGAAATTTCCCATCCCCTATCCTATTGCCAAAAATCTCCTCACGTCCGGCTCCTTCCTTGGAGGTGCTCATGGGAAAAGAAATCAAATTTGATGCATAATAAAATTTGCTGCAATTTTCCTCATTATTTTACAACAAGAATTAAGAAATCAAAAGCAGTATGCACTTTACATAGAATTGAAGATGGAGAAAAAAAGCTACCATTCAGCAGCTACGAAAACTTTACTTTGAAATACAGGATATTTTTTTTACTATAATCAGTTTTGTCACCTTGAGGTCGCAACCTCAATTCAACCCTCACAAATAATTTCTTGGATATCAATCAAAGAACAAAGGACAAAATATAGTAGGAACCTAGTAATTTCCTAATTGATGAAGGGATCAGCAAAATAAATAATTGAAACATTACAAGTACCACATTTTTAAGCATATTTTTTATTTAATTTATTTACGCGGGGATGGGAACGGGTAATGTTCCCCGTCCCTATCCTGTTTTATGGCGGAGGAAGAAAATTCCCCCCCCCCACCCCCACTTCCCCCAAACCCTGCCCTATTCTTTCCTCATAGGACGGATATCCACAAGTACTTACCTCCGTTATCATCCCTAAATATTACCCACGCATTGGCACGTCTATACGTTGGATTTAAAGCTGGCGGTACTCTGACTTTGCTGATTTGAAACTTAAGGATTACATACCATATTGGTTTGAGAGATATAGAAATAAATCTTTTCTCGCTTTTTTTTTTTCTGTGCTAAATTGGAATAGATTATTTCATTGTGAAAAAATGTACGTGCAAAGTTCTTTGATGAAACAATTCTTGTATGATAATGTGAAGAAGCTAAAAGAAAGGATTGAAGATCTTAAAGCAAGGAAGGAGAAAACTAAAGTTGAAGGTGATCGAAGTAGTGAAATGGTAGGCTTAGTTTTGCTATTGGTTGTAGTAGATAAAACGGGTCGAACGCTGGAGGTGAATTTAATGACGGGCTTGAACAACAGGTTGATGCTGCATCAAATCTTCAGCATTCTTGAAGAAAAAGGTGCTCGCGTATTAATGGAAACTATTCAAGGTTTCATTCAATTCCGGGTTGATGAGTTTGTCTTCTTTCTGATGTTTCTAATCAAATTTTTGTGTGAGCTGTTTATATCTAGTACTTCTTTTTCTCATTGTCAATTCTAGGTTGATGAGTTTATCTAGTACTTCTTTTTCTCAATGTATGTTGAAATAGGATATTATTTAAAATAATTACTGTAATATTTTTTATGTTGTAATAGATGTAAGATTAAAAAAAAAAAACCCCATGGCATTCATATTTGAACCCAAAAACACCCGTTGCATTCATATTCAAACCGTCATGCATATGTTGTTGTGACGTAGTGATTCTTGATCACTCACACTCTGTTGTGACGTGCCGGTACGTGCCATTCACACCGACATCACATCACTTGATTGTTTGGCAGGGTTTCTCTTCTACATTTGGGATGTAGGTACAGGCTTCAAGAATCCATGAACGGGTTGAAGACACTGCCGACCACATGGTGACAATGGCGTCTCCAGCCTTAACTGGGAAGGAGCTCCAGCCGCAATGGGAGGAAGAAGTATATCAATCAATAAGTTGGCATTAATTTTATTGTCATTTTCTTGCATATATGTTCTCCGGTGCACTGAATGGTTCGCGGTCTATGGAGAGAGGAGGGGTCCATCGAAGATGACCAATGAAAACCGTCATATATTGTGACAATTTTATGTGGGAAGCAAGGGTCGAACCTTGACCTCCCGCACACCGCCAAGACTTTTAAAGGTCCTTATGTTCATTCAGTCCTTATGTACACTTTAAGAGCATAATTGTGTTATTGATGTATTGACTATTTCTCGTCCCAACCACCGGGCTTTCCAACACAAAGATACTAAGTTTCTTTTGAACTGTTAGTCGGGTTCGAATCTTATCTACAGTAAAAGAAATTCAAAGGAAATGACGGAGCATCCTTTGATCTAATAAGGTCTGTTTATCTACTAGCTCCTTACACAGTCTTTTTAAAACTCACTCTTTCTGTAAAATAGAATAGATTAGATTATAAAAATGTTATCGTTACGGCAAAAAAAAAGGAGTATTTCTCATCCCATTTTACAATGTGTTTGGATAGGAATTTTTTCAAAAAAAATCTTTAAATAACACTTTGGCACTATTGTGATGTGATATATGTGAAATGAAAATCATTAGAACGATAAAAATAAAAAATGACTAACTCCACTTTACACCTCTCAACTTGTACTATTTTCTCATTTTGCACCCTAAATTTTAATTTTAGACACTTTGTATCCTCTATTCTCAAGTTTATCTCATTTAAATCAAATCAATAATTATATTTATAAAATTAACAATATATAGTTTTGTTCTAACTACAATTTCTTATCTTTTTTTTTTACCACTTTCAGTGCATTGTCATTGATTTATATGGTTATAAATCGCTAATATTGTTAGCAAAACTAGTGAAATAAAAGATGGTATAAATTAATGAAAATGTGTTGTTTTATTTTTGTCACAATATTTGGGGACCTTTTGACCACTTTCTGCATCTTATTATTGATTTGTTGAATCCTTTATGCTGTTAATTTTACTAAAATTGTCTTTGATTGGATTGAAATTGGACAAACTTGAAATTTTAGGGTGCAATATGTCCAAAATTGAGAGTTTAGTGTGTAAATATATACAAAATTGAAATTTAGGATACAAAATGGAAAAGTGATACAAGTTCGTAGTCGTAGGTGCAATGTGGAGTTACTCCAAATAAAAATATCTAATTGTGCACTTTAATGATTGAAAAAATGAATTTTCTGAAAACACAAAAAGAGGGGTCAGAAGATACAATTTATAGTCAAAGTAGCTCTATTTTCACGTCATTGATGAAAAATTTCTTACCTATGAATTTTAAGAGAAGCCGAAATCTCTAAGAATTAAGAAACAAAAAGACGAGTTGGTGAAGAAACATCAAGAGCGTAGGAACATATTCATCTATTGCTGCCATTGACTTGCCTAGTTGAGCTATCAGATAGATGGATGTAAATGCATGCAGCAGCATTCGAAGAGAATTGAGTTAGAAAGTGAAGTGGAAAATTTTCAAACCGCCCAAGAGTACGTATTGTCTTCTGTGAAGAAAAATGATACGTGAACCACTCGTTCAACCATTAGAAAACAAAAATCGAAACACATCGCATTCAGATTCCAAGACTGATCGGTTTAGTTTGACTTGAGGGAAAACTCACTAGGTCCAAATATACTGAGGATTACAAGTAAAAGAAGAAGAATTGCCAGAGGAAAAGGATGTATGCTAATCTCTAAAGTATAACCGTACAAGTAATTAGCAAACGTAGCTAAACAAAGTCGAAACTAATACGTGAATGAAACGGTACAACAAGCTCTTTTAGCAACTCAATAATTCCCAGGCCCTATTCAAAGCCCCTGCGCGCTTTCACCCCATAGTACCTTCCACAAATCAATGGCGGTAAAAAAGAAAAAGATGTTGATTTAATTAACAGATAACTAATCTAAGTCCAATTATATCAATTGAATGAGTAAGGAAATTCAGTTCAGGAACGAAGGTGCTCATTCCTTAAATTGCTGAGAAATTAGAAGTATAAATGTAACCATGAAAAAAAACAAGCATAATGGCCATCTCCTGAAGGAAGGAAGATAGACTGAAGGGCATCGATCCCTGATCTACTAATCCTCTGATCTTCCCCGGCCCTTTCGTTACTAAACAGAAGAAAGTGCTTCGCGGTGTGAATAATCCGATAAGGTAAATTGGGCGGTGGAGGCAGGAAAAGGACAGGCTCTTGGTGATGCCTATGCAATCGGTCCAATATTTCAGGGAAATCAAATGTTGCATTTCGCACACGGCGACTGACGTGACCGGCGACATTTTAACAAGTTAGAACCTAAATGCAGAAGACCGAAATGGCAAAAGCAACTGGACTACTTTTAGCGCGAGTTGCTTGCTATAGAAGGAACAGATTGTAGCACATGTAAGCATGCAATACACTGCTATTTTATTGATCTGGACATACATAATGCGGAAAGATGCGTACACCTACAAGTTTCAAGTAAATTAGCAATCAATCGCCCCCTGAATTTGTACATTCAAAGGTGATAACAAAGTCATCTCTCAACACCATGTATGAAAAGAAGAAAAAGAGAGAAATTGGCGCTATATTCCATACTACTTTATAATAATAATAATAATACACCGTGTTCCTTGAATTCTTTTGCTATCTGCTACGTTCGGTTCGGTTCGGATTGGGCCTTATGCCGCCCAGGCTTTAGTTCTAACCGAAAACTGGACCTAGTCTTTAAAAACTAGGCCCTTCTGAATGCCCAAAGGTCCAATTGGAGTAAAATCGAGGTTATCAGTACGCGACAAAATGTAGAAAGTGGACTACTTATCATTTAACACTAGAGGCTCAAGATGAAAAAATTAAAAAGGCAGAGTCCACCGAAGGAAAGGGAACAAGTCTGCGTAAAGTATCATTCATCCCTTGTTTTTTTTTTTTTGTTTTGTTTGGTAAAAAAAGAGATGAATTTTCCTGTGCTTTTTGCATTTCTATTTCTCTTTTTCCCCTCAGAATTTCAAATTGCAAAACATCAAGTAAAAGCACAAATCAGATTTAGGCCCCGTTTGGAGTTGCGGTACTTTTGATAAAAAAAATACTTTTAGGTGTTAAAAGTACTTTTAGTGAATATTATTCCGTAAAATTAGGAGTGAAAATTTTGATGTTAAAAGCACTTTTAAAAAAAGTTTAAATTTGATACTTTTAGAATAGCTTTTGTGATTCAAAAAAATGGAACAATTAATTTAATCATTTTATCTTATATTATCAACTAAAAAAAGAGATAAATATATTTTTAAAAATTTTCAAATTATACATTATCCAATACAATAAGTACTTATCGAATTATGTATTCAAACAATATATATTTAAAAGCATGTAAGCACATACTAAGCACTTTTATTAAAAGCTCTATTAGAAAAGAAAAGTATTTTTTAATAAACTAACACAATCCCAAACGAGCCCAACTCATTTTTGGCCCACCCGTAGTTAAAAACCATCTTAAAAATTTCATGCAAAGTTCAATCAGCCACAGCCCAAGTCATGTCATTCTCAAAAATCCAGTGGCAAACCTCAATCTTCCCAGGACCCGAACCCAGAGCAATGAAAGCTCCATGACCGGGGCTCCAAGATGACGTGTCAACGTGACAGATGGCAACTCCGCGGTTGACTTTGTCCTTCAGTCTTCGGGTCAAGTATATCCGCTTCGTAGACCCGCACTTTTGGTACCGAATGGCAATAGTACAACAAGTACGGGAACAAGCTCTGATGACAAGACACGGATTTGGTTACTTTCCGACCGTTGATTCCTTTGACCGAACCTATCAGTATATTCCCGCTAGAACCTCGAGTATTTTCGGTCATTCGTACGACAACGTTTCGACCCCAGCACTGAAGTTGCAAAGTCAATCATGTCCTCGCCGGAGCCAACGCACCTTTCGGTCTCCCCAGGGCTTGGAGCTCTCTCGCATTCATTCAACGCATCAGAAATCATACGACCGATTCCGGAATTCTCCCTGGCATGAAAGATTTTGTTCAGCTCACCAATCTTGCTTGTTGAAAAGGGTAATTTCGCGGCGATCACTCGGGGCAAAAACGACCTTTTAGGCATCTTATCCCGAATGTCAGGCATAGGCATCACTGTTCCACTCTTCAACATTTTCTCCCTGAAAAACTTCCCAGGCTCCACCCACTTATTATTGGTGCTAGGTTCAACTTTTCTGCCACCAGCTGCCTCCAGAGTGGCCAAACCGGCCGAGCTTTCATTGAGATAGGTCTTGAACGTGACACCATTTTTAGCATACTTCTTGAAACTGTAATTGTCACCGTAGATTTTAAATTCAATATGATGATTCTTGGCACCTTCCCCGTAAGAAGTGAATTGAACCGGACCCTTATTCACGGACCGACCATAGCTAGCAAAAATTAGCTTGGCGGCATTTGAGTCCTTAGCATAAGATTTGAAAAAAATCAGCTCCAACATTCGTTTCATCACTATAACTCTTGAATATTTCCGTGGCAGCATTACCTCCATCTCCATAGCTGGTAAAAGTATTTTCTGGCACATTTCCACCAAACCCGTATGAAGTAAAAGTATCTTTAATTCCATTCCCGGATTTACCGTAGTTAGAAAAGCTCAAAAGAATGCCGTTTGAGTCATTCGTGTAAGTGGTGAATTTATTTTCACCTCCACTCCCCTTTTTACTGTAGCTTTTGAAATCTTCCTCCCCGCTATTGCCATTGTTTATGTAGTTTGTGAAACCTTGGTTCCGGCCACTGTCATCGTCGGAGTAGGAGGTGAAGTTCAGATTGGGGACGTTGGCATGATTCTGGTAGTTGGTGAAGGTTCCCGCTCCGCCGGTGGCGGTGGTGCAGTAAGTGTCGAAGGTTTGGTCGACCAAGTTGCCATCAATGGCGTAGGTGGAGAACTTGTCGTTGTGGCCGAGGGAGCCGCGGCTGTACCGGCGGAAATTGTCGAGAGGGAGGAAGTCGTTGGAGTAGTTCTTGAAGATATCCACTCCGCCGGGGCGGTCGGTGCCGTAGTTTGTGAAGTTCTTGTCGTTGTAGGTAACGAAATTAACGTCGTTGTCGTGTTTTTCGAGGCTCGGGGATAAGTCCGGGAAGCAGAGGAGGTTGGCCTTGGAGCAGAAGGCTGGGAGTTGATGCCATCTTTTATTTTTAAACTTTTTAAAATCATATGACTTGGAGTTTTTTTTCTAATAAGATGTTTCATATTTTAATTCAAAGTATAGCATTATTCTAGAACTATTATACAAGACCATTAATGTCATTTTGTTAAAATTTTGGATGGAGAATTCATTATTAACGTTTGACTAAGTCAATAAAAGGAGCAAAGTATATATATATATATATATATTTTTTTTTTTAAAGTTCAGGGGATAAAGTGTTATAAATAGTCAAATTTAAGGGAACAAACTGTAATTAACCCCGTCTTTTAATTTAAGTCCATGCACGTTGGAGAAATTTCCCTTGCAACAAAAAATTATGCTAACTACTCTTTGGTAGTGCGTGCTAGGTCATTTAGTCATTTCATGCATTCGCTTTTCTCTACTAAATAATACAGTTATTGTGGTACTCATTATGATTGTGAGATTGATAATGCTAGGAATATGTTATACTACTAGAATATTTGCCAGCCAGGCACCTCGTCTACAACCATAATTTAATATCATTCACGCCTTGGTATTGTACTTGTATATAGAATTTTTTTGTCTGTCTGTCTAGGATATATAATTACTCATGTTTACGTTCGTTTGATTTAATTAGCATTTGTTCATATCCTCCAATTGCTACTTCCTATGAAGTGGTATCATTAATCATTTCCAAACCTTTGGAGTATCGAGATTTTGTTTTGCCATAAATCAGTAACTTCAAATAGATAACCAACCGCGCGTGTTTTAAGTTTTGATTGTGGTTTCGGCCCATCACTTGCATTTCCCAATCATTGGGTCATAAGCCCAGCGTGCAACCAATCCAGTGGTAAAAGTTAGCAAAACACCATTTTAGGAAGCTCATTTAGCATAGCGTTTCTAGTGCAATTCTATTATTACTTTCTTTTAGCATTTAAAAGGTATATCCTCCTTTCTCTGAATTTTGATAAATCACTACAACATAGGTTTCTAAACGAAAATAAAAGATCAATAGCATCACGTCAATGGAAGTCCTCCATCTCTAGTTTTTTTTTTTTATTGGGTATAATAAGTACTTTCATTACCTTATATTGATTCACAAAATTCAGGTGTATAGCAGGGAACAATTGTCAAGTTCAGAATTCGATTTCTGTGACTGATAGTTGGGGTTGGAGAGGTGTAGAGAAGGGATGGGAGGGCTTTAACCCAAAAAAAAAAAAAAAAAAAAATAGCGGGAAACGATCAGTTGCATTAACACACTGGCCACTGGCCCAACGCCCCGTTATCAATTGCCATATTTGGTCTGCTTCCAACTCCAGCTTATGTTGCAGGGGATATTTTTTGTACATTCTCCGACTAGTCCCTTATTTCAACAAATTTACAATTAGCTCCTAGCTAAAATTATGCGCCTAAGTCACAAGTATATTGTAGCACAATGTATAGGACTTGTTGTTGATTAATTAATTTATTTTTTTATAGATTTTGATTTTGAATAATCAATTTTTTTTATGTCATCATTTATTTTCTCTTCAGATTATAATTTTTAAATAGCCAGAATAGTTAAAATTCATAATCTATCAAAAAGTAACTTTTAAAGACTTTAATTATTTTTTCATAATAACTTTGTATAATCAGCATATGCAAAATCTAAAACAAACGAAAACAAGACCGTAATATAATATTGCTCAAGTATCAGAACCCAAATTACGATTTAGGTAGTATAACAAACATCATCTGGTAATATGAGGATTTGTTAAGTGGTGACCAGAAAATACAAGCTATGGTTGCTAAAAACTTCCTAGTTTCTTGGCTTGAATAATCTATTTCCACTGAACATGATGGCGTTGTTTGGACAGTCATTTTCTAAAGAAAAATTGCTACATTTTTTATGAACACATTTTTCAATCACCTTTTTACCTCACATATATCAATTCGCTACAGTATTTTTTTTGCAAAAAATTTAGAAAAATGCAATCCAAACACAACCATATTATTCTTGAAAATTCAATGAGAATTAGTAGCATATTGTGACGCAACAGAAAAAGCATTAGGGCCTAAAACCAGAAGAGATTTAAAACAGTCTTGTCGTACATTTTTTTTCCCCTCTGCAAAAGAGTACGATGTAATTGGACTAAATGCTGCCACTTGGCAATCATTGATTCTTGAAGCGAATATTTAGCTTAAGAGGCTTAAGACAAAAGCAACCATAGATAGATGTGATTCTTTTCCGAATCTTAAATTCCTCACTATTTGTAATCGTCTTCAATTAATGGGTCCGATGTTTGACGTTAATTTGCAGGAATATTTGCACCGCAGGACGCCTACATCTAATTAATGTTCTTGCTTGACAATTTTGTTCCTTATTCATTCATTAGTAGAAATAGCATAGAATGTACCCCAAAAAAAAAAAACATATCCTGTGTTCCACAGTTAGCTGTTGAGGGAGTTGACCCAGTACCTGAAAACTTTAATGAAATGGTTGGTCGGACTATAATATTTATTTTACAGTCCCCCGTTCTTACCCAAATTTGGAAGAAACACATAAAGGCAGACGCTTGTGAGGGAGCAGGATTCTTCACGCAGTGAAACAATTTTTGGGAAACCTTCCCGAGTTAGTTAAATTTACTTGCAAAATTTGGAAATACTAAAGTCATGAAATTATGAAGATCGTGTTCAATAAACTAATGGAAATCCATAGGATATTTTCCCGCTTTTTCCCATCCAACAAATTTACAAATAGCTCAATGCGCATAAGTGACAATTATTTTAGCGTAGAACCCAAAAATATAACTACTATTGCTAGAATATCAGAACCTAACCTGTGATTAAAATGTGATATCCTAAGTTAAGTGCTATAGGAATAGGACCAAAAAATGTAAATAAAGTATGAGCATTTAAGTCGAAATTAAGATATCAATTTTAGATTAATGAGTCAAAACCGCGCGTTTGCATCACACACATAATGATAAAGTATAACAAAATCATCAGTGACCAAAAAATGCAAGAAGCTACATATGCTTGCCATGACTTCCTAGTTCCTAGGGCTTAAATAACCTCTTTCCACCCAATACTTATTTTACAAATGTTGTTTTTCCTTCACAAGGAGGTCTAACAACTCTGTTAGTCACTTTTTGGCAAGATTAGCTTTAAGCTTGAAAGGTCCTGCTGAGTGGAAGTCTGTCTTCCCAGTCTGGCTGCTTGAATTACTTCAAGCAGATTGTAGGGGCAGTTGCTCCAACAGTATGTAATCAGTTTTGGTTTATATTGAAGTGCTGCCGTTTTGGGAAAAAAAAAAAGAGTCTACATTGTAATATCCAGCATAATGTGACGCAACACAAGAAAGAAAAGGTAATTAGCACAACAAAAAAAAGGGAGAAGAAAGAAAGAAACATTAGGGCCTAAACCTAAAGAGAATTAAAACAGCTTAATTTGTAGCACTTCTTTTTCCCTATCCAGAACGGTACTTACTATGTAAGTAGATTGAAGCTTGCCTCTCTGGCAATCATTTGATTCTACTTTTCAAGACGAAAACATTTATAGATTTGATTCATCCCAATCTTTAATTCCACTTGCTCAAGTAATCGTCTTCATTGAGTTGGAAAGTGCAAGTTTGATGTTCGCTTGAATATTTTACATTACAGGACACGTGCATTGGACGCGTAATTATCTTTTGACAATTTACCCCTCAATAATTATTGCTACAATCAACATTCAATGCATTGAAAATGGCCGCCTGACCTGAGTATATAATATACGCTGCTCTTTTAAGTAACTGTTGACTGAATTGACCCTCTACCTCAAAACTTGAAAAGATGCATGTGTTATTAAATGGTTGGTTGAATTCAATTATCCAAATTTGGCAGAAAAGCATTAACGCAGAAACAGTGACGGGTAGCAGGTTTCTGGAAACCAATTTGTAGAACCTTCCCCAGTTACCAACGTAACTAGCAACTCACTCTCATCACAACTTGGACATGATTTCAAGTTCGTATAATTATGAATGTCATGTCCCACAACCTAATTAATCGTACGGAGGACATGCATTCATAATCGGTCCTTCCGGTTTTGTCTCAACCCGACTGATCTTATGCACATATGGTTCAAATGTAAAAGTGCATTAGTAGGATGTAACGCTTTTTGCATACTAAATTTTGAAAGACTAAACTCACGAAATTATGAAACTCGTTTATAGGATAATTAGTTACTCAGTTTGTTTAAACCCAACCGATCTCATGCAGTAAGCAAATGCGCCATTAGGTTTATCCCCGTACAGCAGTGTTAGTAGTAGAATGTCAGCGTACTAAATTTCGAGACCCTGTTTGGATTGCTACTATTTAAAGAAAAATCTTTACATTTTTTAAGGTTACATTTTTCAGTCGCCGTCCTATTATTACACATACACCAAATAGCTAGTAGTATACGTATTTTTATAAAAACTCCTAAAAATAACAATTTATTCTGAACCTAAATTTCTCCTAAATTTTGCATATGAGTGACCAATCAAGCTATGCAAGGCTGAATCAAGTTATGATTAGCACGCAACAAAATCTTTTGAAAGAAAATTTTTCCATAAACTCATTTGATAAAAAAAAAATAATAATAATAAATTGACTCGTCCGAATCTTGACAGTAAGGACTACGGTCAGTTAATAGCGAGTTCCGGCTCTATATGTGAAGTCTGGACCATGCCCGCCCGCCCCGCTTAAACGGGCACAGGTACTTCTCAGGGTCACCCTCCATCAGTTGCAATCATGTGGTCCTTTTCAATTTTACATTCTCATGAAACATCGCTTTGGACTTAACCTGCTTAATAAAATTTATTAAAACTCAAGTGGGTTTTCGGAAGCGCAATTTCCAGGGCCACAGGTATGATATGGATAAAAAAAAAAGAAGAAGAATTGCATTAAAGAATATTGCTCTTGAAAAAACAAATAAAAGGAAATGCATAGCAAGTCTACAAAACGTCATCGTGCATAAAGCAATAAACCTTGTTAATGACCTTCACAGGCTCATTTCTACTGTATTTAGTTTTGAGGGTTGGCAAAAGCTTAGCAAGGCGATTTGATTTTGCTAAATCCATTAGTATAGGGAGAGGGATGAGTCTGGTGCTTCGGAAGGAAGGAAAGAGTGTAAGTAAAAGATTTCGAATTCAAGTCTTTTCATGTACGTTATTAAAAAAAGAGAGAGTGTAAGTAAAAGATTTCGAATTTAAATTCTCTCACGTACATTATTTAAAAAAAAAAGAGAGTTTAAAATGCATTATTATAAAATAAGTTTCTTAAAAAAATGGTGCGACTTTACAAGCTGGATGATTTGTGAGGAATAATTTGTGTTAAAGCTCGTAACTTGTTCAGCAAAGCAGGAGGGGAAAAGTTCACAAAACGACAGAAAAAAAAATGAAAGAGAGGTATATATATACAGCAGCTATTTTGGTTCCAAGTTTCTGAAGGCCGTACAATTTGTCCTTTATCATGTGGAGCAATGGAAGAGGTAAAGATTCGCGGGCATTCATGTTTTCTCAACAAAAAAAGAAGTAGAGCCGCAATGTTGGCATCAATAAATCCGTCATAATTATTATCAAAAAAAAATATATAAATCCGTCATAATTACGTCTATTCCCTTCTCCTCTGTGTCTTTCTTCTTTAACAAATGATGATATGAGATGATGGGCAGCAAATATGATCTTTTTTTTCTTTTTCCTTTTCAGGGGAGCGAGGGATCTTAAACACAGGAGGAGGAGGAGGAGGAGGAGGACAATCTATTTACAATTCCTTTCATATTACAATCCAACTCATCCGCGATCTGGATGAAGAAATTAATTTACAAATTTTTCCAAACGCATCCACTCAAAAGAGATAAAGAACTATTTAGAATGGAAAAATTCCTGACCATAAATATAAAACGCTGAAAGATTCTACTAAATGAAAAGCAAAAAAAAAAAGGAAAATAAAAATAAAAGCAATACAGAAGGAAAGAAAAGGCAGTAAACACTTACAGCTGGCACATGGCCTATCCCATGCATTATAGAAGTACAGTATTGGCGGTCTCAGGACCACCAAATTGTTGCCACAAAAGCTTTATACACGTGAATTATATAGTATCATTTTTGTCTTTTGCCAAAAAAAAAACTAAGAACGAAAATAAAAAGAGTTTCTAGTAGTAGTAGTATTACAGTCCTGCATATCATTTTGGTTTCTAGTCCTCCAGCGCAGTGTGGCTGCGGTGGCCTCTTTTTCCTAATTTGATTTTTTATCTTTCTTTGGTCAGAATTCAGATTCAGATGGTATTGGGGTGCACTCCGGAACTTCATTTCTCAACAGTCCTTAAATTCTCCGTGCATCATCACTTGTCCATCTGTCTTTGCATGGGTCGCAGGCAACAAAAGCATTTACGCGAAAACAACACAAGAAAAGGGCCAGCAGCATAAGCGTGACTCGTTGCCCATACAAATTACTTCCCACTCTCAACTTTGTATGTACCGTACAATATGGCTCCTGCTGCCAGCCTACCATCAAAGCTAGCAAACATATGGCCCAATCACACTTGTGTGTGAATGTCAGCATCCAATGAGAGTGGCGTTTCAAAAACATACAAATGATATATATATATATATGAATTAATTCTTTATATACTATTAATTGACAATGTATATAATATCAGCGTTGAATAAATGAGCACACATGTCATAAATTCAAAATCATTTCTATTTCAAAATATATATACTATTAATTGACAATGTATATACTATCAACGTTGAATAAATGAGCACACATGTCATAAATTCAAAATCATTTCTATTTCAAAATATATATACTATTAATTGACAATGTATATACTATCAACGTTGAATAAATGAGCACACATGTCATAAATTCAAAATCATTTCTATTTCAAAATATATATATATATATATTTGCATTTCAAAATGATTTTCTCGGCACAACACATTCTTTCGAGTAATAAAATGTTAGACTATAAAAGAAATTATTCTTTAAGAGTGCAAATAATATCACTTGACGGGCTTGCTTGTTGTCGACATTGTACCGTCAAATAAACATTGTTGTAATAAGCACAAAATTACGGTGGGGATGGATTCCGTCGGAATAGGCAAATGATCAAAACGATGGCTGCATCGCATGAAAGCAACTTATGATTGAATAACAGAGCACTAATTACTAGTAGCACTTATCCAGAAAGTTGAACTTGACAAATCCTTTTTTGGCGAACGTAAACATAATTTGAATATATATATAATATGAGAGGAGTAAATGGAATTTACCAAGCACAAACCAGACCAGGGGCTCGCTTTTAGCAACACACCTGGTTTGATCAGAGCCGTCACAAAGATGAGATTACTGGGCTAGTAGTCTAGTACTTGACTAATAGTAGGGTATTTATTACTCTCAAATGAATCTGGATCAATCTGCGATGGTCCAAGTCATATCGTTCTCAAAGATCCAGTGGCAAACCTCGATCTTACCGGGACCCGAACCCAGAGCAATGAAGGCTCCGTGACCGGGGCTCCAGGATGACGTGTCCACGTGACAGATGGCAACTCCGTGGTTGATTTTGTCCTTGGTCTTTGGGTCAAGTATATCCGCTCCGTAAACCCGAACTTTAGGAACTGAATGGCAGTAATAGAGCAAGTACGGGAACAGACTCTGATGACAGGACACTGATTTTGTGACTTTTCCACCGTTGATTCCCTTGACACTCCCAATCAAGATGTTTCCACCTGAGCCTTGGGTGTTCTCAGTGGTCCGAACGCCGACGTTTCGACCCAGAACTGAAGTTGCAAAGTCGATCATGTCCTCCCCCGACCCGACGCACCGCTTGGTCTCCCCGGGGCTCGGCGCTCTCTCGCATTCGCCCAGCGAATCCGCCATCAGCCCCGCCATCTTGGAATCATCCGCTGCATGGAAGATTTTCTTCAATTCCCCGATCTTGCTGGTGGAAAAGGGTAGTTTCGACAGGATCACCCGGGGCAAAAACGACCTTTTAGGCATTTTATCCTTGATATCGGGCATTGGCATCACAGTTCCAGTCTGCAACATCTTCTCCCTGAAAAACTTCCCGGGCTCAACCCACCTGTTATTTACCCTTTTCCCACTAGCCGCCGCCTTCTCTGTGGCCAAACTGGCTGTGGAGCTGCTGCTGGTGTCATTCTTGTAACTCGCAAAAGTGACGCCACTTTTAGCGTACTCCTTGAACGTGTTATTCACACCATAAATTTTGAATCCAACGGTCAGGCTCGAGGCATCCTTGCCATAGCTGGTGAATCTATCGGATCCTTCGTTGAAAGATTGACCGTAGTTGACGAAATTGGCCGTGGCCGCATTGGACCCCTTTGCATAAGATTGGAAGGAGTCATCTCCCACGTTGGACTGATCCCGATAATTGGTAAAAGTTTCAGTAGCAGCATTTCCTCCGGGGCCATAATTATTGAAATTGTTTTCCGGGACATTCCCGTTGGACCCATAAGAGGAGAATTTATCGTTGGCAGCATTCGCGGTCTCACCGTAATTTTTAAAGTTGGAGCCGACGACGTTAGAGTTATTGCCGTAGCTGGTGAAATCGTTCTCCGCTCCGTTACCATTTTTGCCGTAGCTGGTGAAACCTTCGTCCCCGGCATTGGCATTGGTTGCGTACCCCTTAAAGCCCTGCTTCCGGCCATTGGAGCTGTCCGAATACGAGGTGAATTTGAGGCCCGGGACGTTGGAATTGTCATTGTAGTTCTTGAAGTCGCCGGCCCCGCCGGTGGCGGCGGTGCCGTAAGTGTTGAAGCTCTGGTCGACAACGTTGGCGTCGAGGGCGTAATTGGTGAACTTGTCGTCGTGGCCGACGGAGTCACGGCTGTATCGGCGGAAGCTGTCGACGGGGATATTTTCACCGTTGGTGTAGTTTTTGAATGAGTCAACACCTCCGGCACGGTTGGTGCCGTAATTGGTGAAATTCTGGAAGCTGTACGAGGCGAAATTCACGTCCCCAGGGTGCTTTTCGAGGCTGGGGGACAAGTCGGGGAAGCAAATGAGATTGGCTTTGGAGCAAAACGCGGGGAGTTGGGCGGGCAAGGAGTTTTGATCGGCGAGTTTTGAAAACGTCGCCAATTGCACGGCGTCCAATGGCGAGGCCTTGTTGAGAAAAAACCACGGCTTTGGCAAGTCATTGGACACTTGCTTTTTCCAGTAACGAATCAACGAGGCCTTCGCCGTGAATGGGCTATCTCCGGCCAACTTCCGGCCGGATTTCCCTGCTCCGGCTATCCCCACCTGCATTATCACGCCGATTAATATGGCATATCAGTTATGTGGGCTCTACAGATTGATTAGTAATAATGTACATTGTCCACGCGTGCAAATTCAGAGAAAAGAGGAAATACATGAATAAAAATTCGAGATAAATAAAAAGAATTGTACTCCTACTAAAAAAGATTAAGTTTAGATGATGTACAAACTTACACTGAAGGATGAAGCAATGGACAAGAAGAGGAGGCAGAGGAGGAGGGAGGGCGGAGCAGTAGTGGGCTTGAGCATTTTTGGTTTCTCTTGATTGCTTTAAAGGTGGCAACAGAGGAAGGAAGGGGTGGGTAGAATCAAGAATGTTATGGTTTTGGATTGGAGGCAGAGCTTTTATACTGCAAAATTTTTGAGGCACGGAACTGAACAGCGAAGGATGGACTGCGGTGGTGGGGGCTTTAAATAGCAGGGTTATGAATTATGATATGTTTTTAAGGGAAGGTAACAAAAATCAAAAGAGGAGATTTGTGGCAGAATTTGCTTTACTCCTTTTGCTTTTATGGAAATTCGAAATGTTTTGTTAAGTTTTTAATTAAGGCTAGTGGTTTGGTTTAAGGAACTAATCTATGCTTTCGCTTTCTAAATTCAATTATATGCCTTCGCGTTATGACGCGGTTAGATCGAGTTTTTCGCAACAGAATATTTTTACTACCTTTTACTAGTACCATGAGATTTGGCAAGTGATTCACAGAATTCAGAAACTTTTGCTTTCTATTTTCAGTTTTGTTAAGTCTTTTATTCTTCTGGGCTTAGCAGACAACTTTGGTTTTTCTATACCAATATACCCTCTCGGTGTCAGTACTGTTGACGTGGTTTCTACTTTTCAGTCAAACAGGGCTTTTGCAAAAAACAAAACATATTACGATGATTTATTCACTAACTTTTGATTAGTTACTGAAAGTAATAAAAATCACCAGGCAAAGCTATGATGCCCTATCCTATGTGAGTAAAGTTTAGACATCAAAATTTTAAAAAGTCGTGAGTCAGATATCTCAAATTTCATTGGAAGAAAACTCATTCGCAGTCTAAAATGTATGTAGGTTTGGAGCAACTGTATCATACAAGTAAATGGCTGCTGTTCGATATTTTCTTTCTTATTTACACATAACTAATGGAGCAAATACTTGCATGATTGAATGGGCCACTTTTACTCTTTTTTTTTTTTTTTTTTTGGCGATGAGGATGAATAAATTATAAGTTAATCTACGATACACAAACTATGCTTTTCATCATTGCTCGTTTCGTTACTATTAGCAACCTTTTTAATTGAGTTCAAACAGTAAATTGTCTTGTTAACGCACGAACAACTTCAAGACGTCACTTGAGAGCCACAAATCAAAGAAATGAAATCTTATAGCGTTTGCTCACAAACTGCAAACGGGGGCGTCGTTGCTAGGTTTGTTACAGATTTAGCAACGCGAAGGAGGAGTGTGCAAAATTGAAAATTTTTTATTTATCGACCAAATTCGAAATTTTCGAAATCGATAACTCGAAATTCAGTATTGAAATCGTAATTTTCGATTTCGAATTATGCGACTTTGGTTCGAATTCAGTATTGGAGTTTTTGAAATCGGAAATAGAAATAGAAATAGAAATTTCCGATTTCAATTTCTTTTTATAATATATATATTTTATATATAATAGTATATTTTATAATATATGTATTATAAAATTTATATTATATAACAATACATCTAACAAAAAAGAAAAAAAAGGGAAAAAGGTTTCCGAATTCGAATTCGGAATTAGTGAATTTGAAATCGAATTTGGTCAGTAATTCTACTGCCAAATTTTCGAAAAATTTCGAATTCAAACTTCCGAATTACCGAATTCGAACGAAGGATTGTCACTTGTGCAGGCCTTCCTTGTGCTCAAACTTCAAAGCGTGGGATGGTGAATTGGAGTGGCTTGTTAATTTGGGATTGAGATGAGAAAAGTGGTGGATATATTAATTAGTCATGGTCTGGTTCTTTTTTTTTTTTTCCCCTTCTTTCAACCAAATCGGGGAGATAAAAAGCTGAATGATCCTGGTAACGAGACCATTCTGCCCCTAACAATAACCATTACTTTTTTAGTTAATTATGATAAAGATTTTTAGGTCGACTTCCAAACTCTTCTATTTTCCTTACGGTAGCATTTTTGCTTCAACTTTAAAACTTTTTTATTTTCTCTACGTAGAGTTCGGAGTCATCCCTTAAGCTAAAAAAAAAAAAAAATTGGGGCCTAAAGTTGAGAGGAGTCACAGTTGAGGTGAATATTGTTGGTGACTCAAAGAAGCCGCGTTAGACTGCAGAGGTTGCTTGGCAGCGTTTTCCATTGATATATACACACACACACACACACTACAATCCTAACGCGTTTAGTTCCTAATGTTTTTTGTTTTATGCAGCGAATTGTTTCTCAAACTTTATGTGATCCACTCATGAAGTTTGAGTCACACTCCCTCAAGTCCACTCACCATTCTTCCCAACCATTTGCATTATATGCATCATATACATTTAATGGTGATAAATTTGGTGTTGTACATCTAGGCCAGGGACAAAAACCCGTGACAATGCCAAAATCTATAATTTATTCTCGGGGGAGCAGACCTATCTTCTTCTCCTTCTTCTTCTTCTTCTTATTCTCTCTCTCTCATTCTCTACTTGCTTGTTCAATTGTTCCCATACTTTTTTTTTTTTGGCTTACAAACCAAGCCAGCATTTTTACAACCTGCAACTATCAATTCAGATGAGCAGTCTATAAATGAGGATATGTTCTTCTCAATAATAACTCTTTTTGTTTATCTACTTCCAGCTATGGAACTAACAGGGGATTAATGGATTTAAGTTTGGAAGAAGAATATGTTCTAGTTGTTAACTCCCCAAAAAGCGAGAAAGAACTCCCACTTTCTCCACCCCAAAGGAGAGAAACGGAAAGGAAGAGTGATATGATAGTGAAGTGATAAGAAATGTTTTCAATATACTGTTTCATCACGGAATGCAAAAGATTCTGTGTGGTGAGATATAATCCTGCTTATGGTTGGATTTATGGATAATATTTGGATCCTGAAATAATTTTTTTACTGTCATCGCAGGGCTATTCAAGTTTTCCAGTTCTGCTCTCGTGGCCCAACTTAAATTTGGTGAACTGAAAATAAGTTGTGGACCTCGTGGTGACTTTGGTTGACAAAGAAATCAGCCATCGAGTCTCGACTCCGTTCTGGTTTTGCCGCAGTGAATGACAAGAATGATCACTAAACTATCTAAAATAGCATATATTTGATCATTGAATCCCTTTTTTTTTTTTTTGCCATAAAGATCATTCAACTCCTTAAAATGGGTATTTTGGGTCGCTCTTTGCTAAATCGACTGAAAATGATTTACAATTTAGGACATTTTTACTGCTGAAATCCTAGAATACCAGGTTAAATGTGCTTCATTTTGGATTGGTTTGCTGGTTAAATTAGTCAACGTGACCCAAAAGATCAATTTTAAAGGGTTACGTGACCTTTTTGGCCAAAGAAAAAATTTAGTGACCGGACCATGCCATTTCAAATAGTTTAGTGATTATTCCAAATAGGACAAGCTAATATTTCCCTGGATACAAAATAAGTAACAGTAGCCATTTTTTAAAATATGATTAACTAATTTATTGCTTTTCTCACGGGAAGTGAACAAGTAATAGTCCATAATCAATTTAGTATAGATTGGGCACGGTGACGTCTTGACTGTCCCTTACTGAATTTAATTATTTTACGAGATTTTGCACCAAAAAAAAAAAAATTTTTTTTGGAGACCTTAATTGACGTCCAATGTCCTCAAAGAAGCATTAATATTCTCAATGCAAAACGACATGTAAGTAGCACTCATCACAAAAATCATTCATCTTGAAAGGAAAGACTTAAGAATTCCTAGTCTACATCTCCAGTTTTTGAAACCATGCTCTCTCTCTCTTGAATCTCATCAAGGGTATTAGCTAACATCGATCAATCCCATGCTTTTTTTGACTCAATTAAGTGAAACTTATGCATATGAATAATCGTTACCTCGCAACATATCTTTTCTTCTTTGCTAATTAGGAAAACAAAAAAAATGTTTTATCTCTTAGCCACGTTCATAAGAAAGAAATCCCGAGTTGTTTTCATGTGCAAGTCATTGACTTTCTAAACCAAAAGACAAACTTGTGGCTATGTTCAACTATGTGTACTATTCTCTACGAAGCAATTTGAACACTCATAATAATTTATTAGGATAAGCAAAATTATCAGTGGATCATTTCCCCGGTTTTGCACTCTGTTTGGTAATTTTCTTCGATCTTACATACGGCTACTAGCATGCGAAAGGGACTATTTGAGATCTTACGCCATAAAAATTGTAGCATACTCCTATTTCAATTATATCCACATATCCAAGGCAGCGTCGTAATCGTTCAGAGCTGGATAGTTATCTGATTCAACAACATGCATTCATGGCATTATCCACATTTTAATAAACCAGTGTCCCTTAACTTCAATTATTGTATATCATCCTGAAGCAGCAGAAATTAAAAACATGCTCAAATTCAAGCAAACAGTCACTCAAACAGCTCCTTACCCTTTGTCGCCCCCGAATTGCTCGAGAGAGAGAGAGAAAAAAAAGCTAAGAAAGATTTATTCACAATACCAAACTTTTATTTTGCTGGTTGACATATGTTAAATGTAAGTACTCACCACGTGGCCAATTTACAAAATGTATCTTCTTGATATTTAGATTAATTTTCTACATACTAACAATGATAGCATATATGCACTTTCATGTTTAGATGCATAATAATTGATCTAAATTTAAATTTGAAAGTCAAGTTTTACGTATATGTTAATATAATTCTGACGTGATTGTGTATACATTATCAATAATGTATCCAAGATTTATCCTCGTTTTTTAATCCATGCAGCAAATACGACCAGTGAAGTATCTCATCCTTACATCTAGCAATCTTTTAGAGACAACTATAACATATGTTTGCATGAAAAGTTTGCTGCTAAGCAATTGCATGAAAATGGAGGCTGCTTCGAACATGGAAGCCAGATGACATGTTTTAGAGAGATGCGAAGATTAGAGATAATTGTTGAGTTAATTGAAATTGTCAGACTTCTTTTAATGTCTTTTTTCTGCGGAAGTACGAATGGTTAGGTGGGAAAAAATTACCCCTAATCTAGTCGGCTCTGAAGCATCTGGTGGCTTAGAAAATAGTGTGATACCGTTGAGTTCACATCAGGCATCCATAGATTCTTCTTTCATATGGTAATTCAAATTAGTTGAACACTCCTATTCACTAATAAATCCAGCAATGTTCCAATTGCTCCTCATCTTTGCTTTCCAAAATTATGGTTCCTGATTGCTTTCGTACATCCTATTATATTCACCTAGTCCACTGTACCTCTGAGCCTTGATTAATTCCCATATGCTTCAACCATTTCCTATCAGGCATTCACACGCTTTACATGCAGTTTTTGTCCACTGCAAAGGTTCGGTTCAGACAAAGATAATACAGCAGCATCTTGCCCTTGAAAATCTTAACCTCTCAAGTTGTGAACATCGAATCTTTTTTATTAAAGAAGTTTGCCATTTCTTTTTGGCCCATCAAAAAATAGTTAACTATTTTGGAATCACTTAATCCAGAAGAAACTTCTAAAAAAGATGGTCCCTTTTAGCTTTGAAGATGAACCTATACTTTACTTCAGTTTATTAGGAGGATTTTTCCAAAATACTACTGTGAATGGTCCTCCCTTCAGCCGTGCTTATCATCATGAGCATCCATCCTCTCGTACAAAGCTAGCTATTTCATCTTGATCCATCCGACAGTGCGTAGATTTTTCAACAGGTCCTTTGCTTGCTTGCTGCACATGGGACTATTCAATGTCACTACTGCTATTCGATTCAATTAGCAAAGATGGTGTTGAACCACTACTCTGTAGTCTGTACATGTAGGGCTTTCCATCAATGTAAATTCTGCACTTCGACCATCATCATATTATCCCAGCACTGATAACGTACGATGTATTTATGATATGTACCAATCCAGTCCAGGGAAAGGCACAAAATTGAGTTGGAATCTAAAATGTTTACAAGTAACTAAATCTTGCCATGCTATTTTCGGAGGTTTTCTTGGTAAACGGTAGGTAGACCTCACTGGTGCTGCACATTTTTCAGATACACGTGATAATAACACATGTAATTAGGTAGTGCCATATCAGAAAAGATACAATTCTGCAATCTCGGATACCAAATACTTATCGATATTACAACCGTTTTCTTGGTCTGACTAAGGATACATCATTCGATTGAAGAACTGCCTTTCAAATTTGGTACCTCGCCTTCATGCTTAGAGGCAGAGAGAAAAGTATATTGGGGTGCACGAAGTCTAGGACAAGGAAAATGTGGCCGTGCACAAGGGGCAAATTTCCTAGTGATAAATAAAATTAGTGAAACTGCAATCAGGTTTCAATCAACTCACTTAAGAAACAAAGCGGATTATGTCCTGAAACAGGGTCACCGAACTCTTGGTGTAGATACTAATGAATTGTTTCGAGGGATTAGATTAGTCTTTAACATGGAGGACTGATGCGGGAATCATTAAGCGCTTCATCTGCATGCTTTAGGAACCTGTATTTGGACATTACAGGTAAGGAACTTATGACAGCCTAAACGTACAGGTTTACGGATAACAATTTCGCCCATGATTTTTTTGGGGCTGGTAGCCTCAAAATTAGCAAATGCGACTTTGAATCTTCTGCAGACAATCCTCAGACGGAAATAAAAGCCGGTAATTCGCGTACGATCTAGTTGCGGCATCTACTGAGGGACAACCACTCTCTGTGATCATCATTGATTCCTTTCGGGTAAAGTAAAAATCTATGATGATAAATCTCTCCGAATTCTTCCTATCAAGAAGGTATGAATTTAAAAAATGGGTGTATTTGACTGGACGACAGAATTTTCAATTGTGTTCTAGGAAGGAAGTAGAAATGGGGATTCTGTTTTTCTTACACATGACATGGTATCATATGTACTCCGTATTTACATACTCCTACCTCAAAACAACTTTTAGGACCGCATTAACAGGAGTTGAGTTGGCCCGTATGATCTGAACTGATTTGACCTCTTCATTAGTGCAGTTTGGTCCTAGACAACTGCAGCAGCTACTGTGTTGTACATCTTCCCGCCTTGTCTCCACATTTAATCTCTGTCGTTTCATCTGTCAAAACTTCCTCTGAATAGCTACTCTCATCTTCAGCCACTCCCCCATCCCTCTTTGAGGCCTCCCCCCTCCCCTCAAACTAAATATCAACCAGAAAAAACACATTAAAACGTCGCCAGCTTATTTTATTGAATGGATATAGGTTGTTGAGTTTGACCTTGAAATCGACATTGATCATGATGTATTCTGAGCATTACAATTCTGTATTATCAAATCTTCATACAAGCTCTAGGGCATCATTTCTTTACTAAATTTAAGGTAACAATTATTTTCTGTTTCCTTGATTGTTTTAATCGATCAGACCGTAAAACAAAAGGTATCAACAAGCTTATTATAGATTTTGACTTCAAAGTTCAAATTAAGCCAGCTCAAGATCAAGAGATTGAGATTCTTGTCACGCAAAGAGATGCTTCTTGTTTGGCTTCTAAATAACTGAAAAACATTTGTTATCCCCCCGAACCAAGGAACAACTACAGCTAGCTGCGACTGCAACTCCACATGGTGCAAGTGGCAATGCTTAAACCTGGCATAGATTCACCAAACTAATTTTTAAACATTATAAACAATTAATATCCATTGTAGGCCAGCCTACATGTTTTGTTTTTTTTTTTCTTTTTTGTCTGATTGTAATTTTTGCCCGACATTCATTTCATAGTACAGTAAAATACATGAGAATTATGTGCCAAGAAGAAGTATATGTGCTGCATTTACTCTTGTTTAGTTAGTTGGCCTTATTTTATGAAACTCGGAGGATAATATTAAACAAAAATCTGCAGATGCAAGTCAATGTAGGTACGTGTCTCATGACAATCCATGAATTGTGTGTCATAATATCGTACTAGGAGATTGATTCTCTAAAACTAAAAGGGATCGTTTTTATCAGTTGCTTTTTTTTTTTTTTTTTTTTTCTGATTCGTAGCGGAAGCTGATGAAAACTATGCAGTCCTGAAGTTTTGGTCCATTTAGATAATCTGGTTAAGCGAATCTACCATTTAACACATAGCCACAATTAAGATTCCATCCTCGAAGATGTTGCTGTTGGCTTCTGAATCCGGCATGTTCATCGCACATCCATCTTTTCCGTAAAGGACAAAATCATTACAGCTTCAACTTGGCTTAAATATTGTTCATAGCAGTTGGCTCCCACATCATATCATATATATTTTGGCTCGCAGATTATTTTCCAACTCAGTGGCCATGAGGTGTCCCTCAGGACCCAAACATGACAAAGATGGGAGAGAGCAGACGAGGAAGATCGATAAACTAAACAGAAGTGCTAATAAATATGTCTCACACACACAATAATGATTACTTGGTTCAACCCTTATATTTCAAATTATTGTATTGTTCCCAAGTCGTAAACATTTTTAGGCACGATGGCCTTGAAAGCTTACAAGGTTTATGCTCAAGTAATTTGACTCTATGCGAAAGCCAGTTCAACAGGAAAAGTAGCATGATCGGGACTAATCACTTACAACAAAGACCCAAAAAAAAACACACACACACATGATTTCTCTTCAAGAATCTTCGCGCTACGCTGATTGATGTGATCTTTTTGCCTAAACAACGAGATGAAAATTGACCACGACAAGTGAGGTAAGCTTGGAGCAGTACAACAAGGTTGGTCATATTTCAGAGTCGGATTACCATAAAAATGAAACCAGATAACATGCAATGGCTGGTTTGCCTTTTTCAACATTTTATACCAGTTGCTCTTCCAAAGTAGTAGCACATGGTTGTTGATAATGCCTCCCAACCCACAAAATATTCGCAGTCCATGATTTTTGCTCAAGAGAATAACGCAAACTTCAAATAGTAGCTAGTATATCATTCTTAGGGTTGTCAAAAACGTGCCATCTATACATCTTTTAAAGCGTCTTCTGCTCTTGCCTTTTATTTGGGCAAGAATACACAGGATTGGAGGATGAGCATAACAATTCTTTGATCAAAAGTAGTACCTCATGGGTTCGTTTAATAAATTTCGCACAAGCACCGATCCAGTCTAAACAAGAAAACGAAACGCCCATCAGGGCGGAAGATTGTGTACCCCTTTACGATAATTTCAAATCATTTCGACACCGAATGTCATTCTTTGTGGGATCCAACATGAAAGCACCAGGACTGGAGCATATGGCTTTTCTCATGCAATTAGCAAAAAAAAAAAAAGACTTGATAACTGATGGTGGCAAGTGCAATTATTCAGGCAGCAGGTAGGTGTATTATTGAATAAAACTTGGACCCCAAACATTTTTCTGAAAAATCATGATCACTGACGCTGAACTGTTCATTATCATGCCTTTGAATTTTCTTTTTCCTTGGGGCGTGCTTTTTTCCTGTATCATGATGATAAAAATTTGTAAAAAGAAAAAGGAGACAAGTGGAAAAAGTTCGAAATAATACTCGAGAGCGCAGAGTCACTCCACAGCAGAGTTGATGATCCGCACCACATACCATACCATACCCTAATACTAATAAGTTGGTTATAAGTGGAGTGGAAATTACCCCTACGAGAGGGAGGCGGGGAACTTGAAACAATCTAATCAAAATCTTATTAATGAGCAGCTTGATTCATGGCCATTTTCTTAGATGTCGAGTCCGATAGCTGGCCTAAAAGGTCCACAAATACTCGCTGGAATATGAGTAAACAAAGTCAAGAAACGTACTGAACCATGATCTCTCATATCATGAGACATAACTCGAAGTTCAAAATCATTCAGACAGGAACACTAAGGCCCCGTTTGGATTGCATTTTCCGTCATTTTCCATGGAAAAATTACTGTAGCGATTTGATGTATGTGAGGGAAAAAGGTAATAGGGAAATGTGATCACGGAAAACGACGTAATTTTTCGGCAGAAAACGGCAATCCAAACAAGGCCTAATTTTCTATCCAAATCGTTCGAACAAATTTCCCATGATGTTGCTCTTGCATTTGCATGACGCAACCGTGTCCAAATTTCGCTGCAATCTGTTTTAGCATCCCGTTTATTAACTTATCCATGCTTGTCAATGGAGAATATATAAAGTTTTAGATTCTGACGTTGCTTTTAACTTTTTCTTTTTTTTTTTTTTTTTTTACTTTCCTTCATGCATACTTTTTCAGTGCTTTCGCTTTTTATTTATTAGCATGAGCAGTAAGAAGTGGTCCTTTTATTTCAATGGCATACGGAATTAGGGGAGCCGACACTTGCTCTCCAACAAAGAATTGCAAAATTAATCAATCAGAGGTGTAGATACGGGCTAAGGATGCTTTTCCTAACAATTTAATTAATTTCGCCAATAACAATTATCAAAAGTGTCGGTTGGGACTTTGCCCTTTCGTTTTCGTAGTTACCATGTTCAATCCCAAAAAACATGTTTTACTAAATACATATAATCCAAATAAAACCTGTTTTTCTCAATAAATACACAATCCAGACAACTGATTAAGAATCGAAGGTGTCGGTAGGGACTAAGGATGTTTTTTTTGTAAATAAATAAAATCCATACTCATATTTTCACTCTCCAACTAACAGTTGAGTTGCAACAGTAATTACCAAAGGTGTCGTTAGGGGCCGTGGATGCATGTCCTAGCAATTAAATTAATTTTGCCTATCGCAATTATATTCGTTTTCGCAATCGTCATGATGATGCAATATATTCTAAATAAATACAATCCATATAAACACGCTTTTCTTTTTCTTCTGTGATCGCCATACACAGCAGTGGGCTCTTTCTATCTTTATAGGCTGCAGCCTCAACACACACACACGCACATAAAAGTGATCATTTCCACACTTATATTCTCAAAAAACTGCTGATGAAAAAGGACAAAAACTATGCTCTCATTTATTTCTTTCATAACTTTGCGCAATTGTACAGACAAATAGTAGTACAGTATTGCTAGGAGAACAACTAGAGTTTGAATTTTATACCGTTGGAAAGCCCTTCGAGTCTAGTTTCCAACGCCGCCAACGGCACATGATTCCGACTTTTCTACAGTGAGATATGGCCGTTTTTCCGAGACAAAACTTGGTCTTCTCCCCCACAAAATCAGTTAGTGTCTTAGCTTAGGTAAGACATGTGAATATTAAGTAAAGTGTACAGCAACACGCGATATTCTAACAAAAGAAAATCTAGTTAATAAAGAGAGAGAGGGAAAAAAGTGATAATTGCTGTCTATTATTCTTTTCGAAGTTTCCCTTTTGTCTTTATTGCTCATTTTGGCTTGGAGGGACACTTCAAGGCGGATTTGCCACTATCATGTCCCCGGAATGTCCGGGAGTTAAATGGGTGGTGGGCCTCTGTTTACACAATACACGGTGGGCCTTTATTAAAGGAAACCCGATCCGCATCTGGCGCCCTCTCGCTTCATCAGCTGTACTCTAATGTTAGACTAATATTACCATAGAAATTAACTGTCAATAACCATAATATATTTTCAGCTTGGATTTGCATATCAAAAAGTTTGGGCCTCGTTTGGCTGATGGACTTGGGGTCGTGACCTAATAGCCTCACAAAGGATTGGGCTTGAAACCCAATAGATCCTCTGACATGACAAGTGATGTATGCTGCCTACTTCATCCTCCTTCATCCTACTTCAGCCTCCTTCATCCTACTTCATCCTCACAAAGGATTGGGCTGAACCAGTTGCCCACAATCCCTTTTCAATTTCGTCCCCCAAAGGATTGGGCTTGAAACCCAATAGATCCTCTGACATGACAAGTGATGTATGCTGCCTACTTCATCCTCCTTTATCGTGGCAGAAATGTAACGAGTACAATTTGAATGATCCAAAGGCTAAAGACTAAACCCAATAACGGCCATATAAACCTAAACATATAAGACATTTTCCAAACCTAAGACTCAAATAAAGCCCCTACCGTTGATCTTTTCTAATTACGACTCCACTTCCAATTACCATTACTCTCTCCTGCAATATCTGACCCTATAAATGGTATTTCAGGTCAACTGGAACATGAAAGGAAATCAACCAAGGAAAAGAAAAGAAAGGAAGCACACGGCTAAGCAATAAATTTATAGTAAGAGGTTAGCAAGACCCAAATTTTGACACATTGGTCATAACACAAGCGAATAGTTACCAGAAAGGAAGCTCATGTAAGCAAGTTCTTACAGGCTAACTACAGGATTACCAATATACCCAAGTTCGATCGAGCAGCATGCTCAGCTGAAGAAGACAGCTTGCTTGGATACAACCAAAACTTTCCTTAGTACTGATGCAGTATGGTAGCATATATGCTACTGTTTGCTCTTCTACTGCACAAGAGCTTTTCCCATGCTGGAATTTACTCTTCGACAACATTCACTAGCTCAAACTCGATCAGAGAGATGTTATTGTCTTCTTTAACAGAAAAATCGGCAGGTTCAATGACTTCAACCCTTCCGCACTTGTCCACCGCAAGCCTCATTGATCCCTTGAACATGTCGATTTTTGCATTTCTCAGGATAACGGTGGTACCCTCCTTCATCAAATCAACTATTGTACAATACACATCTTGTCGGTTAATTCATCAATTATCAGTTTGAAAAGTAGAAAACTTCAGCAGTTTCTAGATGGAAGGGACAAAAGAAAGGAAGCAATTCAAGTAATCCAGTTGTCATGTCTTCTATGATCCAGTCATTCCTACAGGCATACTTTAAAGGCAATAACCTAACAGAATAGAAAGCAACCAAAACAAGTAAAACACTTGTATCCTGTGCTGTTGTTTGCTAGACACTGATATTCAACAATTCAAGTGATTCCTGCAGTGCTACTTGTAAAGGTAATCAGCTAGTGCTGCATAGATCCCTCTCCCTCGTACTTTTAACTTCCCAGTAAGCAGATTACAGACATGTCCGCTTCAATGCCCACCAATAAATAAATCACAGTTGAAGTGGATAAAATTGTTATGAATTCCAGCCCAAGTAGAGGTTGAAATCTAATTAAGAACACTTTCATCAGCATATGCTGATATACCCAATAAAAGTAATCAATCTAAGAAGCGATATAAAGGATCTCAGACCATCTGGCGGGGGAACACAGTTAAATCAGACATATAGGTGACCAAGTTAAAATCATGCTAACGTGCCTCAAAATCTGCAATACAAAACTTTTTCCCCACCCTCCAAAGAGTAAAATCCCCAACCCACGTCACAGAATGCCAGTGTATTTCTTCTGGTATAATTGACACACCACTACTCCACCCTCTCTCACATTCACTAGTAAAAGCTCGAAGAGCGCATGTCATAAATGGAAGAACAGTCTCTTTTAAAAGGACCTTCTGATGAGAATTACCAAGTTGGAACCAGAGAAAGTAAACAACATCACCATTGGATTTCAGTACGTAAATAAGAATTCGTGAACAACAAAATGACCCTTTTGGAAAACAGAAGATTGGAGGCATTTTATAAATTCTGATCCAGATATTTCTTTTACTTCTTCATCAATTAGACCACAAGCATAATCATGCCACACTACGTCTTACAATATTCTGGTTTTCCTTAAACTTCATTGAAGAATCCTCACGTAAATAGTGAAGATGGATAAGTGACAGTGACCCAAAAAATAAATAGGATAATGGATAAGATAATTACTGCTAAGCAGCTTAAAATCCCTAGTTAATTGCTTGCCTCTTCATAAGGAACTTATTAACCACAACAGCAAGCTGACAAAAAATATCCTGCTACCAATCATTTTGGTGCAACATAATCCTTATTACCTGTCAATCCATCAAATACGCAAGTCTTGTGCTCCACGTGTACCATAAACTGCCTATACATCCCACGACAAAAGTTTCCTATAAAGGTAAAGATATGTGCCAATTTCCCACCAAACACACCAACTTACGTCTCAAACTTCCTTTCTTGTCTTCACCAAGATCCTAGTACCTTCTTGAATAGAACATTTCGTGCCATTATTATTCTTTCTGTTCAGTACAAGTTTTATTGAAAACACTAATCACCACTTAACCACAGCTCTTTCTTCCTTTGTTACTCTCGTTTCACCAACATGCAAATGGTCAACAACTACTCAAATAGAACCACCCGTACAATAAAAACAATAGCGCGCATGCATGATGGTTACCCTAAAATAATAATGGGAACAGCAATACGTGCAAAACTCAAGTAATCAAGATATAGAAAGACGAATGTTGCAAAACTCAAGTAATCAAGATATAGGAAGATGAATGTTGAACCTTGATCATTCCGAGCAGTAAAGATAATCATTCCAGTCTCATCACCAACCAAGCATTCAGCAAGCCGCATTTGGCGCGCCTGAGCACCCCTCTGAACTACCAACTTTGTATTTACAACCTTTACAGTCAGATTAAGCCCATTTGCCATTGGGCGGAGCTGCTCAACCTTAGTAAAAACTGGTTGCTTTTTCTTTTGTTCAGCCATCCCTATCAATGGAAAAGATAAAGAATGAAAACATTGGACTCAGTTTACGAATAAAATTTACAACTTTAACACATAGCCCCCAGCAATTCATCTAATAAATAACCATACAATAATTAACAGACGCAACCAAATTTAAAATAAAAAGAAATCAATGAAAACAGAAACCATGCAATGAGAGGAGAAGATCAAAAACAAAAACAAACAGATAAGGCATAAATCGCAGAAACAAATCCGATTTTCTGAAATTACGGGCAAAGCTTTTGGGAGTGGAAAATTAATCCCAAATCTAAAAAGTAGAAATAAAAAGAAACAATTTTGATCGTGGTACGATTAGCAACGATCAAGGCAAGAAAAGGGTCCAAAGATCGTGTTGGGATCTTCCAATACAGAGATCTCTGTAATTCTGGCCAGGAAAAAAAAAAGAGAAAAGAAAAGGAGAAATATTTATACATGCATACTTGAACAGAATTAAACAGAAATTAAGAGCTCCAGGATATAACATTCTTTTCGTTGGCTCACCGGAATTTTGGCAGAGGGAAGTGGCGGAGTGGAGAAGTGTATCAGATCCGAAAGCGCAAGCACTTTGTTGAGTTGTTTGGGTGACCAGGCCGACCGCGGGTGATTCTCAACACAGAAGTTGTCAACGTTGTTACGAAGACCTCTTTTTCCTTAAAAGAAAAGAGAACCCAGGTGACAACTGAGAAACGTGATAAGCAGAACCGCTTTTTTCCCATGAAGGCAAACAGATTTTCTTTTCGCTTTATTTATTCATTTGCGTTTACGCATACTCTAAAAAGGAATAGAATTGTCTACCTTGTCAAGCACTGGGCCAGCCTGCACTTCGAAAACTACACAGCATTTAGTTAGTCCGGATTCATATGCACAATGGGTTGTTCAAAATAAAATGTGGCCCAAGTCATTATTTCTCTGTAAAAGTTTAAAACATTTTATTTGAAAATGTACCCCACATTAGGGAGGAAAATAAATTACTATATATTATCCCAATTTTATACTCCCTCCGTCCCACTTTGATAGTCATGTTTTCCTTTTTCGTCTGTCCCAAATTGTAGTTCAATTTCCAATTGAAGAATGTAGTTGTATTTTAATTTTCTTAAAATACCTTTATTCAATGTAAGTTGTTGTTACTATAAACCTATCCCATTTAATGAGAGTTGATTTTTTTTTTACCATCAATTCAAGTTCCCATAAAGTTGTATTCTAATTAATGTGAGGGTATTTTAGGACAATAGTTACCTAAATTGATTGTTCCAATAAAGTTAACTACTTTTTCTTAAACTGTGTGAAAAAAAAAATCAGAACTATCAAAGTGGGACGGAGGGAGTAGTAGTAGACCTAATTGTTTCTTTTCTTTATGTTTACTCTTGCCCAAGAGCACAAAATATTATAGAATATGTTATGTCATTTGCCGTTTGCGTCTACATCAATTTTCTGTGGATACCTCTAGAATTCCTTATATAACTTGGGGATGAATTTGTAGTGCATCCTATATTCTAAGGCTAAACATCTCGTGTTGATGCAAAGTAACACTAAAATTAATTATCTGACGGGTATGAGAATAATAGTTTTCTTTTTTTTTTGGGTTCTTTTTCCTACTTCTAACTTATTAGCTATTCTTAGTGATTCTATAACATTCTAGTTTGATCCCACCTCCCCCGATATCCCCCGCTCTAAATTTCAATCAGAAAATTGAGAGTGGATAATTGTTTGATGGCTAGCTAGGCAAAGGAAAAAAAAAAAATCTTGGATGCCGTGGCTGCGTGATTTAAGGTTATCCAATCCAAAGTCCAAACGAATACTGTAAACAAAGCTCTAGCACTAGCAGGATGTGAGTTGATCAAAGGTTTTGTCAGTTCTCAAATTCTATCACAGGTTTATGTGGTCTGAAAGAATTTTCAAGGAGAAAAGGCTTGATTCCAATCCAATCACCAGTCCTGTCGCTTTCTTTATCCGGAACGCAGCTCCACCTCCAAATTCTCTGAATTTGTCTGTAATACACCCCTTCTCAATGCCTGTAGTTGTTGTCCAATGTACAAAGCCTCACCATAACCACATAAAAACTGATAAATAAAAAAAAACAAAGAATGGCCCAAAAACAGAAATGAGCGTTTTTTAATTTCTCAGCTCCTCAGAGTCTCAAATGGTGCTGCTGCAGCAACAGTAGGCAGTGGGGCATGCATGAGGACGGGCATTCCACCACTTCTGCAAAGCCAATAGCTACATACTTGACTCCCTTTTAGGTGCCCCTCCATTCTCTATCTCTTTCTAATTTTTCAACTGGGAAGCATCTTAATGTTGCCCTTCAATGAATGTTGTTTTAAGTTGTACATTTGCTTGCATCATCAGTGCATGACACTGGAACCTGAAATTTAAGAGTCAACATATTTAAGAGAGAGAGAGAGAGCATGATAGTTGACTTTGATTGTCCTTTGATTATCTAAGAATTCGTGGCTATAACAAATTCTTCTTATGGTTTATACTTTGAAAAATGGAACAGGTAGATTTCGCTCAGAATGGCTGAAAAGTTTAGGAAATTTATGGGGCTATGCTGTTCAAGAAAGCCTGTGGTGGTAAGCACCTTTTCAATTCCCTCCATCTCCGTGTTAAATTACCATACGCTCGCCCCGTGCTTTCTGTCATTTGGTAATTGCTAGTAGTATATATTATTGTGAAAACTCCAGCTTAATTTAATGCCATAATAATCTTTTGACTATGCATCAATCTTGCCCTTCTGGAATGAAATTAAATATCATCGATCACAATTTCCACTTACATTTATTAAAAGGAAAAAAAGCCTGTAACGTTGAAAATCAAGAGCCCAATCAAGCAATTTTTAACTGTGTCAAATTGCGGATTGTTGCCGTGCTGTAGTCCTCCAGGAAAGGCTGATAAGTGAAGTGATAACTGATGGTTGACCTGCCCCAGGGAAAGGCCCAGAGGCCACCCTCCTTATGGCTTATTCTATTCAAGAATTATTGCAATATATAGTCACCAAAGCTGAGGGAGTGCGTGGGCCGCGGGCGGAGATTGCGTTTGAATCGGTGGCTAATTCCTATACTATCGTTTTCTTGCACCGTGCAGTTTGACAGTGTACAGAGGTACTACTGTTTATGAGTAGGGAATATATGTTATAAAAATGGGGAAGGGCCGTCCGGCTCTTCTGGGGATCGCTCATCCTCAGCCTGGTGTCCTTTCACTGTCCCAAACAATACGCCTTTGTAGTCTGGTCTAGAGAGGACTGCTGTCCGGATAGGGAGTCTCTATTGGCAGATGCGACTTGGTTTTTTGGGTACGTAAGCCTTTTGTGTACCAAGGACACGGTCGCGATTTCATCAATCCAAAGACTAATTGATTCACGTGAAAGACTTGTAGTAGGTACCTGATGATCAATAAGAAGGATGAACTATGAAATTTCTGGTACTAGTCGTCATGACTGAGTAAAGTCCATTAGGAGGCGAAAGGTCCATTTCTACAGCCAAAAAAACATCCATTCGTGGTGAAACAAAATAAAAGACAAAGCAGCACAAGAAATGCTGATCTACTTACTATCTAAATAAGTTTAATCTCATGGGGGTTCCTAAATCCTAATCCCACCAGCGACTGAAGGAAGTTGGACCAACACAACAAACACGTAGACACACCTTGACCGTCCCGTATATGACATGACAGCGGCAGTCACCTGCCCTAGTTACCATCCACTTTTCATCCGTCCACAATGGCTTCCGGTTTCCGGATATCCATCCATCCCTCCCCAGTGTTCCATTTGTGACATATAACAATTAATAAAAAAAAAAAAAAAAGGCATATTACTAACTAGGACAATACGATTGAGTACTAACTATTTTGGGAAAACCAGAGGTGAATTTCCGATGGCCATCTGCTTAACCATGGTTAATCCTTTCTATAAAAGCAGAGCCTCTTCAGCTCAACTTTTAAACAAGAAGACAACAAGGAAGCCGTGTCCTAGCCGTCTGTTTCTTTCCTTTCTCCGTCTCCCTTGAGTCCGGGCAGGCCAGCGGAGAAAGGACCAAAAATCCCCCATCATCATCTTTGTCTCTGCTGCAACCTTTCCATACCCCCCATTTCAGAATTTTGAATCAGAATTCTCAAACAGGTAAGATTCATTTCCCCCCATGCAATCATGATATCCCATCTTGTCCTGTGTAAGTCACCTTTCTCCAAATTTATGGAGTATTCCTCTGCTTTCCTAATTTATTCAACGTTGGGTGGATATTACAATCTTATTCCCAAGGGAGAGGAAAATACGCCCAAAGATTTGACAAGCTTATACAATATCATGTTAGATACGCTAGCAGATATCATGTCCAAATGGATGAAGTTACATAGATTATGGTAAAAATTTGCATGAATTTTTAGGTTATACTTAGGTAATAAAAAAGCAGATAATTACATAAGAACGCATCTATATGAAGTATGTGTGTGTGTATATATATATATATATATATTTTTTTTGTTGATCTTCATATAGAGAGTTCAGGCATACGAATTTTACATGTTTCTAAGCCACGAAAATCGGAAAATGAGGAGCATAATTTTTTTTGTTTGAATCTTTCCGAAAAGAGTAATCCTGCATTTTGCAGACAGGGGATATGGGGAAAGATAAGTACGAGGAAGCCATTGCTGGGCTGCAGAAGCTTCTCAGGTACCTGCCTGCTCTGCCAGTGTCTTTTCCCTTTCTGTCCTTTCTGAAAGTCGTTCGGATCCCAACCGAACTAGTGAAAGCAATTCCCACGTGAAATTTCTATCAAAACCTGTCCTGAACTGTCATTTCGCATTCGGTTCAAAAAAAGATGTGGTACTTTCATTTCACATTCACCAAGGAGTCCGTCGGACAACGTTACTAAGCGTCATAGGTTCGCCGTGCACCATATTTTCCAAGTAGTATATTATTTTCCGAGTTTCAACTGTTTTTTGTCTTCGTTTCTTTTACTTTCTTCTCTGGTATCTTCCACGTGGGACCTCACGGTTTGTGACTTTGGGACAGCTTAGGCAAGTTTGATGTACTAAATAATAATGTGGTCCCACAGATGGGTGTCCGTATTATTTGGAAGATGTCTGAATTTCTGACTGGCCGGCGTTTCCGTTATCTTGATGTTTGTGAAATGTGGCAGCGAGAAAGACCAGCTTGAGGATGTGGCAGCCGCTAAGATAAGGCAGTTGACGGCTGACTTGGAAGCCACCGCCAAGAAGCCCTTTGACCCGGTGGAGAGGATCAAAGCCGGGTTTGGACACTTCAAGAAAGAGATCTACGAGTAAGTGCGCTCAAATAAGTTTAACAAATTAATAATAATTTGAGAACTCTTGTAGAATATTATAATTCCATAGATTCTTGGGATATGCTGGTGTATTTGTCATTGATTGAAAATGTAGGCCTTAATTTTTATCCACTTGTTGTCAACCCCATTTTGCTTGCGTCTCTGTCTTCGGGCTTTTATTTTTATGTGGTGGAATGAATATGAACTTTATTCTGGTCTGTACTCTACTCATGCTCCAAAAGTTATGGAGGAGAATAATAGAGAGAAACTGTTGCTGATTTGTACCTCACTAAGCCTAAAGTTATCGTTAAAGCGATTGACTCCAACATGTCGAGTTTTAGTTTTAGAATGTAATGTTGTCTGAAATTTGTAAAGCTTTGGCGTCTGAATTCTAAGAAACAAAAACATCACAATTCGGGTTTTTTTTTTTTCAATGTTCGGTTTGAGAACTTTGTGCCAAGAAAAAAAACGGAAAAAGTAAGAACAGCAAGCTTCATGAAAGCTTAGACAAGAAAGGATGTATAAAAAAGGCACTTTTCTTCTTGTTCCATTACTTTATTATATGTCGCCACTTTGATTGAATGAACATACCACTATTGGAGTTCCACATTCTCGATGAAGAAAGGAATGGTGATCGAGAATTGGCTAGTAACCTTTTATTTTATTAAACGTGTGATGTGTTTTAGGAACAAGATAGAGGAACAAAAAAAACTTGACTTGGGGGACGCAATCAATCCCGATCACTCGTAATTGGTATAATTGACTTGTAACCGAAGAATGACGGTCTCAAGTAGTCTAAATGCTGCCTGAAATTTTATTTTATTTTATTTTTTGGGAAGGAGGGGAGGGGAGGGGAGTTGGTGGGTGTAAGAAAAATCTGCCTGAATTTGTCTTTCCATGACTTGATCAAACATTTAGGTAATAATAATGATGATTGACTTGCCTTTGCTCTACAGGAAGAACCCTACTTTGTTTGGTGAACTTGCCAAAGGTCAAAGTCCCAAGGTTAGTTATATAAAATTGGTATACCTAACCGTTTCAATTGGAGGTAAAACAAGGCTGGGTTCCCCGATTCATATGTATATTGTCTTTTAGAGTTGATATAGACTTGTTCTAATGCTACTAAAAATTACTCGCAGTTCATGGTCTTTGCATGTGCCGATTCCAGAGTTTGCCCTTCGGTTATCCTCAATTTTCGACCAGGGGAGGCATTTGTGGTGCGAAACATTGCTAATATGGTCCCTCCATATGATAAGGTATAACATTGGCTAGTTCCGATACATAATGTTTTCTGCATGCTAACCATGGTTAATGTTGTCCGATACATAATCGTCTAGGACTTCTTGAATTTACACAGTGCCATGTGCCGTGTTGACCTTTCGACTTACTAAACAACAACAGGTTCTTTGAACTTGTTGTTTGTAATTTTAAGATTTGTTTGGAATTACACGTGTTTCTATAAAAGGAAAAAAAAAAGTAAATATCAGTACTGTATGACTTCATTTTGTAATATATTTCTCCTTAACCAATACATACATATCTTTAAATTTTGATTCTTGAAGCGTCCTTCCATCCCTTTGTTTGTACTTAGACCTGTACTAATGTTTGTCTCGCTAATCATTATCAATAATGCCACAGACAAAATATTCTGGAGCAGGCGCGGCTGTTGAATATGCAGTGCTGCATCTCAAGGTGAGACACTTAATTGAGTATATTGTTTGTATTCCACTTTAATTGTACGCGTCTGATTCGTTAGGTACATAACAACTGTCGAGGTAACTTGTTAATTACTAAAAATTAGGAATGAAGCCAACTTCCGCAAACTCCTACTCCTCATAACGTACGTAACCCACATTAGGGGAGCGTCCAACGAGGCCAAGGGGAGGAGAATCCCACCTTGAGATTAGAGGGGTGTATTATCGCACCCCTCTTGAATTTTACTATGGATGCAAAATTTAAAATTTTTGACCTCCAATCGACCCAATACCTTAACGTTTCACCTAATAGCCAACTCATACAGGGAGAGCTAGTTTCCAGCTTGTTTAGTGAATTTGTCATTCACATTCCCTCCCGGATGCCTTGGAGTCAATCTGTATATGAACTGGTGATGGAAGTGAAGTTTTTGTAAAGTGATGAATCTTTTATCTCGATTTTCTCTTGTTTCATATTTTGTTCTTTATATTGTTATGGCCTTTAAAATCGGAAGTATCATTGTCAGGTAGAGAACATTCTGGTTATTGGACATAGCTGTTGTGGAGGGATAAAGGGGCTGATGTCCATTCCTGATGATGGGACCACGTCCAGGTAACTCTCTGCCTTTTATTTGTCCTGAAGGGATCAAACCCTTATATTTGGGGTTTGTGGAGGTATCAGACCGACTCATATAGCTATTCTGGAGATGTCAAACCCTTCTATTTATTTAGCATCATTTTTGTTTCTTTATTACCACATCTATGAATGGAGCCTAAGGATCATATAATTGTTGTGCTATTTACATGAGAACAACAATTCCTTTTGTTTTACCCCTCTTTTTTTCCAAGTACTACATCGGAATGAGAACAGCAACAATTCTTATCAGCTTTGTTAATTGTCGTCTCTATCTAAAAACCAATTCTAGTTTTCTTAGTTATCGAGTAAAATTAGCCCTTATTCGTACTCTCACCAACTTAGTTAAATGTTGCTCTCTAAGTTACCAAGTTTTCTCTTTCTTTTTTCTCCTTTTATTTTCTTTTTCATTCTTGGGGATCGGAACCTCATAAATAATCAGAAGGGGTATGCAACTGAGTGGGGAAATCACAGGTTGCTTAATCCTTGGTGATGATTCAATCACAAAGCTAGGTGCTTAATCCGGACTAATTTTAATTTTCACACTTGGGAACAACAGTGATTTTATCGAGGACTGGGTGAAAATTTGCTTGCCAGCCAAGGCCAAGATTAAATCAACTTGCAGTGGCTTGGATTTTGCAGAACAATGCACAAATTTGGAGAAGGTAACTTAAATGCCCATACTACGTATACTGATATTAGAAATTTCGAAGTTAATTTATTTACTTTCTTTTAATGTGGTAATGACGTTCCTTTTTAGGCTGTTATTATTTTCAAATGATTTGCAGCTAATTTTTTTTATAAAAAAAAAAAAACCTTCTTTTGTTTTCTCAATGAACAGGAGGCAGTGAACATATCGTTGGGGAACTTGTTGACGTATCCTTTTGTGAGAGAGGCTGTTGCCAAGAAAACGCTAGCATTGAGAGGCGGACACTACGACTTCGTTAAGGGCTCTTTCGAGCTTTGGGATCTTGACTTTAACCTGTTGCCTGCATTAACAATAATATAAGCTTTGCCGTCTTTCATGTAAAAGATTGTATTGGCATATTGTTTTCTTTCTTTTTTCTTTTCATTATTAGTAGTATGTAGTGTTGTCATGAACAATGGGTAGCTTCTGCTCTCGTGACAATGGATAAATGTTTCCTTTTTCATTTTATTATTTTCTATTGAATTCAAGTTTACAATATTGTCTAACATATAAAAGAAAAAAAAATTGAACTGATGATGATTAACAACACTATAACATTTCCACAAGTATGCAAGTAACGATAAAGGATTTTGTTTTTCTAGTTAGTTAAACTAGTCAAAACATAGATAGTCTACCAAATAGCTGGCAGAGATTTTTGTTTGTTGTTTCTAAGCATTACCATGATTCGCATAGTCCCACTTGTGACTATTATTTCTCCATTTGAAGAAATTAATAATAAGGGAAACAAAAGATTATCAGAGAGGCCAAATTTGCTTATCAATTAAACCTGAAGGTATCTTGGAAATTGGAGTCAAACGAAACCTCTGGGTGCAAATTGAAAATTATGAGAAAAAAAAAATGAAACCTTCAGTCATAAATATTAAACTCGGCCCTCATCCATGGTTGAATTGGTCGGCCCAATGATCAAGCGTCAAGCCAAGCGATCTCTAATTTGACTGGTTAAGGAGCTGATCTGTTCAAATTCATTTGACCTATTGGTTCAACCGAAAATTCGCTCAATTTTTCAATTGATCTGATTTTTCAAAAATAATTGTGGATATTTGTTTTTGAAACAAAATGTCTATATGCTTTTGACAAGATTTATACATTGAATTTTAATTTAAATAAACTTGTTTACATTTTTATTATACAATTAATTCTTCACATTTTCAAATTAATACATTTGAATAGTTAGAAAATTATTTTATTTTTAAATAAAAATAAAGTTCCACCCTACATCCTTGTTCCATTAAATTCCAGTAAAACAGCTCCAATACTAAATGTATCAGATTCTATTTCTTGCAGCTCTTCAAGATTAGCTCATGTGATATTTTCACCGAATCCAAAATTCACCCAATATAATTAACACATAGTAGTGGATAAAAATACCCTTAAGCGTTCTGATTATTTTGTATATTATGAGCCAAAATCCACGAAATGACCACGATTATACTGATTAGTTAGATTAGTGATTAATTTATGATAAAAAAGTATTTAATGATCAAAAGTTAACGCGAGTAATAATTTAATGGCCCCTCAGATTTTTTGCTTTAAAAAATATTACTACTAACCATTTTACGATTTCCCGCTTTGCATGTCTGATTTGTAACGTACTAGTACGTAACCAACGCAGATACCCCCTGCTGAGGCAACTTATCACCATTGACTATTGATCTGGTGCTCTATTGTGCAATTTGACTGACGTAAAGAGATAATGTCATACTATATATTACATGGCATCCCTGCACTCACATAAATTAGGATTCACATTCGTTGTGTCGTAGGCTCTAAATCAAAGGTACCAATTTTGTCATGTAGAGAAATTCTGGTTATCGGAGGGATCAAAGCACTCGTGGACATTCCGGTCCGGGGCCACTTGGGTCAGTCTTACTACCATGTGGTAGTCATTTGATTGTTTTTAAGGAATCAAACCCGGCTCTATGTGCTGTTTCTGAGGGATTAATCCTATCTTGGAGTTGGAGGAATGAATGTTGTATTTATTCATTGTTATTTCATTACCAAACCAATAGAATGAGAGATGAGTACCACCAAATCATTGTCATAGGGGAAAACAATTCTTCATATCTTGAAAATAGTAGAGCATCAGGCTCTATTTTGGGCTATTTATCGCTGTTGAATGACGAAAAATCTAGATTTTCTCTCTCTTTTTTTGTTTTTTTGGGGGCAGAGAACGCTAGCACTGCAAGGCGGACAGTATTATGGCTTCGTTAAGGGATGTTTTGAGCTATGGGATCTTGAATTTACATTCTCCCCAGCCCCTTGACAATAATATAAGCACTAAGTAATTGCAGGGGTGATGTGGCTTAGGGTTGTCATCAACCCTGCTGCAGCTTAGCTTCTCTCCCTTTGCGACAAGAATAAAAGTTTCTAAGCTGCTATTGTATGCTAGTATGTCTTTTGAGGACATGGTTTGTAATTTCCTCCTACTTTAAGCATAATTACTTTAAATTCGATTGAAATAAATGAAACTTATGATTATGATTTTAAAATTGAGACCCCTCTGTTCTTCTCGTCAGCAAGCAATTATAAAATTTGCATGGGGTTCTCTTCTTATCCATCCATGTATTCATTTTCATTTACTATTGTTTTTTTTTTCTTTTGGGGGGGCTCTGTTTTATTATTTTCTCCAGCATGCTAAAGAACCGAGTTACCGAGTGAAAAAGGTCGCAAAGATACAACCAACATCTTACTAAATCACCATTACCTGCGCCATAAATATTTATATATAATCAAGGAGCTTTTGGCCCTTACCAGACTATAACTATAGATGTCATGCCATCAACAGCCTGGGTATTCGTCTCATGGAATTGGATGTATGACTACCTTTCCTGTAGCTCGGTTTGTTTCAAGGTAAGAGAAAGCTTCAACAACCTTTGAAAACGCGAATGGTCCTTTGGGATCCAGTACTGGTTTCACTTGTCCGCTCTCAAGGAATGCATTGAGTTTTGTCAAAGTTCCACCATTAGATGTCACCACAAATCTGAAGCCCGGAGGCACGACAGCACCAGTTAGGAACACCACATTGCCCCCTCCCTTCACTGCCTTTGCTGCCTTCTCACCCTGCCCTGTAAGTTTTTCGCAGAATAATTATTCGAGTTACAAATTCTACTTTATAATTTCAAATATCTGCAGCAATTAGAAGAACCGACAGCCATCGACAGCATCTGATGATTATCACACTCAAAGTCTTAAGCTTTGGAGATTACAGAAGGAAAAAAAAAGGCCAGATCATTTTGGAGCATCAAGTTTTTCTTGCAGAGGCTCTATGAAGTTTATCTTCAGATATTAAAAGCACCATCTTCATTGACTGTTTGATACAGTTTTCTAGCATGCGATTCTGTATGGTTAGACCTCTTCAGGATTCTCACTCAGATGCTCCAAAAGGTCTCCATAGACTCATTACTACATGTGGTTCCCTAAACATGCATACTACATACAGGTCATTGATAAGGAGCAGCAATCCTTCTGGTGGTCTAGGGAGTTGCGTGGGTTATGGAAGGAATTGTCGAACATTCCACAATTGTTTATTGTCCACTTTCAGGATTTAATGTGCTCGTGATGTTACAATTCCAATTCATCCTGAAATGCTGTTTTGTCCATGAAACATATTCTGTGACAATGACATTCTTTTTTATCTATTAGTAGTTAGTTCGATTCACTCAGGTTACAGTTAATACTTACGAGGATTAGACATATTCTAATGTAAGCATTTAGATGGCTCCTTACCAACTGCATCATAAACCACATCGAATTTCTCTGGTAGGTCTTCAAAGTTCTCCTTCGTATAGTCAATTGCCAAATCAGCACCCAGGCTTCTAAGCAATTCCAATTTTCCTGTGCTAGAAGTAGCTGCTACTTTCGAAGCACCAAAGACATGTTTTGCCAGCTGCCTCACACAAAGACAAGGAAAGGTTATGTTATTTAGCAAAAGACAGTGAAATAACACCGAATTCCTTTGTCTAGTTGTTTAATATCTAGCCACTGCAGTAGTGCAGTGAATGCATCCTTGGAACCCTCTTTATTTTGTTGTTGTTATTCGTCATCTGCACATATATAACTGCCTAACAGATGTGAAGTATCAGCTTTGATATTTGCACGAACTGAAATAACTATGAAGCTATATAACAAAGGAGTGGATTTGATTCTTGGCTCTTAAAAGGGAATGGAAGGATTATTATCTAGTCACCTCTGACATATAAAGCACCCAATGCATAAAGGTAGCGTCGAGAGAAGATGTCATCATTGTAACTCGCTGAATAAACTAGAAGCTAGAAATGCTTCCGCATATGCAGCAATATGTTTAAGTAGCATTTCATAAAATTCAACGAAATGTAAATGTAGGTCATTAAACTTTAGTCATGCACCTGAATAACGAAGGATCCAACACCACCAGCACCTCCCAAAACAAGGATGGATTTGCCAGCAGAAAATCCAGCCCTTTCCAGGCCTTCATAGGCTGTTTCTATTGCAAGAGGAAGAGCCGCAGCCTGAACGAAATCAATGCCCTTGGGTTTCAGAGCCAATAGCTTCTCCTCCACAGCAGTATATTCTGCCAGTGACCCAAACTGTTTAGGTCCTTCTAATGGTTTCTCATTGATATCCCCGTATACTTCATCTCCTTCTTTAAGGCCCTTTACTTGGCTACCCACTTTAACTACCACGCCAGCAACATCATAACCTGGAACGGTCTAGATAGCCCCAAAAAACACAAGTAATCATGGAGACATGTTAGAATTTCTTATTAAAAAAGCACAAGCAGAGTCATAACTCTTTTACATTTGCATGCAACGCCAATATCTGTGTATCAGGTGACATGCATCAGGCTTTCAACTTAAAACCAAGGAAACAAGACGTGTCCCATATCACTTCTTCTCCAACGTCAAGAATTTAAGCTAGAATCCCAACACCCCAACCCACCCCCAACCTCCAAAAGAAAAAAAAACCCAAAAAACTAAAGATAATGCGCATATTTAGTACTTGTATCAAAAATCAAGAGACCGCTCAAAATTTCCTACCAGATAAGTCCTTCCATTGCGGTCCTTCCTCTTCCTCAGGATTACACATATCTACAAACTTGCTGGGAAGTGATCATGACTACACTAATAAAGCCTCCATTTTTAAGGGGATGAAATATTTATTCCAACTTGGCAGTTACCCGATATTAACAAAATCTGCCGACCTGTCCGTACCATTTTTATCATACACTGGCTCAATTCCAGTAAAATACCAATAGAATTTTGTCACCTATAACAGACTACCTAGACAAATTATTACTAAGGACTAATATTACTCTACCCCAAATGTTACTTAGATAGACTGAATAAAATTGTATTACAAGCTAAGTATGTGATTAGAAAAAGAGAGTAAATTACTGGAAGAGGTGAATCAGTGGCCTTAAATTTGCCAAGTCTCCTCTTGAAATCAACAGGGTTTAAAGCAGCTGCAGTGACCTTAATCAGGACTTGATCATCCTTAATTTCAGGCACTGCAACATTGTCATCAAACTTCAAAACCTCAATTCCTCCATATTCACTATAAACCCAAGCCTTCATTGAAGGGGGTATTGAAGAGCTTGTTGAAACTTCAGCTGATGCAGGTGCAGCCTGGGAACTAGCAAAGACATTAAAAGCTGGCCCTTGAGACAATGTGCCTTTATGAACACCAAGTTTTGATTTTCTGCTATATTTTAGTTCGAATACAGAAGAACTCAAAAGGGTTTCTTTGGGAAAAACAGAATTGAAAGATTGAAGATGAAGAGGTGTGGGTTTGAGTTGAAGAGTTGTGGAGGAGAGGAGAGTTTCCATGAGATAAATCTCTTCTTCCAAACAGTTGTTACCGCTGCTTATCTCTTTTGCCACGTCTAGAAAGAGAGACGCGCTGCTTATCTCTTTTGCCACGTCCTAGAAAGAGAGACGCTTAAGTTTGCCACCAGAGACTGCGAGCTCCCTGGACAGATGTCAATCTATTAAAATCTTTGGATTTGGTGGCTTCCAATTCTCCCATTCGGGGCCACAAGAAATTAGAAAGTTCTCGGGTTATAGGTCTATCTTCGTATGCCCTCCATTCGTAAATGACTGGATGCTTTCTTAGATTGATCAAATTTGCAAGTTTTAGGCCAAAGAAAACTTTAATTGAACATCATAAGCCAAAAGATAACGCTAATTCGAACTTTTTTCTTAGTCATTCGGATTTCGGTATTGTTGATTTGTTTCTTTACGCTTTAATTTTTGGCACTTCCAGAAAGTTTATTAGCATTTTAACTCATTTTCCCTTCATATCTCTATCTCTCCACGAACTGATTGAGATTTTGTTCTACTAAAAATATTTATGAACTATCATCACATGCTGGAAACATTCTTCAGGGCAAAAGACCCTAGTAATGTTACTCACGGTATGGATCCCCAGGTGGGGGAAATCATGTTCGAGAAACCTAGAATAAAAATCGCATATTATTTAGAAAAATACATTTCTTGAAAACAAAAAAAAAATTTAACTCTCAAAAGACAACATTTGCTTTATTGAAACCAGATAACCAAATAATACAGGAAGTCTTGAGAAAGAAAAGTACAAAAAATTGCAAACGCTGTCGAAGACATTAAGATTCCTGAACAACCCTGACCAATTTATCAACTCCCATCTGAAAGCCTTCTACGAGAATGCTTTGCATTTCTCCTTCTTAAAGCCCATCTTTCTTTAATGTCATATGTTGGCATGCCTTCATCAAAACTTCCCTCAGATGACCCAAGTGGAACTTGCGAAAATTCAGTTGTGGAGAATCCTTTAATCCTGGCAGCTTCAGCAACCAAATCATTTATGATCATCTCCGTGGTCTTTGCCGTGATTCCTCTAAGATACCAAGAAAAAGGGGGAGGAGGGACAATAGCTGGTTGTATAAGCTGATCCAAGCTCACTTCCGATGCAATCCTTCCTTTGCCTTTAGTGCATGAATCATATTCCTCCAGAGTTTTAGGTCTGACGGAATGGCATAATTGTTCGTCCACCAGTATAGGTTCCACTTTCCAGTGACCTTCGAATCTTTTCATGAACCCCGTTTTGATTTGCTTGAACTTCATCTAGTCATTTTGAAGGGAACAAGCAGATACAAGAAAATGAAAATAGTATTCTAAGGCAACAAAGTACTAAAAAGGAGACAAGCTTAATTTAACATGTGAATGCTAGCACAGCAAAAGTGATCTGCCCTTAATAAACTGCATAATCAACAGCTTCAAAAATTTTTGTAAGAATACATTGCAAGCATTCTGCATCTCAAACATAATTAGTTTGGGTGAGGCAAAAATTTAGTCTCTTTCACTTTTCATGCACATTATTGACTTACTTGATCATCATGAATTCTAAATTCCATTGCAATTTTTAATTGCCGAAGGACCAGTAAATGATTGCTTCCACTTGAAATTCAGAACAAATAATCCAATCAGCTCCTAAAATGTCCTTACCGAGTGATCTTCTCTGTTCTGATCCACTAATACATGAACAGAAATGGTTCCCGACCACCAGAGAAACCTCCACAGTGCAGCTTGCTCCAATTCAACCACCTGCCTTAGACCTTCATCAACTAATACCCTCCTTGATATGACTTCCTGGTACAGACACAGTCCAAACTTTAGTAGCAGAAAAAATTTTGAGGAAGAGTTCTCCGCTGAAACTTTTAAAATCCAGATATACACTAAATTCAGGATATAGGTGGTAGATAATCAGAAAGAAACACAGCAACTGAACAGCAAAATACACAATCCCACCTTAATGTTCTTGAAGACCCTTCTGTTATCCGGATCAATGATAATGTCATATACAGAGTCTGGAGGCAGCCCAATATTTACTTTCACATTCAAATTGCAAAGAGATCCTTTAGGAACACTAACCTGCATGAATTTGGTGCTAAAATTACACCTTAATAGACTTCATCAAACTAGAAACAAGTATCAACTATCACACTCAGAATGACATATAAGTAACCATTCAACATTGCAATGAAGAGTTTTATGCAGTCTGGGCTACGTTAATTTTCTCAAAATTTTACTTGAAATAAGTGTGTTGTATTAGTATTTACAGTTTGCTCTCCCGTACCTTTATTTCTGGGGTAGAATTAACCCAAATTGGATTCTCTTTCCAAGCTTGCAACTGCTTCTCCAAATTGACTTTTGCGGCAATTGATGAATCTTTGTCATTGCTATCAGTGCTGGCTGAGCTTGTGGTTCTGTCATCTTCCTTTGATGTCTTAGAATTTAACTGTAGCATGAGATCGTACTATTGTTTTCACTCATCAATGAAAAAAGTGTCAACTTACCAATTTTGAAGTCTTTTGAGACAGATAACTGACCTTCAGATACTTTTGCACTTGCTTAGGGAAGTTCACTAGAAAGGCATGAAATTCTGAACCAAGCATAGTCAGATGCTTGGTCTATTAGACTTCAAGATATTAAAGAGGCGTTTCAGCATCACCCATCAAGGCCACATTGGTCTACAATTAGTCAACGACAAACAAATCATCACATTTTCAACAGATATTTACCAGGATTACCAATCTTGCAAAACATCAGGCACAGGTAGACGTTCAGTGCCCTTAGAGGCTTCGAGGTATGAATACATGTTTTAGCAACTAGCTTGACCCATGAAAGCTCACATAAACAAGAAACAATTGCAAAAGACAAATCCTTTCATCTTCCAGACATCCCATTTTGGAATACTAATCTTGGACAAAGTAGTGGATTCCTAACGTTAACTTAAGCTTTTCCAATTGTTTCCTTCCAAACTAAATGGGAACTTTAATCAAACACGTACAAGAAATGCTTCCAGAATTTCCCGTTGGCATAAACAGATAGAAATCTACTGCAGTTGCACCAATCCGGTGCCTATGAAACCAACTGGACACGAATTGAGAAACTGCGGATAATCTAGTCCTTCAAAGATTGCTCCAGATCTTCCAAGTTCCTATACTTTCATAACAATTAATGCCATAATCTGGTCTATATGTTTCTTATTCTGCTTGAGATATTCCTTGTTTTTTGGAAAGGGGACAGTTTTATTAGCTTTTAGTTTACTATGAACATTCTCATTAAACATCAATCTAAAGAAAAACAACCATTATTTTGTAAACTGCTCAGTAGAACTTTACAGTAGAACTAGGCATAAGTACTGCCTTTGTCAATTAAGAACTAAGCGATGTATTGATTGACTAGATAAAACACCATAATCCCACCTCAATTATGTCCAAGGAATCAATTTTAAGGCCATATAATGTGAACATAGCTTAATTACCAATCACCCGACATAATAGACATAGACAAAAGATCTTTCGTAGTTACTCCACGACCCCTGGAAAGTAAAGAATCAGAACATACATACAGTAATATCAACTAATATTGAAGCCCATAGAGTTTAGTTCTGCGCGTATTTGCATTTTATTGGAGAGAAGTTGAACAAATGAAACAGAGATGTACTTACGGATACAATAAGCGACGCAACGCAGAAAATATTTGAACACGAGAGAATTAGCTCAGACAAAAATGATACCAGTCTATATATAGATTCAGACCGATGAAAGGCGCAGACAACTTGCCGTTGGCTGTGTTTCTGAACTCAGCTTCTGGACGGTTGGGGAACCTCTTTCTTGGTACTCCTGCTGAAGCACGTGGTGCAAACTATCACGTGCGTCCAGCTGTAAGGTTTTCATTAATGGAGCACTAATCTCAAAGGTTTTCACGTTAGTCGTGCTTTTTTTTCTTAACCAGTAAAAGTATAGGCTCTGTTCTTTAAAAAAAAAAAAAAAAAAAAAAGTTTTGGCTCTGTTTGGATTTTCAAAAATTAATTTTTCAAATACTATAAAAATATTTAAAAGGTATTCTAAAAGGCACTCTAAAAATTAGTTTAAATTTTTTTTAATGTCTAAAAAATATCTTAAAATATATTTTAAAAACTCTACTACTCTTAAATATTCCAAAATATTTTCTAAAAATATCCCAAAATATACTCTAAAAACTTTACTACAGTAAAATTTTTCAAAACCAACTAATCCAAACGGAGCTTTGTTTTTAAATAACTCCCTCAACTCTAAGATATTGACTAATTTTAGTAATTAAATCTTAAAGTTAAAGCGTAATGCACATGTCGCAAAACTTATGCATAAAACTAAGTCATTTCAATTTGATTCAACTTTGACATATTGACAGAATAAGGTATTAGAAATTAAGTTGGACGATTTGCAAAAGGGCAAAAAATTAAAAAAAAAAAATCACTCGCTAAAATAGACACTTGAAAAAAGTTCAGCGGTCATATAGGTTTTTATCCATTAATGTTGAATGAAATTTAAAGCTATACGGTAGAAAAATCTATATTATATTTATTATTATTATTATATATATATACATAGCATTATTTATTTTATTTTTTGAATTCAACATTCTTAACTTCTGAAGTTAAACAAAAAGAAACCGACATCAGATGGTATATACCGCATTGAATTGAATACAATAATGTGAAAACTATAGAATAATAATATATTAATATTGTTATAGTACTACGTCGTATTATCCTATTCGAACACTGTGTATAAGAGTACTTATTTTATTTATTGAATTCAAAACCCCATTGTCGCTCTCTTACCTTATTCAAACTATATGAATTTTAAGAATTTCCCAATTTCCGATTATGGATTCCGAAATCGTTCAGAAATTTGGTCTGTAAAATTGCCAAATATTCTACGGAGAGGCCGTTTAGGTATGTTCTTCTGTTTTAGACTATCTGAGTTCATTCACTCTGTATTGGGCGGATACATCCAAAGTTAAAATTAATTTAGGGGGTCTCGGTCTGAATTTAGTAAATCAAACCCAGGCCATGTCCGCTGTTGTGACCGCTCCTATGCCTACTATCTTGTCTTGATTAAGTACTAGTACATGACTTCCTCCTCGTAGCCCAAAAGTTTACCTAGGAATATCGAAACTTTGATCGAGTTATTGAGAACTCGTAGAATCATGGTACATTAGATTGATTCAACGAAAATCGTTTTGATTGTTCTGTTATCTTAATCGTTTAATTTTTTTTTAATTTATTTTTTGTTTTCATGTAATTTTGTCCCTTTTTTTTGGATAAAGAAAATCATTACAACATGGAGGAAACCGAGAACGGGGCCTGTCATACACAGACGACTTCAAACAAGAAGGTGAAAGCAAACTTGTGTAATTCCCCTTTTAGACTGAATTTTATTCTTTACTAACAAGTCACACCTAGTAGATTCCGAGTCAAAATTTTTCTTGGAACTGCTTAATTCATGGCTGCTTTGATCTTTTAGATTGAGCTTGATGTTTAATGAATCTACAAACTGTGTCCTGCGAACATGGGATGTATGGTTGTCTACAGGATTGGATTAGTCAGTTGCCAGATGATGTGCTCATGATCATTCTGTCAAGCTTGCTGATGAGAGAGGCAGCTAGAACATGTGTTCTTTCTCATAGATGGAGGAAACTGTGGAAACATTACACCGGTAGTTTGGACTTTGATGCTTCAGACACTCTAAGGCTCATTGCCCATTTGGAAATAGACCGCGTAACCGAAGCACGAAGGTATCGAGATTGGGTAGATCAAGTGTTGGTTTCACACGAGGGTTCATCATTGAAAGGATTAAGAATTGCTTTCGTGTTGGGCAAGTCTAATGTAGCTGCTCTGAATAAATGGCTCTACTTGGCCATTGTGAAAAGGGTGCAAAGACTTGAACTGGATTTGTCTTCGGAGGACGGATGTGTCGGCTGTACCGACAGTTCTTTCACCTTCCCATCTTGGTTATTGCATATTAACTTTCTTGACTTTACGAGCTTCGACAGGCTAACTTCCTTGTGCTTGAAATCTATTTCCATTACTGAAGATGATCTTGCATACTTCTTATCGAAGTGTTCATTGCTCGAGCAATTAACGGTGGAAAATGCTGCATATTTGCACAAAGTCAGAGTTGCTGCTCGTCAATCACTCAAGTTGAAGCACTTGGAGATCAGATACTGTTTCAAGTTGGAGGATGTTGAGGTTTCAGCCAGGAGTGTTGCTTCTTTTAAATATGCTGGCCCCATGATTAACATAAACGTTCCAGAATCCTCTTCAATTTCCCTTGCGGTTGAATACTGTGAAATGTTATTTGTGAAGTTTCCTAGAATCTGGTCTTTCTCAGGTCTCCAGCAACTAGAATTGAATCTGAGGATGATGGTCAGTTTACTTCCATTTATCATCTTGAATTCTGCACTTGTTTACTTGATTTTTGGTCACATTGCTTAATCGTGACACGCCTTGTATGTTATGTACTATTTTTTGAGTTCAGGAACCTTCAAGAAGCATGAGTTTTCCGAAAGATATTCCAGTGTTAAGTGAACTTAAGCAGTTGGAGTTGAAGTTTAGAGTACCTGCAGATCACAGTATTCTCTTCTTGAGTTCGATGATACGTGCATCTCCTCGCCTGCTCAAGTTAATATTGAAGGTAAACTGGAACTTGCCATTTCAATTTTTTAAAACTGATTGTGGGGCTTCGTATCAGCATGTTAAATATGCACACATAAACGCGTTTGTGCGGGTCCTTCAGGTTTTTGAGTTCTATTTTTAGTTGAATCCTGAAATGCACTTCGGTTGGTACTTGGCAGTATAGGATTGAATGGTTTTGGCCACTGGAAACTGAGACTTTGAGATCGTTGGAAGACTGTGAAAAAGAGTGGAAGGAGCAAGCCAGGGAAGATCGTCATCAGAGCCTAAAGGAGATCGAATTCGTTGGTTGGATTGGACTCGAGAAGACTGATGCCCAATTCGCCCATTATTTGATGGATAGTGCCATTTCACTTGAGAGGTTGATTCTTGATTTCACAAGTCCATGCTTGATAGGAAAATGGCATTTCTGGGAGACTCCTTGTATTCGAAGGAGCAGGGAAGATGTTTTATCAAGTGCACTGCAGCTTGAGACAAAACTACCCCCTACGGCCAAGTTGATCATGCTTTGAATCATCAACAAGACAGAGCATTAATACTGGCTTCGATTTATTGGACCTGAAATAGTTATTTATAGTTTATTATTGATTGTTTCAAAAACCTGTGGGGGTTCATAAATTTGTTGTCTATCACTTAATGGTCATCTCATCTCATTTGCTGGTAGCTTTTTTGGTCTGGTTAAGTTCCAAACCGCCATTCAGAATGGGATTCCCGTAGTAAATGCGTAACTACAATCAGTTCCGGGTTCTCGAATACCTTAAGTTGATTGCAGAATGGGATTTCCCCGTTTCCTTCATTTTGCACAGATGTTCTTTTATTGCGAAAAAGGGGACACAATTGCATGAAAACAAAAAATAAATGATTACACGATCAAGATAGATGACGTAAGAATCAAAATGATTTTCATTGAATCGACAGGTACAATATTTCTAGTAAACTTTTGGGCTACGATGAGAAAGTCGTGCCCCTAATCAGGATGGTGTGCATAGGAGTGGTCCAAACAGTGGACTTGATTTACTAAATTGAGATCGAGACCACCTAAATTTAACTTGCTGGGTTCCAGAATCCAAGACCAACTCAAATCAGCCGAAAAGTGAAGAACCGTATCTAAACGGCCCTAGGGATGATCATACTTGGTATTTACTAAGTTTTTTTCTTTTTTTTGGAAAAAGCATTTACCAGGTTACAGACCGATTTCGGAATCGATAATCCGGGAATTGTGTGAGAAATTCCGAAATTCATATAGTTCGAACAAGGAAAGAAAGCGTTATTCACCTCCACTTGAGTAAACCCGTCTGGTTTGAGTCCATTAGGTATTGCTAGCTATTTTTTGTTGTTTCATCGTAACTAAAAGCACGACTACATGACTTTAAACTCAATTTCAACATAAAATCCCCAAAATCTTGCTCAATTAGTGCGACTTTTTTTTTTTTTTTAAATGTGACATGCTTATTCAGCGTCTTCTCGCAACTCCCTTGAACCTAAAACGTATTAAGAAAATACCATGATGTAATTACACTACGTCTATTGTTACATCCTCATGTAATAAGACTAAGTTATTTCAACGTATGGATGCAAAATTTTTTTGCACATGCTTATGCACAAATGGGTCTAAGTACAGTCTAAACATGAATTTACACGTGATTGCTTAAGACTCGTATCCCACACAACACAATGACTTTCGAGTTTGGATCTAGACAGAGAAAGTGAATTTAGACTCTTGAAAATACGTTGGACGTGAGTAAAATTTGATTTATTTACCTAAATAATTCAATGTTTTCTTAAAAATTCTAAAATTAAATAACTTTAGGACCAACAAATTAGTGCCAAGTAATGATCAAGGATAAATAATCTAACATTGCTGTATAAAATAACGACTCTGAAAAAAAAATGCCGACGCTAAACTCTAAAGTCGCCATTTGAAATAACGATTTCAAAGTCGCTGCTTGTAATGATGAAATCTCTGTGGTCAGAAGATTTTTTTTTTTAAAAAAAAAAAATTGAACTAATGTTGGATTTCCAAAAAATAAATTTTTTTGAATTATTTAGGTAAATAACCTGACATGCCTACATAGTGTGCGCGTGTCAAGAATCCGAAGGCATCATCTGTACTCGTGGGCTGCTCGGACGCAATTATATGGTAGTGCCTCGTGTGTAATTTAAGCGCGTAGATGTCAATTTTAGAGCTTTTATGTTTCTTTTTTCTTTTAGCGTTCTTATCTTGGGGCTTTGCACCCATAACCAATTTAAAATCCAAGAACTCGTTTTATTGGAAGAAAACTCAATTATTTTCGAAAGCCCAGCGTTTATCTTCAGATTTTCACCTGACTCATGCAAGAACAATACATAGATATGAGATCAAAACAAAAAAGAGAAAAAAAATGTAAACAAGAAAAGGAACGATATTATAGAGAAGACTGCACGGGGATAGTTGTCGTCCTTCGCAGATAATATGAGAGTTGGAGCCTGTGAATTGACTGAACCATTCGTAAATTCCACCATTTGTCACTAGGATCCCTATTAGACCATTACAATTTTCACAAAAAAGAAAAAGAAAAAGAACCCCAAGAAGTGAAAGAAACCCGTGCCTAATTAATAGTAATCATCATCTAATCCAAGAAACTTATGTAATCCGACATAAAGAAAAAAGCACAGTTGAAGGACCAAACAGCCATTCTAACTGTACGAGGTGGTTCCATTATCCTCGTATTGTATTCCGAATTCTCATGGACCAGCTGTGAATTCTATATGATCATCTGCAAATCTCACTGGTCCTTTGGGTTCACGCCCATGGGGCATAATCTTAGGCACTGCGAAATGATCTCCATTGGCAGCAACTTTAGCGGATGCGAATCTTTTGTCAAATCCAAATTCAATGTCCCCACCTCCTGCTTGGTGGTGAAACTTGCCATTCGGTTTAGCTGTTTTTGCCTTTTTGTGCGATGAATGGCCGTGGGATCGCTCCCCCTTCGAGCTGTGGTAGCGCCGGTTGCAAATGCGTCCGAGAACAATAGAAATAAGAAGCAGAACGATTATCACTCCCAGGACTATGAGGAAGGGGCCGAATGATCCATTTGAATGAGATGAAGATTGTGTTGGGATATTAGGACTAGGATAAACGTCGACCGGTTGTGACATGGTTTCTTTGTTTTATGTCTGGGCTAAGGATAGGGTATATTGTCCTAAAGATTGAGAATTTGAGGGAGGATTAAGTATTGGAGCTTGTGTTCTTTGAGTGCAAACAAAGGCAGGATTATTAGGTGAAGTGTGACGGAGGAATTAGAGTAAGAAGAGAATGGCTAATGAGCAGGAGGGAAGGTGGAAACATTTGACTCTTAAAATGTGGGGTTTTCTTATTTATTGAATTCGAAAAAAAGTGGGGAGTGTTCTTTATTAAAGAGGATTAAAGATACAGCTAAAGATATTCCTCGTGTCTTTTACAGCGGAAGAAGGGGTGTTTTTGTTGCTTTGTTAGGAGAGAAAGTTAAGATTTTGGCAACTTTGAACATCACAATCTCAGTGCCCCATGAAAGAGCCTAGCAACACTCGCTTTCTTAGCTCTTTTGATTTTTGAGTTCTTGCAATGGTCCTCAGACTGCCCTATGATCCAAGCTTTGCACTTTGTCGAAGAAGTCTTGCACTTTTATTTAAACGAAGTTAGTATGAAATTGAATTGGAACCAATGCTCTAAAACGTCTTCTTCCGTTGTGCAACAGTTTGTTTTCATTCTCATCCTCCATCAGTTCTTCTGGTCTCGCTGTAGAGAAAATATTTGTTGGTCTCAACAAAATTCATAAATTAACTCGTGATTGCTTATTATATACAGGAGAATCATTACGAAATTAATGGCAAAACTTTTTGGAGCATTCTCCATGCATATACCTGCAATTATCATCTCAAATAGTGCTTTAGCAGCCGCACGCACCACGATGGGTCTCTACGTGCTTTTCTGGGTCAAAGGCAGCCTTTAGCAGTGGAAATTAGTCCGAAATTGACTGTTCAAACCTGTGCTTTTACTTCATTTGCCTTTCCCTTCTCTCTTCTTCTTCTTCTCTCTCTCTTTTTTTTTTTTTTTGGGGTTTTGTTTGGGGGGGGGGGGGGGGGGGGTTCAATACCGAATCCAGAAGATATAGCTCTTGGAGTTTCTAATATTTAACAATCACAGGGCACTCGAAAGTTGTATTGAAAAAAGAAAAATCTCTTTGCCCCGTGCAAATGGAGAAGGAATCGGAGTTCCATTACGCTGAAGGTTCATACATCCTTTAGGCCTTCAAGATTTTCTCTCTCTTTTTTCTGAAAGGCTTGATGCACCAAAATGGAGCTGAAGATACGCTGATACAGTCGTGCGTGCCTGAGATAGCTAACTGCAAGAATAACAACAGAGTATATTGCAAAAGAAAGGACGCGAACCCCATGAATTAACATGAGAAAAATGCTACAAAAATCAACTTTAAGCATACGTAGAGAAATGCTCATTTCTTGCATAATAACTACAGGAAATGGTGTAGATTAGACAACATAATTTAGCGTAAAATATGTGAAGGATTAACACATTTAGGTAGAATTAGGCTTTTGGCTCATTGCTCTCCTTGCTTTTAGCAAAGGAGGAGGATGATTGCTGGTGTAGGGCCTGATGTCCTACAATTATTAGACCGATGATATGCTCGCTATGGCGTGAAACATAATTATGAAGAACCCTGTAGGATATAAAGTAACGGGAAGCCTTCAAATTTTCAAGAAACGGGCAATCCTCCATTACAAAAAGAAGCTTTCGCTATTCAACCCCACTTGTGAACACCTAGGTATATGCTTGCTTGTTCGTCTTTTTATTCCCTTCGTTTTCCCATTAGGTTCTCTAAGCTTCAAGAATCATTCCATCAGCTTTGAGCCTTTGACCACATGGGGAGGAACATTTCCGATTACTTAGCTTCATGATTTTCCCAAATGTTCTCCTGCTCTTCTTTAATTTTATTGTTCTTTTTTTTTTGGGGGGGCCATTGCACTACCTGTAATATATACTCTGCCAAGTGTCCTTCGAGTATATATACACACTACCTGTAATTTCACACAAGAATTCTTAAAGGTTCTGTACTTGGTGGTTTGAAGTGGATAACAGTTGGCATTCTCTGATTTCATCCTGTCCAATTAAAACAGGGGGTAACAAAAGTTATGCAAGATACGAAGTGGACGACCAACGCTCTTTTCATACTTCTTTCACTGGGGCATTCAAAAACAACTGCATATATACTTGCTAATTTCCTTTAATTCATCAACCAACATCACTATATTCACGTACATCTATAGACTTCTGAGTTGCTAGATTTTAGTTGCTTTAGCAAACGGCAGGCCATTTTTACGTTACATAGTTTAAATTTATTGATCAACATTACTAGATTCATTGGTGCAAACATCATATACTGTGGTAACTCCCAGTTTTTTTTTTTTTTTTAATAGCAGAAGTAGTCATTCTGCAAGCATTTGCCATTCAGTCTGCATGAGTCATCATGAAAATAGGATAATAGGTGATCGTGTAGTTGTTTACAATGGGACAGATGTAACAATCATTGTATGTGCCAATAATTTCACTTAAACTAGCGGGGAGCCTGTAGGATGAAAAGGAAAGCTGGATATGTGTTCTCTTGGCTTCAGTATAGGACCCTGTAACATTAGCAGCATGACTTGACTATAAATCAGCAGGGGCATGAAGTTCCGATTAGTGGACAATCTATTCCAATTCAACCTTTATTTTCTCAGTATTTGTGACAAAACCAATTTGCCCCCATCCTTACCTATGACAATTCACGCATGGATTTATAATAACTATGGACCCCTAAAGAAAAGTAGATGAGCTGCTTCCCAGGTGAAGGCTCCGGCCTACTAATGTAAGATCCATCAATGGTGCTAGGCTTAAGATGGCAGAATACTCCAATTATGTGCACGCCCACCTCATTTGACGTAATTTTTCTTTTAAGGGCTCAATGTAATCCGAACCAAGAGGGTGAACAGTTGAACCTTGCATGATATATATGTACGAACCAAACACCAAGTTCCTGCTTTATATCTTTAATTTGAATCTGGAAAGAAGTAAAATCATCATCTTTTTCTGCTCTCGTCACCTCTCAGTTCTCTCACTGACTTTTTGCTGCTCTCTTCACGCCGTTGATTTGTTCATGGATGAAATTCCCTACAAATGCATCAAGAGTTTTATTTGTTAGTCCCCTCTTGCTATCGTTTTCTTGGGTAAAGTAAATCGCAACAAACTCAAACTAAACTGCTTCGAACCAAAATCATACTTAAACGTTCCAAAAAGAAAAAAAGTTAAACCAACGGTCCGAAACCAACTTTTTACTTGCATCAAAACATTGTTCGCAGCTCTTCCGACACCTATATTTATCTAAGGTGCTCTAGCATCTTTTCGATATCCAAGTATGGTCATGGCAAGAACGAAAATTCATGTCATTCTGGTGTTTGTGAGTTCTCTACTCATTTTGCTTCCAGATTCACCAGGTTTGGATGGAACTCTCCGCTAAGTTGGAATTTGGACATCAATAATTGCTATAGTTTTTGAGTCGATTTTTGTCCTCAATATCAGTAACAATTTGGCTTTCTTTTCATCATTAATTCTTGCAGTTGGTGCACCGGTGGGGTTTGCTATGGTCGCGTCGCGATCAATCTCCCACCTCCCTCGGATGTTGTAGATCTCCTCAGATCCAATGGCATATCAAGAGTTCGTCTATTCAATGCTGATGCAGAAGCACTGAAGCCATTCTCAGGGACAGAAATTCAGCTCATGATTGGTGTCCCGAACGAAGTCCTGCCAACACTCGCTAATGGGATGGTTTCCACCTCATTAGATTGGCTCCAATCAAACATTTTTGCATATGTTTCTCCAAGCCAGGTTCGATACCTAGCCGTAGGCAATGAAGTACTCCTAAAAGATCCGTTTTACTCACCGTTTCTTGTTCCCGCAATCCGTAATCTACACCAAGCTCTTCAAGCATCAGGCCTCGCGGATACAATCAAACTCTCTTCAGCTCACGCTGCAACAGTACTATCCAACTCCTATCCACCATCAGCCGGAGCTTTTGATCCGAACCTCCTCTCAGTCCTAACTCCACTCTTGCAATTTCTGCGCGACACAGGATCGCCCCTGATGGTCAATGTGTATCCGTTTTTCAGCTACATAAACAATATGCAGTCCGTTTCATTAGACTACGCTCTCTTCAGGTCCTCTGCCGTTCATGCGGATCAGAAGTTGGCATATGACAATATGTTTGATGCAACGATCGATGCTTTCGCGTATGCCATGGAGAGGGAAGGATTTCAAGGCATCCCAATAGTGGTGACAGAGACAGGGTGGCCAACAGCAGGTGGAGCTGCTGCGAATATTGAGAATGCATTGGCTTATAATGGCAATGTTGCAAGAAGGGCTTTGAACAATATTGGGACGCCTAAAAGGCCGGGAGTCGGTGTTGAGGTTTTCCTGTTCGACCTGTTTGATGAGGATCAGAAGGGAGGGGAGGAGTTTGAAAGGCATTTTGGGATCTTTCGAGTAAATGGTGTCAAGGCCTACGACCTTTCATTTAATTAGTTTTAAGTACTGTGCTGTCTTCTACTCTATTGCTATTTGCTGGTCTGTAGTTTATTTGCATGGTTCATAGTACTTGAAAGCATGGCATATTCTGATGTTCTCTACAAGTGTATAAAATGATGGATTGCATCGAATTTGTTCCAACTGATGATTATAGATACAGAAGTATCGTCTTAGGAAAATTCATAATTATGTCCTGAATCTTGCTGCTTTGTATATATTCCGTTGGTGCGAAGTTGTTTTTTACTCATTCAAGACTCCGGCGATGGGTGTTAGGTTGCGTAGGAATCATCTCGATGCGCGTTGAAGGAATCAATGCCAGATGAAGATCAGTGCCAAATTCTGTTTATATTTGTGAAGATTTTTACTTCTGCTGAGATTGGGCCTACCCAAATTGAGAGTCCAGGATCATGTTATCAGAAGGGCCCAATTCGAGCCTTAGTAGTTTGAGCCAGATGTGGAACAAACACGGGAAAATCTCAATCTCCGGATTAGAACTTTTAGAGCCCAAAATGAAGGCCTAATTAACAACTTAGTTGACGAATTTCGGAATGAATTTGTTTATATTAAATGTTATCCAGCTTAGAAAGATGTAATAGTAGTACTTTTGTTTTATGGACAAGTTGCTCAAAATTGTGATCACGGTGGCCTTTGAGATGAGAGAGAAATATTGCTGGGTTGGGAATCAGCTTTCTTAACGGGCAAGAAAATCGAAAATCAAAGGAACAAAGAAATTAGTACGTGGAAAACAAAACAAAAGGAAGAAAAGCATCCTACGGGGCCAAGTGCCCTACAGGCGGGGAAACGTCAAGATTCATGAAACATAAATGGACAGAGAGGAGTCACAAAAGAGAATAAAGGTTGATTGCATACCGGTAGTCGGCACCCCATTCTTGTATTCCCATCTTTTTTCTCTGCTTAAAAAATTATTCCGTTACTGCTAAGAATCGCTCACTCTCGGCGTCTCGGTTTGCTTATTTGTTCAAATTAAAGAGTGAGCTCAGCGCACTAAGTAGCTAGGCTGCTTGCTGCTAAATTAGCTTAACTTCAATGGCAGAGGAAGCAAATGGACGAGTGCATGATCTTAACACCATGCTTAGCTCTTCAGATCGAGACTTTCTTATTCGCAACAACGGCCAACAGGTGCATAATTATGGACTCCATTTTGGCTTTTGGACCATTTAGTATGCAGACAAGTTTGGTAGAATTACATGTCGGATCACCCGAAAAAAATTAGAAAAAAGATTTGAGATTGCTAAGGCAAGATAATTGCCTAATGGAATCCGTGGAATTCTGGGTTACCCTTAATTCTTGCATCGTAAAAGACTTTGTATAAGTTTTGTTAGTGGTGGTGGTGGTGGTGTGTGTGTGTGTGTGTTGGGGGGGGGGGGGGGGACTGCTTATTGTTTCTATAAAATTTTCGTTCTGTACAGTTTATCGTGGAGTTCCCAAAGGAAGCCTGGATATTCTTAGCTTTGTTTATGGTGTTTGATAAACCAGCTGATTAGAGGTTATCTACTCTTTTAGTCTACCTATTCTTGAATTAGTGAAAAGACTGGAGGAAAAAAAAGTGGTGAAAAGGTTCATCTTTTAAGAGTGCTAAAATTTAGTTACTGTTTTCTGTTGGATGTGTTACAATCTTGGCAGTTTTCTCATCATGATCCTTGCTTTGCAGGTTAAGCTAGAAAGTTTAAGAGGGAAAAGGTCGGGTTATACTTCTCAGCATCATGGTGTGGCCCGTGTCAACGTTTCACCCCAAAGCTGGTAGAGGTTTACAATGAACTCCTTCCAAAGGATGACTTCGAGATTGTATTCGTCTCTACTGATGAAGACGATGAGTCTTTTGCTGCCTATTTCTCTAAGATGCCCTGGCTAGCCATTCCCTTCTCGGACTCTGAGACACGTGATCGCTTGGATGAATTATTCAGTGTCAGGGGAATTCCACACCTTGTGATTATTGGTGAAAATGGGAAGGTCTCAACTGATGATGGAGTTGAGGTCGTCCAAGAGTGTGGAGCAGAAGGATATCCATTTAGCCCTGAGTGGATTAAAGAAATTAAAGAACAGGAAGAGGTGGCGAGGAGGAATCAGACCTTGAAGACTATATTAGTCTCAAGATCACGTGACTATGTGGTTGCTAGTGATGGGAAGAAGGTAATAGTAATATTCAGCTTTGAAAACATCTGCGTCCCAGTACTTGCAACTTTAATTCTTATGAGCCTCGTACTGATTTGTGCTTTGATAGGTCTCTGTTGCTGAATTAGAAGGGAAGACTGTTGGCCTGTGCTTCTTCTTATCGACATTTGGTGGTTGCAATGCTTTTACTTCTAAACTACTTGAACTTTATGAGACGTTGAAGGCAAAGGGAGAGAATTTTGAGATTGTGATGATACCCCTTGATGATGATGAAGAATCATATAAGTTATGGTTTAAAAACATGCCTTGGCTTTCGCTGCCTGTCAAGGACAAGGGTTGTGAGAAGCTAGTACGGTATTTTGAGCTGTTTACACTGCCTACTGTGGTCATAATTGGGCCAGATGGAAAAACTTTACATTCTAATGTTGCTGAAGCAATCGAAGAACATGGCGTCCAAGCTTATCCTTTCACACCTGAGAAGTTTGTGGAGCTTGAGGCAATAGAAAAGGCAAAGCGAGAAGCACAAACGCTTGAGTCCATTCTGGTTTCTGGAGATCACAATTTCGTGATAGGAAAAGATGGGGTAAAGGTATGGCATTTGGGAGACTTTTTTCGTTGTTGCTTAGATCGGTAAGAATGTTTCACTGGACGTTATCTTATTTACAACTCTTTGTGCATCTCCAGTGGAATGAATGCATACCTGGTTTAAGCCTACTCTTAGTATTTGCAGCTACAGTTGATCGTTATGTTAGCAACATCTTTGTGAACTTGCTGCAGTTCATCAGTAATTTCATTTTTCTGCTAGCGTATAACTAAGCTTAGTTCCACTTTGCAGGTTCCAGTGTCTGATCTTGTTGGAAAGACTATACTCCTTTACTTCTCCGCTCACTGGTGCCCTCCTTGTCGTGCTTTTCTGCCGAAGCTTATTGAAGCATATCACGGGATCAAAGCGAAGAACGATGCATTTGAAGTCGTCTTCATCTCAAGCGACAGGGATCAAAACTCGTTTGATGAGTTCTTTTCCAAGATGCCTTGGTTGGCACTTCCCTTTGGTGATGGAAGGAAGGAATCTCTAAGTCGAGTATTTAAGGTGCTCGGCATACCTATGTTAGTTGCCATTGGGCCTACCGGAAAGACTGTCACAACCGAAGCCAGAGATCTTATAACATGTCATGGTGCTAATGCCTATCCCTTCACAGAGGAGCGACTGAAGGAGATCGAGGTGGAGTATGATGAGATGGCAAAGGGGTGGCCTGAGAAGGTGAAGCACACATTACACGATGAGCATGAGCTTGTTCTTACTAAGCGTCAATCTTTCGTGTGTGATGGATGTGATGAGGGGGACAGGTCTGGTCATTCTACTGCGGAGAGTGTGACTATGATCTCCACCCAAAGTGTGCTCTGGAAGAAGACATGATGGAGATCACAGACGACGCAGAAACAGAAGTTTCAAATAAAGACCAGAAAGAAGGATGGATTTGCGATGGAGATGTGTGCTACAAAGCTTGAGAGGCTGATAGCTACAAAGATTTTTTGTGGATACCTAACAAGTATAAGCAGAAATCTTGCAGTTTCTATATGATGTTTATAGTCCAGGTGTGTGTGTGTATATATATATATACATCAAACGAGGGTTGTATTTCTATTAACATCTATTTCCTTCTTCCACCATCGGAAGAAACAAGTTTTAAACAATGGTTGTAATTTCTAGTATTGTTGGCAGTGGTGGCAATGTAATAGATCTCTTATATCTATACATAGCTTAAGTTGCTTGCTTTTTTGTAGCATTTCTTCTCTGGAATGCTAAGCGTTAACTTGGTATGATATCATCTCTATACATGCGAGCTTCTCTGATATAATTGAAGTCAATCTTGGAATAATGGTTGTGTTCTTCATTTTTGTTCTTTTACAGGGATTCATTTCAATTAAGAATCTCCAGCATGTAAAAATTTTCTGTCGTCGATTTTGACTGCATATTAAGATTTGACGTGTGTATAGTAAATTGTTTTTGAATAATTGCATCGAATTTTGTCCCAACCGATGATTATAGGCGCAGATGTCTTGGAGAAATTCGTAATTGGGTCCTAAATCCTGCTGCTTGGTGCGAAATTATCTTTTACTTATTCAACAGAATCAAGTCGGGTAAGTAACAATGAGTAGTGTTAGCCTGGGTTGCTTAACAGTAATCCCGATGCGCTGTTGAAGAATCAATTTGTGATGAAGAACAAAACTGTGCCCGCTTCAGCATATTTAGTGATGATTTTACTTCTGCTCAAATTGGGCTGCCCAAATAGGCCCAAGATTATACTACTGTTGTGGAAGGCCTAATTCGAGGATGAGCTGTTGAAGGTGTAGAAACTCTTAAAGCCCAATATAAAGGCTTACTGAATGAGTTAGTTGACAAAAAGTAGAAACAACTTTAGAAGAATTTTGGAGTTATTTGTAAAAAATTACTATTTGATTGCGTTCTAAATACATATTTCAATTATTTTTATTTCACGTATCACGTTACCAAGAAAAAAAAAAGGGTTATAGCGTTATTTTAAAGAAAGTTTCCAAATATTCCTCTATTCAAACTCGCTCAGTACTATTAACAAGATGAAAAATAGAGCGTACATTTTTATCTAGTGTAAAGAAGATGAAATGGTAACAATGGTAAGGACAAATTGCTCAATCAATCAATCTTGGCTGCACCGGAGAGCGTTTAAGGTGTTAGACAGTGGGAAATTCTGGTTTCCATCTTAACCAATCGACAAGAAATCCTCATCATAGATAAAGCAGGTCATTAGCATTGTTCATTGCTCATCAATGAGCAATCACTTGACACCACCGAGTAGCCAAAAGGGGGTGTGTCTTACCAACGCATGAGATGAGAAATAAAAGGTAGTGTGTCGTGTTCATATGTAATTCGAGAGATGTGAGGGCCAGCTTGCTAGTGCTACTGTACTTTTCACTTTCGTGCTGATCTGAAGCTAGCGATAATCTTGGGGTGTTCCTTCCTCTCTAAGTCTTGAAATATCTGTTTTTCCACGTCATCTCTGGCTAAGTGGCCAATCAAGAGCGATTGCTTTTGGACGGTTCACATCTACTGGCAGTACTATGTAGCATAATTTAAGGCTGGGAATACTATATGTATATGTATATGTTGTTACACTACGTAAAAACCAATCCAGACTATTGCAGATATCGAGTTATCAACCACTAAGACTAGAGATGGCTTTGAACAAGGATGAAGAAACAGTTTCTCATGATATTACCTCCCTCCTTTCTTCACCGGAGAGAGATTTTCTTGTGCGAAATAATGGTGATCAGGTACTTTTTGCCATTTCTTATCTCTCGTTTATCTAGCCACTAATTATGTTTTATTTCGTTTAGTTGAGTACCTTGTACCAGTTTTTAATAGAATCTTTAGATTGAATCTTCAAGAGCTTGTTCTGAATGCATCTGAAAATAGCATCGTGATCGGTTTTTGTAGGTAAAAATCGAGTCTTTGATTGGAAAGGCAGTCGGATTATATTTCTCAGGTTCATGGTGTGGCCCTTGTCTACGTTTCACCCCAAATTTGGTGCAAGTCTATAATGAGCTCTCCAGTAATGCTGATTTTGAGGTTGTTTTCGTCTCTTCTGATAGAGACGAGGAATCATTCAATGCTTATTTCAAAAAATGCCATGGCTTGCTTTTCTTTTGCTGAGTCGGAGACAAGGCAAAGTCTGAAGGAGTTGTTCAAAGTCAGGGGAATTCCGCATCTGGTGATCCTTGATGGGAGTGGGAGGGTTTCTACTGAAGAGGGTGTTAGGATCATCTATGACTATGGTGCTGATGGCTACCCGTATACCCCAGAAAGAATTAATGATTTGAAAGAGGAAGAAGAGAGAGCTAGAAGGGAACAATCTTTAATGTCTATCTTGACGCACGATTCGCGTGACTATCTTATTTCAAATGATGGAAACAAGGTGAAACATGATTTCTTTTCTTGAATTTCATTATCCATGTTTCTGTTTTGGATTATATGTTGTGGTTTTAGGTAGGTGGCTAGTGATTGATAATTAACGAATCATCATATCCTTTATGTTTTACTAGATTCCTGTGTCGGAGCTTGAAGGAAAAACAGTTTGGCCTGTATTTCTCAGTGAGTTCTGACAGAGGATGCCTTCATTTCACCGATAGACTCGTAGAAGTGTATAAGAAGCTTAGAGAGAAAGGAGAAGCTTTTGAACTTGTGCTTGTGTCTTTAGACGATGATGAACAAGAATTCAAAAATTGTTATGAACCCATGACATGGTGGCCTTGCCTTTTAAGGACAAGACCTGTGATAAACTGGTGAGGCACTTTGAACTTAGAACCCTTCCCACGCTAGTTGTAATCGGTCCAGATGGCAAGACTCTCCACTCAAATGTGGTCGAATCAATTGAAGAACATGGTGATGAGGCCTACCCTTTTACGCCTGAAAAGTTTGCTAAGCTTGCTGAGATAGAAAAGGCAAAACTTGAAGCACAGACGTTGGAGTCTATTCTTATTTCTGCAGATAAGGACTTTGTCATCTCTAAAGATGGATCCAAAGGTAGTAGTGGCTTTAAGTTCTTTAATCAAACTAGAGCTTAATCAAACTAGAGGTGATCTTCGTTTCAATCAACTTTGTCCTGATTGTTTGAAGTTTGTCTCTTCTTAATTAGGTTCCAGTTTCTGAACTCGTTGGGAAGAACATTCTCCTCTATTTTTCAGCTCACTGGTGTCCTCCATGCCGTCATTTTCTACCTCGATTCATTGCGGTGTACGAGGAAATCAAGGCTAAGGATGATGCGTTTGAAGTAATTTTCATCTCGAGTGATCATAATCAATCATCCTTCGATGATTTCTTTTCAGGCATGCCGTGGTTGGCACTTCCATTGGTGATGAGAGAAAGGCGCTTCTGCAACGTAGGTTCAAGATCAAAGGCATTCCAGCTGTGGTAGCAATGGACTAATGGGAGGACAGTAAGTACGCAAGCCAGGCAGCTTATACAAGCTTATGGAGCAGATGCCTACCCGTTCACTGAGGAGCGTGTAAAGCAATTAGAGGAACAGGCAAATGGTGGCCTGAGAAACTGAAGCATGAACTCCATATTGAGCATGAGCTGATACTTGCTCGCCCGTACTGCATATGTTTGTGAGGGCTGCCAGGAGATGGGACATGGATGGTCTTACCTATGCGATCAATGCAACTTTGATCTCCATCCCAAAATATGCGCTGAAGAAAGAAGAATCAAAGGCTGATCAAGACAGTCATCCTGGAGGAGAGCCTGGCAAAGCCAAAGAGCGCTATGTATGTGATCATTTAGCATAATAACTATTCTGGCATGTTAAATGCAGAGACTTGTATGTAAGCATTAACTTATTTGTAATACCAGTAAAGGCCGAAGCATGTACTTTTAGCCTTCTAGTCCCAAGAACTGCAGAACTTTAATCTTCCGTGGATGGACTGAATTCTCCATTAGAATGAAGTCAGGAATGCAGGTTTAAGATGTACCTTTATGCCAGACCTAACAGGTACCCATGCTACTTAGCCCCTTTTTTTTTTTAAACACTTTTACTTCTTTTGCTTTGCTTTAGTTCTTTCACAGGCTCATGCTAGAAATACACACTTGAAGGACTGGGAAATCCTCAACAACTCGATGTTGAGAAGAACCTTTAAGCGAACGTGTCTTCTATTTAGAATTACAGACACGTGTTAGCACATATCAATGAATCGTTTGTAAACGCTTGAAAAATACACATTGAATAGTTTAAGATTAAACCAGTTCCGTGATGTGCACCAGGATGCTGGCAATGCCATTATTTGTCAATCTTCTTATACCTTTTTAGAAACAGATTAGCAAGAGTTGGATGATTATTAGTTTAAAGCTAAAAAGTCACAATTTGCAAAACGATATTGGTGACAAAACTGAATGCAGCTTATACCTCGTGTTCCTTCTGAAACCAATACGAACTGATCTAGTTAGTGAATTTGTATGCAAAACAAAGGAATACAGGAAAAGTACTAGGAGTGAAGAAGTGCCTCAAAACAGAGAAAATTACTCTCACTAGCATTTACATCTCTGTATCAAGAAAAATCCCCAGGCGGATTAGAAAACCAAACCACTGCCTACACTACTAACGCAAGCAACACACTGGGTCACGCAGAGAATTCTCGAGGAGATGGAGGAGGATACATCTCCTGTTACTTTTTCTGTTCAGACTTAAGTTGGCAGCATTGGCCTCAGCAGTAGCTTTCACAAGAGTAGAAGTTTATTACACTCTTGGGGTTGAGAGCCTTCCTAATCTTGAACACAGCCCAGGCAGTCCCAATAGCATGCCCTGCGGCACCTAGTCCTTCATGTGTCACCTCCGCTGCTTGTTCCCCATATTTCTGAGAAACAAGGTCAGTTGTTACAACTGCGCTGGTTGACATCACGTTTTTCCCCAGCAACCTAACAGCATCACACAACTTGTTAAATCCGTCCAAGGATGCCAGCACAATCTCTCCAGGAAGAAGGCTGAAAACTTTTTGCCTGCCTTTGAATTGCTATTGAACTCGTGAAGAATCCAGACACCTTCACAACCCCTGAAAGTATTCCCTTAGCCAATTTCTCGGACATTTTCGTCATCTTCTTGACCCTTTTCATCCTCCTAAGAGCTTCAGAACTGACCTTAGACTCTGTTCCCGCGCCCAGCCTCCTCTTAACGAACTCATTTCCCCACTTCAACCTATCCACGGTAACATCTCCACACCACAATATCCCCTTCACCAGGTGCCCTGATCCTGCCGCTATCATCCTCGCAACACTTCCACTGTAATCTCCACGTTAGGAGCCAGCGTAGTCCAATACGCAGCAGAGCTCTTCTCCACCAACTCACCCTTCTTCTTATCTCTCTCCATCTCCTCCGGCGAGACATCTTTCGCCACCGCCCACCAGCCTTCAGCCGCCCCTTTCTCCGCCACCTTCTCCACTCTAAATGCACTGTACTTGTCCAATACCCCATCCAACTCCCTCAACAACCCTTCCTGCCCTTTTGCAGCGATTGTCAGCCCATAATTCAAAACATTATCTTCACTCCCCACACCGTCAGCACTTTCGGGTGGGACTCGTAAAGTGAAAAAATAATGGGATTCGTCAAGCTTGACTGCAGCTTCATCTTTAGCCAAGGGCCACTGAATTTCGTCGTCGATCCTTGCGAGCACCCGCCACGACGTTATCACCCTGCCGGAGCATAACGATTGAGAGCTGTCCATTTGCCAGCTCAACGCTCTGCTCTTTATCAATCAAATGCCAGTATAGCACCTGGGATTTTGATAATTACTTCCTCGGATGACTCAAAAGCTATGCTCCTCTGACTGTCCGGACCCTGCTGAATCTCAACTTGAACGTCGTGGTTGTCGTCGTCCGGAAAGAGATTTTGGGCTAGGTCTTTCAAATCAATAGAAGGGTAGAGAGAGGATGAGGAGGAAGACGAAGTGGGTCTTCTTTGATCTGCGTTCGATAAGAGCTGTGAAGTAGATTCTGGGTTTGATTCGATCACTTCTGGGTAGAGAGACTTGCTTGATTTAGACATGGTTGATTTCTTGATTTTCCGGAGGAATATTTGCTCCGAATTCAATTTTGGGTATGTAGGAGCTAGATGGTATATGATTGCTTGAGATTTTTCCAAAGAGATAATTTTAGCTGGGGTTGTTACTGTATTTAAATGAGGAATTAACGAGTACAATAAGAAATGAAAAGGAGAGGAAAGGGCGAGGCGCCGGGAGTCCGTGTCGGTCTATTCTCTCTTCAGGGTGAAGTCTTGCGAGAAGATGAGGTTGACATGGCAGCTCCAACTACGCCCACATGACATGACAGGGGACTGCGTGTTAAAAGAAAACACCTGTTCCCCTGCCCATGTTGTCGCTGATTACTTGTAAGATTACGACTTAAGAAGGCATTTGTTCGCAGCTCTTCCGACACCTATATTTAATCTAAGGTGCTCTAGCATCTTTTCGATATCCAAGTATGGTCATGGCAAGAACGAAAATTCATGTCATTCTGGTGTTTGTGAGTTCTCTACTCATTTTGCTTCCAGATTCACCAGGTTTGGATGGAACTCTCCGCTAAGTTGGAATTTGGACATCAATAATTGCTATAGTTTTTGAGTCGATTTTTGTCCTCAATATCAGTAACAATTTGGCTTTCTTTTCATCATTAATTCTTGCAGTTGGTGCACCGGTGGGGGTTTGCTATGGTCGCGTCGCGATCAATCTCCCACCTCCCTCGGATGTTGTAGATCTCCTCAGATCCAATGGCATATCAAGAGTTCGTCTATTCAATGCTGATGCAGAAGCACTGAAGCCATTCTCAGGGACAGAAATTCAGCTCATGATTGGTGTCCCGAACGAAGTCCTGCCAACACTCGCTAATGGGATGGTTTCCACCTCATTAGATTGGCTCCAATCAAACATTTTTGCATATGTTTCTCCAAGCCAGGTTCGATACCTAGCCGTAGGCAATGAAGTACTCCTAAAAGATCCGTTTTACTCACCGTTTCTTGTTCCCGCAATCCGTAATCTACCACCAAGCTCTTCAAGCATCAGGCCTCGCGGATACATCAAACTTCTTCAGCTCACGCTGCAACAGTACTATCCAACTCTATCCACCATCAGCCGGAGCTTTTTGATCCGAACCTCCTCTCAGTCCTAACTCCACTCTTGCAATTTCTGCGCGACACAGGATCGCCCCTGATGGTCAATGTGTATCCGTTTTTCAGCTACATAAACAATATGCAGTCCGTTTCATTAGACTACGCTCTCTTCAGGTCCTCTGCCGTTCATGCGGATCAGAAGTTGGCATATGACAATATGTTTGATGCAACGATCGATGCTTTCGCGTATGCCATGGAGAGGGAAGGATTCAAGGCATCCAATATGGTGACAGAGACAGGGTGGCCAACAGCAGGTGAGCTGCTGCGAATATTGAGAATGCATTGGCTTATAATGGCAATGTTGCAAGAAGGGCTTTGAACAATATTGGGACGCCTAAAAGGCCGGGAGTCGGTGTTGAGGTTTTCCTGTTCGACCCTGTTTGATGAGGATCAGAGGGAGGGGAGGAGTTTGAAAGCATTTTGGGATCTTTCGAGTAAATGGTGTCAAGGCCTACGACCTTTCCATTTTAATTTAGTTTTAAGTACTGTGCTGTCTTCTACTCTATTGCTATTTGCTGGTCTGTAGTTTATTTTGCATGGTTCATAGTACTTGAAAGCATGGCATATTCTGATGTTCTCTACAAGTGTATAAAATGATGGATTGCATCGAATTTGTTCCAACTGATGATTATAGATACAGAAGTATCGTCTTAGGAAAATTCATAATTATGTCCTGAATCTTGCTGCTTTGTATATATTCCGTTGGTGCGAAGTTGTTTTTTACTCATTCAAGACTCCGGCGATGGGTGTTAGGTTGCGTAGGAATCATCTCGATGCGCGTTGAAGGAATCAATGCCAGATGAAGATCAGTGCCAAATTCTGTTTATATTTGTGAAGATTTTTACTTCTGCTGAGATTGGGCCTACCCAAATTGAGGAGTCCAGGATCAATGTATCAGAAGGCCCAATTCGAGCCTTAGTAGTTGAGCCAGATGTGGAACAAACACGGGAAAATCTCAATCTCCGGATTAGAACTTTTAGAGCCCAAAATGAAGGCCTAATTAACAACTTAGTTGACGAATTTCGGAATGAATTTGTTTATATTAAATGTTATCCAGCTTAGAAAGATGTAATAGTAGTACTTTTGTTTTATGGACCAAGTTGCTCAAAATTGTGATCACGGTGGCCTTTGAGATGAGAGAGAAATATTGCTGGGTTGGGAATCAGCTTTCTTAACGGGCAAGAAAATCGAAATCAAAGGAAAAAGAATTAGTACGTGGAAAACAAACAAAAGGAAGAAAAGCATCCTACGGGGCCAAGTGCCCTACAGGCGGGGAAACGTCAAGATTCATGAAACATAAATGGACAGAGAGGAGTCACAAAAGAGAATAAAGGTTGATTGCATACCGGTAGTCGCACCCCATTCTTGTATTCCCAATCTTTTTTCTCTGCTTAAAAAATTATTCCGTTACTGCTAAGAATCGCTCACTCTCGGCGTCTCGGTTTGCTTATTTGTTCAAATTAAAGAGTGAGCTCAGCGCACTAAGGTAGCTAGGCTGCTTGCTGCTAAATTAGCTTAACTTCAATGGCAGAGGAAGCAAATGGACGAGTGCATGATCTTAACACCATGCTTAGCTCTTCAGATCGAGACTTTCTTATTCGCAAACAACGGCCAACAGGTGCATAATTATGGACTCCATTTTGGCTTTTGGACCATTTAGTATGCAGACAAGTTCGGTAGAATTACATGTCGGATCACCCGAAAAAATTAGAAAAAAGATTTGAGATTGCTAAGGCAGATAATTGCCTAATGGAATCCGTGGAATTCTGGGTTACCCTTAATTCTTGCATCGTAAAAGACTTTGTATAAGTTTTGTTAGTGGTGGTGGTGGTGGTGTGTGTGTGTGTGTGTTGGGGGGGGGGGGGGGACTGCTTATTGTTTCTATAAAATTTTCGTTCTGTACAGTTTATCGTGGAGTTCCCAAAGGGAAGCCTGGGATATTCTTAGCTTTGTTTATGGTGTTTGATAAACCAGCTGATTAGAGGTTATCTACTCTTTTAGTCTACCTATTCTTGAATTAGTGAAAAGACTGGAGGAAAAAAAAGTGGTGAAAGGTTCATCTTTTAAGAGTGCTAAAATTTAGTTACTGTTTTCTGTTGGATGTGTTACAATCTGGCAGTTTTCTCATCATGATCCTTGCTTTGCAGGTTAAGCTAGAAAGTTTAAGAGGGAAAAAGGTCGGGTTATACTTCTCAGCATCATGGGTGTGGCCCGTGTCAACGTTTCACCCCAAAGCTGGTAGAGGTTTACAATGAACTCCTTCCAAAGGATGACTTCGAGATTGTATTCGTCTCTACTGATGAAGACGATGAGTCTTTTGCTGCCTATTTCTCTAAGATGCCCTGGCTAGCCATTCCCTTCTCGGACTCTGAGACACGTGATCGCTTGGATGAATTATTCAGTGTCAGGGGAATTCCACACCTTGTGATTATTGGTGAAAATGGGAAGGTCTCAACTGATGATGGAGTTGAGGTCGTCCAAGAGTGTGGAGCAGAAGGATATCCATTTAGCCTGAGTGGATTAAAGAAATTAAAGAACAGGAAGAGGTGGCGAGGAGGAATCAGACCTTGAAGACTATATTAGTCTCAAGATCACGTGACTATGTGGTTGCTAGTGATGGGAAGAAGGTAATAGTATATTCAGCTTTGAAAACATCTGCGTCCCAGTACTTGCAACTTTAATTCTTATGAGGCCTCGTACTGATTTGTGCTTTGATAGGTCTCTGTTGCTGAATTAGAAGGGAAGACTGTTGGCCTGTGCTTCTTCTTATCGACATTTGGTGGTTGCAATGCTTTTACTTCTAAACTACTTGAACTTTATGAGACGTTGAAGGCCAAAGGGAGAGATTTTGAGATTGTGATGATTACCCCTTGATGATGATGAAGAATTCATATAAGTTATGGTTTAAAAACATGCCTTGGCTTTCGCTGCCTGTCAAGGACAAGGGTTGTGAGAAGCTAGTACGGTATTTGAGCTGTTTACACTGCCTACTGTGGTCATAATTGGGCCAGATGGAAAAACTTTACATTCTAATGTTGCTGAAGCAATCGAAGAACATGGCGTCCAAGCTTATCCTTTCACACCTGAGAAGTTTGTGGAGCTTGAGGCAATAGAAAAGGCAAAGCGAGAAGCACAAAACGCTTGAGTCCATTCTGGTTTCTGGAGATCACAATTTCGTGATAGGAAAAGATGGGGTAAAGGTATGGCATTTGGGAGACTTTTTTCGTTGTTGCTTAGATCGGTAAGAATGTTTCACTGGACGTTATCTTATTTACAACTCTTTGTGCATCTCCAGTGGAATGAATGCATACCTGGTTTAAGCCTACTCTTAGTATTTGCAGCTACAGTTGATCGTTATGTTAGCAACATCTTTGTGAAACTTGCTGCAGTTCATCAGTAATTTCATTTTTCTGCTAGCGTATAACTAAGCTTAGTTCCACTTTGCAGGTTCCAGTGTCTGATCTTGTTGGAAAGACTATACTCCTTTACTTCTCCGCTCACTGGTGCCCTCCTTGTCGTGCTTTTCTGCCGAAGCTTTATTGAAGCATATCACGGGATCAAAGCGAAGAACGATGCATTTGAAGTCGTCTTCATCTCAAGCGACAGGGATCAAAACTCGTTTGATGAGTTCTTTTCCAAGATGCCTTGGTTGGCACTTCCCTTTGGTGATGGAAGGAAGGAATCTCTAAGTCGAGTATTTAAGGTGCTCGGCATACCTATGTTAGTTGCCATTGGGCCTACCGGAAAGACTGTCACAACCGAAGCCAGAGATCTTATAACATGTCATGGTGCTAATGCCTATCCCTTCACAGAGGAGCGACTGAAGGAGATCGAGGTGGAGTATGATGAGATGGCAAAGGGGTGGCCTGAGAAGGTGAAGCACACATTACACGATGAGCATGAGCTTGTTCTTACTAAGCGTCAATCTTTCGTGTGTGATGGATGTGATGAGGGGGACAGGTCTGGTCATTCTACTGCGGAGAGTGTGACTATGATCTCCACCCAAAGTGTGCTCTGGAAGAAGACATGATGGAGATCACAGACGACGCAGAAACAGAAGTTTCAAATAAAGACCAGAAAGAAGGATGGATTTGCGATGGAGATGTGTGCTACAAAGCTTGAGAGGCTGATAGCTACAAAGATTTTTGTGGATACCTAACAAGTATAAGCAGAAATCTTGCAGTTTCTATATGATGTTTATAGTCCAGGTGTGTGTGTGTATATATATATATACATCAAACGAGGGTTGTATTTCTATTAACATCTATTTCCTTCTTCCACCATCGGAAGAAACAAGTTTTAAACAATGGTTGTAATTTCTAGTATTGTTGGCAGTGGTGGCAATGTAATAGATCTCTTATATCTATACATAGCTTAAGTTGCTTGCTTTTTTGTAGCATTTCTTCTCTGGAATGCTAAGCGTTAACTTGGTATGATATCATCTCTATACATGCGAAGCTTCTCTGATATAATTGAAGTCAATCTTGGAATAATGGTTGTGTTCTTCATTTTTTGTTCTTTTACAGGGATTCATTTCAATTAAGAATCTCCAGCATGTAAAAATTTTCTGTCGTCGATTTTGACTGCATATTAAGATTTGACGTGTGTATAGTAAATTGTTTTTGAAATAATTGCATCGAATTTTGTCCCAACCGATGATTATAGGCGCAGATGTCTTGGAGAAATTCGTAATTGGGTCCTAAATCCTGCTGCTTGGTGCGAAATTATCTTTTACTTATTCAACAGAATCAAGTCGGGTAAGTAACAATGAGTAGTGTTAGCCTGGGTTGCTTAACAGTAATCCCGATGCGCTGTTGAAGAATCAATTTGTGATGAAGAACAAAACTGTGCCCGCTTCAGCATATTTAGTGATGATTTTACTTCTGCTCAAATTGGGCTGCCCAAATAGGCCCAAGATTATACTACTGTTGTGGAAGGCCTAATTCGAGGATGAGCTGTTGAAGGTGTAGAACTCTTAAAGCCCAATATAAAGGCTTACTGAATGAGTTAGTTGACAAAAGTAGAAACAACTTTAGAAGAATTTTGGAGTTATTTGTAAAAAATTACTATTTGATTGCGTTCTAAATACATATTTCAATTATTTTTTATTTCACGTATCACGTTACCAAGAAAAAAAAAGGGTTATAGCGTTATTTTAAAGAAAGTTTCCAAATATTCCTCTATTCAAACTCGCTCAGTACTATTAACAAGATGAAAAATAGAGCGTACATTTTTATCTAGTGTAAAGAAGATGAAATGGTAACAATGGTAAGGACAAATTGCTCAATCAATCAATCTTGGCTGCACCGGAGAGCGTTTAAGGTGTTAGACAGTGGGAAATTCTGGTTTCCATCTTAACCAATCGACAAGAAAATCCTCATCATAGATAAAGCAGGTCATTAGCATTGTTCATTGCTCATCAATGAGCAATCACTTGACACCACCGAGTAGCCAAAAGGGGGTGTGTCTTACCAACGCATGAGATGAGAAATAAAAGGTAGTGTGTCGTGTTCATATGTAATTCGAGAGATGTGAGGGCCAGCTTGCTAGTGCTACTGTACTTTTCACTTTCGTGCTGATCTGAAGCTAGCGATAATCTTTGGGGTGTTCCTTCCTCTCTAAGTCTTGAAATATCTGTTTTTCCACGTCATCTCTGGCTAAGTGGCCAATCAAGAGCGATTGCTTTTGGACGGTTCACATCTACTGGCAGTACTATGTAGCATAATTTAAGGCTGGGAATACTATATGTATATGTATATGTTGTTACACTACGTAAAAACCAATCCAGACTATTGCAGATATCGAGTTATCAACCACTAAGACTAGAGATGGCTTTGAACAAGGATGAAGAAACAGTTTCTCATGATATTACCTCCCTCCTTTCTTCACCGGAGAGAGATTTTCTTGTGCGAAATAATGGTGATCAGGTACTTTTTGCCATTTCTTATCTCTCGTTTATCTAGCCACTAATTATGTTTTATTTCGTTTAGTTGAGTACCTTGTACCAGTTTTTAATAGAATCTTTAGATTGAATCTTCAAGAGCTTGTTCTGAATGCATCTGAAAATAGCATCGTGATCGGTTTTTGTAGGTAAAAATCGAGTCTTTGATTGGAAAGGCAGTCGGATTATATTTCTCAGGTTCATGGTGTGGCCCTTGTCTACGTTTCACCCCAAATTTGGTGCAAGTCTATAATGAGCTCTCCAGTAATGCTGATTTTGAGGTTGTTTTCGTCTCTTCTGATAGAGACGAGGAATCATTCAATGCTTATTTCAAAAAAATGCCATGGCTTGCTTTTCCTTTTGCTGAGTCGGAGACAAGGCAAAGTCTGAAGGAGTTGTTCAAAGTCAGGGGAATTCCGCATCTGGTGATCCTTGATGGGAGTGGGAGGGTTTCTACTGAAGAGGGTGTTAGGATCATCTATGACTATGGTGCTGATGGCTACCCGTATACCCCAGAAAGAATTAATGATTTGAAAGAGGAAGAAGAGAGAGCTAGAAGGGAACAATCTTTAATGTCTATCTTGACGCACGATTCGCGTGACTATCTTATTTCAAATGATGGAAACAAGGTGAAACATGATTTCTTTTCTTGAATTTCATTATCCATGTTTCTGTTTTGGATTATATGTTGTGGTTTTAGGTAGGTGGCTAGTGATTGATAATTAACGAATCATCATATCCTTTATGTTTTACTAGATTCCTGTGTCGGAGCTTGAAGGAAAAACAGTTGGCCTGTATTTCTCAGTGAGTTCTGACAGAGGATGCCTTCATTTCACCGATAGACTCGTAGAAGTGTATAAGAAGCTTAGAGAGAAAGGAGAAGCTTTTGAACTTGTGCTTGTGTCTTTAGACGATGATGAACAAGAATTCAAAAATTGTTATGAACCCATGACATGGTTGGCCTTGCCTTTTAAGGACAAGACCTGTGATAAACTGGTGAGGCACTTTGAACTTAGAACCCTTCCCACGCTAGTTGTAATCGGTCCAGATGGCAAGACTCTCCACTCAAATGTGGTCGAATCAATTGAAGAACATGGTGATGAGGCCTACCCTTTTACGCCTGAAAAGTTTGCTAAGCTTGCTGAGATAGAAAAGGCAAAACTTGAAGCACAGACGTTGGAGTCTATTCTTATTTCTGCAGATAAGGACTTTGTCATCTCTAAAGATGGATCAAAGGTAGTAGTGGCTTTAAGTTCTTTAATCAAACTAGAGCTTAATCAAACTAGAGGTGATCTTCGTTTCAATCAACTTTGTCCTGATTGTTTGAAGTTTGTCTCTTCTTAATTAGGTTCCAGTTTCTGAACTCGTTGGGAAGAACATTCTCCTCTATTTTTCAGCTCACTGGTGTCCTCCATGCCGTCATTTTCTACCTCGATTCATTGCGGTGTACGAGGAAATCAAGGCTAAGGATGATGCGTTTGAAGTAATTTTCATCTCGAGTGATCATAATCAATCATCCTTCGATGATTTCTTTTCAGGCATGCCGTGGTTGGCACTTCCATTTGGTGATGAGAGAAAGGCGCTTCTGCAACGTAGGTTCAAGATCAAAGGCATTCCAGCTGTGGTAGCAATTGGACCTAATGGGAGGACAGTAAGTACGCAAGCCAGGCAGCTTATACAAGCTTATGGAGCAGATGCCTACCCGTTCACTGAGGAGCGTGTAAAGCAATTAGAGGAACAGGCAAATGGTGGCCTGAGAAACTGAAGCATGAACTCCATATTGAGCATGAGCTGATACTTGCTCGCCGTACTGCATATGTTTGTGAGGGCTGCCAGGAGATGGGACATGGATGGTCTTACCTATGCGATCAATGCAACTTTGATCTCCATCCAAAATATGCGCTGAAGAAAGAAGAATCAAAGGCTGATCAAGACAGTCATCCTGGAGGAGAGCCTGGCAAAGCCAAAGAGCGCTATGTATGTTGATCATTTAGCATAATAACTATTCTGGCATGTTAAATGCAGAGACTTGTATGTAAGCATTAACTTATTTGTAATACCAGTAAAGGCCGAAGCATGTACTTTTAGCCTTCTAGTCCCAAGAACTGCAGAACTTTTAATCTTCCGTGGATGGACTGAATTCTCCATTAGAATGAAGTCAGGAATGCAGGTTTAAGATGTACCTTTATGCCAGACCTAACAGGTACCCATGCTACTTAGCCCTTTTTTTTTTAAACACTTTTTACTTCTTTTGCTTTTGCTTTAGTTCTTTCACAGGCTCATGCTAGAAATACACACTTGAAGGACTGGGAAATCCTCAACAACTCGATGTTGAGAAGAACCTTTAAGCGAACGGTGTTCTCTATTTAGAATTACAGACACGTGTTAGCACATATCAATGAATCGTTTGTAAACGCTTGAAAAATACACATTGAATAGTTTAAGATTAAACCAGTTCCGTGATGTGCACCAGGATGCTGGCAATGCCATTATTTGTCAATCTTCTTATACCTTTTTAGAAACAGATTAGCAAGAGGTTGGATGATTATTAGTTTAAAAGCTAAAAAGTCACAATTTGCAAACGATATTGGTGACAAACTGAATGCAGCTTATACCTCGTGTTCCTTCTGAAACCAATACGAACTGATCTAGTTAGTGAATTTGTATGCAAAACAAAGGAATACAGGAAAAGTACTAGGAGTGAAGAAGTGCCTCAAAACAGAGAAAATTACTCTCACTAGCATTTACATTCTCTTGTATCAAGAAAAATCCCCAGGCGGATTAGAAAACCAAACCACTGCCTACACTACTAACGCAAGCAACACACTGGTCACGCAGAGAATTCTCGAGGAGATGGAGGAGGATACATCTCCTGTTACTTTTTCTGTTCAGACTTAAGTTTGGCAGCATTGGCCTCAGCAGTAGCTTTCACAAGAGTAGAAGGTTTTATTACACTCTTGGGGTTGAGAGCCTTCCTAATCTTGAACACAGCCCAGGCAGTCCCAATAGCATGCCCTGCGGCACCTAGTCCTTCATGTGTCACCTCCGCTGCTTGTTCCCCATATTTCTGAGAAACAAGGTCAGTTGTTACAACTGCGCTGGTTGACATCACGTTTTTCCCAGCAACCTCAACAGCATCACACAACTTGTTAAATCCGTCCAAGGATGCCAGCACAATCTCTCCAGGAAGAAGGCTGAAAAACTTTTTGCCTGCCTTTGAATTTGCTATTGAACTCGTGAAGAATCCAGACACCTTCACAACCCCTGAAAGTATTCCCTTAGCCAATTTCTCGGACATTTTCGTCATCTTCTTGACCCTTTTCATCCTCCTAAGAGCTTCAGAACTGACCTTAGACTCTGTTCCCCGCGCCCAGCCTCCTCTTAACGAACTCATTTCCCCACTTCAACCTATCCACGGTAACATCTCCACACCACAATATCCCCTTCACCAGGTGCCCTGATCCTGCCGCTATCATCCTCGCAACACTTCCACTGTAATCCTCCACGTTAGGAGCCAGCGTAGTCCAATACGCAGCAGAGCTCTTCTCCACCAACTCACCCTTCTTCTTATCTCTCTCCATCTCCTCCGGCGAGACATCTTCGCCACCGCCCACCAGCCTTCAGCCGCCCCTTTCTCCGCCACCTTCTCCACTCTAAATGCACTGTACTTGTCCAATACCCCATCCAACTCCCTCAACAACCCTTCCTGCCCTTTTGCAGCGATTGTCAGCCCATAATTCAAAACATTATCTTCACTCCCCACACCGTCAGCACTTTCGGGTGGGACTCGTAAAGTGAAAAAATAATGGGATTCGTCAAGCTTGACTGCAGCTTCATCTTTAGCCAAGGGCCACTGAATTTCGTCGTCGATCCTTGCGAGCACCGCCACGACGTTATCACCCTGCCGGAGCATAACGATTGAGAGCTGTCCATTTGCCAGCTCAACGCTCTGCTCTTTATCAATCAAATGCAGTATAGCACCTGGGATTTTGATAATTACTTCCTCGGATGACTCAAAAGCTATGCTCCTCTGACTGTCCGGACCCTGCTGAATCTCAACTTGAACGTCGTGGTTGTCGTCGTCCGGAAAGAGATTTTGGGCTAGGTCTTTCAAATCAATAGAAGGGTAGAGAGAGGATGAGGAGGAAGACGAAGTGGGTCTTCTTTGATCTGCGTTCGATAAGAGCTGTGAAGTAGATTCTGGGTTTGATTCGATCACTTCTGGGTAGAGAGACTTGCTTGATTTAGACATGGTTGATTTCTTGATTTTCCGGAGGAATATTTTGCTCCGAATTCAATTTTGGGTATGTAGGAGCTAGATGGTATATGATTGCTTGAGATTTTTCCAAAGAGATAATTTTAGCTGGGGTTGTTACTGTATTTAAATGAGGAATTAACGAGTACAATAAGAAATGAAAAGGAGAGGAAAGGGCGAGGCGCCGGGAGTCCGTGTCGGTCTATTCTCTCTTCAGGGTGAAGTCTTGCGAGAAGATGAGTTGACATGGCAGCTCCAACTACGCCCACATGACATGACAGGGGACTGCGTGTTAAAAGAAAACACCTGTTCCCCTGCCCATGTTGTCGCTGATTACTTGTAAGATTACGACTTAAGAAGGCATTTGTTCGCAGCTCTTCCGACACCTATATTTAATCTAAGGTGCTCTAGCATCTTTTCGATATCCAAGTATGGTCATGGCAAGAACGAAAATTCATGTCATTCTGGTGTTTGTGAGTTCTCTACTCATTTTGCTTCCAGATTCACCAGGTTTGGATGGAACTCTCCGCTAAGTTGGAATTTGGACATCAATAATTGCTATAGTTTTTGAGTCGATTTTTGTCCTCAATATCAGTAACAATTTGG